>CM076689.1:61733885-62373885 GCA_038501925.1 Xenopus petersii | reverse complement strand
ATTCTCTTAGCCTAATAATATCCTGCATGACAATGAATTCCAGGTTCAGAATTTCGCCACGTGCAATCAAGTTAGATTTTCAGTAACACCCACCAAACCAAATGCAGTTTTAGTGATAATTAAAGCTAAGATAATCAGGAAAGTATGTGTTAATTAGAGGAACCTGACACAATAGTAACCTTTAGAGGCTGAACGTGTAGCCCCCCCCCCCATATTTTTTAAACACATCTCAGTACAACAGCACAAGATTAATAAGATATTTATGGCATCCCCAGTTAATTTCTCTCTATAGGCAGCACAAGAAATGTATATAAAATAAGTAATAAATCAAAGGTTTACTATACTTTTTTTTTGGATAATGATTGTATATGGAACTGTCGTGAAATACTGAAATAAAGAAACCAGTAAATATGAATTGAACAATGATACTGAGTGTTTTCTTCACCTAAATTAATTGCTATTCAGTCTACATATTATCCTCCTATTTATGTAGCAATGAAGTGAAAAACTCATACAGAGATTTAAGCTGGCCATAGACGCAAAGATCCAATTGTACCAATCCGCGATCCTCAATCTTTGCATCTAGGGCCAGCTTTAGACTCTCCCCTAGTGGAGCCTGATATCTACATTCCTAAACCTCATAAACATGTAATGTCATATGCTTCTCTACAGTGTAAAGGTCCCTTTATCTATGACCTTGTGGTTTAGCTAAGCAGGTTCTTCAGACCCACCTTTCCCTTTTCCTCTAGCTCTCCCTGTGTAGAAGGAAATGGGATAAAAGACCACACATCTCCCCCTAGATCATTTAAGTGAAGCTCTAATGGTCCCACCACACATTTCAAGTTTAAAGTGAAAAAGTACAAACATAGAGGGTTTATTTATCACTATGAGATAACTAGTTGGGTCAGAGAATGAACCATATTACTCCATAAGCCTATATTTACCTTCACTGAGGGTCCACTCTCCAGTGATATTTGTACACCATTGCCACTATTACATTATGTTCTAAAAAGGCCAAAAACAAAAAATGTTGGAACTTCACATATCATAACATGTCAAACTATTTGCATTAACATCAGAAAGTATAATATTATTAGTAGGTACAGTATAAGCTAGAATATGTTGTAGCTGTGTAGTTGCCATCTGTTGTAGAGAGATCTAGAGCTCACATTGCATAGTAAATAAGAGCTAGGTCATTTGGAATGCAATTGCTTCCCTGCTCAATCTCTGACTTTTGTATAAACCAGCAAAGGTCAAATGTCATTCATGGCTGTCTGCACACCCATTGAAATGGATATGATACAATAAAGCACTCCTGGTCTGAATAAAGATTTCCTTTTTCAACAAATATTCACTACAAGGACATAATAGGTCCATGTTTACTTGTACGCAGTGGTGCAAGTACTGGTGTGAGATGGTTTTGCTACAAAGAAATGTCAATTAAAATCATAATTTCTTGATTTTTTTAAAACATTAAAAAACATTAAATGCTCAAAATGAGTGAATCTTTTGAATTTCATGGGTCACCATGAAGATAGTTGGGATCCACTCCCCTATGCATAAATAGACAAACACGCATCTTATTTCAGATGGGTGCACACACGTTAGATTAAATGTTTGCCTTTATGTTTGGCTCCAGCAGTACCAATTTTTATTTTAAATACAGAATTACAGTATGTTAGCACAGTGTCTAATCATCAGTCAATTGATGAACTGCTATCCACTCATGGATTTTGTTTGAGCAACTGTGTAGTCAGATATCTTCTGACTGACTAAGGGATGAACAATCAACTGCAAGTTATTCACTTTTTCCTATAAATAGTATTGGAAGATATTCTGTAGCATGGCTGTGGCCTATAACCTTATTGTTTTAACGACTATTATTCAGATTATACAGTTAAGGGGCACAGTAAAACTTGACATCTGCCATATGATCAAAAGTATGTAGACACCCTCCTGTACAGAATCTCATTTCAAAACCAAGGGGCTCTCTTTGTTGGTAAAACATAATCTGTTCTGGGAAGGTTTTTGATATATGTAGAACATTGTTAGTGGGATTTGCTTCTATTGAACTACAAGATCATAAGTTAGGTTGGACACTGATGTTCGAGATCAGAACTGACTTGCAGTTTAGATCCAGTTCATCCCAGAGGTGTTTATTTGGGCTGAAGTCAGTGCTCTGAGCAGGCTTGTCAAGTTCTTTAGCTCTCATCTCTGCAAACCTATTCTGTATGGACTTTGTGTGCATGGGGACATTATTGTGCTAAAGCAGGAAAGGGTCTTCCCCATCTGTTGACACAAAGTAGGCAGCGATGAATGATCAGAACCATCAATGTTTGTTTTAGTGGTGTCTGTGTTAGCAAGTATGGTGGGAGCTTAAACAGCCAATGACACTAAACAGAAGTAGTGCCCACATGTTTTAGCCATCGACTACAAAAAGTCAATGATTGTTGTTGCAAATTAACCTTCTAGGTCGGATATAAATTTAAAAAGCATTTGACAGTTTACAAAAATAGTGCCAAAAATGTCTCAAAATCAGTCAAAACCAGAACAGAATACAGTTATCGGCCTGTTATAAAGAATGCTTGGGACCTGGGGTTTTTCCAAACAATGGATCTTTCCATTAATTTGGATCTCCATACTTTAATGAGAGAGTGTAATATGTTTTGTTAGCACTAAAAACATCCGCAAACACCTTTTTGAACGTTAACGACCATGTTACGTCCTTTTGAGCGATTACAGACCTCATCAACTTCCTTGCAATGTTTACGAACAAATATACACGTGTAGTGTGTGTAATAAAATCCCTCGACCGCAAAGCGTTTTTTTGTGACAAAATATTGAAACTCCAGAGCAGGTGTTAACGCTAACCTTTGCTTAGTGATAATGAGCGATGTAATATTATTTTACATTGCGACCAGCGTTAAACATTCACAAAAATATCATTTTAAATAACTCTTGCAATTTTTAATTACATTCCGCCTTTAGTCTGCTAAAAAATTATTTAAACATTAAATAAACTCAATAGGATTTTTTTGCCGCCAGTAAAAAAAAAGGTACTGTTTTATTATTACAGTGATAACATTTTTAATTATTTGAAGTCTATGGAAGATTGCTTTCCCATAATTCGGATCTTTGTGGATAACAGGTTTCCAGGTTGACGGATCCTATACCTGTACAGAGATTCAGCACATGGAGGGGAACCAAGTGACGGAGAAAAGAGCAAGTTATTTACTTTTAATTTTTCATTGCAGAAATGCAATGCATATATTAGCTAATGATGTTTGGCCTTTTTTATTTTAATGCTAGCTGAGCAAATTCTAAATTCTGATTGGTTGCTATGTAGTTACCAGAATGAGGCAAATCATACCTATTGCTATAGAATGCCTTGGACTGTTTTAAGGAAACCTAATTTCTCCTGTTTTACAATGTTTGCCCTGCCTGTAAACACAACAGTAATATGAGAGCTTTTATGGCATTCATTCTAGATGATTACCAGCCAGTGAGTCAGTGAGCTAGCAGTTTGTGCTCATGTTAAGGCCAATAAAAAGCACAATAGCTGAAGAGGTGATTGTTATAATGTACAGTACATTCAGTTAGCGGCTGATGTTCAGCTGAGTAATGTGCCGAGGAAGGAAAGGAAATGAAGTAGCAAAATAAAACCTGAATTGCATCTGGAATACATATTGTACACTTAAACTGTGATTATATGCTTGAGACCGGTATGAGCGCACCTGTATATTTAAGCTCACAAACCCCACACATCTGTCCACATCCACCTGCCAGACACCTGTCTTGCTATTTCAATGCCATTTGATTGCTTGACATGTAGAGCCTCTTGTGGGGTAATGAGTGATTTTACATTCTTCACGATTGAAAACAGGTGTTTAGACGCTGTGCAATTTTAGGGATGAATAGTTCAGCGTCTCTCCCTGCGAGTGTGAGCATTTCCCTGCAGACGCTTGAGCTGGTAGTTACCGTGCTGGGGAACCAGTTTATAGGTAGATGCTTCCCTGTTTTGCATGTATTACTATGATAATTGTACTTGCCACTATATGACGTGATAGGGGGGACTTTAATGGAGATCTTGGTTTCTACACATACTACGTTTTCCCTTTATCATTCTCTTCTCTCTTCTCTCCCTCTCTTCTCTCCCTTTCCCCATCTTCCTAATCCAAAAGGACGACTGCAAGTGCAAGTGTGGTTGTGCTAATTGTTATGTATATTGCATATCTCTCAACTGTCCCATTTTGAGCGGGACAGTCGCTCTTTTGACACCTTAACCCGCAATGATGCATTTGTACTGGAAAGTCCTTATTTCTCAGCACTGAACAGCCAAAAAAGATACAATGTTTCTAACTTAATTGGCTTTTGGCAGAGAGCCCAGAAGAGCCACAAGGTGCATATAAGATACTTTTGTAACAATTTTATAATATGTAATTGTAACAATATAAGATAACAGGTCTCATGGGAGAAGTTAGACTCACAGCTTAAAGGGCAATTCACCTTCATTAGCAAAACTGTAATAAAATATAAAAACTACCGAAATGTGTTTGTGCTTTCATAACCTGGCAAATTTTGTAAAATGGCCCTGGTAATTAGGGGGTGTGGCCACAAAAAGGGGCATGGTCAAAATGTTGTCGCGCTACCCGAGGCAAATATTTTTGTCCCTCTTTGCATTTCCAGAATATTGGGAGGTATGTATATTGATGTGTCCTGCCTCTTCTAATTGAGCCATGTGTAAGAGAACTACTGTGACCCTAGACATGGCAATAGTTCCATGGTTCCCACAGTTGGATCTGTCAATAGGTGCACCAGACTTGCACCAAAAGAATCATGCATTAATTATGTTTTAATAATGTTGGAAATGTAATCCCTACTCAGAAAATATTAGCTGCAGCTTATAGCTGATTTGCACAAAAAAGTTTTTACGGATCAGCAGTTACACTGGAATTCTGGGGGAAAATACTGCAATGTGGATAAAAAAGAGTGCAGAATTTCATCCATAAATTGCACTTCCATAGTGGGTCTCGGGGCAAGAATTAAGCATAGGCAGAAGAGGCACGTGCCTAGGGTGCAAAGATGGGGAGTCCAGCTAACCCCCTACTCTGGTCCTCACCACAGGATTGGGGGCAAGACAGAAAAACATAATAGGGGGGAGGGGACCTCTAAATGTGTAAGAAACTGGCAGGGGAACCGGGTGAGTGAATGACTGGCACGGACAGCCAGGGAATAAGCAACTGTAAAGTGAGGACTGATTGTTTTGGAGCAAAACAGGAGGGGCGGGGTATTCTATTATGGTGCTGGGCCAGATAGTATTGCCTTGTGCTGTAGTGCTGATTAGCTTTTCTCTGCTGGGCCTGGTGAATTAATACCCTTTTGTGTGTTCTTCTCTACTTCTTTTGCATCTCTTTCCTGTGTGCTTGTCCTCCCTTATGAGCTGCTGCACCTTACAACTTGCAGAACATTCATAGGGGTTTCAAACCCAAAAATTTGTGTAATGAAGGAAAGTGTCATGCCAAGCAACTTTCCATCATACATTCATTTCACATTTTCAATTGATTTAAAGGTAATGCTATAGAAAGCATTAACTGTCTGCCCCTTTCTGTTCTTTGCTTCTGCTTCTTGAAACTAAGTAGTAGAAATCAGAAACACAGGTCTTTTAATCATCTGCCCTTTGCTACATTCTTTTAGGAGTCAGAACCAGCACTGCAGATGATAGAAACAACCAGACAAATGCTGCTTGTAATAGCAATAACATTGATAGATAACATTGTAAACTGTTTAATTTAAAACCTTGTCAATAATAAATTTCCTTTCATTATGGGAGAAACAGAATCTTCGGAAATATGCATAGACTTATGGGTAACAGTAGGTTAAAAAAAAGGTTTCTGGTCTGGCACTATTATTTACCCCCTGCTGCCTTTCCCTTCCATTTTCCCTTTTTTCTCCCTCTTGCCCTATAAATCTTCACTTATCATATTCAGGTTCATATTAGAAATGTTATCTTCCACAGCATTTTTTAATAAAAACAGGATCACAGGAACAGTAAATTCCTATAAAAAGTGAACTCTCACATTAAAATGGAAATGGGTTTTGCATAGTAGCAAGTTCTGGGACAAAGCCTTTCTCTACTGTGTAAGATGTATTTTAGTCACTTAACACAGAAATAACTTGTTCTTTACAGCTTTCACACTCCTTAACAATTCCAATTATTCAACAGCTTTGTAGCTTGGTATGTATGTCATTAACACATCTCATGTTTGCTTGTACACTCCTCTAGTACAGCTCTTCCTACGTTTGCCTGAGCAGCCAAACACAAAATTCTCTCTTTGGCTAAGAAATATTTGTACAGAGACAATGGGGCAGATTTACTAAAGGGCGAAGTG
This sequence comes from Xenopus petersii, assembly GCA_038501925.1. Lineage (NCBI taxonomy): Eukaryota > Metazoa > Chordata > Amphibia > Anura > Pipidae > Xenopus > Xenopus petersii. Next base: position 62,367,496 of record CM076689.1, on the reverse strand, counting down.
GCCGCTGCTAGTGAAAATGTGTCAGCAATTCCATCGTCTACACCGTCTATGTGTCTATAGAAGTATATTATGAGGTACAGGTATCGGACCTGTTATCCAGAATGCTCGGGACCTGGGGTTTTCCGGATAATGGATCTTTCTGTAATTTGGGTCTTCATGCCTTAAGCCTACTAGATATTCATTTAAACATTAAATAAACCCAATAGGCTGTTTTTGCTTCCAATAAGGATTAATTATATCTTAGTTGGGATCAAGTACAAGCTACTGTTTTATTATTACAGAGAAAAAGGAAATCATTTTTAAAAATTTGAATTATTTGGATAAAATGGAGTCTATGGGAGACAGCCATTCCGTAATTCTGAGCTTTCTGGATATCAGGTTTTCGGATAAGGGATCCTATACCTGTACACTGTAGGTGTGCAGGTTTACACATAAAACAGGCTATTCACAATTGAGAAGTTTTTGTAATGTGTATATTGGGAGGACACAAAGACAACAGATCAGGTGAAAGGGGGATGACCTCTACATGTCCCCTATGTCACAATGCAACATCTCTATGACCATCAAGAAGATCTCTTTGATGGAATAAGAGGTAGTTCCTGTGCATGTGTGTGTTAGTGATGGGAATTTATTCGCCAGGCATGGTTTTGCAGCCAATTTCCACATTTCGCCACCTGCAAATGTTTTCGTGAAACTGCTGTGAAAATTTGCCATGGAAAAATTCAATGCGGCAAATGAAATTGTTTTGACACCCATTGATTTCAATGCATTTCGTGAATATTCTGCCGTTTCGCGAATTTTCCCTCCGTTTTGCAAATTTTTTTGCAAAATGGGACAGATTCGCCCCTTAACTAGTGTATGTGTTTATCTTTCCTAAAAATAATGTTATAGCTATAAAAAAATGATCTGTTGTATATTCTATCTATACAGAATAGGGATGTAGCGAACTGTTCGCCGGCGAACTAGTTCGCGCGAACTTCGACTGTTCGCGTCCGCCGAATGTTCGCGAACGTCGCGCGACGTTCGCCAATTGGTGTTCGCGTTCGATTCGAAGTAAAATTTCGTTCGACCATTCGACCATTCGACCGTTCGATCGCTAAAATCGAACGATTTCCATTCGTTCGAACGATTATAAGCATTCGATTGAATTAAAATCATTCGATCGAATAGCTTCGATCGTTCGATTCGAACGAAAATCGTTCGATCGTACGAATAAAATCCTTCGATCGTTCGATCGAACGATTTTATCGAGCGTTCGAAGTTCGCGAACTGTTCGCGAACTGTTCGCTTTTTTGCCGGTGTTCGCGAACGGCGTTCGCGAACATCAAATCGGCAGTTCGCTACATCACTAATACAGAATTCATACTAAATATGCTTGGTAATTATATGCAGAATCCTGCTACATTTTGAATAAGAAATACTGTTTTTGTATACTCTTGAAAAAGGATTTTTTTATAGTAGTTCTAACTTGCATTTAAGCCAATAATATTGAGAGATCGGCTTCCTAAAAGTTTTACCATCATTTTCCCTACTTTGCTTACTCCAGCTGCCAAGTTAAACTGAAAGTTCCTTCTGTTCTATTGGCAGTCAGTTATAGTAGAAAGTAAAAGGAGAGCACTCAAATGGCAGGTTTACCTGCTGATGCTTGTTTATTTCAGTCTGTGAGACACGACATGTTTCGGGTCCCAAAGTCAATGCTCACTGGCAGCGAGAGGGTTACTGCAGTCAAACAGCTGTCAGACAGGCACTGGCACTTTAACTCACAAAAAACTGGCTTCTCTTGTTACTAACTTCCCAGTAATTTGAGCTTTTTTCTGTACCTAATGATCTCCATTTTTAGTTTTAGTGAGATCTAATAAATCCGGTCATTGATAGATTCAAGACACCAGGTAGAGTATAAAACTAGGGTGTCTGGGCTAATATAGAATATGCTGTATTTTAGAATACCACCATGCATGCCTTAATTACACCATAACATGAGAATGCAGCGGTATTTTGTTCTAGTTGCTTTAAAGATGCTGATGTTTGACTGTAGGGAAAATTCATGAAGCCAAAAAAAAACAACCAATTAACAAGAGAGAACACCAATGTACTCTGATTCCACCAATGACTGATTCAAGCGAGTCTTTAGTGGTGTATTGATTTTGTAAATATTAAGCAGTTTGACAAAGAAGGATACCCCAGTACTCATAGGAGACATAAATTGTGTTCAAAAAAATCTCACCACTCAGGGTCACCTCAATAAATAGGAAAATCTCCAGTGGATGTGCCTCAGTGAATACTTTTCTTGACCCAAAACAGTTGCAGCGGGTGCCACCTGGAGAGTGCTAATTTGACTCTATTTCTCTTTGGTGTCATTGGTGATATTAAATGCTGCTCTTCCTAAGCTGGCCTGTCTATCTTACAATTTATATGAGTGTGCTATGACACACTCACCTTGTTTGTGGGTTTTTTGCTTCCTGACTTCACTAAATTATTGCCCCAGGCTCCGCAATACAACCACTACTGGTATTACCTGAAGATAAAAGATAGTGAGACAGCGAGACAGTGAGAAGTGCACCATTCTCTTATATAAATGAAGGACTGGTATAAGGGGGCCCCTCCCACAGGGCCTCTGTGCAGTTCCTTAGCAGAAGGGTAAATTAACTATTTACATATTATAAGTATAAGAACCAAAGGTATATAATTCTTACAGTGACTGTCCATGTGGGTAACTGGTGAAGGTAACACAATGTGGATGTCAGGTCTAGTATGCCAATCAATTGCTGAGGATGTTGAAAAAGTCCAAAACATCTGAAGATCACTGAGTTTTCCTTTTGTTTTTATATAAATGACTGAACCCTCACCCCACACCCTGGCAATTGTGGATATACTATACCTTCATTCATGTAAGGGAAACATGTCTATTTATTTATAAAAAGTCCTTTATGTGATTTCCACTGCTTCATACCAAATGGAAATGGTCATGACTACATAATTGGAGTAATCCCTGTACATATTCTTTTTTCATCTGCCCTTAGCCTTGTGTTTTACTTTTAATTCCACAGTACAGCCAGATGCCTATGATTTCAGTTGCATGCACTGGGAAGTGGAAAAGCAGTCTAACAGATGGGCAAATCGATCCAAAGAGTGAAGGAAATCGAATCAAAGTGTTTGAAGTAAAGGGAATGAATGCTGTTGGTTAAGAACTGCAGTGATTCCATTATTTAAACCAACAGCTGCCCAATCCTATGCATATAGTGGGCTGATCATCTAGTACTACAGGTATAGGATCCCTTATCTGGAAACCCGATATCCAGAAAGCTCCGAATTATGGAATGGCTGTCTCCCATAGACTCCATTTTATCCAAATAATCCAAACTGATTTCATTTTTCTCTGTAATAATAAAACAGTAGCTTGTACTTGATCCCAACTAAGATATAATTAATCCTTATTGGAAGCAAAACCAGCCTATTGGGCTTATTTAATGTTTAAATTAATTTCTAGTAGACTTAAGGCATGGAGACCCAAATTATGGAAAGATCCATTATCTGGAATACCCCAAGTCGCGAGCATTCTGGATAACAGATCCCATACCTGTGCAGGATTATAGGACAAAGAGTATTAAAGGGCCACTTATTAAATTCATCTTGTACTGCCCAAAAGATATGTTCTTGCAGTATCACATAAATCTCACAAAGTGTCAACTATGAGACTTTGTTGACATCATATTTATTTTGGGGTCTCTACAAATTTTTCGAAAATCTCTGAACACATGTGAGAGATAACATGCCACAAAATACAAAAATAAAATCGTGTGATTTTCAGAAATTTCATAAAAACATAACTTTAAAAAGGTTTGCAGTTTAATACTTTTGAGCAGAAATACATATCTGACCAGGGTGAATCAGAATGCATACTTTACAAAAAGGTATGTCTTTCTGGGGTGAATTTCGCTGCATTTGCCACACATATATTAGTCACAGTGTTACTTTTGTACGAGATATTGTGTCACTCATGTCAATTGGTATGCATGTGATATCGGGTCCCTATATGTCATGTTGTTGGTATGCCTATGCATATTGGGCATCAAATAAAGACCCCTGGAATGATTGATGGTTTATTTTAGTACCTTAAAACTGCTACTTTGGAGCTTAGAAGGAAGTTATTTTTTTTTAATTAATGTTCATAAAATTATATTATTCCAAAAATATGGATTTCAGGGGTAAACTTACTACTAAGAGCATTTGGCCTTGCAATCTAAACTATGATTATTTATGGCCCAGTTCTCCAAATATTCAGTATTGTCTTGCTGTGGGTATGTGGTTAGACTTTGGAGACACGGGCCTTTTTTAATCAATTCTATTTTTTGTCTATAATAACATATGTTTCTAACATAATTCTCTCTCTATACTGTTTTTCTTTGCCCTTTTGAAGGTATTTAAAGTCCTATATATTGTTTTAGAAGCGAGTTACAAAAACATTTGGTCAGATGTAGAAAGTTTATACTGTGCAGAAAGATGCAATGAAGTGTCAAGCTTGGCTGGCAGTAAAGGGTTACATTACAAAAAAGGAGTGTTTTGCCATCGATATAACATTTTATATAGAACATTTTTACAATGTTTTAAATAGGACACCAATGGAAATATCATTAATTATACACAATATACAGCTGCATAACATATAATATGTGTATATGATTATGTATGTTTTAAAATCTTTCTGATTTTTCAGCCCTATCATTTTTTTGATTGGGGGCTGGATGAAGATTCTAATGCATGTGAATTCTTGTCTTATGGGAAACCTATTTTTCCTGTGACCTGCATTAGAACATTTCCTCTCTTATTTTATTGCAGTGTTAATGTGCTGTTGTTCCAAAGCCCTGGATTATTCTGATTTCCTACCTTAATTCAGTATCAACGAACAGATCCAACCAGCTGTTATTCTCATTTACACTCATTCTATATAGGAAAATCAGCTTTCTAGATGATGTTCTGCAGGATGATTCTCATTCCTTCCATACTCAGAAGAAAATTGCGGATATTTGCACATGGACCAGATACCAGGAGACCCTGCACTTTTCTTTGCACACAAGGATTTAGAATAAAACCAGAGATACAGTGCCACTTACACCTTTCAGGATGGTACATTTGTGAAGCAAAAATAAACACCCAAAAATGGACAAGACTTCAGTGCTACATTTGGCTTAAGTAAATGTGACTCTGGTTATGCCATACTATGCCACCAGCTGCTACTATACTCCCAGTTGCGGTCTACTCACTGGTATTCTCATAGTGCACAGGCTACTCTCAATAGCCGTATTGGTCACATTCTGGCCCTGGGAATAGTGCAGCTTGGCAGGCTTCCTTTGCTGATGGAGCTCATCATGGTTGAGCTCAGCAGGAGCTTCTCTTCTGGAGTGTGTCTTTGACTGGTAATGCCTCTGATGACCCATACTCTATTTTGGAAAGCAAGTTCAGGTTACTCTTGTGTCTTCTCTTTTTTGTGGGTCATTCATTATTTTTCAACCATTATCTAGCACTCTCAACATCTTAGGCATCAAAATGTAGCATCATGCTGAGTAATAACAGCAACGTCTCTCACTTGCAGTTTAGATATTTAGCCGACGTAGCCAATCTGGGGCCAAATAAAATTGACTAAAAGCCTTGCATTACTCAAGGTAATGCTCTCCCAGACACAGCTCATATCCCTTGGAAAACTGAATCACCATCCAGCCATTGAATGACATGGCAGCAGGGCCAGCAGGAATAGGGGCAAGGTCCCAATATCCCAATATGTATACTTGGATATCTAGGCAATATTACAGAAAAATGTCTGCCCAGTTCCAGTATTCCATTAAAACACAAAAAAAAGTACAGTAATACAGTAACATAATCTACTGAGCAAGTGTTTCATCTACATTTATGCATTGTATACAATTCATCGGACGGTCTAAACGTGTCCTTAGCTTGTAGATCTGTATGACAATATATCCAATCGAATTCCCCCCAGTAAGAACATTTTTGCTCCACAATATTAATAGAAAGAATATGGGATGAAGAATTTGGTTCTGCACGAAAAGCAAAACTATTCAAGCATGCTATTATCTGAAACACAATATGCCATTAGGTAAATACAGTGTAAAGCAATACACTGTTGTGTAAATACACACATCACAACTGCAGTAGATTTGGAATCCAAGTGAAGATTGCATGTGTATAATCATCCCTTAAATACCTTGGCCTAGAATAATAAAAACAAGATTTGCATGGACAGTTTCTATGTGACATATCTGATACAGATTTGATACAGAAGTTCAAAAGGTTGAACTTGATGGATTTGTTTGGAAACTACAGCTACTATGTCTGTGAGAATACATGGTGGTCCAGTAGGACAACGTGGGTGACACTGCATCCACAGTGCGCCGATGCATGCTGGTTCCGGGTTTGACATACATGTCTTTAGGTGGGGTGATGGTCCTTTCTCTTCAGTGCACTTTGTGACATCATTGTGGTTTGCGCGAAATTCAAATATTTAAAGGGACCATGGGCAATTACTCATTGCCCAACATACGTCTATTTTTAATAGTCCCTGGTTGCGATTTCTAAGTGTTCTACCTGTTCCTGACCCTGCCAGTCCCTGGCATTGTCTAGTCCACTGACTGTCCTGACCCATCACTGTGTACTGACTACTCTCTCGGAACCTGCTTTGTACTGCCATATTGGTGTATTTGACTCAGCCTGTGCCCTTGACTACTCTCTCATCTCTTGAATCTGTACTGCTTCTCCTTGACCACACTTCTTGTTCTCCATTCAAGTAATAATGTTTAGATCCCTTGCAATGTGCTTATCCTCAAGGAGTATCTTGCTCAAGGAGTTGAGCTGTATGATTCGACAAGAATAAAATCTAGGAGACCCTGGGTCATGCTGGCTACATATGGGCAGTGCACTGAATTTATGGGGCTCTTGTTTAAAGAAACTGTTTTGTGACCCAATATAAATAATTGTCTGCTGGTGTCTTCTATTCTGTATTTAAGTATTTGGCCTGACAGTGACTACATTTCTTAACCCCTTCTGTAGAAACATGCTCATAGAGCCCAATGGTCAAACAAGCAAATCAGGGCATTTTGCTATACATGTGTTGCCAAGCCATAAAATATAAACTCCTAAAATATCAGTCTGTGTTTGTGTGACCACTTTTACAGTCAAACGACTTAATGACTGAAAGACTGCAAAGATTATCTGAATGAAATCTGTCAAGCAATAGCATTCAAGCATTGTCACAGACTAAGCTATGCCTAATTACAGTTTAATTTTGCGTATAAGTATTTATCACTAGAACTGGTCACGAACAAGATAGGAAGGGCAGAGCAGTTATCAGCCTTGGTGACCAAGTTATTAGTCTACACAACGCTATTATATCATTGGTATGATGCACATATTGCAAGTTTTTGGGTGCAGAACAAAAGTTGACTGCATGGCTGATTATGTACAGATATGGATTACATAGAAGCTTCTAAAATATGAACAAAAAGCTTCTGTTCACATAGGGAGAAAAGAATATTTGTGTAACCAACTGGTCCCTTGGGCTGCTCAGCCTTACTGTTTTCCCTTGATTCATGCGTATTGAAGGGAACTGCAAGCTTTGTATGAATAGAGGATTTTTTTAATGTCATAATTATCTTCTGTCCTTTTAATCTTTTTTTCCTGGCATCACAACAAGCAAAATGCAATACACATGGCAAGCAGATGATTATATTATAGTTTAGCAAAGGTATGTCACTTCTCAAAGCTTATGCTAGAAATGTATTCTATTCCACTGTGTACCTTGTGTATACAAATAGGACTCGCTATAACAGCAATTGAAGCAGATGAAACAATACTCCATGGATTATCCATTGCATTATTGGAAGATAAAAGTGTAAACATAACATTTCCTTGTACAGGTTTTTATGAACAGTCCAGTTCTAGTGGCTATGCCATAATGAGATGAAAATACTAAATAGGAAGGAATTATGTTTAATTTCTTCTACATTAAACTATGAATGTATATTGTCACCTCTGTATCCAAATTGTGAGAACACATGGTGCTATGGGGCAGTGCTAGGCACAATTACACTTACATATTTGCATCTGTATACTTTAAAGGAGAACTAAACCCCCCCCACCACAGCCAAAAGCTCTGCTGCACTATTCTGCATTTATAAGTCAGTGTGGCCAGAGGAGACAAACTGAACGCTCTCAAGACCTGCCCTGGAGGTTTAAGCTGAAAACAGCCCTGGCGAATCTATGCCTGGCGAAGTCCGGCAAAGCCAACACTGGCGCAACTTCGAAGGTAAGTAAATTTTCAGCATTACTTTGCGGGTTTACTGGTGTATTTCTATAGACCTTTCAGATAAAGTTTACTTTGTTTTAGCCTTTCCTTCTCCTTCAAGCCTTATTTTACATTGCTCGTAGCACGTGCAAAACTTTGCAACCCTTAGGGGCATAAACAGTATATTATGCTTATATACATAATATTTTGCTGTGTAAAACGAATTTCGATGAAAAAACTGTGTAAAAAGCTGTGTAAAATAAAATTTATGGAGGTGTGTATAATTTTATGCCATGCAAATGCCAGATTTGCCGTCATTATTTTACATTGTTCCGGCGGAAGTCGCTCTAAGAAAAGACTTTTAAAAAATGTACGCTGTTTTACGGAGTTGTTTATGTGGCGAGGCCTGGCGATGTGTGGTATACTATCCAGCTGTTTTTACACAACATAATAAATATGCCTCTTAATATCAGTTTAAATAGAGTGAAACAGATGTTTTGCTTTTTAGAGCAGCCATAAACAAATGTGATTGGGTGAGAAGGAATAAGTTAAGGCGAAGGAAAGCTGGGTCGGGGGTGGATAAATAGAGGGATGTGATGTCAGGGGAAGAAGCAGTTCACTTCCTTATCTTCTGAGCAGGTAGAAACATCCCACACACCCCTCTTTTCTCTTCTTTATGTTCTTATATTATCTATTAATAACCAAATGTGGATGTTTTCCTGCATGCACTGTTATATTGTGGTTTCAGTACAGTTATACAGTATAAATGTTAGAGTCTACATGCTATTATTCATGTTAAATTAATGTCAAATGCTTGATCCAGGGAATGTTTCTAAACGCCAATGGGATCAGGGAATTTTTTCACTCTTGGGGCATAATTGGCTTCAGGTTGGGTTTTTTGCCTTCCTCTAGATCAAAACAGTGGAAATAAGATAATGTATATTAAGTTTTATTAGTCACAGCAAAGGTAAGACCTTTGCAGATTACTGCTCAGGAAATTTTAGGAGAAGGAGGAATGAGGTTCTCTCCTGTGACTGCACTGTGGGTTAATTGATACAGACACTACTACTGCTTGTGCCAGGGGGCAGCAGATTCAGGACTGCCAGCAGGGCTGTTGAACTTCTTTTATGGTAACAGATGCAGCTCCTGCTGATAGCAGATTTGGGGGCCTCCACTCTGTAGGTTGAGGCAGCCTAATACTCAGTGGCAGAGCATAGTAGCAATCTCTTATGGAATTCTGACTTTGAATATTGCCTTAGGATGTGGCTGGCAAGGTCCTATTTATTCATTAAACTATGAATAAATGCTGTAGCCATTTTACACCATTTCTGGCTCCTGGTGTTAACAATGGGGTTCAGTGGGATGGCTGAAAGCTAAGGGTCAATTGAGTCCCCTTGTCAATGCAGAGGGCAGATTATACCTTCCAATGTGCTCTGTGTATGGACCTATATCAAAGGTGGAGCCCTTTCATCATTTGAATCTGGTGGGTCAAGAGTTTGGTGCAAAGGAAACTTAAGATGGCCATTCATGAGTTGATCTTCATGTTATCTGACCAACTGCAGGCTGGAATGATGGATATAATATATGAGGATATAAACTTTTATGCCTGCCTTTTATTGTGGACACACCAATATGGTACATACAATGTTAAATTCTTCAAATGTCTTAGATCACCTGCAATACAAGAGGACCCCGAATCCCAAAATGGTCAAGCAGTATGGTTAGGAATGGTCAAACTGTTCCACCAAATATGGGTGTGTACAGTCAGTTTTATATTAGATAAAGCTCATCTATTATCTAGAAAAAGAAAGGCAAAAAGAAGATAAATGATCTAGCAGAGAAAAGGTTGGTGAAAGCAGGGAATAAATTGGATAATTAGCTTTTAGTCTCCAATTCACATCCCTTTCATGAGCATTTCAGACTTGATATTGTGCTTTCCATAAATGAATATTTCCTGTGACTACCTCATACACAGAAAGAGAAGCATACTCGTGTTCTTTTGTTAAGTATGTCTTCTAGCCACAGTTCCAAAGTTCACCCAAATTACCAAGGACACAATCTCAGATCTATCTATTCTTTTATTAACCCTTCCAAAAAATGTATCTATATAATGGACAACATATGATGACTCAGAATTGCACTTCCTATACTAATGACACTAAAAGGACATTCTTGAATCCTGCTGGTTTTGAAGTGATTGACACTTGTTTAAGTTTCTATATTTTGCTCTTTAATAGAGTATGCACCTATTTCAATCTTGAACGACTTCCAAATGTGCTTGACTACTTTCAATGTAATAGGTTGGTTTTGTTGCCAACCCAAACAATCTACAATCAGCGATGATCAAAAGAACCCAGCCGCCGTGCGCTGTAATCTATCTGCTTACTCATTTACAAATTCCTTTACATTTCAGGGAACTAATGGGATCAATTTCATTCTTTTACAGCAGCTTCACAGTTACCCAGACACCATCTGTGTTTTTGTTAACCTGAATCAGATATGAATTCTGTTATTGCAAGGTAGAGCAACTTGTTTAATGATTGTTAATCTTTTCTTTAATTAAATCATGCAGCCAACCTGAAAAATCTATCTTAATGCAAATTAGGAGCTTTTTTTGTCATTCATTTACAGTAATGCACTAATAAGGTTAATTAATGAAGGTTTGCTGGCAGTTTATACAGATATTTATACAGCTATATTTTTTCTTCATTGGAGTTTGCATTGTTTCTTTAGGGGAAGCAGGAAAATAAATATTAAAAAAGCAGATTTAATTGATGGAACCTTTAAATTGTGTATCTTACAATAGCATTTACAGAATTATAGATACTAGGGCTCATTTAAGTCAGCTGATGCAGTGGGGCAATTGGTGCTTTTCGTCACAGTGAGTTGCATCCAAAACCACTTTGCACTTTTGGCTCAGCGACGCTCAGTCCTTCCTACCTTTCCCATTCCCAATCAGGCACTGCAGCCCCTATTGACTCAAGGCGCTCAGGGAGCCATGAAGCAACCCGCTCGTCAGAAGTAGTGATGGGCGAATCTGTCCCATTTTGATACACTGATAAATTCGTATTTAGTGATGCTCAATCTGAGGGGGGGGTTGTAAACCATTTCAGAACAGAATATTTTTTGGGCCTTGTTTTTAACTTTTAACTCGGGAAATGCTGAAAAAAATTGCGATCCAAAGTCAATGGGCATCAAAATAATTTTGACGTGTGACAATTTTGACATAAGCAACAATTTTTATACATAAGACTCTTTTGTCCAAACGCATTTAAGGCAATGGGCATCCGAATAATTTTGACGCGCAACAATTTTACACTGCCGCAGGTTTGCAAAAACTCACCGCAAATTCATGCCTGGCTAATAAATTCGCTCATCACTAGTCAGAAGGTGGAGGTGCCACTGCATCAATAGTTGCAGTGCAGTTGCACCTGAAGAATTGGATGTCACCAAACACCAGAAATGATGCCAGGCAGACTCCAAAAACATAACGTTTGAAATTGCTCATTGCAAACTGAATAAGTGAATGCACCTATTGTGTTGCTGTTTTTTGTTTGTACTCTCTCTGTTTTGCCATTGGCGTCAGAGTCATGTAGTCATACTGTATATGGTCAGGAAGAGCTGACTATATCTGTACTTAATTAATTAGCTAAGGGGCCCCTGACCAAAGGTTGTGCTGGACATTTGCTGCTAGTTTTAAACTGAAAAGTCTGACAATCACAGCTCTAAAGTCCATATTTCTGCTGTTTTGTGTTTAGTATGGCCAATACTCATTCAAGCATAGCTGTGAGATCTGTCTTTGTGCAGGCTATGAAAATTATGCAGAATTATGCTCATGCATCTTTCTGTGAAGGATTATTAGAGTCCTTTTTATGATCTCAGTCTGGTAATCCTGACCATTTACATATTTTTTTCAAAAATGGGCGTTGGTTTGGGCAATCACTCTCTCTTAAAAGCTGCAATTCGGCAGTGGGGGAGGATTTAGCCCTCCAGAAACCAAGGTTCAGCAGACTTTTACTTTTTACTTTACTAATGCTATTATGCAGAGAGACACAGGATCCTCAATACTATGACTGGTAGGTAAACAAGTTAGGGACCGCCATATGGGGTTTACCTTGACGTGGTATGGTGGCTTTTCAACTTTATGATCATAACTTTGCAACTAAAAACCCCTGTCTTTGTTAACACATGCATTTGCATATCTACTGAATCACTTAGACAGGGGCCCAGGGAAAGTGCACTGACCCATTTGGATATGCCAGTAGCACTTTCCCTTATACTTCTATATATTTTTACATAGCAATGCGGGTGCTCCCACAACCCCCCTTGTGTATTAATCCTGACCATGATCCTGATCCTGTATTCATAATTTAAAAACAAAAAAAACCCAAATAAATTTTTTACTGCTGACTTTGTATAAATAGCCTACCTGTGGCTAATTGCCTGAAACGAGTGTAGGCTCATTTACCAATTATTCAGGCACTAATGCTGGACCACTAACTGGTGTAAAACTACTCCCCTTAGGGGCCATGCAAAAAGCAGAAATTATTTTGTTTTTGTGAACTCCACACCACTCACCCATAGGGGCAGATTTATCAAAGGTCGAGGTGAATTTTCGAATGAAAAAAATTCTAATTTTGCGCTTTTTTTTATGTACTTTGACTAGCGAATAGTCCAAATTCAATTCAAATTTGAAAAAAAAATAGAAAATTTGAATATCGAAATTTATCATGTACTGTCTATTTAAAAATTAGACTTCGACCATTCACCATCTAAAATTTGACAAATTGCTGTCTTAGCCTATGTGGGACCTCCTAGAACCCATTTGGAGTCAATTGGTGGACTTTTAGGGAAAAACGTTGAATCGAATTTGATCGAATGCACTATTCCTTTGATTCGGATGATTCTGATTCCAAATACTGACCTATTCGATTGAAAACTGACCTATTCGACCATAAAAAACTTTGGCTTTCGGTTGGTCTTTTTGAAGTTTTTTCAATTCGAAATTCGACCCTTGATAAATATGCCCCTTAATGTACTTTCCTGAAAAAAAAGTTAGGGTTGGAGAGCAATCTGGATTTTATATAGTGCATGTGATATCCAACAGATGTGGGCAAAAGGGATCACACCAACTAAATATTAGAAATCAAAGAAATGTATACTCTATGGGGCTAATTTACTAACAATCTAATTATTATTATTTTTTACAAAGAGAACTGTCTTGATCCTATTGGACCGCTTTAAATCAATTAAGACTTTTAAAGGTTTTCTGATTTTTTTTGCTAGAAATTAGTTTGAAAAACTAAAAATTTTATAGGTTTTCGAGGTATTTGTATTTTTTGCTGCATTGTTTAGTGCTTTTTTTTGTTTGTACTTACTTAACAATTACATCATAAACAGACTAAAATACTATAAAAACACTTTAAAAGTAAAAAAATACTCTGAATAAATAAGGGTCTGAATTATCAAGGGGATGATATATTTAAAAAGGTTGTTCAATGTCGATAGACATTTTTTTAAACATGTACTTTTTTTCTCATTTATTTTTCTTTATTCAGTATTTTTTTCATGGTAGCAACAGGGTCATCATAATTGACTGGCTTGGAACATTTACTTTTTTATATTTAACCTTGACTGGTAGTCAACATACTGATGAGATAAATAGTGATTTACTATTTAAATAATATACTAAAATCAAATTATACAAAATGTTCATACAGTGCATTTGCAAGTTAGAAGTTTCATTTCTGAGAGTTACTGAATCTTGAGTACACCCCAACATCAATGAAGGGCAATTCCTAATGCTTTGTCACCTGCCCATTGAACTGGAACTCACGTAGATAGCAAAATGCTGGGGATTTTGCTGTGTTCTATTAGCATTAATATAATTATATAAATAGTTGTACACGAAAAACAAAAAAATAAACATAATTAAATCAAAATGAAATTACAAGCCAAATCTATAGTTATTGGCTAAATTCATAATTATACATGTTGCTCATCCTCTGGACATAAAATATATCTATGCTATTGATCTATGTACTGATTTTTTAAGCCATGTCAATAGGCCTAGATACAATTACTAAATTAGGAATTCATGTATGTGTCTCCATAAAACTAGTTGATTAGAACTGAAGTATTGTGCTTCAGGTCTAGCCACCAGTGTTGGAAGTGCCAATTTCAATAACATGATCTATTATGTCCATAATGCTGATTTGGATCATCCACTCCCTTATAAGTTACAAGTATTATAAACAAGTTATAAGTATCTAGCTCTGATATAGATATACTGGAAATGGTTGATGATAAATATTACTGAATTAACATATCTGCAGAAAGTCATGTCAAAACCAGCACAAGTCGACAAGAATATAGCAAGATGGTGACAGTAAGAGATAGCAAGATGGTGACAGTAGGGCAATATGGTATCAAAGGGGCAAGATGATGAAACGTAAGACAAGATGCAAACTATAGGGTAATATGGCAAAACTAGGGCAAAACAACAGGGCAAGATGGTGACTATAGGGTAAGATTGCAGAATGGACACAGTGTAAGATCATAACAGTAAGATAATATGGCAAAATTAGGACAAGATGGCAATGATAAGCCAACAGCAGGTCAAGATAACAATAATAGAAAGATGGACACTGTAGGGTAAGATGTTAACTCTAACGCAAGTTGGCTAAGGTTGGCCAATATGGCAATAGCAGGGCAAGACTGTGACAGTAATGGCAAGAGAACACACAAAGACATGAAGGGTAAGATGGTGACAGTAGGTCAGTCTGGCAACAGCACAACATGGTGAGGACAGTAGGGCAAGTTGATGACAGTTAGACAATATGGCAGTAGCTGGTCAAAATGAGAACTGTAATGCAGTATGGAAAAAGTTGTGTAGTATGATTCCAATAACACTTTATATTGCCGGACATTATTGCACAGTGACAGTGCATTGGTCTTGATATATCCTATTTTATATAAATAATTTCAGTCCACAAAGTCCCACCACAAATAAAGCCTTCCTTTTTATGAGGTTGGAATCCCATAACTCAGCAATCTCTAGAAAATACCATCACACTCTGCAACATTTTCACTGCATATGAGACTTCAATAATGCAGCTGCCACTGAGCTGAAAAATGTGATGTTTTAGTAGAGTTTATATGAAGATCCAAGTTGTTTAGTCTACTTCTCTAGCTCTGAAACAGCATAAATCTATTTGTTATAAAAAGTATTCCTTGCAAAGCTTTACACATATGTGACCTTTATCAGTGCAATGTACATATGATGTGTTGTGTCACATAGTAATATGAATGTGCTATGATACAGAATGGTCAGTCATAAAAATAATTGCATGAACATTTTTTGGCTTATTCATTTTCATTTATTTGTAACTTACTGCATGTTTTATTTGTAATTAAAACTGGTAAAAAAAAACTTATTTGAAACCTGTTTGCTCAAAACATTCAGTATAGCGATATAGCATATGACATTCCACTATGGGAAAAACTCAATATATAAAAAATGCCAAAGAAAAATGTTCCCCCCAAGAGCAAATACAGAAAAATAAACAAATGTGTGAAACCAGTGATAATTAACCAAAGGTCCATGTTATCAGGTACCAGGTAATTCTCTAGTAGAAAATATTAATTATTCAGTAATTGCCATGCTAAAGAAGACAGATCAGATTTTGTGGATAACTTGCAAAGTAAGTATAAAAGAAAAATGATTTATTTCATGACACTGAACATTAACAAGGATCCTGCAACATAAAATATCTGCAATTATGGCACGTTTACAGTTTATTTGATGTTAATATGGTTTTCTAGTAAAATGAAGGTATAGAGATCCAAATTACAGTAAGATCCACTATCCAGGAAACCCCGGGTTCTGAGCATTCTGGATAACAGGTCCCATACCTGTATACAATTATCTATAAAGAAATGATGCACTCTAGAGAATAAATATTTCTATAGCTGTTATTTCCTGTGGGTAGTACTGAGAAGTGCGCATCAACATCTCTCTCTACCTCTCTCTTTATTTATATACAGGTATATTCCCTTTCTCAGCGAAACTTGCAATATCAGACATCCATATCACACATTTTTATTTGGCATCAGTTGATCTTTCTTTATGTTTCTATTTTTTCTCTCCAGAATAATAATTATACTGTATATTTAAAAAATGTTTGAACTACTTGACTTATAAACCTAGTTTTCAAGTTCAAATACAAAAAAAATGTAGGCATGAAAACATTATGACACTATCACTATAAAGAAATACCTTTAAAACTGTATAGACTGTATGTATTTATTATAAGGTAGTTTTAGTTATCTACTTAAAGGAGCTGAACTGCAATAAAATAATAAAAAGGTTTTGCTATGAAGGTCTTATAGTCTAGACGAGGCCAGGATGATATTAGCATGTAGATAAGCAATATTGTACACATTATGGTCCATTTATTAACACTGTTGGGATTAAGCAAAAGTCTTTTATGCTGTTTTTGTATGTTGTTTTTGCAAATACTTTGTGACTATTTTAGCAGCACACACATATTTATAATAGAACTTGATTGGTGAGAAAAAAAAACAGTTTCGTATGACTAAGGCAAATTACATTAGTTTTTCCTCAAAAAATATCTTTCATAGAACTCAAAAGCTGTTAATTGGACAAGGGGAGACACAAGGGGACAATGTAGGTGCAATATTGCATGAACATTTAAGACTCCATGGGACTGCTTCTGATTTCCCTGCTGGCATGGAATGGAGGGTTTTTTTGCTCTTCTAATTCCACTCCTTAGGGGGCATTCACATAGTGACCACTGAAATAAAGAAATAATAGTTTACATAGCACTGATTTCATTTCTGTCAGAAACTCCCTGGGTTTAAACCAGGGAACAGTTATATATTGGATACTGCTCATCCTGCTTGAGCATTGGGAGGCAGTATGGCGTCACCTGACAGAATATCATCTGTGACTCGCTTTCATGTCAATCTTCCCTGGTACAAGCCCCCTGTCCAGCTACAGACAATATCTCATTAAAGGGTTATTTAAGTCCTTTAAACCCCTGGGTTGAATCATCTGCCATTTTGCCAACTCCAAGCTTCGAGTTTTTGTGATCTTGTTCCTGCTCCTAAAACCTGGTTCCTGATACTGCACCTGCCTCTGTTCCTGAGACATTGCTCCTGTTCCTGCCCTGTTCTTGATCCCCATTATCTGACCTCCCAGCCTTGACTTTGGCCTGTTTTTGGACTCTGTAAGTTTGCCTCCAGCCCTTGACCTTCGTCTGTTATACAGACTTAATTCTTTTGTGCCAGCCCAGAAAAACCAACAAATATACAGTACACTATAGTGTACAGTATCCTATACAATACAGTACAATAAACAAACAGTTCAAAATAGTGTGATACTGAAACTGATACTATGTCATTGTCTCTCTAATAAGTAAATGGATGTATCTTATTTCAAACCTTAGTCTAGAAATGCATTATTATAGCTCTAAAATTAGATATTGTGGAAAACTAGAGAGCGAATAGAAGAAGCATTGTTCTATCAAATGAATTATGCAGTGATCTTATTTGGTGTGAGAAAGAGGTGCCTATTAACTACTGAAAAGCGTTGTACTTAGTGTGGAAGGAATGTGTTTTATTAGGTTGAATTAGGATGCAGGTTTATGGTGTTTGGGCCAGTGACTTGTTCACTGAACCTGGAGACTGAATGGGGTCATCTTTATGCATTAATGCATCTATAAGGGTAGGACTCCACAAACGTTTTTTTCGCGATCCGGCGCTCTGCGACAAAGCGCATGCGATTTGTTTGCTGCATCTACATCCGACAGTCGTGTTGCATCGGATCAACACTGCGACCCCATGCGACAATTCTATCTCTGACCTTATTTTCATGCGTTTTGTCGCAGCGAGTCGGATCGCTACAAAATAATTCGCGGAGTCCTACTCTGATAAAGCATTTTACCTGCAAAGCTATATATATATATATATATATATATATATATATATATATATACTGTATATACATTTTCAGGGTTTTTGTGTGGTCAAAACTCTGAAACTCAAATTGTGAATAATCCAAAGTCGAATCCAAATTCGACTCATATTTTAATTCAAATTCGAATTCAAATTGAATTGCCCCTTTAAAAATGTGACTATTCGTCACCTAAAACTGCCGAGTTCATGTATAAATCAATGGGAGAAGTCCAGTAACCAATTTGAAGATGTTACTAACCTTCCTGACATTCAAGTTTTTTTCAGAGAAAAACTTAATTTGAGTTTAGTTCAATTCGATTTGAATTTGATTTGAGTTTTTGGGTCAGTAATATTCGTTCCAGTATGAGATATTAATTTTTTTTTATTAAATAACCCCTAATTGAATTCGAAATTTGACATTTGATAAATGTGCCTCTAGATGTATAATAATATATAAAGCCTATGAAAGAAATATATAACATTACATTGTAATGTAAGAGATCATTATTTATCAATAATGTCTATCATACGAAGATTAATAAAGAAAGTTGTTACAATTTTGTTTTAACTAAAGTTTTGATACCTCAAATTTTACTGTACTGTTTCTAAACCAAATGTAGCATTTTATTTTTTTTACAAAAAAAAATTATTCAGTTTTATTCAGTTTAACTTTAAACACTATAAGACCAAATGTAACTTTTCATCCAAAACAAATAACAAGGAATTTTGGAAGTAAAAAGTGTAACTCACTATTATCCTACCGTATGAGTAAACGTTTCATACTGATGTGCAATATCCACTTGCATATTAGGCAGGTATTTAAAAATTTTAAGTTTTTGCAATTTGAGAAAATCTCTGCAAAAATTGTAAATTCATATATATTTTTGAATCAGACTTCTGCAATCCAGATATGTTGAGATTCTTCAGTTTCAAATATTTAGAAAATTCTGTGCAGGTAAAACCTGTTGACCTTCTATTGTGGTCAATGGGAGGAGTATTTAAAAAAAATCTATTTTATAAAATTATAATATATACAACATAAAATATACATTATAATACAATATATATATATATATATATATATATATATATATATATATTATATATATATATATATGTATATGTATATAAATAGAGGTGTTTTTAAAAGATGTAATAATATAATAAATAATAATAAATAATATTCGTTTATTTAAGCAGTTATAGATAACCTAAGAACTGAAGTGATGCATTTGTAAATTTGTTTTTAAATGCTTCCCTTACTGAGTGGGCAGTAAATAATACTTATGCCTTTGGATTTAATATGAATGCAAAAGACAAAGATGTGATTTTATACTAAGGTTGCCATACTGTCATTGCAATTACCATCAAATTAAAAACAAGATGCAAAATGAAGATCTATAATGAAATTCAAGTAGCTCTCTCATTTCGCTTCGCAGAAAATGTGCAGATTTCCTCTCGAAACTCGCCAGTTTTGACGCAGGCTATAAGGCCAATAGGCATCCAAATAGTGTTGACGTGTGCCGATTTTGACACAACTGACTTTTTGGACGTATGTCCCAAATTTTTTGACAATGGCAAATTTTCGCAGGAGTTTTTTTGAATTTATTCACCACAAATTTGAGCCAGGCAAATGTATTCACTTATCACTACTAGAAACTCTAGAGACAAATGTGTCCTTTCCCCTTTTGCCCAAGCAACACTGTACCAATATAGTATTCTTGTTGACCATTTTGAGCAGGCCATTGGGAAATTATCTGTAGAACCAGAGATACAATATTTAATCTTATGTACAATCTAAAGAAGGGTTTGGGTATCTTACTACAAGAAGGTTCATGCTGAGCTGTTGTATATAAACATTTCATCAGTCTAATGCCACTGGCACAGTCAGATAGGAACTGAGAAAAGCCAGATTTTGACTTTCAGGGTTTTTATATGAGGTAACAGCTGCTTTGGTCAGACAGTTAATTAAATGTGTTAGTTTTCCATACAACCAGCAGTAGGGACAAAAAATACAAGTAGGATTTTTATGATATTTCTGGGTCTCTTTGTGTACTTAGGCCATTAGACTTACCCCATGTTGTCATTAATGCCCATTCAGCTAGTGATTTTGGAATAAACCTTGATAAACAATGCACTTATTTTTTTATATTATCTGCATGATATGTTGCCTGGTGCCAACTGTCTTCTCTCCAACTAGGAAAGGTTGTTCGAGATCAGACTTATACGTATGTTCCTTTATCAATATATTATGCAGCTTTGCCTTTTTAAATATCAATCTAATTATATTATTTAGAATGCAACATATTGCGGATTTATGTAGTCACAATCTGAAATGTCATCCCAAAATAATTTAATATTGTAACGCTATTGTAATGCATTAAACAAATGTACAGGCAAGTGCCAACCCTTGTTATCTACTAGTCATGGCAGCTTTTGTGTTCAATGCTTGAATGCGTAAGGAACAGTTGACACAATAACTAGTTAGGTATTGATTTCTATCAGAACTGTAGGATTTAATTTATTTCTGTTAGTTGGGTCAGCAGTATCAGTATCAATTTGTAGCCTTTGATTATATTTTATTGATGTAATAGTGACACATTTATATCATTTATATCAGTTCCTGCACCTGTAGAGCATGTGTTGCTGTGCTACAACCTCTGCCATATTTTAACATATTATAAATGAGTATGCTGTGAGCTGTAGTCCAGGGAGATCAGGGATGAAATCTTAAAGAAATATTGCTCAAATAAAAAAATAAAAATAAAAAACCTCCAATGAGATTACAATCTTATCTGTTTGTGGCTCCATTTTTTTGTTCCTGCAACTGGAGCTAGAAGCTTTGCCCACAGCTTTTCCATCACAGAACAATGG
The DNA here is from genome assembly GCA_038501925.1 of Xenopus petersii. Taxonomy (NCBI): domain Eukaryota; kingdom Metazoa; phylum Chordata; class Amphibia; order Anura; family Pipidae; genus Xenopus; species Xenopus petersii. The sequence goes on along the minus strand of CM076689.1, from coordinate 62,346,351 downwards.
AACAGCAGCATGGTCTCCCTCCTGAGTACAGTATAATATAATGATTTCATAACTGCACAAACATTTCCCTACATAATATGGCAAGAGGATGACTGGTATAGTGCTGGCAATTCATATTTTTATTGATGAGTTCTCTTCTTTGGCCATTTGTTGTAGAGAACTATAGGGTGGAATAGGAGTAAGTTTTAATTTCCAACAATTTTTTATTGACAAAAGGATAGACATTACAATCCTGTACAATGAGCGAAAGAAGCTCAGTAGGGAAACATTACAAATCACAATCAGTAGCACATGAGTCTACAGCAGGTGTAAATTTAAACATATATCATCAAAGTTACGCTGCTATCCATAGTCAATCACAATAAACAAAAACAGAAAACAGAAAACAAAAACAGAAAACACACACCAGATATCAAAAAAAAAAAAAAAGGAGTAAGTTTTAAATAGGGTATAGTTCAGCTTTGAGCTCATGTGATCACCACACATTCCATTGGATTCATCAAAAGGATCAAAGGTATCATGCCCATACATTTATTATTATTTTTTTTAAACAAGGGTAAGTAACAAATTTTCTCTATGTAGAAATTCCTCTTAAATTGTATTCCTAGAAAAAAAAAAAAAAAAACCTCCCTACTTTTTCTGTCAAACTTTGCTGTTGGTAATATACAACATGCAATTTTGTATTCTGACTTGGCCCAGGGTGCACGTGTTTATAGCATGATTTACTTTCAGCTTGTGTTTTGTAAATCAATCTATTATTTCCTTCTCACTGTAATGGAACCTTATATTTACTCTGAAAATATAAAAATAAATAAATTAATAAATAATGGTTAATTCAAGGTACTTAATTAAACCTCCTTCGTTTTATTTGATGTACGCTAAAAAAATCTTAAGCAGTTAAAAAGTTTCTTCTGTAACTTTTAATTAAAGGCAAAATCTTAACGTGCACTGACACGAGTTGGATATTAAATGAACATCATAACAATGTGGCACATTAAAGCCAGTGCTATTTAAATCTAAGGTTCCCCACAGTTTACCTTTCTAAAGACAGCTTGTGGTTGAGTTTCACTTGGCTTAGGTGAGAAAATTATCTTATCTGTCCCCTGAAAAAATGAATCCTATTCTGGTAGTAAATTTTAAATTATACAGGACAACCTGTGCATCATTACTATTTTATATAAGCAGGATGTCAATTATATCATTTTAACAATTGGAAAGACAAAAAGACCACAAGGTCTTGCAGTTTACTTTGTGTTAACAAGAATAGAAATATACATACAGCAGTGTTTTCAATAGAGAAGATAAGGCCAATAGCAAAACTTCTAAGGTATTCATTTTGGTATATTGGGGTGATATAGTTTTGATGTCTTAGGTGGTCTTAGGAATGTTTAGTCTTGTTGTTTGAAGAGGTCTTAGAGAGGTTTAGTTTTGATTTCTTGGGGAGAATGACATCTTGCACTGAAGGTGTTCCACTAGGTCAGAGGTCCCCAACCTTTTATACATGTCACATTCAAATTGTAAAAGGAGTTGGGGAACAACACAAGTCTAAAAAAGTTTCTGGGGATGCAACATAAGAGCTGTGATTGGCTCTTTGGTAGCCTCTATGCAGACTGGCAGCTCACAGGAGGTTCTGTTTGGCAGTACTCCTGGTTTTTATGCAACCAAAGCTTGCCTTGAGGAATTCAAAAATAAACACCTGCTTTAAAGCCACTAGGAGCAATAGCCAAGGGGTTGGTGAGAAACATGTTGCTCATGAGCCACTGGTTGGGGATAACTGTACTATGCCATTCTTAATTACTTGCTCTTCAGAGTAGGAGACCTAAAAGTAAAGTATACAACTTTACTCTTTTTCTCCCCCTTGATCTCCATAGGAAGCATTGCAAAGTTAAATACAAATGTGTGTAAAGGATATATTATGTTACCCTAAACTATATAGGGTATAATTAGGGGTTATTTATCAAAGTCCGAATTTATCTCAATATTTTCTGCTACAAACTCCGATAAACTCCACTCAGGTTTTTTACGCTTATTATTAAATTTTCCCGAAAATTTGCTTTGCAGGAAAAAAAATCAGAGTTTCAATAATTTTTCAAACTTTTTCATCTGATTTTCACGAAAATTTTGGGGTATTGGCGAAACCAAGCGCACATCAAAAAATCCTTCGGACTTCTCCCATTGACTTATATGCAACCTCGACAGGTCTAAGATGGCGGATTTTCCTCAGGGTTTAATAAATTCCGAAACATTTGTGATTATTTAAAAGTCCGATTTTTAAAAAAAATCCAAAATTGTTCATGATTTTTGCATTTGGAGTTTAGTAAATAACCCCCTTAATGATTCTCTATAATTCCTCATTGAAACTTTAGCAGCAGAGAAGATCCATCTGCGAAGTGAATGCTGGCAAAGTATAATACTTTTTGGCTCTTTTGTAATTGTATACATGTTTGAAGTACAGTATATATACTTAAAGCCTGTTACTCACCAAGTTTTCTTGAAAGATAAAGGGTAAGCAATTAGAAAAATAATGCTGTTATATGTCAGTGACCACGTTTTCTAAGCAGAACAGTACATATTTCAAAATCCAATGAGTTATTACCAATTGTGAAAACTCTCTACAGATTACAGATCCCTGAAAATGTTAATTCATTTTACCAAATAAAAGTGAAAATGGTTTAGGGAGGTGCATAGCATCCCACCTTGCAAAAGTGTTCATACAATACCCTTTATCTCACAACCCTAAAAATAAAAAGTAATTCCAGTAATTCAGAGCATAGAGTAAAAACAAAATGACGTCACTGATTCAACAATAACCTCCCAGATACATGGTCTAATTTATTCAGTTCATAATCATTTAATAGCAGTATCTGACTCAATATCTTATAATTTTTAATAATCAGCTACGTTCCACATAGGCATCAAATGAGTTCACTAGTATTCCTTCTGTGCAAAAGAAAAAAAGAAAAATTTGAGTGTGTGCTGCCACAAAAAAATAAAATAAATGGTACCACTCTAATAAACCAAAAAAATATCGTAATTAAGTAAATAAACCAGGAGATTCACTCACAGTTCACCTCAGTCCCAAGGTGCAAAATCTAAGACGCTGAATCCAAAAGGAAAAAAATGTGAGGATCTCCAATAATCAAAAACTAAATATTTTTGTAAAAAAGTAGAAAATTTATTAGGACATGAAACCTAACGTGTTTCGTGCCTAAAAGGGCACTTACTCATAGGCTGATTTTTTCTTCTGTGCCTCGACTAATCTGACCAGCTGTTCATTGCCACAGTTTTCACTCAATAATATGGAATATTCAGCATGTGTTGTTTACTCATACACCAGACCTTACAGTATGTCTCTCCTATGGTAAAATTGGGGGGGGGGGGAGTTATAGTATCTTCTTGTGGCTTTTGGGGATTACTGATTATGGACCACGTGCCTAAAATGCATTGGGAACCAAAGTGTTTATTAGACCTGTAGTGATGGATTTTATGGAGCCTTCTTTCACTCAGATAAGTTTTTGTGATCCTTAGAATTCCTACTGTTGTTGTCCCAGAAGATCCACCAATGGGTTTCAGATGGTACCATTTTAGTCTGCAACACTGTAAAGAAAATAATTGGAAAATACAATCACACTTAATTGATAAAGACAATGGCCTAACAATGACATTAAGACACAAAGCAAGGACCATGGGTTCTGGAAAAAGCCATTTTATGTTTTGTGATATCTTCTTTTTTAAAACTTACATTCATTTTCATGTTTGGCTAACGATAGTTATGTCATGATTTAATTAATCTCTTAAAATTCCTATGCTCATTCATTTGTATTTGCCTTATGAACACAATGCATCACATTTAGAAACAAATCACCAGTGAAAGATATCTGGAAATGCCACTTAGACAATTCTCTACTGACCCACTTCATTGCTAGCAGGCATCTTGTGTCAAACTTATAAAACAGCTCTGACATTTCACATTATTCTCTCTAGTGGAACAAGGACATATATCAATGCCATGTTGCAATGGATGCCTACATTGGGATTTGATCCCTTCATAATTGAACACATTCATATGGTAGTACAAAAGCAAATCAATCAAGGAGGTGGAAATATGGGCTTATTTATCAAAAATCGAATTTGTGAGGTTTTACAGTTTATGTCTACTTCAAATAAATGAAAATTTTAAAATAACTCCATTTTTTTGTTTATTTATTGGGACTTCTCCCATTGACTTATATGCAACCTCGACAGGTCTGAGATGGCTGATTTTCAGATTCTGACTTTTCCATCCTTGGGGTTTAATGAATTCCGAAAAATTCATGATTTTTTAAAAGTCAGATTTTATTAAAAAAATCAAAGTTTTTTTAGTGATTTTTGCATTCAGAGTTTTGTAAATAACCCCCTACATGTCATATGAGCCAATAATTAGACAGTGTTCTGTCTTTTGCTTCCACAGTTCTTCCTGTTACAGTTAGAGTTGTAGTATTTCTGGTCAGGTGATCTCTGAGGCAGCACACAGACCATCACAAAATGGTGTTTCAAGGCAAGAGATGTAAAAGGGAAATATTTACTTAAATATATATAATAATTTGGTAAGATTCTTTAATATGCCACTTAATTTGATATAAACTATCTGTTCCTTAAGTATTCCTTTTTGGGGGTATAGTTTTCCTGTTTAATGTAGGAAAAAACAATTACCTTAAAGGGACCTAACTAATGGGATTAAAGGCACCTACAATTTTAAAATTTTTGTTGTGCCAACTCAGGAACTGATATTCTGGGATCATGTTCTTTATCTGTTAAAATGCTTAACGTATGTATGTGATCATACAGTAAGTTCAATAAAGAGAGCTGTGTTGAAATGACATCATATCCTGTATATACTGTATTAATTTAGGAATTTTTCTATTTCATATTATTTTTTGCACCTAGCAGTACAGGACAGTGAAATTGGGAGCATTTCCATTTTAAACTGATCCAACACCCTGTTTTTTTTTTTTTTTCAAAGCATTTGCACAAAGAAAATAAGGTAGTAAATCAAATGATCATTCCAAGTTAAACTCCTTTATAATGAAACCCAATTCATCTACACACCTGAGAAACAGGCAGAACATATGGGGATAGGGGGTTGTTCATATAGAGTTATATTCCACAATCCCAGGGGTTGGCATATAATAAACATAAAATGAAGCAGTAATCTTCTAGTCAAATTACAGGTATACAATCTATTATTCAGAATGCTTACAGTTTGAGGTATTTCAAATAAGTGATATTTCAGTTATTTGGAGCTTCATACATTAAGGGATACATTTACTATGCTGTGTAAAACAAAATCTGCAGAAAAAAAAAAGCTGTGTAAAAAGCTGTGTAAAATACAGTAAATGGCAAATTTATCAATGCGTGAGCAATTTTACACCATGAGAATGCCAGATATTTTGGCATTTTTTTACAATGAATTTCTCAAGCCTTGCAATTTCTAGTGTGTTATCCTGTTGTTTTTTACATCCTATATAATAAAGTTGAAGTGTCTCTGCGTCCAGTCCCTGTGTCCGTGGGATTGTGCTACTGCGCATGTGCCCCACGGACTGACTCTGGCGGCCTATATATAATAAAGATGAAGTGTCTCTGTGTCCAGTCCCTGTGTCCGTGGGATTGCGCTACTGCGAATGTGCCCCACGGACTGACTCTGGCGGCCTATATATAATAAAGTTGAAGTGTCTCTGCGTCCAGTCCCTGTGTCCGTGGGATTGCGCTACTGTGCATGTGCCCCACGGACCGTCTCTGGTGAATTTTTTTTAGACTAGAACAATTCTGTTTTTATAAATGTTTGACTACATATGTTCTAGCGGTTAGAGGACAACAAGGTGCTCCAGAATTTATTGTAAGGTAACTCACCAAACAGTGAAAGTGGTCCGTGTGCACCAGCCCCAGACCCCCAGCTTCGGGGAGCGGTACAGTAGAAGACAAAGAAGCAGGGCTGACCGGCACTCAAACGGATCCACAAGACCAAAGATGCTCAGTTAAAAGATAAATTATTGGTAGAAAAATTAAAAATAAAGCTTCATGGGTGTGAAATGCGTAGGGTGGATGGAGTTGAAGCTTTAATTTATCTTTTAACTGAGCATCTTTGGTCTTGTGGATCCATTTGAGTGCTGGTCAGCCCTGCCTTTTTGTCTTCTACATATGTTCTAGCGCCCGTTAATTTAACAGACTTAATGTCTAGTAGCATAATAAATATGCTACATAGTCAGCTAAAAACATGTTATGATGACTTTACTGTATGTGCAGGCACAGGGTCTCCTCGCTAGCAAGCAAGGGGATAAAAATTGCTGTAATGTACATGTGTCTTTGATAAGTTGACAGCTACAGAGCATTATCACTGTTCAGGGCAGGATTCTTTCAACACCAATGCATTTTGTGCCACCTACAAGCACTTAAATCATAGCCACATATGATGATCATTGGTGTTTAGGATTAAGTGAAACACATAAGCAAATAAATATGATTGTTTGAGACGTAATAATAAACTAAATTTCTTTTATACTATAAGAACTGCCATTGGTCTTTGCTAGCATGCAATTTCTGCTTTGAACAAAAGAAAGTGGCAAAAAATGCCCATTGACTTCATCATTTTGGACTTCCTGTAATAATTAATAACCACTATCGTGGCCTCATCCTTTTGTAACATCACATTTTTATTTTTTTTTAGTAAGTAAAATGGTATGCCGTTTTATGTGATATGTATGACATAAGGCTTTACATGCCTTTAACAGCATATATTTTCAAACTTTTTTTAATCTACAGAAGCAATTTAGCAATAAGTTCTTTGGTCCTTCTTTCCCTAAGGATAACATGGATAAAATAGAATTTCAGTGGGCATGGCAGAGAGGAATGCTAGTTTCTGATTAATGAAACTAATTATAGCTAGATAAGATAAGGAATGAAGACATCATTGCTTTATTTTAAACAACAAAGAGAATTTTATCCTAAATATACTGTATACTGGTACTGCAATGCAAATTGGCCATGCAAAATGAATTTTTAACGTGTTTAATTGTATATTAAAAATTTCTGCTAGTGTGTGGGTTTTCTTTCTTTAGACCAGAGTGCTACTTTATTTAGAAATTTAGGGACAAAAGGGAAAAAAAGGTCTCTTAAGCTAAAGCCATTTTAAGGTTTATCTACATTTCCATATGCAAGTTAGTTGTTAAGTACGAGATACAATGTTCTCTAGATTGTTTAAGTGATAGTTATGGCAATATATAGAACATAAACTTTAAAAAATGGTATCTAGTGCAGTTGTGTATTTATCATGCTAAGAAAAACTGTATAGATGTATATATCACAAATATAATGTATAATTAGGAATAATAAATAATGCTAACGGGTATTATCAATGAATAAAAAACACTTTTAAAACATATTTTTTCATTTTGTGCACACATGTAAACATAATTATCTCACAATATGTATGCAGTTGTCATTAAGTTATACATGTTAAAAGTTAATTGGATTTCTTTGCTGCACATCAGTCAACCTTTATTACCTCTTGAGCTATGGGTCAATGGCCATTGCCACTACAGGAATAGAACATCCCAAATGTGACCTTTTCTGAGTTTGATGCACTCAGTGATATATTTGAAATATGTTAAATTCACATTGTGATCTAGAAGAGAAACCTCTGTTGGAGTGATTTTGCCACACAGTAGGGTAACATGAAAATAAAGCATAAGCTATCTAGACATTTAATGAAAGGATTCATCATAATGTGACAATATCCTATACTTAATTTTCTGTTGAGTGAAACAAAGCTCACGCCTCTAACATTGCCATTAAACTGCAGTCTATTCCAGTAGAATTGTAGTTGCACAGCCAAAGAGCCACTTCCAACATAATCCTATTAATTTTATTAAAAAAATGCCCTACTGTGGTGGTGCAGTGGCCACATTATTGCCTTGCAACCTTGGGGTCCTAGGTTTGATTCCAGTCAAGGTGTGCAAGGTTTTGTATATTCTTTTTGATTCTGTCTTGGTTCCCTAAGGGTGGTTTTCTTCCACAGGTTGTTTGACTCATGATAAAATTGATCATAGTGTACATACACAACCTCTATGTAACAATGGAGGAATCTGTTTTGTGTAAGAATGGAAAATTCAAACTCAGCTTTTTCAATTGTTGCATATTTAGTATCCCTCTACAGTTGGAGGTTGGAGATCCCTGTTTTAGCATTACAAGCAGTTATATACAGGTACGGAATCCATTATACAGAAAACCATAATCCAGAAAGTTCCAAGTTACTGGATTGCTGTCTCCCATAGGCTCCATTTGAATAAAATCATCAATATATTTTTAAATTATTTCCTTTTTCTCTGTATTAATAAAAAACTAAAAGCATAAAAGAGGTCCAAAACTAGTTCACATAATGTACCACATATTGGAGGAGGCCCAGGTGCACTGCCTTAAACCTTCAGTTGAGGGAGTGGATTCAAATGTTCAGATATAGACTAGGCACACAAAATTAAGTTGATATTTATTCAGGTACACATAGAGGTAACCTTACGCATTTTGTGTTCAACAAAAACCCTTAGTCATAGACCCTATAACTATATGTTTATTGAATAAAAAATGTGTAAGGCTACCTTCATGCGTACCTTAATAAATCTCACCTTCATTTTATACTGGGAGATTGCTCTTTGAGTGTCTGCTGTATTAGTTAAACAGTACATTGTACTTGATCCCAGCTAAGATATAATTAATCTTTATTGGAGGCAAACTGATTGGTTTTAAATGTTTAAATTATTGTTTAGGATACTTAAGACATGGTGATCCAAATTATGGAAAAATTATTTTCCTCAAAAACCCTAGGTCCCAAGCATTCTGGATACCTCTAATAAAAAGCACCACTTTCTAGTACCACCAGTACAGCAACCTCAAAGTCAACCTCCTGTTACTATACTAAAATAGATATTGCACTACTTGACTTTAAAATTGTGCAAACTGTATAATATAACCTTAATACTTGTGTATAAGAGACCGATCATTGGTGCTCTATATTCCTTTAATATAATCATGACATTCACTAAACCCTGAAAGTCACATTGAAATCTGGATTGGCAGTCATCTCTATATATTTTTCTTGTTTTATTTTAAACCTTAAGTACAAGCATCCATAGGGGGTGTTCCTGCCATAAGGCAAGGTGAGAACTTTCCTCAGCTGAACTTCCAGTTATTAATCTGGAAAATTGACTTTTCTAGTACAAAAAGTGCAATTGCGCTCCTTGCACTAGTGATGCTTTTCACCCCCTCAACCTATTCTGGTGATGAAAAGGCAAACGCAAGGGTCGGGCGTGTCATTGAAAAATCCACATCAGTGTGGCACAGTGTTCAGAATCGTCCCTGAGTAGTAGGAATACAGCAAACACCACAGTTTTAGGATGTGGGCAAATATCCACCAAAAAGATTCAGAGGAATCTTGAATACAGTTTTACAGTAATCAGAAGTCACATAATATTTAGCGGGTTATCTATCAAAATCTAAAATTTTCTCACTATTTTCTGAAAACCACTCAAATTCATACTAAGTCCCCCCCATTTATCTATGCATTTTCACGAAAATTTAGAGGCAGATTTATCAAGGGTTGAATGTTTCAAAATAGTTTTTATTAAAATTTTGAGTTAATGGGAGTTTTTAGAAACTCCAATTATTGAATGAAATGAAAAGCGGACAAAGATCCTACTCTATGCTCAAGTTATAGACCAATATCGTTAATAAATATAGATATGAAAATTTACGCAAATATATTAGGGAAAAGAATTAAACAATACTTACCTCATATTATCCATGAAGACCAAACCGGCTTTGTCCCTAAAAGAGAAGCAAAAGATAACATAGCTAAAACAATCTCATTAATATATTACGCATGTAAATTACAACACCCCACCTGTTTGTTAACTATGGATGCTGAAAAAGCATTCAATAGAATCTCATGGCCCTTTTTAGATATTAACAAATTTCGAGATAAAAAATAAAATGAAGGAGAGGATTCTCGCTTTGTATGATACACCTACAGCAAAAATTTAAATTAACGGTACATTATCACAAAGTGTTCAGATATTTAATGGGACGAGACAGGGGTGCCCGTTATCCCCAACGCTATTTCTGTTAGTTATGTAAATATTATTATCACATATAAGAAATAATCCGGATATAAATGGGATAAATATAAAGGGCAATGAATACAAAAGTGCAGCTTTCGCTGATGATATTTTAATGTACGTAACAAATCCTTTAATAACACTGCCAAACATTATGAAATTGTTGAAAACCTTCAGAGAATTATCAAACTTTCCATTTAAATGGGCTAGATCAACAATAAAATACTTGGGCGTTAATCTGTGTGGGGAATTAAATAGAGCTTATGCAGACAATTATATACCTCTACTAGCCACCCTACAAAAAACAATAGATAATTGGAAAAAAATTAAAATATCATGGTTTGGCAGAATACAAGCCATAAAAATGGTGATAATGGCAAAGGCTCTGTACCTGCTCCAGGTACTACCGGTGGAAATCCCAAACTCCTTTTTTATATCAATCAAATCAATGTTCTCCAGTTTATATGGAATGGTAAGAATCCGAGGATAAAATATAACTCACTAACAGCTGCTAAAGAAAAGGGGGGTTTGAGAGTACCGGATCCATACATGTACTATGTAGCGATACATTTGGTGAGGATATTAGGTTGGATAAGGAAGAGTGAAAAAAAAGATTGGTGTGGTTTAGAACAGGGATGGGGTAAGTACCCATTAGAATGTGCACTCTGGGAGGATAGGGGAGCAAAGAAGAAGTTTGAACAGGATCAACATATGTTAATTACACCGACCCTTAAAATATGGCATAAAAACAAACAGGTCATGAAGCTGACAGATACACCATACGTTTTGCAACCATTAATAGGCAACCTGAACTTCCCTCCTAGCATGGAAAAGGGTGCCTTTGAGAGGTGGGGTAGAAGAGATATAAAATTGACTAGAATGAGAGAATTTATTATATTGGGAAAGATGGTTTCATTGCCTGAAATACAAGAATGGTGGGGGCCCCATTTGGGAGATCAATGGAGATATAACCAACTATTACATTACATAAGTAAGTTAGATAAGTATAGATGGGAAAGACCCCTCACTCAATGGGAACAGGTCATGGAGATGGAAGGGGAGATCATAAAACCCCTATCAAAAATTTACAATATCCTAAAAACCCGAGAAGAACATAATTTTTCCTCTCTCAGTCGAGAATGGGAGAAGGAATTGGGAATAAAAATTTCAGAGCAAGAGTGGGTTAAGATACTTAAGTATAATAATAAGATGACTAAGGTGTCAAAAACGCAAGAAGCTATATATAAACTGATAACAAAATGGCATTATACCCCAAGTAAAATTAATAAAATGTTCCCACAAACATCAGACAGATGCTGGAGATGTAAAGAAGGGGTAGGGAATCATATACATATATGGGTAGCGTGCCCACTATTGGATTATTTCTGGAGTCAGATATTGGAAAGTATATATGAAATCACTGGGATAAGAATCCAGAGGGGGGGATAGTACACTGATAATATTTAACATAAATAAAGATAAACAAACTATGCTTGAAGACCCCCTTACCTTTCAATTAGTCCAGACTGCAAAATCGCTAATTCCGAGGAACTGGAAATCTGAAAAATCTCCTTCATATGACGACTGGGTGAGAGCTGTGAAAGAAATAAGCTTATTAGAGGAGCTAACCCACATATGTCATAATACTAGTAAGAAATACTGGAAAATATGGTCCCCTTGGCATAGATACAGTATATGAAAGACCTTTTAAGAATAGATTAAAAGGCAAATAAAAGGAATGAAATGTTGTATCTGCAGTATGTAAAATATATGCGTGGATATATATAAGTGTAACTATATCACCCTTTTACTTCCCCTTTTTTTGTTTTGTACCCTTGTTGGAAAACTAAAAATAAAGAAATTTAAAAAAAAAAAAAAAAGAAACCCAGTGCAGATCAGGATATCTTCAAAATGTCAATGGGACATCTGCAATTGACTTCTACATTAACTCGCAGGTCTGAGTTGGGTACTTTTTTATATGGACTTTTTACATCATGTTTGATACATTTTGAAAAAATTCAAGTTTTTTCTACAAAAAAACAAAACCAAAAAAATCTGACTTTAATTAATAATCACCTAAGGGTTCAGATTTGGGTCAGCCAGGCACTAGGATATTGACAATAAAAAAACGGATTTGTCCAAATCCAGGATTCGGTGCATCCCTACTTGTAGTAAGGTTTTATACACATTGCTCTACATTTTTTGTATTAAATACGACAAACAGAAATATTAAAAATTTATCAAAATCTTTAAAAGACCTTTTTAAACCTGTTACTGAAAACACTGTGCGTTTTAAATAAAATGTGTGGATATTCTGCTCTTTAAAATAATATTTTACCCTAAAATAGACCTCCATAAAAAAAATACAATTATCGAAATTATTAAAAACTCTTTTTAGCCCTGTCGTTGATATGTGTTTTTAAATAAAATTGCATTGTGTTACAATTCTGCTTTTCAAAATAAAAACAACATTAAACCTCATTCATGTTTAAATAACATATGTGGATATTCAGTTCTTTAAATTAAGAATTTATCCTAATATAAACCTTCATGGAAAAATTAAGATTCATGTAAATCAAAAAAAAAAAATCTTTTTAAATCCCTATCATCGAAATATATATATATATATAAGCAAATTGTGTGGCTATTCTGTTCTTCAAAATATGGATTTAGCCTAAAATAAACCTTCAGAAAAAAATAAGTACAAACATTTTTTTGGCAGAATTCTTATTTATCCAACAACAGTGATGCAGTTGCTTATACTTTCTGCAAATGTTTTATCTCTCCTTCCTCCGCACCTGTTTCAGAGTGAATAGATCCACATCTGTCTTATCTTGGCATAAGAAGTACACAACTACATCTGTGAAAGCTGATTCTGTCATTTAAAAAAAATAAAAAGGCTTATATTTTAGCTATCCTGCCATCTAGTATAAACTTTAGAAACAGTACACCTTTTTAGAAATAGTACATAATAGATTTTAATAAGGAAATAGAACTATAAACTGCATTAGAAAATTTGCAACATAAAAAAATGAACAGTAGAGCATTAGGTTAATTTCCCTTATATATCAGAAGTAGAAGTGTAAGTGGTTTCTTATTAGAAAGGTCATTTTTTATTGATCCCCAATGATTTATAAAATCCATCTGGAAACATTTGCATTTCCGAATAAAAAGTTCTGTTGTTTTTTCTTGCTGAGAACTCATAGGTCTTTCTCAGGAAACAATAATTGTCAAGTTGTGGGAATTCCTACAGAAAAAAAAGTGGGAACATTTATTATGGGAATTGCAAGACAAAAGTGTGTAACTTATTTCCTGTACAATTCCCTGCTGTTCCATAGTTCATAAATACTTTTACCCTCTATTGAACAAGATTCTTCTCACTCCTATTCCCAAACTTTTCTGTCTTCTAATTGAAAACAAGCCAAAAATCATCTTGCTCAAAATATGCTCCTTTACTGAAGGCTCGTGGATCTTATAATACTTGCTTTTTATCTTTAAAAAGAAGGAAATAATGAAAAAATATAAATATTTAAAGTGACCTCTATGGGAATTCAGAGCTTTCTGGATATTGGGTATATAAATGCACACCACATTATGTTAAAAAAAGACCTGAACATAATATCTGCCATAGGTAAGCAGTAAATATGGGGTTCTGCAGTACCTTGTACCTGTCAGCACTCCCTGACATGTATGATGCACATGATAAAAAGTGGGAAATGTGATGGCACCCCAATTTGACATCCCAACTTACCTCTTATCAATACAGCACTGCCAAATGAAGGCAATACCACATGTGGAAAACAAGACCTTGTCCTATGTGCTAAGTGTGGAGTAGGGAGCAAAAGTGCAAAAAAGCAATATTATTTGGACCCATTGTTTGCATTTTTGACTATGACTTGCATTAATAAACCAAAAGAAGTAGTGAGAAGGACAGCTGGTTTAGACAATTAGGTCATATTTTAGTTTATATTGCTCATATTTAAGTATATGCTATAATGTTGCTTTGGCTGTAGGAGTTCATTTTGTTTTTTTCCCTCAAAAGGTTTTGTGATGAATCTTGTATAAGGTACTGCCCATCAGATTATAATATAATGAGTAAAATGTAATAGACATTGTTTTAGCATGTATTAACACTCGGGATTGGGTAAATTTATGGACCTAGTTTTGATTCTCTTTGAAATGTTTTGGATTGATATTGAACTTTTTTCATGCAGAAGCACACTTTTTACTTAATGGGGTATAGGATCAATGAAGATCATCTTGATCAATAAAGATTTAGACGGAGAGGATATGAAAAGCTTAGAAACCTTAGACTTAGTAACAAGATTGAAATAGTTAAAAAAGAATGAAGGAGGTGGGAGAAGGATTTGAAATTGGCATGTTTTTGTGAGGTAGTAGTTAGAGGTAATAGATTTTTCAAAAATGTATATGAGGTAAAGGAGCAGCAGGGTCTGTAATGAAGCAGAGAGGAAGATTTTATGATAGAAAACGGCTCCCCATATTGCTTCTCTTCTTAAACTCCTTTTCACTTGTGAATGATTCACTCATGTGCTGCTTTCCCTTCCCCTGTTTTCCCAAATGATATCTTAAGATATAGGGAGACCAAGCTGAGTCACTCCTGAACACAGTATAATGGTTATATGTGGAGCAAAAATTGCTGCCTCTAAGGCAAAACACAAAAACTCTTGTACAATCTACCCTTTGATTGTCCCTACAACCCACAAATCTTATTGCTCCTGGGAATTGAATGTCCCACTAAATATATGAAAAAAATACACATTCATTACAATGAATCTTAAAAACTTTTACAGTTTTTTAAGGCAGGGTTCACATCAACACGTTTACATAAATGCGTCAGGATACAGATGGTTTTAACACATTGAAATAAACTTCAACATTTTATTCCTATGAACGGTGTCTGGAGTTTTTTTGCTGCCCACCTAAAAATGAAGTGAATATTTTCAGCGCTTCACATAATTTGTAATTTATAATTGATACATTGGAGCTGAGCGATATCATATATTTTTGTATAAGGGTTCACATCAAAACTGGAACTCTGGCATAACATGCCTAGTAGAAGCCTACATTTACAAATGCAATTCATTTGTTAACACTCTTTTAAGCTGTTTTGCCAGTATAAGCCTGAAAATGTACTAAGCTGTTAAATTCTTCTGTTATTGTTGTCCTATACTTTCCCTTCATCTGCAGTCACATCTGTCCGTTTTCCACTTTATCGAGCAGACATCTACAGTGCATCTGCGAGGAAAACTCCACTTCCTTGGCTGAAAACCTGTATCTGATATTGGTAATAAAGTTTTACTTGCTCAGTTAAAAAAAATGACATCAGATAAGGTCAATTACTTTAAACGAGCCATGGCAAAAGGCAGCCCAAACCCCCCCCATCTTAAATCTTTGAACTTCAAAGGTGCTCTAAAAGTAGGTTATGGGGATATTGTCTTAAAATTACCAGTTTACCAATTTCTGAGCTCTAAAAGTCATTTTAATAAATTATATATAAACGAAAAGGGCAGTCATATCCCAATGAATGGAATACATTCAGCTATAGGAATTATGTGTGGGAATTAGCAGTTATGAAAGATTTTGTGGCAAAATAATTTTAGGGGCAGATATATCAAGGGTCGAGGTGAAAATTCTGATTTTGAATGTTGAATTTTTAAATCTGAATTTTCAAAGTTTTTTCAGTGAAATTCAACTAGGGAATAGTTAAAATTTTATTAGAGTTTTTAAAAAAAATCTAATTTGATTTTCAAAATGCATCATGTACTGGCCTTTTAAGAATTTGAATTTGACTATTTGCCACCATAAACCTGTCGAATTGCTGTTTTAGCCCATGGGAGACGTCAATTTGGAGTTGTTTGCAGCCTTCCTGAAAATCAAGGTTTTTTTTTTGAGAAAAAACTCGAATTGAATTAGATTAGAATTCAATTCATATTCGATTAGAGTATGCGGGTTAATCCCATTCACCCTAATCTCTATATTTAAATGATATACTTTGAGGCATTTTTATCAAAGTTCAAATTTCGAATTCATGTGAGTTTTTAAAAACTTCCATAAACACCCATGAACTCGAAATTCAACCAATTAAAATTTATTAAAACAATTGAATTTCTAAAACTTGGGTGAGTAGGAACAACCCAAAAACTCAAATTGAATTTGTATCTAATTCGATTCCAGTTTTTTAAACTCAATTTACACTGAAAAAACTCGAATGTCAGGAAGGATGCAAACAATTCCAAATTGATCCCAGGATGACTCCCATTGACTAAAAGCAATTTGGAAGGTTTTAGGTGGTGAAAAGTCGAATTTGCATTCTTAAAGGGCCAGATTATGATAAATCTTGGAAATCAAATTCCATGTTTTTTTAAAGAAAAAAATGTAACAATTCCCTAGTTGAATTTGACAGTTTTGGCCATAAAAAAACTCAAAAATTCAAAATTCCAATTTTCAATTTGATCCTTGAAAAATCTGCCCCTTCATATTGCTATATGCTATAGGCTGCTATATGCTAAAGGCAGGAATTCAGATTGATGTAATTTTCAATTTGGAGGACAGTTGAAAAAAGTTGATCTAACTATGTATGCACGAAAATAAAGTTGGAACATTGTATGAATTTGCTTCACTTCAGCTATGAAATTGCAAGCTGGGCACTGATGTTGGGGATTATGCTGTTTAGCATTCTAATTCATCCCACGAGTATTAAGATGGGTTGAGGAGAGTGTTCTTTGAAGGCCAGTTACTTATACTTATACATTGGATATCTTTTAAGTATTGTAATATTATTACTTTAGCTAAATAAGTATAATTAGCATTCCACCTTTGAAAATGACAACCCGTGACATATGAATATTCTAAGTAACATTTTGTGTATTCCCTACACTTTAATTCCTGGTTAGCATTTTTCATTCCAGTAAAAATCACTTTATGTTTTGATTCTGTTTGCTATTAACACAAATATATTTTCCCTTAGGTGCAATTAACTTCTAGCAGGTAAACGGCTTATCTTATTTTCAAGTATTCATAATGCACATTCAAAGTGTATCTCCTGGTTGTTTTCCAACACCATCTCTGTGTTTGAAGATAAAGATGTTATTTGCAACACTCTTCATATTGCTTCATTCAAATCTAATATTTGTTTGTGTGTAATGTTTGTAGTTTGTTTTGCTTGCAGATGGCAGGTAGCTTGTGGGAAAAGGTGCTCTTGCAGAAACATAGTGTTTTTAATATTTTATTACATTTCTAGTTACATAAAAATAGGTCAACATTTTATTTCCTACGTATTTAATTTGTCACATCTAAGACAGTGTTGGAATACCAGAGCTCGAACCTGTGAAAAAACACCTCCTTGCCAAGTGCTATGCTGGATGACCCACACCTGTCACAAGGGTCAGAATATATAAAAATATTAAAAGAAAACCATCAGCATACTGTAGGAGTTGAAGTGATGACTTTGTTGTGTGTGTTGGCCTCAAAAGGTGTGCACACCTTAGAGGCAACATTGATCCAGACCCTTTATTAAGGCTGTAAAACAATGTTGACTCCCCTACTTTACCTCATCTACATCCTATACCTTTGGTTCAGTGGTTTTCCGACATATTTGGTTCAAGACCTTCCTTTAAGGCCCAATATATAGAAAAGCCTTATTATTATCCAGTAACAATCTTACAAACATAGGAAATCATCATTGCTGGATCAGCAATTCAGCCATACTGTAGCTCAAAAAATATCTAGGACATCAATAAGTGTTCACCCAAATTCTTGCTTTATTTGACCTTCATGGTGTCCTTTCAGGAGTATCTACACAAATATATCCCAAAGAGGCCTGTATGTTTTCTCCCTCTGGATTGCTACATTTTCTCAAGGAAGTCAGTAACAAGACATCATTAGCATTATATAACTAATGTGCCTCCTAGCCAAATAGTCATCATCACAAGACTGGTCAAATAGCACTAACCTACCCTTTCCGGAGCAGATCTAAATAGGGGGATGTGATTGGAGGTTGAGGGAGCTTATCTTACTTCCAGATCTGCCAATAACTCATCCATGCACCAGTAAAGGGGAAATGAAGATAACAATTCTTTAATGCTTTAGGATCACAGTCTAAAACTGGCCCAAGGTAGCCAAAGTGGAGACTGGCCAAACTGATTACTAACAGGCTGATGACTGGTAAAAAGCAACTTGAAGCAAACAAATCAACAAAAAAGGATAAGTATTTTTTTAATAGCTATTATTTTTGATAAAGGTTTGTATATTTAATTACTGTGGATTAATTTGTAAATGCTTTTCAACCCTAGGTGATAAATAGCAACGTTTGGTGCGCTATTGTATTTACAACTAGTTTGTCAATAGCTGCTTTACGTTGCAGTTAAATTTCCCTGTATGAGGTGGGTGGGGTTTATTAGTGCACCTGAACCAACTGTATAAATAGAATCCCTGGGACTCCAGTGGAGCTTTATCTAGTGGATAGCTGCTCTTTAAGGAAGTGCTCTTTAAGTGGGGACTCTGTAAGTGGTGTTACAAAGACAGGAGTTTCAAACTAAAGGAGGTTCAAACAAGGTGAAAAAAAAACTAAATTCAAATTTGTTCTAAAACAAATCAACAAAAAAGTATTTGTTTAATAACTTTTATTTTGGATAAAGGTTTGTATATTTAATTACTGTGGATTAATTTTTAAACACTTATCAGCCCTAGGTGATAAATAGCAACATTTGGTATGCTATTGTATTTACAGCTGGTTTTCCAATAGCTGCTTACTTTGCAGTTAAATTTTTAAATTTGTTCTAAATTCTATTTTTTTCTATTCCTGCTTTTTTTGATCTGAAACAGGGATAATGAGCACTAGCATGATTACCTATTGCACAGTCTGCCATAGGTATGCAGATTTACAGCAAACTGGTTACTTCTGTGACGTTGTGAGTAGTGATGGTTGACTTTGACCCGTTTTGGTAGTGGTAGAATGATTGCAAATATTATAGTTTGTACCAGTGGGCAATCTATGTAATAAGTCATTATTAGTGAATTTAAAAATACATGCCCCCTTTAAGAATACCTGAAATGTGGTATGCTCTATTCAAATTCACAACATAATAAATTAGAAATCAAGAATCTTAAGAAAATAATTTGTTCTTAATTAAGCAATTTTTTGGTGCACGATAATAACTTTGATTCCATTTCCCCTTTAGGTCTCCACAGACTGAACATTTTCCCCAAATTATCTGTTTGTCTCTACACTGAAATACTGATTTAATTGGTAAAAGATAGCTGTAGGTAACAGGAAAGCATATGTAGTAATGGTACTGTTGCTGCAATTACTTTTGCTAATCTTTTGTTATCTAATCACTGCACTTAATACAGGAGACTGCAAATGGAACAGATTTGGTCATTAAGCTCCAATAGGTCAAAAACACATCACAGGGGCAACTTTCAATACATTAGGAAAGGATATGCCATGTTACATGACATTGAGTCTGTTCTAGTTATTTTCAAGATATCATTGGCATGCAGTGAGTAGATTGCAAAAATTTTCAGTAAACTATATATTTGCCTAATGGATTGTGTTTAGGCATTTTACTCTTTTGGTTAGAATAGATGCACATTAACATTTTAAATTCGATACCAATTTGCTTAGAAAACCTGGTGACAGTTCCAGAGCTGTAAGATTGTATGTTTAGGAAGAAGTGTGTTTGTGTGTGTGAGAAAGAGATTGTGTGAGCGTGTGTTTGGATCAGTGTGTGTTACAGAGGAAGAGAGAGGATTAGTGTGTATAGGTGTTTCAATTGCTACCTCTTTAAAAAAATATGTAGATTTAGTTAACATATACCATGGGTAGTTTTTTTTATGTGTTTTTGCTATAGCCCACTCCCCACACACATTTTGTGACAGTATACTGATATTAAATATGTTGACAATCTCATCAAAAGTACAAGATCAATGAGGAGTTTTTGGATTACATAATCCCTATCAATATTTCTCATGTAACATTATAATGACAAGGCCTGTTTCTAAAATGAACGACCATTTGGTTACAATTATTAGAAAGCTTCAATCTCCTAATTGCAAAATAAAGTCAAATACTTTGCTCTGATAAAACTTTATGTGCATTAGCTCTCCCAATTGATATCATGCAGGTATGTCTAATAATATTAAACATAGTGCTATTTGCCTTGCATTATGCTGGCTGCTTCCACCACATGGAGGCATGAAGTGGCAGTAATTTCCACTGATCTGCCCCACTTCCAGTCCTGCTGTTACAAACAGCAATTGATTAATATACTGGAGAGTTATTGACTGTCACAATGAAAGCTAACCTTATTCCATTTTTTAAATAACACGGTATAGATTAATTTGGTATGAAGGCATTACACTTAAAAGTATTTTAGCTAGCCCACAGCTATGGAAAGTCATTATTTTATTTCATGATAATGCTGAGATTTCAGAAATGGGAAGCAATCAGTACTGCTTAAAATAAAAGTGTTAAAATTCATTTTTTACAGCGATTCGCTAAGAAACTCTACTTTCCTGAAAATGTGAACAATTATTAAATTTCCTTTCATTTTAAAATTTAAATTATGGTCATAATTGAATTTAACCCATTTGTATAGACAGTCAGCTGCTCATTTAAGGGATTCAGGATATTTCTTTCAGGAAAGACAAATATCTAGTTTATCACTAGCTTATGCCTTATGTCTACCAATCTGAACACAGACTATAGAAATTCCAGAAACATTTAGTAATTATCTATACCATCTTCAACTCAGACAATAAATTAAAGAATCTCAAATAATCTACCAAATGTATGGGGAGGCGGTGCAGGAACAGACTTTAATCCTTAATGGTCCAATATCCAGAGATGTGAAATATATATCAAAGTCAATGGGGCAAATTCACTAAAGCGCGAAGTGCCTAACGCTAGCGCAAATTCGCCAGCGTGAGGTCATTTCATTACTTCGCTGATTTAGTAACGGGCACTGGCGTAAATTCGCTAGTGAAGTGGACCTACTCTAGCGCTACTTCGCACCCTTACGCCAGACGAAGTTGCGCTATGGCGAAGGGACAACGTAACTACGCTAATTCACTAACTTGCGCATTTTTCTGAATGTTACCTCTTGCGCCAGACTTGCCTTCGCCACCTCAGACCAGGCGAAGTGGCGTCTTTTCCTTTTTAAAGGGTGATAGGCTGAAAAAGATTGTAATTTTTTTTGGGGGTACCCTCCTTCCCCCCTAAATTTCCTAACATATGGTACATAAACTATACAGTGGGCACATGTATATGGCAAAATAACAACTCTTTTTTATTTTATGAAGCTTTCCCAGGCTTGTGTAGTGTAATGTATGTGCTGCTACATATCCGTCCATTGTATTTTAACTTTGCGCCATATGCATATTAGGCATCGCTAGCATAATTTCGCTTTGCTTGACGAATTAACGCTAGCGCAACTTCGCAACCGTTCGCCTCCCTGAGCGCAACTTAGGATTTTAGTGAATTAGCGGCTCCCGTGCGAAACTTCGCCTGGCGAAATGCAGTGAAGTGTGGTGAAGCCGTCGCTAGTGCATTTTCACTGCTTAGTGAATTTGCCCCAAAGTGTCCACTCCAAATGTTCTGTTGAGGTGCACGGTCAGTTGAGAATAAATTGCCCACTGGTACAAACTATAATATTTGCAATCATTCTACCACTAGTGTATGGGAGTCATGTTATCATTACTAAAATATTTTTATATAAAATGAAGGCTAATAAATCTATGTAATTTGAAAATATCCGCATTTGAGATTATTTTGCCATGATTTTCTCAAATCAAGTTTTAATAAATCTCCCCCTAGATCTGGACCTGAAACTAAAGTTCCTGTTTTATGGAATTAATTTTAATAATATGAGAACTATTCTTGAAAGAGTAACTTTGCCATCATTTCACCTAAACTCAGCAATAGAAAATAACTTTTGCGCCAAACAAACAAATTTTTTAGGGTGTGAATAAATAATTTCTTCCTGTTCCTTTCAACTTTCTGTAGTTATGACTGCATCATATCTTTATTTGATGTGATAATTGTGATGCACCCATTACTCCAATGCTCAATAACTGAGTCGCTTGTTATCAGCACAAAAAAATGATGCAGCCTCGTGAATCAAATCTAAGAGACACATAGTTCTGAGCTCTGGAAGAAACGCTGGAATTGCAGTTCAGGTACTCTGATCCTGTTAAGTTCAGATGTGTTCAGGTCAGGCATAAAAATTATGAAATAAATACTGAGGAATGATAATACAGGATGGGAGTATTTGGGTTCAGGAACATATCCTGAGGGCTTCTAGATCATCTGCATTAGTGAAGACTCAGTGAACATATTATCCACCAACATTTAAAAAAAAAATACAGTAGATACACACATTTATTTGACTTTGCATTAAATCTTTCTTCTTTCCTTGCACAAAGCCTCTGCATCAAAAGGATTCAGAGCTCAGATGGTGATTTAGCAAGTAAAATATAATTAGAAGTTCAAGGTTGATTTTTCTCTACTGTTTTACACAAGCCTACTTTTTATGCCAAAACCTGTTCTAATTTTGGTATTTAGAAAATATTTCTTATAGTGGACTTTTTCTTTATCCCTGCTTCTTTCTTGGCTGATTTGATTGTGTGCAGAAGCTAGCAGACCTGCCAAGGCTTCAAGGCTTTAAACATAAGATTACATTTAAACTTGAGGTTTCATCTCTTACCATTACAAGTCTGAGACACTAGGTTAGCCTGAATATACAGAGCTTATATATAAATGCAGTAGTGCTAGAACAAAGTGTAGTAATAAGAAAAATAATTCATTTCCAGCTGTGGAAAGATATGTGCCATTAGTTTGTATATAATACCATTATCACTGTATCAAAATAATTACATTAAATACATATTAATGTACCAAGAGCTGTTAAATATAAGGATATTATATGTTTCTAAGAAGCTCTGCCTGCAGCCTCTTGCTCTTCATACAGGTCATAAAGCTGCTGACCATATTTATCTACAACTTCATCTGGGCGTAGATTATGAGGTGTCATTTGGTAGAGACTAAGCAAAATACCTATTCTTAATACTAGTTTGTGTTTAGAATTCAGCTTGCGAGGTGGCTTCCATACATAACCTTGAACTGCTTTGGAAAGTTGAGCTGCAATTTTTTATATCACATTGAAAAGTAGCTATATAGCCTTTACAACTGAAAAATCCTTTGTTTCTTTTTTTTTTTAAGTTTTATGTATTACTAGTGCATCGTTCCATAAACAGTGTTACACATTTGTTGTACAGTAATAAAGGCAATTATAAAGAACTCATTGCTCTAGTGATTTTTCCTTTTCAACCCTGGGAAAACATTCAAAAGATGGGAAGGTAGATGAAAAAGAAGAGAAAGAAAGGTGAAGGTTTGTAAGAGGGAGCTCTGACACGTAAGGCACTGAAATCCATTTCTCAAAAGAGCAAACAGATTTTTTTATATTCAATTTTGAAATCTGACATGGGGCTAGACATTTTGTCAATTTCCCAGCTGCCCCTGGTCATGTGACTTGTACCTGCACATGCTTTCTGGCAGGCTGCTGTTTTTCCTTCTCAATGTAACTGAATGTGTCTCAGTGGGACATGGGATTTTACTATTGAGTGTAGTTCTTAGATCTACCAGGCAGCTGTTATCTTGTGTTAGGGAGTTGTTATCTGGTTACCTTCCCATTGTTCTTTTGTTTGGCTGCTGGGGGGGGGAGGGGGTGATATCACTCCAACTTGCATTACAGCAGTAAAGAGTGATTGAAGTTTATTAGAGCACAAGTTACATGACTTGGGGCAGCTGGGAAATTGACAATATGTCTAGCCCCATGTCAGATTTCAAAATTGAATATAAAAAAATCTGTTTGCTCTTTTGAGAAATGGATTTCAGTGCAGAATTCTGCTGGAGCAGCACTATTAACCGATTCATTTTGAAAGAAAAAATTTTTCCCATGACAGTATCACTTTAATTTTTAATTCAGCGAATATACAGTATGCTTAAGATTTCTTGAAAGGGACAAGAGATACCAGACAAAAAGCATACTGTATGAGTTCTTAAAAAAAATACCATTATACAAAATGTAATTTATGTCACCATGGGCATTGTCAAATGTTGTTTTTTTATTTTTTGACATAAAAACCAAAGTTAAGGATCTATACTTTAAAAAATAAAATATATAAACTTATTTTTCACTGCTGCAGATTTTTTTCCCCTATTGATTATTACAGATTTTTTTTTTATAAAAATGTATTTTTTAAATCACCTTCAAGAGTACTACTAAATTCAACATTTCCATTTATCAAGGAAGCCAAGGATCAAGTAAAATGATGGAGAAAAAGCAAATTTTTTGGTCTTTGTTGTACCTTTGTGCACCTTCAATCTCTAGAGAAAACAGCATAAATGACATTTGAGTGAATAACTAGTGTGTAAAATTAGCCAGGCAATTTAAGCATCTCCCTTATATAGTTGTCTTTGCAATGTTAGCAAGCCATTAATATATAAACTATAATTTGAAAAAGTCGAATGCTTTGAATGGTCACACGACTTTGTCAAGGCAGTCGACCAGAGGCAATGCAAAAAATCACAGACATGTTTTTAAGAAATTGGCAACATGGGAGCCTTTTTTTAAATTGAAAAATTTGTTATAATATAGTGGATAGGAAGTCCTCTAACAATGTAGGGTGCATGTAGGGAGCAGTATTCTGAGTTTACCTTCCCATCGACTCCAATGCAATTCAGCCAATTTTAACCCCGTTTGCGAATTTTGACACAAAGCAAAATATGGAAGATTTGCTCAACACAGTCAACAACGCTTGATAATAAGGAAAAAAATGGTAGTCCAAAGCAGAAAAAAGGAGCTACAAAAAATGCCAATAAACTCTAAATTTGTCTTGCAACAAAAGTAAGATTCACGGCAAAAACGTTTCTCAAATTTTTCACCATTTTGACAATTTTTATGTACTGTACAATTTTGTGGTGAATTGAAAGGGGGCAGATTCCCTCATCACTATTGATAATAACAGGATGGGTATTCCTTATGCTAAGGGGTTGATTCAAGAAGCATCAAGTATTTGATGCCCAAGGTTAGTGAGACAGCTAACGCTGGCATTAAAACCAGGTTCAGCTGCTTTAGGGTAGTAGAATTCTGAAGCTTGTCTTCTACTTCTCTTTCACCTGTGTGACTTTATTCCTGTACTATGTAAGTTTGTTCCTGGTTGCCTAAGTTGAATCAGCCACATCGAGCTGGTGGGCTTCCTCTGGGCAAGTTCAGAACTTCAAATGCATGGAAGCAAAGCTTATACCATGTACTAATATGTCACTTTCCTAGCTTAAACATGAAACTAAAATTCACTCTGTAAAAATACATATTTCTTTTCATTTTATTTATTAACACATAACAGTACATTTTGCATTATTTCACATTATCTTTTTTTCTGATGCTGGCCAACTGTAAACTGATCACTTACAATTGTACTTGAGTGTTTACTGACCAGAAAATGTACAAATGCTGCTTCTGCCAGAATAGCTGAAAGTGTACAAGCAGATTGATGGAAACACTACAGGCAAAAATTAGACATCATTATTTACCCCTGCTAATATTGCAGAAAATTGGAATGTCTGCCTCAATGAAAATTGAAGAGCATTCCTGAAGTTTGAACAACTAAAAATTAGACTTTCTAAACACAAGAGGTCAGAGCATAGGATAATGTTTGGAACATATAGTAGTTACATTAATGTCTAAATCCAGGTGGACTTAAGTATAAACTGTAAACATTTTCATGTGTTTGCAGAGACATCTATATATCATTAATCTCAAAAGGCCAGTGCTGATTCTTAGTGAAACATTGATTTTACATTTTTAAACTTTATGCAGTTTCATGAGTAATCACTGTGGGATTTTTTTCAAAAGTGAAGCATTTTTTAACCAGAAATCCAGCATCACTGTGGTTCCCGGGGGCGGTGTGCAAATACAGCCAATAAATAAAAAATAACACAATTACGTAAATCGTAAATTATAATGCAAGTCTTTTGAATCTGTGCTGCACCATTTGATGTAGGGCACTGTGGGAACATTGATGCAACCAAGGCTGGTTTGGAGGTAGTGGTAGTTCCATCATTCATTTATCTCTAGAGGTACAGTGACATTCGATTCAGAACAAGAGGCAGGAGAAGATGCACTCATATTGGGTTAGCAATATATCCTAATGATTCAGCTCAGCTGTATACCATACTGAATACTGAATTAGGGATGTCCCTACATGTTATCATTTTCTCAAATAAGGTTAACCAAAACTAGGAGACATGAAGGGAATCTGGTCTTCACATGTTCTTTTATCTGTGAACTCTTACATCCTTCTTTGAAAGAGCTCCCCAGAACTCAACTTTCCATCAACATTTAGAAAACAGGCATCATTGTATGGTATCCTTTGAGATCATGTTGCAAAGACAACTATATAAGGGAGATGCTAGGACACTTCTAGAGTACTTTTCACAGATTTTTGTTTGTCTGCCATGGTAATTGTGTTCTAAACCTGAAATTATAGGCATGGTTTTACATGCAGTAGAGCTTGCCAGACAAATGTAATTAAAGAGGTGAGCTGAAGCATACACATAGGGGTTGCAGGGGATATGATCTACTTAGATTTGGGTAAAGCATTTGATACAGTACCAAAAAGAAGGTTAATGAATAAATAAATGTATATTTGCAATAAACATGATATTTGTCCATGAATATAAAACTGGCTGAAAAAGAGATGTTCAGCATTTTATAATTGGATCAGTGTAGTTAATGGAGTACCCCAGGGACTTTTAATATGTTCACAAGTGGCCTTCAGTTGGTCATTGTAAGTACTGTCTTTATTTTTGCTCATGATTAGTGATAAGTAATATTTTCACTGCAGAAATGACGCCCATAGGGTGAAAAAATTATAGGGTGACATAATTTTGACACGCCGCATCGTGCAACAAAAATTACATGGTGAGGCCAGTGAGGTTGTAGAGTGCCCTGGCAGTTGATGTTGCAATAGTAGATTCTGTTACTGTCTTTAAGAGGAACTTGAATGACTCCTTAGGCATTATGACCAAGGCTATAGTTTTTTTTATGTATGCAAGTGCATTGATAGGTCTATATGTACATGATTAGGTAAAACAGTCTCTGAACTGGACTAGGACTATAAAGAGTGCGCTAATATTGAATAACTAATAATGACATAAAAAAGAATGGGACAATGATGACATAGGGACAATATCTAAAAGTCACTAATGATGAAGAAAGGTGAGCAAATACTGTATGGTTCTTGAGCTTGTTTCCCTTTTTTTATTATCACAAAATAGCCATTTTATTACTACTGTTTTCCAAATGTATTTCCTGGGATTTTCATGATCACTTGATAAAAAGTTATCTAAAGTATTATTTTTGCCTTCTTTTTCCCCTATTTTTCCCCTATTTTTCCCCTGTATATATGCTTGGTGTTTAGCTGAGCAAATGGTGACTTCTGTTCAAACTATGAGCTTAAGGAATTCCACATTACTGATGACCTTCTTGTCAAGTGCAATCCTGCAACACCTGTTACAAATGCTACAGGCAACGACGCACATGTGTCACCATATTGGAGTGTTGCAGTTCATTTGCTATAACTGAAAAAGGTACATAATATTTATTAGCATAAAAATGTAATGTACAACAACGTGGCTTAAGACCATAAGACCATCAGGCATTAAATACATAAGTAATAATATATATCACTTTTGCTTATAGCAAATTTTGTTGAATTCACTCTTAACAATAACAAAAGAAAATAATAAAATATAGAAATATTTTTTTAAAAGATATTTTCCTTTTAAAAAAGCCTTGAAGACTATATCAAGAGAAACTTACATTATTAGCACAATTATTTTTACTGATTTTCCATGAAACACTATGCCTGTGTGTTTTATTTTCTAATTAGAGTTGTGGGTTTTGTGTAATTTAATACATAACAGGTGGTGTTGTTTGCTCTAACCTCATAGGATAGATTTCTTGCTACTACAGACTGATCGAATATGTCAAATTAAATTAGTTATAATGTAACCCCTCTATTCCATTGTATATATTATATATATATATATATATATATATATATATATATAATTCAGTAAGCAGGACCCGCACTCGTTCATATTCAGTGAAATAAAAGTGTCTTTATTCACAGGTTCATTTTCCAACGTTTCGGTCCTCACTGGGACCTTTTTCAAGGATAAATGCCTAGTGTGTGAGTGAAGATTTAAATACAGTTCAAAATTGGCGCCAATTTTGAACTGTATTTAAATCTTCACTCACACACTAGGCATTTATCCTTGAAAAAGGTCCCAGTGAGGACCGAAACGTTGGAAAATGAACCTGTGAATAAAGACACTTTTATTTCACTGAATATGAACGAGTGCGGGTCCTGCTTACTGAATTGTATCACACTTTGACCAACGCACCACCATCGATTGTAACTAATCCGGAAGGAGTGCGTTCACTGAACCGACAGATTATATATATATATATATATATATATATATATATATATATATATATATATATATGCTGCAATGTTATTTTATTGCATGTTATTTAATCTTTTTCTAACCCAACACACTTCAGCCTTGTAGCACTAGTATGATCTTATTCCCCAACATTCTGTGTAGACCAAGTCCTATTGGGCTTAGGGCAGCAGGGTTGTAAGACAGTGGTCATAGCAGAAGTGTCTTTTGGTGCAATGGTCCCTGAAGAATTGGAGTCAATAGGACTTTTTTTGTGCCTTCGTTTCTATGCTAAACACTTTGGGGCAAATTCACTAAGCGCCGAAGCGCCGAACGCTAGCGTCAATTCGCTAGCGTTTGGCATTTCGCAAATTCACTAACGAACACTAACTTGCGCATTGTTCTTAATGCTACCTTTTACACTAGACTTCCTTCGCCACCTCAGACCAGGCGAAGCGCATTAGAGTAGATAGGGATTGCTTCAAAAAAAGT
Source organism: Xenopus petersii (assembly GCA_038501925.1). Classification (NCBI taxonomy): domain Eukaryota; kingdom Metazoa; phylum Chordata; class Amphibia; order Anura; family Pipidae; genus Xenopus; species Xenopus petersii. Next base: position 62,317,182 of record CM076689.1, on the reverse strand, counting down.
CAAAATTTTTTCTAAGTCCCAAAAAACGCTGGCGTGTTTTCTACATTATGGGTGATAGGCTGAAAAAGATCAAAATTTTTTTTGGGGCTCCCCTCCTTCCCCCCTACATGTCCTGACTCATGGCAACTTAACTATACAGTGGGCACATGTGTAGGGCAAAATAAAATTTTTATTTGATGTTTTGAAGGTTTTCTAGGCATTTGTAGTGGTGATACGTATTCCTCCACTGAAATTTGAATTTGGCGCCGTATGCAAATGAACCATCGCTAGCGAAACTTCGCTTCGCTTCGCTTGGCGAATTAACGCTAGCGCAACTTTGAAAACGTACGCTACCCCTGTGCACAACTTCGGATTTTAGTGAATTTGCGGAGCGCTGGCGAAAATACGCCTGGCGAAGGGCGGCGAAGTGGGCACAAAGGAGACCCATATAGTTAAGGGGCTTACATTGTGGAGTCTGCTGTATGGTAGTTCCCTCTCCACAATGGTGTTGCAGTTGGGTGGCAGGGGGTCAGGGCCTGATTATGTGCCCTCCAAGGTTATTTTGCTGGAGGGCCAGTATGTTGATAGTACTCCACTGCCTGTCTGTTTATTGATCTTAATCCCTGACCCTTAGGGGAAGATTTACTAAGTTTTTAATCATAAATTTGAATTTTCAAAAAATAATTTGGACTCAAAAATCCCACATAGGCCCTTAGAAACAGTTCTAATTCGACTATTCTCCACCAAAATCCTGCCAAGCTCATGTAGAAGTCAATGGCAGAGGTCCCTTGAACTATTTGAAGATATTAATAATAGTGATGAGCCAAATTTTTGCCAAGTTTTGCTCTGAAAACAATGCCCAATAGACTCCAATGGAAGAAAAAATATGTTGCTTGTCAAAAAAATTTGACTCGCAAAAGTCAAGATTTTTTTGCAGAGGAAAACTTGATACAAATTAGTTTTGAATTTCATTCAAGCTTTCGAGTGGGGACTATTCGATCGAATTTTAGACATTCAATTTTTTTCATAAATAACATACCATTTGAATTGTGTATAAAATTGAATATATTACAGTTAAAACAATTTACATTACTCTAAAATTTGACCTTTGATAAATAACCCTTTAATCTGTCCCTGACTGTGATTTTGACACCCGAAATCAGGCCAGTGAAGACTGGTACGAGAAGGGGTTCTCCTGTATCGTAAAAAAGTGAGGCCGCTTCAGCCACTTTTCAGGGGTCCAAGTGAACAGAATCGCCTATAGGCCAATGTACATTTGGGGTGGGGGTTAGGTTGTGATTAGAAAAACAGTATAGCAGTTGTTTGTTTAGTGATAGAGGTGTGATTTAAAAATTATTCCTTCAAAAATATGATCACAATTCAGGCAAACAGACTTTTAGATAGGTGATAAATAAACATTATGCATCCCTCTTGTACAACAATTGTAATTACTGTTGTTATTTCTGATACTTCCAGTTCCAAGCCATGTACAACAAACTAAGTACATGCAGAAACTGAGGTATTTACTGTGATGAAGTAAATGTCAAATTCAGGATTCCTGTAATACTAAGGTGCATATCCTTTACCCAGAACTCATCACAAATGTGCCGTACAGAAGTTTTCCTGAGGCTAAGCTAAGAAGGAAGATTAAGAATATCATACGGTATCAGCGCTCATAAATCAAGTTCAGTCGTGGAATTTCTTTCATTTACAGCTTTGTCTTACACATTAGACAAGTCATAATTACACTTCAATACACACTGTGAGCAAGGTTATGGGCTACAACATAATGCACAATAAACCCTGTCATATAAATGCAAACAGGATAAAACAACGGTAACAATGCTCCATTTTACATCCCACGATAGAATTACACCGTGACATAGTGTAATATTACGATCAATCATGATCCCATCCAAAACCGACAGCACGAGTAAATGGAATATTACGTGAGAGGAATGCGGTGCTGTTCTGCGAGCAGATAAAATCTCTAACAGCTACAAAACGACACACAGAATGTGCACCTGCCAAAGTGGATTTTATTTAAAAATAATAACTGGAGATTTACTTAACTCTTGCCTTAACCCTTTTTATTTTGTATTTCAGAAAAAAAATTGAATTGTTCAATATATACATTTATGGCAAATAATCTAGCCTGAGCATTGCTTTATATAGATACATAAAATAATACATTTGGTGATACTGATCGAAGCAGCATCATTAATCTGGTATATACTGTATCCTTCAGGCAAATAAGGCTGAGGCTACTGGGCATGCTTATCAAAGGAAATAATATTTAAAATAAACAACAAGGGGCAAATTCATCAAAGGTCGAATATCGAGGGTTAATTAACCCTCGATATTTGACTGGGGAATGAAAATCCTTCGACTTTGAATATCGAAGTCGAAGGATTTTGCGCAAATAGTTCGATCGAACGATCAAAGGATTTTAATCCAACGATTGAAGGATTATCCTTCGACCAAAAAAACTTAGCCATGCCTATGGGGACCTTCCCCATAGGCTAACATTGAGCTCGGTAGCTTTTAGGTGGCGAACTAGGGGGTCGAAGTTTTTTCTTAAAGAGACAGTACTTCGACTATCGAATGGTTGAATAGTCGAACGATTTTTAGTTCGGATCCCTCATTTCGAAGTCGTAGTCTAAAGTCGAAGTAGCCCATTCGAAATTCATTTCTTTTCCATCCATTTTTTTCTATTCCTTCACTCGAACTTAATGAATGGGCCCCCAAATATCAATATGGAAAATATGTTGAGATTTTTTTTCTCTTGTGGTAAAGATGCCCATATGTCCCTTCCTCAGGCTGGTTACAAACCTTTAATTATATGTCTGAAGAAAACACCCACTTTTATATCAAATACAATATATTTATGTTTGTATGTATCGTCCATAATAATATGTTATAATATGTTAAATCCAAATGGGCCTACAAGCTGATAGTTTCATTCATTTTGCAGTGAAGTCCTCATTTGTCAATATTTGATAATGGCCCCTTTCATAAGACACGGATATATGAAAAATTGTCTCATTCATTAGTTTGGCTCCACAGCCCCATAGTTTGGGGGCAACTGCAAACTCTGTTGGGTAATATTTTCAACTTGAAAAATGACAAATGAAATTACAAGGATTTATAATTGCTTATAAAACAATGGCATTTCCACAAGATTGTGGGGAATAGCAAGCACTTTTAAGCCCACAAAGATAAGAAGCTCCATCTTCTAGAATAATGAGGACAAATAAAATGTTCTAGCAGGCCTTAGAATGGAGGGACTGACAAATACGTCTTAAAAATGATCTCTGTGAATTCTAAGGAGATCATAGGTTTGTGTACTCTGTGGAAGACATTTGGTAGTCAGATGATTTAGGAGTAGTGATGGGCGAATCTATTCGCCAGGCGCGAATTCGCGGCGAATTTGCGCGATTCACCGTCGGCGAATAAATTCGCGAAACGGCCGCGAAAATTCGCGGAAAAAATTCGCTGGCGTCAAAATTTTTTTTTCGAAAAAACGGACGCCGGCGACAAAAACGGGCGCCGGCGCCAAAAAACGGGCGTCGGCGTCGGAAAAATGGGCGCCGGCATCAAAAACAAGACGCCGGCGTCAAAACGAGACGCCGGCGCCGTTTCGCAAATTTTTCGCCGTTTCGCGAATTTTGCGCGAAATTCGCAAATTTTTCGGCCAAGCGAAACTGCACAAATTCGCCCATCACTATTTAGGAGAACATTGTGTTTTCATTCCCCTTTTCTTGGAATGATAGAAAAGAAGAATGAGATGTGTGCTATTATATTAAGGATATTATAAGTAATGTATTTCAAACAGAGAAATGCTTTACAACTTACTGTAAAGGCTGTAACTATGTTGCCTTATTTCTGCTAGTGTCTTAGTATCTATTCTATTACATTACTATGGATTCTGATTTTGTGTGCTCACAAGACTTTCTTGACTCAAAGTTGATTTCTTTCTGAAATATTCCTTCCGGATATTTTAATATTTACTATTATCCTTATTGCTGGATTACACTATGGGAAAAGGTGGTATGTTGAGTTTCAAGATTTGCTCCAAACATTGAAATTGTTGAAGTGATAATTTATATCAGTCCTATAGTTCATTCTTGATGTATGATATGGGCTACAGTATATTACACTGAGCAACATATGAAATGCAGGATTGCTAGGGTGATGGTCAAAAGGGCATTCTCTTATATTGTATTTCTTAAAGTATCTTTCTCAGCTCATTCACAGTTCATGTACCTTCTGTAACCTCGTATGCCTTACTCCCTTAATTTTAAACTTTTCATTCCAAAGACCATTCATATAACATGTCCCCCAGTTAAGACCTTGCAAAGTCTTCCACAAATAGACACACACACAATTACTGTGTTCTGCAGCACTGGGCGTTATATATGTTTAGCTCTAAGAAAAAAGGTTGTTTGAGATTCTTATTTAATACTAGTGATGAGCGAATTTTTTTGCCAGGTATAGGTTTGTGGAAAAAATGATCACCTCAACAAAAAGTCACCAAGACAAAATAGTCACCACAACAAAACACCCATTCACTTTAATGCAATTGGAGTGAGAAAAAAATTGTTGTGCACATCAAAAATTGTTGTCTATTGACAAAGTTTTGCAAATCACTATTTAATTTAATACTTACAGCTCTTACATTAGGGGATTTAGAGTTCCTTAAGGGGGTGCAAAATCTTGCAAATAATGCGCCATGTCCAATTACTCTTTGCACCTCATTCTGGATTGAAAATCTGGCACAGGGTGCTATACACGGTGCTGGTAGATGCAAAAAAGTCCTGTCCTTACCGTCTGCCATAGGGCTTCTTTGCAACAATAATCTACCTTGCATGTCATTTAAACATGCAAGTTAGGGAGTGCTGGTGGGTGCAGGCTGCAAATAAGCCATATGGTAGTTGGTAAGGATGAGTAGGTTGCTACTTCATATAGCATTATATGCTACTTTATATTACTACAACCTATTTATATTTTTAATCAACAAAGGCAAAATAAAAAGTGCTTTTGTTGAAAACACGTATTGCTTATTCTGTAGAAAAACATAGTTTCTTATTATAAATCACATATTTTGCTCTTACTTCAAACATTTCCTATTAAAAAAATAAGGAAATTGTTGTCATACTTATAGTAATTTTCATTTCCTGGTCCCTATTAATGTCAACATAAAAACACCTACTGGGTTAATCCCCGCCCCCCAGGTGTGAGCCAAAGAACTTCTCCTCCTAAGACTTTAAATACACCCCCCTAGAGCCAGAAGTCTAATAATATAGCTTAAAGAGGGGGGGGGGGGTAAGCTGACATAAATAGTGGCCAGGAAAAGAAAATTACTACAAGTATGACAACAATTTTCCTCTTTCCTGGCCACTATATGTCAACATAAAAACACTGGGATGTACCCAGCAATAAGATAAAAAGAAAGAAAGGAGGGACAAAATAATGCTTACAGATACTTGAATGAGCCGCAAAAGAGTGACGTTCCTGTACTTTGGATGCAAAAGCTTCCTCCCTCTTACAGGTTTTATGTTCTTCTTATAATGATTTATAAAAGTCTGTGCAGCCTTCCAAGCAGCTGTATTGCATATCTCCTCTTTTGAAACCTAAACCTGTGCTACTGCTTCCCAGGAGGAGGCCACTGCCCTAGTAAAATGGGCCTCAACCCCCTTTGGAGCTAGTTTGCCTTGGGACCAGTAAGCCTTAGAAATGAGGATAACCAACCATCTCTCAATCGTAGATGTAGAAGCAGAAGCAGGTTGACCCTTTCTTGGCCTGCAGCGTGCCAGAGGTATACAACTTGCTAGGTAAGGAGGAAAAAAACAAACTCTCTGGCACACCTAAAGGCAGAGAAAACAAAAGACTACTGGCTCTAGGAGGGGGGATGTATTTAAAGTCTTAGGAGGAGGAGTTCTCTGGTTCATGTCTGGGGGGTGGGGATTAACCCAGTGTTTTTATGTTGACATATAATGGCCAGGAAATAAGTATTTGTCCCTTACTGGATGTTGGGTCACACATTATTCCAGTGGAAAAGGGGTTGCATGTAGCGATGGGAGAATCTGTCCATGCCAAAATTTGCGAAACAATTTCTGACACGAGCGACAATTTTATACGATTTTATATTTTATCCAAATTAATTAAAGTCAATGGGCATCTGAATAATTTTGACACGCAACAATTCCATGCCTGCCAATTTTTTTTTACCCATCACTAGTTGCATGCTCCACCCCTTCATTCCTCAATTGCATAGCAAATCTTATTGCCAGCAATGATATCAAGGCCGGATTTACATAGCGGACTCCCCTAGGCCCACTGCCATTTGTCGCCCCTGTCCCCTCCCCTTTATTCGTGCAAATTTTCATGGAGATTGTATCTCCTGTGCTTTCCCAGTATTTTTGAACCAATGTGGGTGTGGTTGGGCAGCATGCCGCCCCCCTAAAATCCTGCCACCCTAGGCCCGGGCCTAGGTGGCCTTCCCACAAATCCGGGCCTGAATGATATACTAATGAGCAAGAGTCGGTGTCATTTGCTCTGCTCTGAGACTTTGCAAATGTAAAGTGCTTAACCCTCAGCTAAGGGTTGAGCTTGTTGAGCAAACCCCATACGTACAATTTTAATTGTATTCTTCTCAGCCTACAATTGCTTGGAAGAACCATGCAGTTGGTAAATAAAAGTATTATTCGTTTTACTGCTTGACTTCAGTGCAAGAAAAGTATGTTGCCTCTTTAAGTGATTAAGTCAAATAATCATTATACTACTTCCCCTATATCATGGGACTTGTTCAAGACAGGTTAATTGAATTCAAATTAAATTCACCTCAGTTTGTGTGTTATATAAATGTGATTGGGACTTGGATTGTAAACTCCACTTTTGCAGGGAATTATGTGAATGATATGTGACAGTGCTGTGCAAATTAGTGATAAGACAAACTGTCCCGTTCTTCTAAGAATTTAGCAAAACAATCAGGGCCGGATTTACATAGTGGGCGCCCCTAGGCCCACTGCAAATTTTCATCATCTGAACTGGAGCAATGGGAATTGACGCATCCCCAGTGTTTTTGAACCAATGTGGGTGTGGTTGGGCAGCATGCCGCCCCCCTAAAATCCTGCTGCCCTAGGCCTGGGCCTAGGTGGCCTTTCCACAAATCTGGGCCTGAAAACAATAATGCAATTCCTGAAATTGTGTCATTTTGCCGAAATTTCATGAAATGCTTTGGAGTGAATTCTAATAATGCCATTGCCATTGGTGCAGAAAAAAAATATTTCCAGTAAATTAAAAAACATGGCGAAATTCCAGGGCCAATTCAAAAAAAATATTCGCCGCTAGCAGAAATGAGAATTTTACCAGGTTAAATAGTTTCCTCATTTCTAGTTTTAATGTGTCAGGGCTATAGAAATAGTAAATCGTAAATTTTAGACTGTAAATCAGTCTAAAATATTTTATGAACACTTTTATATTTCACTGAAACAAAACAAAGCTGCATTTGGATTTTGTATTTAAATAAGAGTGCATGTAGACTGTCATTAAATAAAAATTATCTTGATAAAATCTTTACTTTGACACCGGTATATGAATATTTTGCCTTTTTTTTTATTGAATGCACAAATATATCATACAGTATATATGAACATATATATTAACAGCACATGTTTGGACAAACACATTGATTACTAAATACGTTGAGCCCAATGTTAACTAATTTTATTTATTGGAAACTGTTAAATGCCTTCTTGCTATAAAACTTGCAAGAGTTTTCAAGTAAACGCAATCAGAGATTTGCAGCGCTAGCAAACTTGTGTGTTATGTTAGCCAGAAATAGCTACAAAAGAGATCAGAGGTCCAATGTCTGCATGCAGAGGCAGATCATGTTTCTGCTGGTCTTTTTAGCAAGGAAAAAACAGTAGGTGATGCTTTAATGAATAGCTTATCATGTGAAACACACCATGTAATAATAGTAATGCTGGTTGGGAAAGATGGAAATGAAGGCATAAAGAATTTCGCATGCAGAAGGTGCACATTATAATGTAACCCATCAAAGCAGGAATGTAAGAGCAAGATAAACATGGAATTATTTGCAATTATTATCATAATTTGACATTTATTTTGTTGATTCATATTTTTATATTTCTTATTTGAATACAATAAACCTACTTTAACACCAACAATCTGTCAACCCCAGAGACTGTTTCTGAATAGATTGGTTTAACAACTAATCCCAAGAACACTTAAAAATATTTGAAAATCCCCATCTTGGACAGCATTGATTTATGGTATTCAGTACCTTGTATTAAGAAGAATATATGAAGTTATTCACTCATCCCTACTATTTTCAATAAAATGTGGTGGATTATTATAAAGGTTATAATAAAGAACCAATCCATAACTGGAAAAACTGGAAAATCACAAGAAGGGGAACATTTTTTTGAATTTTCCAATTTTTTTTTTAAATGCTAAAATATTATTTCCTAGGAAGGGTTTCTGGGTAAATCAGAGAGAAGAAATCAATAACATTTTGCACATTGTGAAAATGTTATAATAAAAATATTATACAAGAGGTGACATTTCTATTTTGACCCTGAAAACTATTTTAATTTTACTGGAAACACTATAAATAAAATATTTCTAATTCCTTCTTAGCTATGTGCACACAAAAATTTTTTACACAATATTCTTTGTGCACACCACAATTTGTTGTCTGCACTGGTCTCAAAATGTGTGTGCACACAAGTTTTATTTGAAAAACAAATTGGGATACTTGAATCAAAATGTAAGTATGTATAATGTAATTGAAGTACTGTTACTATATTTTCACCAATCATTTAATATTAAATGCTAATAAAAAATATTTTATATGTTATGATGTCATAAACATACCCAATTTAGTATAATGTTTCAAGAAAGTAGTGAAAATCAATGAAATAATCAAGCTTCATCTGAATAATTATTAACAATTCATGGCTTTCTTTGGTGTCCGATATGTCTTCAGTGTCCAATTGCTATGTGTTAATAACTTTCAGTGGTTTTGCTGGGAAATGCCAGGGATAGTTGTCTTAAACTTAAAGTTTAAGAATAGTACATTTAATTACATTAAAAAAAATGAATGAAAAAGACTACTTTTTCATTTAGGTTATTAACAATTTTCTGGTAGGCCAGTACAATTATGACATTACCTATCCTGAATATGGCCAAGCAACAATTATGCTTGATTAGGCTGCTGTTCTTAGCCAACCACTATTTAAGAAACATTTTAAACCTTCAATGTTGTCAGAGCACATTGATTTCCTGATCTAAGTATCAAACACTAATCACATCTTAGAAAATAATTGACCTTGGCCTTATATTTGAAATAAAAACACCTTTGTCTCATAGGCTTCTAAGTCACTTTTTGTTGCAGTCTGCTCAATGCTGCCTTCCTGTTATCTCTATGCTGTTGTTGGTAGTAGGTATGCACAGATATCACATTGACCCAACTGTACGATTTCTTTTAGCTGAATGTGATATAAAAAATTTCAAATAGCAAAATGTATTATTCTATTCAATCAAACAAACAGATGACTTGGGAGTGATATACAGTAACAGTAAAGGGAGATATAGTTTTTTTGAAACACGATCAAGAAAATAATTTTAGTAAATAGAAAACGTGATTAAATTCATGTTTACAAAATAACTTGAATTGTAAAAACTCAATCTTAAGTCACAGACAATAAAACACTGTCACTGAGTGCTTTGAGCCTGTGACAAATCTCAAGCATTCTGGATATTAGATCACATTCCTAAAACAGAAACATTTTTTTTTCCAAAAATCAGCAACTAAAAGGATTATTTCAGATGTTGACTAATGGAATATTTTTTTAAATTTGATCTGAAACATGATTTTCATTTGTTCACAATTCTATATTATAACTCTTATTATATATGAAGAATCGGATTTACCTACTGTATCAGCTTTATTTAACTATTTGTGCTACGAAATGTGTGCTGAGAAAGAGACAGCAGAATAAATGCATGGCAGAACTCTGTCTTCAACAAATCTGTTTTTGATCATTTATTTACTTTCTAGCTGATCCAGTGAAAATCTAAAAAAACACATCAGTGAAACCAGGGCTGGATTTACTTTTAATGCCGCACAAGGCCTGGATTTTGATAGAATTCACACAAATCCTGGCCTGGCTCAAGCAGTCCCAAGGTCCCTTCAAAAGGCTAAAGATAATTCCATCTCCACTCTTAAATGCTAGCTAGACAAATCTGTTGATCTGAACTTAAAGAAATGTATGAAATCTATGAATACTATGATAGGGACCTCAGATTACAAATCTGTATTGGGGCAGGGACTGACATGAATCTTGTATTATATAATACTATATAAATAAAACAGAAAACATTTATAAAAATAATATACTACACAAATACTTATTAGGTTATGCCTTGAAACACTGGGGTCATCTATGTCTATGGGTAATTTTTTGTCTATTGCAACATTTGTCTACCATCCAACATTTTTGTCTTCCATGAGACATTTTCAAAAGTAACCAATGATAGATATGTATGCTTCTTCATACCTTTCCTAAATGTTCGGTAGAAATTAGATAAAAACAGCAAAATAGGAACATGATTTCTAATTTTCTTTCCCATTCATTCTACTGCTCCATTTGCTACATTTTATGCTTCAGATGCACAACGTGAGTCCTTTCCAGAAAAAAGGCAATATGAGGTGAGAAAAGGATCACACTGTCAGTGCAGGTACAGACATGCATAATGGGATGATAACATAAAAAATAGGTGTTTAATTTTAGCAAATTTTATGATAAGGATAAAACATAATGAGCAAGATGTATTTCAAGCAGGGGATGAACCATTAAGAAAATGATTGCAAGGAAAATGTCTAAAATCATTGCATGTGAGTAATATTTTAACCTTTTCACAACTCACATAAGGCAAATGTTTATTTCCCTTTTTAAAGGATATTTTATGAAGAACCATTATAACTGGTGAAACGTTTTAAGATTGCTCAGCTTTATACTTATACATCACACTAGTTTATGTATATCATGACCTGGATGAATGAAAACCTGCATTTAATGCATTTTTTATTCATAGGGGATCGTCGGGATCAGGGGATCCCCTACAAATCGACAAGTTGATATATGTAGGAATACAATTTTTTGCCACAGTGTTGCACAGATCTACTTGCGGCAAGTGTTTTCTGCTATGGGACTGTACTACTGATCGTGAACATCCGGCCTATGTTTTTTGGAATGGTAAATGCCAATGGAATGATAAACTGTACAGAAGTGTCAAAACACCTGCCTTTCAAAAGTTATGAAAATGTTCTCTTTGTTGCTATAACAGCCTTTACTCTAAGGAGGTTTCCATCATATGTTGCAACATTGTTTGTGGCATTTGCTTCCATTCAGCCACAAAATATTAGTAAGTTTAAGGGCTGATGTTAAGTGATCAAGTTTGACTCCCAGTTGCAGTTCCAATTGATCTTAAACATGCTCATTTGGATTGGGGTCAGGGCTCTGAGCAGGTCCTTCGGGACCATTCTCAGACAACTTATTCTATTTGAACCTATTCTATTTGAAATTATGTTCTGTGAACTGTTGCCAAAAAGTAGGAAGCATTAACATCATCAAGAATGGCATTGTAGGGTTTGATTTCACTAGAAACTGCATCCGTAGCCCAAGCCATGAAAACAGCCTCTGACCATTATTACTCATCCCCTAGTAGTGATAGCTGGCATCACACATTTAGGCAGGTATGTTAGATGACATGACAAATCCAGACAGGTATGTTCTCCTGGCATCAGCCAAACCCAGATTCATACTTTAAAGCTGCAGATGCAGAAATACAATTCATCACTCAGGGAATACGTTCCCACTGTTTTAATGACAGTGACCTTGACACAACATGAACAGTTCTCGGCATTACACACAATGATGTCAGACTTGTGCAAAGATGATTAACCCATAAAAATCCCATGCTCCCTATAAACAGTCTTGTGTTGATGTTCCCTCCAGAGACAGCCAGCCATGTACAACTACTTTTGGTCAAATATGTATCTAGATAATTTTGGAAACCTAGTATATGTCACTTTATTCAGATAGTTTTCTAATGTTTTTTGTTTTACCATTTTCACCCTAGAGCTAAGGGTATTTTTCCACCTGCATTGAACAGGTTCAATATTATCCTTTATTTTTATTTATTACTGCTTTTCTCTAAATACCTAGAAGACCCAAAACACAACACTTTTGTATTATTTTATTTTGACATTGCTAAAAAAAAGGCTTAGTGATCATTATTCCTCCTCTGTGACCTGCCTTCAGTTCAAAGTTCTGGTTCTTAAAAAGATGAAACCTAAATCATTTAGATTTAAGGAGTAGGTCTTTTGTTGAACCCCCACAAGGCCTTTCAGTGAGAACAAACACAAGTAGATATGCTTATAACAAATGTACAATATTTGTGTTACCTACAGAAAACGCACAGAAGATGCTGTCTTTTGAGGATCTAAAATGCCATTATTTATTCCCGTCAGTTGGTAAAAAGCCTTTGACTTTGCTGATCAATATCACTGCAGCATCGGTTACTATGGGGATAAAGCCTTTCTCCATTCAATAAACCCCAAGTTCCGTTTCTACAAAGGTGAGCAAAATACTTTTAAACAAATGATTTATCTTTGTAATGCCTTCTGGGGATCTGCAACTATCACTATAAAGATATGTAGCTGCACTTTGAAATGCAGAATATGATGTTTTTGCTTCAGGCAAGCAATAGCTTAAAACCATTTTTTTAACCAAAAAAAAAAATCAATATTTTAGTCATGTACCAAAAATAATTTCCTATATGCAGTGTTTTGTGTCTGTGTGCATGCAATATCAGATCAAATTAAGTTGTATATAAATGTTCTGCTTCTTATTTTAATACACACATGAATCAATTCATCTTTTCAGATCATGCATCCATACTGGGAGGCGAGCAAACTAATTTATTGGAATTAATTTAGTGTTATGGAATAAGGAAAGTTGTCCAGAATTCTATAACCCAAAGAAATCTGCTGTTAGCTTGTAGGGAGCTACTGCAGTTAGAATAATTAATGTTAGCATCTAACTTGTTGGTTTGATTTAAAGTCTTTGTGCCATCATTGACTCTTCTTTATATAATATGCTCCAGCAGAGCTTATTCTAAACTAGGAATATTTACCAGATTTTGGTAAATTAAAAAAACCTTTAGATCCTCAATGTAGAAAGTAATATAAAGAGAGATGTTACAGTCTATTGAACCTTCAGTTTATGAGATCATAAGGAATGTCAACAGAAAGTTTAACCTGAAGGGTAGAAAGTTTTATTTGGAAGAAGGGGGGATTTATTTACTATTTGGATATGCAGCCACCAATGACAGAGAAACCTTTGAAACCATGAGCAAAATTTATGGATTGACACATACTTTATTGATAGAAAATATGGCCAGGGGCAGGTGGCAGGAGTCTCTTTGCAGTCAATAATTTGACTTAGGCCAAATAAATGTAACAGTATAATCTGACCATTAGTGTGAAATACATTTTTATATTTTTTACTTATGTTTGTAAGAGACAGACAGATGTAACCTGAACTTCCCTGTCTAGTTTTTACAATAATACCACATATTTTGATATGATCCATCTATAAATAACAGACAGATAGTATTTTACCCTACTTTAAGAAGACAGAAAGGTATTTGGACAATATGTAGATGGTTAATTAAAAATGCTCTGATAGGAATAAAAAATGCTCTGATAGGAATAAAAAATGCTCAGACAAGAGTAATATTCAGTACTGAGTGCATTGGCTTCAGCAGTATAAAATGTTTTCATTATAAGTCATGCCATTCATTTCCATTGGAAAAGGAATTCAAAATTTGAGATTAATCACAGCAGTTGTTTTTCCGGATGTAGAGAAACCTCTATATTCTGTTTTGTGATCTGCAGGAATGTAAGTTCCGAAAAAATTATTGAAATTCAACAAAACTATTAAATGTGAACATATATATATCTTCAACATCAAGCAATGCACAAGAATTATGTACGGTATGTGGGTTGAAAAGAGATATCACTGAAGAATGGAAGGAAATTAAAATAGGTAGAATCAGAATCTGAAATGATTGTAATTGAGAAAATTTCAAAATTCAGTTGAAATGATACATTTTTTAATTTCACATGTGATATAAATCTGATATTTGACTCTGTGGCATATTAACAAAATATGAAAAATCATATATACAGTACTCCCCTCTTGTGTGAGCAGAGTCACCTTTGACAACTAAAAAAGATATATAAGAATATAAAAGAATATAAGAATATATTCTTGTGCAACTGACATGATCTTGCATTTGTTTTTGTTAGTGAAGCAAAAACATCAGGAAACAGGTGTATTTCTGTTGATAGAACTGTCACGTTGAAGAGGAAGAGAAGGGAAGAATGTGTAAACACAACATGGAGAGAAAATTCCATACTGTATGGTTGGATGGTTTACAAATAATAACTAACCATGTGAGATGCGTATCTGTGTTTTAAAGCCAGGTGTCTGTGGTTAAATCCATTGCTTCAGTGTTTTGCAAGAAGTTGGTTCACAGGAAATAGTTAAGTGACATTGCAACAATTCAATGTGACCCAGCCACTGTACCTATGCACCATGTTTGTTTGATGAATGAAGAGTGACCTTTTAGGAGAGCAGGGGTTACAAAACATGCTAAAACATGCATATTACCAATGTGAGGACATAAAGCATCTGGTAGGATGAGCCATGCAAATGAATTTAGTCTGTGAGATTTGAAACCTTAGAAGAAGAGGGTGTTCAATCCATATCTTATCTTTTTGACAATAAAGGAATATATATGTGCCTCGTACGTAAAGCACCAATGGCCAATGAATCAATAAAGGAAAGTTCAGAATTAGCAATGCATGAAAATCTTCACCAGGTTTCGCCTATGGGTGAATAAAAATGTTGCAAGTAAGAAAAAAAATGATTGCCCATGCACTTCAATGCATTAGGCAAATTTTTTGACGTTTCACAAATTTTGGGTATAGCAAACAGGGTCAGATTCACACATCGCTATTCAGAATCAATTTCAATGTCTATGTAGAAGTGCTTCAAGAAAAAAGAATGTAAATCCATAGCTATGTAGGGGTCCATATGCAGTAGGAAATTTCTCCCAAGGGTGTGTAAAATTATATTCATTCCACTACTTAGTACTGCTTATTTGAACACCAGTAAATATCTTTATAGCAAAATGACTACTGCATTATATCTGCTTATGTTGGAAATGTAACATGGGGGAGGGATAGCAAGCTATTCTCTCTGGAGCTTATTTTTGTTTATGGTCATAAGGATAACCATGGAAAATAAGGGTACCATGGCCACCCCACCATCTGTAAATTGGATCAAAGTCCTTTTTATAAACATGTATAAGAACAATAAACATATTCAATTTAAGTTTTTATTTAAATTGGACAAGAAGTAGGATTTTCTTTCCTGCCAGATACATCCTATTTTAATTAGTGGATTAATTTAATTTCCAAGTCAACCACATGAATAGTGTCCAATACCTGCACATATATGGATGCATATTCAAATTGTTCCTGGTTTTCACCCATGCAGACCTTTATTCTGTTAAGCATCACATTATTAAGACTTCTGGGAACAGGAATCAGGAGCATCAGCAGCATGTTTGTGAACTTGCAATCAAACTGAGGAATCAAAACTTGAGAGACTGAACAGCGTTCACCAAGGTGTTATAATGTCAGCCATAAACAAGCACCAAATTTCAGAACCACGGACCTAGTGATAAGAGAATCTGTCCCACTTTACAAAAAAAAATTAGCAAAACCACAAACAAAGTTGCAATATTTTTTTCAGAGCATTTTTTTTTCACAAAGATTCACAAGTATTTTTTTGCTGTATTTTTTCTCAGATTTTTTTCCCTTCAAATAAATTGCTGAATTTCACAGCAAATTCATGTCTGCTGAAAAATTTTGCTCATAGCTACTTTGCATTGTTTTTTTCCTCAGTCCAGTTAGGTTGCGGTAAGTCAATTCTCTGGACAACAATAAGGGGGTTATTTACTAAGATCAGAAAATTTCTCACTATTTTCTTAAAACCACTTCAACCAAACTCCCATCCACATTTATCGCCCGTAAACCACAAATTAATCGGATTGATATCTTCCAATTGTGAACAGGATCTCTGCCATTGTCTTCTACATGACCTTAGCAGGTTTGAGATGGAGTACTTTTTTTAATCTGACTTTAAGCAGCATCGGGGTGTAATAAATCACAAAAAAAAATCTATTTTTTTCCTGAAAAATGTGTTTTCCCCTTTAAAACTCCAATCAGAAAAAAACAGACTTCAATAAATAATCCCCTAAGAGTTTCTAGGTTTGGACACCTCTTAGTAATCTTACCAGACCAAGTAGTCACTCGTGTCACTGTATGCTTTATTCTGCATTACTGCAGAGCAATTTTTTACATTTAACTATTTCTCTCTACATGTGTAAAATGGGTCATGTGCTTGTCACTGGCACATCTCTTTAAAAATGCACCGTGCAACATTAACATTTACTATATAATAACTGTTAAGTTGAGAATTGCATGTTTTTGTTTATGCAATTTATTTTCATTTATGACTCTTATTCAATTGTTTTTGTATGGCAAACAGATTCCCCCCACCTCATTCCTGAGGGTGGAGTGGTATTTGAACAATACTAATATCAACACCTAATATAAAAAAAAAAATGTTAAAAATCACTGTGTGATGTAAATCCCTGTCTTTCTGCTGGTAAAGAAGATAAATCAGCACTCTGGATAGACTTTCACTTTGTAATCACATAATTATATTCCCTCATCTATGACACCTGTCCAGAAGAATAGAGAATAATCACTGTTAACTTGTAGAACAGCCTCTGGCAATTACCTTTTGATCGCTTACATCCTTTTACCTAGACAACAAAAGCAGGCATGTGCCTGGATTGCTGTGTTGTTCTACTAGACTATCAATTTACCTTGAGAAGTATGCCAGAACAATTATCTTAGTGATGGAAGGAAGCAATTGAATGTGCAAGAACAAGCCATTCATAGGTGATCGAGCAGAGCTAATATAAGTACCTGTAATCCTGGGAGATTTACCTTGTGAAAGCAAGCAAACATTCCTCAGGTTGCTCTCCAGGTATTTGCTTTTCTTACTTCAGTTTCTAGTGAAGGAGCACACCCTATGGATGGAAAGTAGTGCTTGCTAGAACTTAAATATGTACAATGAACGATAATTATTTGTAATAGATAAAGACAACACTATAGTTTTATTTTGGAATTAAATTTTTTTTCAGTAACAAGTATCTTTCCTTAAAAGAGAACTATAATGTAGTGTGTAGTGTGAAAAAGCCATCTGTTTGTGTCTAAGTCCATCTTTCACTCTACTTCACATGCGTGTGCCCAGATCTGAATTAAAAGAAGACAGACAAAGCCAAAGGTGATAATGATGAGGATGTTCTACAAAAATACTCTGGGCAGGTGCAGTTTTTGAAAAACAGGAGCAGGTGGTAAGGTATTATAATCACTGGGGGGGGGGTGCCTAACCTTTTGGCACCCCCTGCCGTGATTGAAACCTTAGATCTCCTTTAAAAGGAAATGTAAACCCTCAAAACACATGAATTTACAATTCTTATGCATTTGTTGCAATTTACATAGTTTTTTCCATAGATTTCAACATATTAGCCATTTTACACAGCTAATAGGGTATACTGAAATTCAAACAACAGTGCAACCTGTGGGTCAGTTCTATCGGCCGCTAAAGTCAAGGGAAAGTTTTAGAAGAGAGAAACATCAAATTCAAATCTTACCTAACCACGGCAACATTAGAAGTTCATCTGCTTCTTTAATAAGAAGGTGCAACGTTTACTACAGATCTAATCCCCTATGGCAATCAATCAGCAGGAAGCATTCACTGGCCAAGAAAAAATCATATTGCTTTTTATGGGTTGCTGCACCTGGGTAAACTTAAGGGCTGAACTCCATGGACGATTCTCGCCAGATCCGTTGCATGCGACTCGTCTGTGGAGTTCAGCCCTAATGCTTTTTTTTTTTTTTTTAATATGGGGGTTTGTTAGCTAAAAGTGTTTGTATATTTGATAATTGATTTTAGTGGTAGGACCTTCAAAATCATGTAGAGTAGAGGCAGTGTGTCTTAATATCAGGGGTCCACAACTTTTTTTACCCATGAGCCACATTCAAATGTAGAGTTTGGGAACAACACAAGCATGAAAAAGTCCCTGGGAATGCCAAATTAGGACTGTGATTGGCTATTAAGCAATCCCTATGTGGACTGGAAGCCTAAAGGAGGCTCTGTTTGGCAGTACACCTGGTTTTTATGCAGCCAAAACCTGCCTCCAAGCTAGGAATTCAAAAATAAGCACCATCTTTAAAGCCGCTGAGAGCAACATCCAAGGGACTGGTAAGCAACATGTTGGGGAGGGGGGTTGGAGACAGGCCCGGACTGAGAATTAAAATAGGCCCTGGCATTTCAGATACACAGAGGCCCACTCAGCCAACACTGAGGCCCAACAGCCCCAACCAGCCCACTAAATACTGACTTTCTATGGCACCTTAAAGCAGCCCCTCTGGCATTTGCCAGAACCCACAGATTGCCAGTCCGGGCCTGATTGGAGATCACTGTACTATAACATACTCTCCTTAATCATACATTGTCAAGCATGAGAGAGGCAATCAAGAGTATTTCATCAAAGCTTGAGTTATCCATACTCCACTGATACTTATGAAGCATAAGTAAACTGGTTATATAAATAGCTTAGGGGCATGTTTACTAACATTGGAGATAAATATCTGGAGAGATTTCTGGAGATGTTGCCCATAGCAACCAATCATATCTTTGCTTTTGTTTTCTAACTTGGCTGTGGCTGTTTAAATCTAATTGCTGATTGGTTGCCATGGGCAACATCTCCAGAAATCTCTCCAGATATTTATCTCCAATGTTAGTAAACATGCCCCTTAATATTAATTTTCCTTTAACAATGAGCATCAATAGGACATAACGGGAATTTGTGGCTCTCTACTGGCCATTTGGAAGAAACACAGGAAGATTAAGATAGCAGAAGGCTTTAACCTTTCACTGCATATCATTAAGAATAAATGTTTGTCCATAGAACCATTAAAATATTTGTTGGATTAGGTTCCTAAGGCAAAACCCAATGACACAAGGATTTAGTTACATTAGTTTGTATAAATCAAAGTATCTCTTGGTAGCAGTGGATGGAATAGCCACCAATGAGTTCCCATAAATTGTGAATGTACCTTCAGGACTTGCTAATGACTCCAATGAAACCTGTTTTGTGAACGATAAACCAATTCAAGACTCTCTACAGCAATTCTTCAATGCTAATTATGTTATTTACTAGGTTTACTTAGATGTACCTACATTGTTACCAGTTCAAAGTAGACTGTTTTCAAGGCTATTATCAGAATCTCACTTTTGGTGCCTGAAGTACAGAGAGATTAATTGAATGGCCCAAGGTCACAAGGAGTCTATAAAGAAGGTGAATCAGGATCCCATGATCTACTTATCTACTAACTGTAAGAGCCACTTCTTTCTGTGAGGGATACAAATAAATCTTACACAGTTCAAAACAAAGACAAAGAGATATTGCCATCTAATTCTTTCTGCCTGAGGCATAGAAGAAGATTGGGTGCCGCAACTCTGTCTTTGCCACCCTTGCTAACTTGCTTTGTTTAATAACAACAATATAACATGTTCTTTGTGTCTGTGTTAAATGTTCAGATTGTATCTAAAATATTTTAATGTTAAAACATATTTGTTCAACCAAACATCATGTAAAATGTTGTTTGTATCAACAAGGAATTGGAATCAGAGCATTAACATTATCTTTACGTTTGCCACAAGCTTGTACAAATTGTATCCAAAGATTGGACAGAATGTGTTGGAAAAAAATTCAAGGCTGGAGAAAGACAGATGCATTTTTCTCAGTCATTTCACTGTATGATTGGTTAACTCAGTGGAAAATGTAAATCTCCCAAGGACCCTAGGTTGCCAGTATCACAGCCAAGGTGAATGTATATGCCTGATTTAACTAATTTAACTCCTGTGTAGCATAGATTGTTTGTATCAATGGGATGCCATGCCATTCTTCATCATTTAAACAGCCTTATGAAAATGATATGTAATAAATACATTCTCCTATATTCCTAGCTGATATCTGGCTATTCCTGTTGAGTTTAGAACTTTGATAGATCATGTTTGTTGTAGTGTGATGAACCGCGTCTAAAAAAAATTGTCCTGATGGTGTCTGTAGTAGAAGTGGGGAACATTTGCATTTGGGAAGGGTCTGTGGCTATGGTATAACAGGTTTAGTATGGAGAGATGGTGCCTATAGTAGCAGTGGGGATAATAGTGTCTGGAATGAGTCTGGCTGTGGGATAGCAGGTATAGTAGAGAGGTGATGTCTATAGGTAGGTAAAAGTTGAACAGTGCTACATATTAAATTATAGAGCTCCACACAAGAACTTCAATTTAAAGCACAATGGGAAAGGGACCTCAATACTTCTTTTAGTGTCAAGGACTGGGAGCAGTCCTTTGTCCTTACCCACAAATTGGCAACTGCATGCAAAGCACAAGAGACTAACTACAAGATACTCACCAGATGGTACAGGTGCCCCACCACCCTGCATACTATTTACCCTTGGGTTTCAGATATATGCTGGCGCTGCAACACAGAGAAAGGAGATATGAAACACATTTGGTGGGACTGCCAGTTAATACAACCCTTCTGGGTTTCAGTCTTTCAGTTAATCTCCAAAGTTACGGGGATAGATATTCCACGTGACCCCTCTTTAGCGTTACTAACAATGCCATCCCCTAACGCACAGTTGAAAATCGTACTTTGCCTTTGCAATTGCAGCAGCCAGAACTGTAATTCCCCGACTGTGGAAATGTACTAGACCACCTTCAGTGGGTGAATGGGTAACAGAAATAAATCAGATACAACGAATGGAAGAGCTACTCTCATACACAAATAAATCCCCTAATCAATATATAAAAGCCTGGACATCCTGGGTCTTATTTAAATCATTACCAGATTATACCCGTACTTTAGCTGCTATATGATGTATTTTGGTGCGAAGGGTACAATGAAACTGAATAAATTCCTTGCACTATGAGCTAGAAGATAGATTGCGATGTTATTATGGTACGATAGATTGTGATGTGCTGATCCACCTTTATCTTTTTTATTGGTTTGGAACCCTTGACACAACTGAAGAAAGAAAAGCTAATTTGTAACACTTTTACTGTTCAAGGGAAAATATCAAGTATTATGTACAACTGAGTGCATTGATTGTAAAATTGCCACGTGAACGCAGTCAATGGGGTACACCCTACTGATTTTATTATTATTTTGTTTTTTTTTCTTCTATCTGTATATTGTCTTTGTCTTGTCTTTCTGAAAAAAAGAAAACCAAATAAGAATGTAAAAAAAAAAATTATAGAGCTCTACAACCCCTATTCTGTTCCACTCTGGATCCCGCCATCAGAAAAAAAGGTGCTGGATAAAGATTCATCCATTTACTAATCAATTGCAGCCCCTCAATAATTATTTCTGCACTCTTGCATAAGATTTGTATCCACTTCAGAGTGTAGAGTGTAGCCTGCACATACCATTTTGTGTAGAAACAAGTGTTCTGTACATGGATCATTTTTACATAATATTACTGTAAAAACTCTGTTACCTACTGATGATCCAGTTTTGTATTGTTATATGGTGCATCGCAGAACAGCTTGTTAACCCCACGGATCATGTTTGCCTTTGGGTGTGACTGAAAAGGCATAGCATGTAGATCCAGTTGTGTCCCATACTTGAGAGGATAAAGTCTTATAATGTGTGATGCCTTGAGTCCCTGCGTGTAACTCCTTGTAACACATTTTCCTGTTAAAACCACTCTGCTTCATCGCTTCACTGGTTCCACTGCTGTTTTGGCTCTTGCGTGTAAACAGAAATTCAGCAAGGGGATAAACTGCTCAGCAGTTATTGTAACAGAAAGAAAAAGCTTATGCAGTAAACATGAAAACAATGGAACTGTTTAAGGGCTGTTACTGGGAATGGACGATACTCATTTTACCTGTATCATGAAGAGTAGTTATTTAAACCAAAATGAAACTCAAACTGGCCAGGGCTGAAATATCTCTGTCTATTTTAGCACAAACCCAATGGGGGTAATTTATAAAAGTAGTCACCAGTGCAGTCATGCTAAAACATACAAAGACACTAGTGCTTAAACTCTTTCCTTGCACTTTATAGTTTCTGTATAGTGTCATGTGTCCTTCCTTTTCTGCTAAATCCTACCTATTCGGGCTGTGGAACCCTGGAGACTATCTGTCTGTCTGTCTATCCAGCCATCTACAAATCTGTCTTCTCTCTCTTGGCTTCCATTACACACAACCCTATTCTATTTTTCTCTTCTAGAGTTATCCCCATCCTATTGCCACTTCCAAGTCCACCTCTTAATAGAGTGACTTTATTAGTAATATTAGATCATGGGCTGGGCCCAGGGGTGGAGCCAGAGAGGGATGTGATGTCAGGGGAAGAAGCAGTTAATTTCCTTTTTGTCTGAGCAGGTAGACACATGAGGCAGAGCTGTCTCTTTTATATAATGTTATTAGCTGCAGTATAAACACATTAACTCCTTACAATACTGCTGGCTTTGGGGGTAGAACTATTTGGGCAGCTGCAAGTTAGTATTAGAGTATACAGAAAGCTGTAGTTGGATAAACAGAGAGCTGTAGTTGGAGTATACAGAGAGAGCTGTAGTTGGATTATACAGAGAGAGCTGTAGTTGGAGTATACAGAGAGAGCTGTAGTTGGAGTATACAGAGAGAGCTGTAGTTGGAGTATACAGAGAGAGCTGCAGATGGAGGGTAGCTTTAGTTGGAGTATACAGAAAGCTGTAGTTGGAGTATACAGAGAGAGCTGTAGTTGGAGTATACAGAGAGAGCTGTAGTTGGATTATACAGAGAGAGCTGTAGTTGGATTATACAGAGAGAGCTGTAGTTGGAGTATACAGAGCGAGCTGTAGTTGGAGTATACAGAGAGAGCTTTAGTTGGAGTATACAGAGAGAGCTGCAGATGGAGGGTAGCTTTAGTTGGAGTATACAGAAAGCTGTAGTTGGAGTATACAGAGTGAGCTGTAGTTGGAGTATACAGAGAGAGCTGTAGTTGGAGTATACAGAGAGAGCTGTAGTTGGATTATACAGAGAGAGCTGTAGTTGGAGTATACAGAGAGAGCTGTAGTTGGAGTATACAGAGAGAGCTGTAGTTGGAGTATACAGAGAGAGATGCAGATGGAGGGTAGCTTTAGTTGGAGTATACAGAAAGCTGTAGTTGGAGTATACAGAGTGAGCTGTAGTTGGAGTATACAGAGAGAGCTGTAGTGGGAGTATACAGAGAGAGCTGTAGTTGGAGTATACAGAGAGAGCTGTAGTTGGAGTATACAGAGAGAGCTGTAGTTGGAGTATACAGAGAGCGCTGCAGATGGAGGGTAGCCTTAGTTGGAGTATACAGAAAGCTGTAGTTGGAGTATACAGATTGAGCTGTAGTTGGAGTATACAGAGAGAGCTGTAGTGTCGGACAGTGTTGGACTGGCCCACTGGGATACCAGAAAAACTCCCGGTGGGCCCAGGTGTCAGTGGGCCCTTTTGCTTCTAACTATGTGGCCAATTTCATGGTCATTCCTTATTTCTCTATTTGACAAAATGCTTAATAATGGAAGAATAGACTAAGTAAATATAAAAGACTAGGAGAATAAAGAGCATGAGTGAGGAGAGGAGGAATAATAGTTTGGAAAGTTTGGGCCCATGGTCTATGGTTTTCTGGTGTAAACTGAGTATAGCTTTAGTTGAAGTATACAGAGAGCTGTAGTTGGAGTATACAGAGAGCTGTAGTTGGAGTATACAGAGAGGGCGTTAGGGCGCAACAGCCTGCATACAGTTACTTTCTTGGGCTTAGCTTTACCAAGTCTGTATATTGCACAGTATTTCTATAGATATAGTTCCTTGATTCAGCAGCCTAGCTTCAGAGCCTGACCTCTAATTTTACTGGACTTTATTGAGTCACAGATGTCATCTGTATATACAGTTACAGTACCTGATTAACACATGCAGCCCCTGCAGGCTACTCATATATTTATTTGGACAACATACCAGCTGCCCTGTTATCATACCTATAGAGGCTGCACACTGTCATTCAGGCTGTGTGCATAGGGCAGAAGTAGTTTTACTGTGTTTCGTTTTTTTTTTTTTGAAAGATTATCTTTATTTATTTTATAAACATACGGTAACACAAGGTAAGGGATAAAGTAGTGAGGAAAGAGAGAAAGAGATAAAAGGATGGGCATTCCCTTTATGCTATATATGGCGTATCATGTAAGTCATACACCATCTATACCAGTTTGTGTTTCTGCAAGCCACCTATCCTAGCTTTTTTTTGAATTTGCCTGGGAACCCACGCATGATATATGTCAATTTGTATCTCAGAAGAATGTCATTGATAATTTTTATCCAGAATGCTATGGTAGGAGGTTCCAGGGCTTTCCATGTAAGCAAAATAGCTTTTTTCGCTTAGAGTAAAAGTTGCTGTAGACACAGTCTGTCACTGGATGAAAGAGTGAGTCCCTCAATATGTCCCAAAAGACAAAATGTTATTGTCCATATATTTGGGAGTCCCAAAGAAGCATTAATAAATGCAAGAATTGCAGTCCAGTATTGTTGAATTTTAGGGCACTCCCAAAATACATGCATATACAGTAGGTACCACTATCAGCATTACATTTGAAACACAGGTCAGGGTACCCTTGGTATATTTGTGCCAGCCTGTGTGGGGTCAGGTGCACTCTATTTAGAAACTTGTGTTTAGCTTTAAATATATATATATATAGAGAGAGAGAGGCGGGATTACAGTAGAGTTCCTCCTGTGAATTTATCATGGAACATGTGGCAGAGCTCTCTCTTTTACATAAAACTATTAGCTGTGGTATATACCATTAACTCCTCACTATACTGCTAGCTTTGGGGTTGTCAATCTTGTGGCCTTTCCTTTCTGTTTTACAGCAGTAAATCAGTAGTCACTCAGGCAGCATGCAAGTCAACCTGGGACCCAAAAGCATCCTCGGCATTATGTAGAAATCCAGGCTGCAACAATGGGTGGCTGCCACTAAAATGCATTAGAGTATACAGAGAACTAAAAGTGGAGTATACATAGAGAGCAATGGGGCCAAGCCCAGATTTGTGGAAAGGTCACCTAGGCCCGGGCCTAGGGTGTCAAGATTTTAGGGGGGCAGCATGCTGCCCAGCTATACCCACATTGGTTCAAAAACACTGGGCATGTGCTGGAGATAAAATCATGTTTTAAATCCCCATTGCTCCGGTCCAGATGATGAAAATTTGGATGAATAAAGGGGAGGGGACAGGGGCGTCTAGGGGCGCACACTATGTAAATCCGGCCCAGCTTAGTCAGGAATAGGTGCGAAGCCTAAATACAGTAACTTTCTTGGGCTTTGCTTTATTAAGGCTGCCTATTACATAGTATCAGTATAGTAGGGTATCAGGGACAGTTAGCACATGGGAGTGGCAACTTTGAAACATGGTTATTTGTCTACAAAAATGAAGGACGCAATGTTTTAATGAGTAATTAATCAGAATGCCACTGCGGCCTATCTTCCTCATGTTTCACAACCACTATTCTGCAGTGAAATTCAGGGAAACTTTGAAGTTTCCAAACACACCAAAAAAAGTAAACTTAAAGTTCATTTTACTATTTCTTAATTTAACGGGAAGGTGGGAGGGAATAATTATTACTATAATGGGTGAATATTCAAATGTTATGTTTGGAAACAAGCTGCCATGTTATTTTCCCAATATGTTGTGAAGAAATGTTCAAAGCATTTGAGGATTCTTTCTGAGGTTTTACAAAAATATGGAAAGTTTGTTTATAGTAAATGGAACTTTTGAAATCCAAGTTTCACTATTGTTTTGCAAGTTTATCTTTGAAATTTTTGTTGTTACACTACTGATCAGTAAAGAGTAAATTGTTCAATGCTGTCCCAGACTTCTCTTCCCTAATTCGGCAGATAACTTTGAGGATTGGCCATCGTATGGCCACCTTTAGAAAATTCATTGGTCAGGTTAATTAGCTTGTATATCCAACTCTTAGGTCTAAGTTCTTTAACAGCCTAGTTAGTTAGTTCTCCATTCCCTATTCAAAAGTATTTGAGGTGTGACATTTCAAGCCTACAGGGTATTTACAAAGCTCAACTAGGTTCATGAATGAGTCACTTCCAATGTGTATGTGTAAAACATGAACACTGAGATTGGCCTTCATCTTGATGTAATGTTATCAATAAAGAGTCAGATAACACTTATTAATGTCATTTTCCAGTTGTGTCCACTTTACCAGGAGTGGAGAAGAGTTTTACATTTATTTAAATACTGAAATTTGCTGTTTTTATCTAGAAAACAATTTTTGCTCTTTATGCTAGAAATCCTACTACCTTTCCACCATCCTAACACAGCACAAGTGCATTGGATGGGAGGTTCATCAGGCTTTCCATGTTGGTGGCAAACAGTATAGAAGTGCCCCTGACTAAGGAGGCTTTTGAATGGGAATTATGGGGATACAAGGGTTGAGCGCAGAAAATAGGCTTCTAGGCAGAATAAGTCATTCTGTTTTTTAATGGCCAGGAAAGCCTTGAGACCTACAAACTTAAGGTGAAAGTTCCCTGGCCCCAGGGATCAAAAGGAGCCATGTTCAATGCAGACATGAGTTACAAGGCTTCCCATAGTGTCCTTGCCTACAAAAAGCCATCTTCTCCTCAGTAAATGTAATGATAGACGGGTGTTACAACACACAACACAACACAAACTTGTTTTCAGAACTTCAATTTCTCAGTCTCCAAGCCGAAATGTCCAATGCTTGGAAGGGCTATTGATCTGATGTAGATGGACAACTCAAATGGAACTGAGAAAATGTCTTTCTGTATCATTTTGGTCACTCTGTAATCCCAAATTGCAATACTTGATTTTTTGGTTTTATTCTCTTTTCTTGTTTTGAGAAAAAATACAGTATTATACCAATATAGTAACCTAAATGCTGTTCTTATTTCAAAGCAAAAATAACTATTATAGCTCTGTACAGAAGATAAAAATGTTGTATCTCTAAAAACGAGAATGATCATCGAAAGGGGATTGATCAATGCAAATGCCCTGGTCCGGTAGTTTTCTATCTGCACAATTACATGCATTTTTTAAAAATCAGGGTGTTTTAGTTACAACATTATGGTCTTAAAATTGTCAAACCTTCATACCACAATAAGGTAAACCCCTTATGGTGGTTTGTATCCTGGGAGTGCTCTCACAGACCCGTTGTGTAATTTTGTATTTTAGAAGAATTATTCTACACTAAGAATGGCTTAACATACATGTGGACTTGTATTATTTTATTAGCCTGGTGTAAGTGCTTTAGACACTGGTTTCAAAACTGTCTTTGTTTGTGGGACTTAAATGGATGTACGATAATGCTATTGGCTTAAAAATATCAAGTACATAGAGATATGAGGTAAAAGAAAGAAGAAAGATGAAAAAATGTAAATGTTTTCTGTCACTCTAAAATAATCACATTTCTCTTCACACACATACTAGTGCAAGCAAACACACACAACTTCCTCTTACTTCTTTTCCCGGCATCTATTTCCCAGCCATCTAAAAGAAGTGTGTTTACATATTCCCACAATTTTGCTCAAATATCTACCACACACTTCTAGATACATGTTTTCTCAGCCACTAGGTAAAAGAACATGCATAAAAAAAATATTTCTCATGCTTTGGTTTTTTTTTCCTGGGAATTCAGAAGCAGGAATGTACAGCCATGTTAAAACATTATAATTTAGTTGGCCGTACAGTCAATTTGGAGTCAAATATACTACTTACAAGTTGGGAGGAAAAACAACCACTTCCGCACCACTGGCAACATCAAAAGGTACTTTTTATACTGTTCCCCTTGACAGTCTCATGGGGAAATCCCTGTCTTCTAATCTTTCCACTGGTTAGCAGAATGCTTCTCGGCTTAGGGAGGGAAAAAAAACTGTTTTACATTGTTACCTCTGCTGTATTGAGAAATTCTCAACCACCAGAATGAACTGAAAATTTCAAGCATGACTAAATAGAATATTCCCCAATAGTCAGTCAATGGTGCACCCTATCTGTCACTGCCACTTTGGAAAGCAGTAGGCATTAATAATGCATGGGTGGCAGGACTGTATTATCAACTAACATTGTAGAGAAGAAAACCCCTAGAAAGGACCCAGAAGAGCTGTAAAGCTGGAATCATATCTGTGGCTACCATTTAGAGAAGAGACTTGTTAGGTTGGGCAGTAACCATGAATCATGGTGAATTAAGGTTAAAAGTATCTAGAACAACGCCATAATTGAGTTCATTGATCAAATACCAGGCCCCTCTTTTTTTGTTATCCCACACATATCACACATGTTCTCTTCTAGGGGAAGTGCTGTGTCAAGCCATGTTCACTGTAAGTAGTTGCCAGAATTACCAGGTAAAGTGTATTTCCATTAAAAAAAGAAAGGCATTTTTAAAGTAAAAAAAATATGATTTATTTATGGTTGTGTGAATGCGTAGACATTAAATACCTTCATTGTGTTTCTCTACCTCATCAGATATGTAGAGAAGTTACATTATTAATAAGAGGTGTAGTATAGAGGACAGTAGTGACTGCCGTGTGGTCGTACTCAAGGGATGCACTTGAGAGCATAATAGTATCATAAAACTCTCTCTATAAGTGCACAGAAGAATTGGTGTTAAAAACATCAGAATGAACTTTAAGTAGCAGGAGGTCAGCTTATTCCTTCTAAACAAATCGAATCCCCCTGGCACATGTAGGAAATAGATGTTTAACTAGGTTAGACTCAACACAAATAATATATTAAAATAGATTTTAAATATTCCCTTCAGAAAGACATCTGTGAACAATAAACAATAGGATATGTTTCGCAAACTACAGGTATGGGACCTGTTATCCAGAATGCTGGGGACCTGTGGTTTTCCGGATAACAGATCTTTCCGTAATTTGGATATTCATACCTTGTCTACTAGAAAATCATGTAAACATTAAATAAACCCAATAGGCTGGTTTTGCTTCCAATAAGGATTCATTATATCTTAGTTTGGATAAAGTACAAGGAACTGTTTTATTAGTACAGAGAAAAAAGCAATAATTTTTTAATTTATTGATCATTTGGATAAAATGGTGTCTATGGGAGACGGCTGTTCTGTAATTCTGAGCTGGATAATGAGTTTCCGGATAATGGATCCCATACCTGTACTAGAAAAAAAATGCACGTATTGATTATATTATTTATTATATTATTTAGTTGTACAGAAAATTACTCATGCCTATGTTTTGTTATTGTCTTGTATAAATTGTTTTGTATTAAAAAACTTCTTGTCCAGACAGGAGGTTGGAAACAATTTGTTTACCTACACAGGCAACTTGTAGTTTAAAGATCAACCCATTATAATTGAGAATTTTACTTTCTCACGTCAAATTCGTCATACAAAGACAAAACAACCAAAAAAAAAAACCACATACAGTATATGCATGGGACCTGTTACCCAGAATGCTATGGACCTGAAGATTTACATATAGGGGAGCCTTTCCATAATTTTCCCTATGACCATACCTTGAGTATGCCCCCCCCCCAATTTTTAAAGGTTTGAGGAGGTATTTATTAAAACTGGAAATGTTCTTATTGTTTTAAAAAGAAAAATTCAACCCAAAAATCATGCAGGAGTTGGCTTAATTTACAAATCAATCCCAAAGAAAATTCACTAAAAAGTCTAGACAAAATCATATGACAATTTAAATTGTTCGACTTTTTTGTATTGCTGCCGAAAACCAGCCTCAAGCAACCCAAAAACCCTAGAAGATCATGAAAGCAAAAATCATCTTCCAATTGTAAAAGGGATGTACATCTGCCATTGACTTTTACCTGACGTTGATAGGTTTTAGCTGGAGTATTTTCGGATTTAGAATTTTAGCAGCTTTGGAGCACAATAAATTTCTAAAAATGAAAAGTTTTTTTCCATCTTAGAATTCAAGTTTTTCCCCTTAAAAACTCAATGAGAAAAATTAGAGGCCTTAATCAATGAGCCCCTAAATATCAAATAGAATTGTTTTGCTACCAATATTGACTAATTATATCTTAGTATGGATCAAGTACAATGTATTGTTTTATTATTATTTACAACAAGAAATCATTTATAACATTTTAAATGATTTGATGAAAATGGAGTCTGTGGAAACTGGTATCCTTTAGTTTGGTACTTTATGGAAAATGCGTTTCTGGATCAGAGATCCCATACCTGTACAAGCTTAAATTATTAATATATTATTCTCTTGTCTATGGATTACTCTATAACTGTGATAGCCTTGATATTGGGAATAATGAATGCAATTTATACTAACATGTCAGTGAACTGAACCTCTAACTCCAGCCCTGCTACTCTCTACTCATGGCACCACTGTAAATGATTCAGAAAATAGTAAAATTATTCATGGTAAAAGGCTGCTAATGGGGGCATCGTGCAGATATTTATATAGAAAATGCTCATTTATTATAAAGAACTCAACATTAGACATGCCTGCAGTCTGGTTTATTGTGAGAAGATTATCACACATGACAGAGACTGAGAGAAGGGTTTTTAGGAGCAAAATAAGATTATGGGATTAAATTATAATGTGCTCTTTACCATATATATATATATATATATATATATATATATATATATATATATATATATATATATATATATATAAACATATACAGAATAGTGAGTAACCAACTTGTTTCCATGTCTGTTCCAGAGTATATACTGATGTTGAATAACTCACAGCCAAACACTTGTATTGCATAAAAATATATAGAAAGTATAAAGCAAGAAAAAAATCAAAAGACAAAACCATGTATATATCACTATATTTGTCTTACCCTTTAACGCCATAGCTAAGATCCCTTAAAAAAGCCTTTCTGCCCAAACCTTATCAGGATCACAGGAGACAATTTCAACAAGAAGCTATGATTTTTATAGAAGGTCATTGATTTTTAGCAGTCTTTGTAATTCAGCCTGTTTAATACATTGAATGAGCCTTTCAGCATTTGTGTTATCTATTTCAAGAACATAAATTGTATACTAGTCTTTTATACAAGTCTCTTGAGAGACAAAGAGCCTAGGGTTTCTGCAACGTTATTGTAGGGAAAATCTGCATTATCAAAACATATAAACATACATATGGGGATATTGCACAATAATCACACCATAAAAATACTGTAATACTGGGATATAGTGCATGCAAAGATTTGGTTCACTACATGCAATATCTTCATTTATTTATTCAATGTTTTGCCTTTTGGTAAAGGTGTCAGGAGCTACCTGGGATTGAACTCTGAACTTTACACTGACAAGCTCCTGCATTATTTCATTGAGCCACTGGAGACCTTTGGATTCTGATTCTACTGGTATGATTAAAGACTTTCTACCTTTTATGTTTGCTCACCTCCTCCTCCTTCTTGCTCTACCAGGTGTTGGTAATTTGATAATTAAGGGCCTTTATAAGCCTGTTACTAATGATACCCCGGTGCTTGATCATTGAAGCTCCCACGCTAGATCCTGCATACTTCTTGTTCCTGTGACTCCTTGTTCCTGCTTTTGTTCCTGAGATTCCTGCTTTTATTCCTGAGATTCCTGTTTTGTTCCTGAGATTCCTGCTTTGTTCCTGAGATTCCTGCCTTGTTCCCTGTGCCTGTGTTCTCTGCTACAGTTCCCCTTACCTGCTCTCTGTTGGATCTCATGGTAATTGACCTCTGCTTGTTTACTGGACTACCCTCTGCCATCAGCCTGCCTCCGACCTCGGCCTGCCATACGGACTTGTTATTGCCATCAGCCTGCCCCCGACCGCAGCCTGTTTCTCGGACTTGCCAGTCATACAGTGGATAGTAGATTCTGTCACAGCACACTCATAGGAGCTCTGAGTTAGACTAGACAGCTTAGCAAAAACAGCATCCAATCCACTAAGGAGAAGCAGTGCTCCCATGTGACACCTGCCTAAAGCTGGCCATGGCCATAGACATGCAGATTTTACCCTTGTAAACGATGAGCGATCAGACGTCCTAATCTTCCGACCTGCTACTAGCCATTCCGATTAAATAAAGTAGTAAAAGAACGCATCCGACAATGTTCTGCCCATGACAGCAATCGTAAGAAAATTATGTCCGACAAGAGACAGCCACCCATTGATACAATCGGATAACAGTCAGGCAATACATGCAGAGAAATTATCCTTAGTCAACAGAAATCTTTCAACTTGTCCAATCGAGTAAACGACCGATCGCCATGGTTGCTTCTATGGCCAGCTTAAGTGTTAGGACCATGGTCTGAAAAGGAACTGAAGACCTGAAGCTATTTTCTTCCCTTCACTAAGGCATCCCTATACTACTGAGAATACTCTTTCCCAACAGTCTCACAAGTCTCAAAAAATAGGAGAATTCTTTCTACATATTTTATATTTTCAGAGTTACACTTATGCTTGGGTAAAAGAAGGGAGGTCATCTGAGCCGCTAGTCCATTACAATAGCATTTACATTCTCTTTAAAGTAACATGACTACTTGATTAATAATAAAACAAGGAAGAACTTTTTTGGGATCAGATTTCACATTTCTTGAATATACTGTATTAAGAAGGAAGGAAAAGAAAATATCTTGGTTCTTTCTGGTAAGAACTCCAACCAAGTGAGGCTTAGATCATTCAAACTAGGTTTCCAGATGAAGCATTTACACAGTACTTGACTTAAGACTGATATCAGACAGGGGAAATAAGAAGATAATAAAACAGCACTAAAACACAACAAGTTTAATTGCTAAAGGTATTTATGTCTATCGGCTGAACAACATTAACACCCCACAGAGAAGTGGCCCAAACCTTTGATTCTTTGAAAAATGAGATTTCTTTATTTGCCAGCAAGAGGTAGCCTAAGGGAGTGGTGAGGTCACAGAGGTTGATCATTTCCTGCTGATGTAACAGCATGCCATGAAGATGAAAACATTCATGAGTTAACCTGAGTGGGCAAATGCTGGCACTTTCAAACTGCTTTTTATCTTGTTTGGAGAGTTGAAGTTTGAGGCTGAAAATAAATGAATCAAAATGCAGATGTGCAATAACAATGAATTAAGAAGCAGCTGTTAACATTTGTTACACTGGACTGGATCAGTAGCCCCTATTAGTTCAAGGGAATGTTTATACAAAGTAATAAGGGTTAATTTATTTGTACCCCAGATGCAAGTAAAAGTAAAAGGGAGTATTAGTGTTCTCTGATGAGGCTCACAGCACCTCACCAATACAGCGCTACAGAATGCAGACATCACTGTACTCATGGGGTGAAATCAGGTCTCTGCACTCCATTTGGGAGACCTAATGCAATTCTATACACAGGGCAGGGTATAACATGCAAAAATGGCAGATTGTGCATTTGTACCTTCCTTGCACATAGTAAATGACCCCTATATTTTGTTGGCAGGACTTTATTAGGGAACATTGACTTTGATCCCAGATGCACGTTAAAGTGCACTAAAAGTGGCAAAAGTGCACCCCTTAGTACCACCCCATAAAAAGCAATTGTGTCAAGTGACGGGCACACCTCAGCCCTGTCTTTAATAGCATATGGCAGGTGGTACATACAAGGCTTTACTGTGAAATGAGCCCACTGTCAATCCCTAATCTGCAAGTCTAAATGATATGTAAAATAGGAGGGGGGCTCTATGTGCCCCACCTGCTCAGTACAGTGCTAGTGAATGCAGACTCCTTTTTGGAGCAAGGAGACCTGTGGTAATCTACAGACAGGAAGCAAATTGCGAAAAACATGGCAGATTTCATGTTTTGCTTGTACTGAATGACCCCCATTATCTGCATATTGTAAACAAATCTTCCACATACAATTGTCCATAAAACAAATGTGTAAAACCAATCACACACTTTTTCCTTGTGTGTTGACAACTCCTCCTTTTTGCTGTTTATTACATCCCCTTTTTTAATACCTTACTATGTTTACACAATTCCTGACATGTAAATGTCCTCCTTCAAATCTAAATTGTATGTTGTGTTGAGTAATCCCTAAGGTAATTAAGAAACCCATTACATTCCACGTATCCATTTGCTTGTGACACTTTCTGTAAACCTGTCCATGCCTTTTTCATATTCACTCACCAGAATAGGAATCAAGCAGACAGCTTATAAGAATTGGAAACACGTTAAAATCTCTCTGACTGATAAAAGCTTATCGTTTTCTCTTGTATTACATATCAGAATTCCGCAGACTCCATTGCTTTCTTGTAAGGTTAATACTTGACATGCCAGAAATTGTGTTTACCTTGGATAATCTTACAACCTACACATACCGGTCTGCACAGCAAAAAAAAAAATCATGTATTCTTATATCTAAAATAGAAACGGAACAGAAATCAAGTACAGAGCTTCCTTTACGAGTGTCAAATACGAGCTGAGCTGTTTTTTTTCCTATCATTATATATCTGTTCATAATAAAACTTTGCCATATACTCAGAGTACATCTTATTAGTATCCGTACGAGAATATTTAATTTTTCTTGCTTTGTTCACTGTTTATATTGCAGCTTCTGTTTATCTGGCGGGTAGCGTGATTTACAATATTACTATGTTTTCGACACATAGCATTTTCTGCTGCCACTAAACCTTTTGTAATTAGTATACATTTGGAAAAAAAATCAGGTATTGTATGATTACTGCTGTTCGCACTCACAGTGTAACATTTACATATTTTATTAAAATCCATAATTTCTTGCAAAAGGTAATGTTACATTTTTATGAAGCGGCAGCAGAGTTGTTTTCAGGATTCCAAATGGGCGCGTTTCTTTAGACTTAGAGAAATTTGTTGGCTGCATGCTTGTGATAACAGGAAGGCAATATAATGAGGTGGAACCTCTCTCTCTTTTTTCCCAGTGTTTTTTAATTGCGGAACAAATTATTTCATAGCATCTCATTTGTTATTCCCATAGATTATAATGACAACGTGCTAATTTTTTGCACATTAAACAGGTTAATTAGTTAGAGTGTAATGAAGTTGGGTAATACCTGAATGTCGGTGCATGAAAAAAAAAATCACAGATCCTAATAATAGGGGTTAAAAATGTAAAAATCTGGTACAATGAAAGAAAATGCAGCTTTTTTCACAATGCATAATGCAGCTTGTTGGTGTCAGTTAATGTATACAAAGCTTCAGTGCCTAATTATTCAATGTGATTTCACAATGAGGTTTTTTATTATATTAGGATTTGTATAGAAATGTTAGGAGTTATGAAAAGTTTGATTTGGATGAGTCAAAATCAAGAGGTTCAACAATAAGTGAAGGACTGCTACTTGAGTGACTTTAATGTCACCACCTTACAAGGCTACACATGCTATGCTGACCTTTTCTTCGTGACTAAAACAGGAACTTTACATGACCCAACTATGTGCAGGCTCAGTGCTGTGACAACTGCATACACTCCCTTCAACAGAGTTCTATGCTCATTGAGGCTCACCCAATATATCATAACGATTCTACAGGTCTACAATGTTGTAGGTGAACTGGTATGTTTAGTCCACCTGTTTTTTTCATACCTGTTGTATGAAGGCACAGACACCAAATATATTGGCGCAACAGATATGGTGTATAGGGTTCTAGCTCAATACTGGGCAAAGTGTACAGTAAAATATTGCGTGCATTGTACTCAGAATGTCCAATATCTTCTATTACAGTATTTACATGGAAATATTTTAAAGCAGAAGCCCCAGCTATGTTGCTACATATCTGATGGCTCCAACTATTTCTGACAGGACATACTGCCAGTTACCAGTTGTATAAAAGTAACAATGATTGGCTGAGCCTTTTTTCTCGTGCTCTCATGCACAGCATATGTCACCCTCATATGTGTTGATTCTTTTGTCAGGTTAAGGTAATGCATTGTGTTGGCTCCAGCATGACAGCCTTGGCTTTGAGATTGTGTGGCATATTTCCATTCTTACACCTGCTTGGCATAGTTCCTGAGATTACTATTCTTGTATTTAACTAACTGATCCTCAACTGTCAGCCATGATCTTGATATGCTTGATGATGCTTTTTCATGATCTTACTAGGCTGTCTAGTCTTGGGTGAGCTGATGCGGGTTGCTTACAAGTTAATACTACATTTAAATATCATTGTGATATTATTCTATTTGGCAAGAAAGAAAAAGGAACAATGGCCCCTTAAAAAGAACATCTGTACTGTACATTTAAAATTAAAACTTGGCCGAAAAAAGAAAGCAAGAGTCCTGGATGGAGACCTACTCACTGAAACAACAAAAGATTCTTTGAAATTAAAATAACATTAGGGGTAATCATAGTTTTGATGCTCCATGCAGAATCGGGAATGTAGTGAAGTCATCTCCATGGTGGGTGGATGCTTCAGATTGCAGTCTGGTTTGCAGAATCCATGTCCAGATGCCAGATGAAACCTATAGCTACTGTTATCTTCTTGCTATTGATTAAGGGTAGGGTTAGGGTCAGACTATACGCATTGTAGTAGTGGTAGTAGTATTAGTATGACCACTGCAATGTATATGCATAGTGCACATTTTTTTGGAAGTAGGCCCAGTTCATGAAGCTTTGATCATCAAAATAACCTATTGGTTTACTAATAGTTTGTATGGATGATAATTCTATTCTATTCAGATTCTATAAATCATGTGGATTCTGGCCTGACACTGTATGTATACTGGTTAAATACCGAGAACATTTACAAAGGCCAAACACAACATTTCAGCTTTTTTTTTAAAAAAAAGGACAACTCCAAGCACCAACCTTTCAAAATTCACAAGAGTTCACAGACAGGCAAGAAAATTGTAAGGGATAAAGAATGTTTTTCTTAGCTATAAGGCTAGTCACATTGGATTTGTTCACATTAAGAAAGAAGGGCATGAGAGGGAAGTTGATTACAATATCCAAATATATCCAAAACCGGCTCTAATATCCCTCTTGGGAACTTTTCATGCCTGTACAAATGACACCAGGTCAGGAGATTAGAGGAAAGGAAATGTATCTTTTAGCAAAGGAAATTGTTCTTTAAAGTTATGGTAAAGATGGGGAAATCATAACCTAAGGGAGTTGGAAACAGAAGATACAATAGAGAACTACAAGAAAATAAGAATTACTCTTCATGGAGGAAGCTGATGCTGGGAGAATCCTAACTTCTGCTATTTGACAACAAAATTATATGGCTCTGTTTATTGATAGAAACATGCAAATAACCTTTAGTGGGAAAGAAACAAATCTTTTCTTTTTGAGTCATGGTGATATCTAAAGCTCATAGCCCTAGTAAAATCCAAGCTTAAAATATTGGTAATAATGAATAGTGTTTGTATACCTGGGAATTAATACAGTCGTTTGGGCAGTAGACGTTGAAGTTTCTATCCATGTTTTGTTATGATTCCTAAGTCATGCCCCATTGATGTGATTTCCCTGTGACATTTCTTGGCTTATGTTCTCTACCTCAGAGAATTTCATGTAAATATCCTAACGTGAGCATGTAGACCAGGAACATATTGTAAAGGGCAGAGCACTGTATATGTATTAAAGGAATAGTTCAGTGTAAAAATAAAAACTGTGTAAATATTATATTGTTTTTCATAATAATGACACTAAATTTCCTTTAGACTTACAGACTTTACTCCTTGCACCCTGAGCTTAAAGGAATTGTTCAGTGTAAAAATAACTCTAACTCTGAGTCAGTCAGTGACTTTAAAGGGGGCCAAATGGGACATAACTGTTCAGTAAGTTTGCAATTGATCCTTAGCATGCAGGTCAGATTCAAAAGCAACAGTTATGACCCATGTGGCCCCCCTCAAGTCATGGATTGGTTACTGCCTGCTAACCAATCAGTGGAAACCAAGTGAGCTGCAAAGCAGGAAGTAGCGCTCTGGCTATCATGTCACATCCAGTACTCCAGCCTTTATACATTACATTTTTGGCTAACTAATTATATTAGAAACATTTTTTATTTTGCACAGCCTATCTATTTACCCATTTTTTATTTTTACACTGAACAATTCCTTTAAGATCAGGGTGCAAGGAGTATAGTCTGTAAGTCTAAAGGAAATTTAGTGGCATTATAATGAAAATCAATATAGCAGCCTGACCATTATGTACCCTTGGCCCAGGCAAACCTGATCTTCATCCAGCTGAGAATCTTCAAAATCTTCAAATTCATGC
Source organism: Xenopus petersii (assembly GCA_038501925.1). Classification (NCBI taxonomy): domain Eukaryota; kingdom Metazoa; phylum Chordata; class Amphibia; order Anura; family Pipidae; genus Xenopus; species Xenopus petersii. The sequence goes on along the minus strand of CM076689.1, from coordinate 62,278,746 downwards.
ACACACACCCAAAAAAATCTTACTTTTATGAATAAGATATATTTATAAAGCACTAACCTATTTTACAGCAGTGTACAATAGTTGATGTGTAGAAGACACATACTAATCTTGGAAGGTAAGGCCTAGGAATCTGGGAAGGAAAGGCCCAGAGACCACTAGTCCATAAGTCAGAGAGTGTAAGGAGCTTCTGATGGTGCTCCTTTCCCTGCCAGAGCCGCATACAAAATGGTGGTGCCCATTGTCTGCATCCACAATCATGCTCCACATGAGCATTATGACGCATTCGTGGTTCCTGACCTTCTAGCTTTGACTCCTGACTTATTTGTTGCCTGCCCTGATCTTTTGCCTGGATACGACTAAATACTTTCCTAACCCTTAGGATACCATGTATTGGACTTTCTGTATACAGCTTCCTCCTTGGTCCTAACTTCAACCTTACTAAAGCAGTGGCCCTGACAGAGAGGTTGTCATAGTTTGAAGAACTTGGCGATGCATGGTTTCCAGGGTTCCTTTGTGTCAAATGTCAATAAGCAATTAGGGCTTTGATGTCCACACTACACTCTCTTCACCATTCATCAAAGCCAAAAATATACTGTAGCTAAAGTCGAATATACATCAATGGGTTATGCCAGGTCTAGAGTAGTGTAAAGAAATAGTGTAATTGTAGTCATAAAACAAAATAAACTCGTCTATAATACACCAATCAGTAATAAGTGGATCTGTAAATTACAGCTCACACTGGAGCTTTTTTCAGAATTAAAAATGTCTACGCTTACACTTCAGTAACTTCGTCATGGGTACATTTTAATTTTATTTAAACATCATAATCAAAAATTGGATTCTAATATGATTAATCATTTATTACGTTGCCAGAAAACTCCATAAAATCTATTTCCATATTTATACTTCCAAGAAAAACATTCTTGCAGTGCAGAAGACAAGATTCTTATTAATACTGACATTCTCTGTATGCCGTGGTACATTAATTGAATTATTCTGCTTCTTTTTTGGATTTCAGTTAAGATTCGGCTGTGTGAAAGGTTGCCAAATCATGGTTCAAAGTTGGCCTCCAGCTGGTATTGGAATTGCCATCATGATGACAGCTAATTTGTTTCAATCCATTCCAGCAGATATGAGCATCAAATGATGTATAGTTTAACTATGCAACAACCAATTCAAGTTATTTACAGGAAGACAATTATTCACTCATATGCTACTATATACTTTTGGTAATTTTGTAAAAGTGTATTTAAATAATGCCATAGAATATGAATTACTAGAAAATTTATATTTTGTTGACATTGATAGACACACAAGCAATTTTATTTAATGGGATAGGATGGCTTCTATAGTGGAAGCAAACTTTATATGTGGTAGGGGCCACAATCCAAACAGACTTTGAGTGGCTCCATCATGTAAAAATGTTCAGCCCCCTATGATGATAGAGGTCATCAGCCCACTGGATTTCCATTTTTATTTAATGGCATTGCATAGTTATCCCAAATGGGATCAGAATGTCACCAGAACTAATCAATCACATTTCTACATGTCACCAATCATACTTTGCAATTAACTTCAGATAGCAAGAGATTCAATATCTATAAATATATATTATCAATTGATACAAATCATTCATAAATGTCATTATAGCCCTTATTGAATACAAAACACAATACAGGTATGGGATCCGTTACCAAAAAAAAACATTATCCAGAAGGCTCCAAAATATGCAAAGGCCTTCTCAAAAAGGCTTTATTTTATCCAAATAATGCAATTTTTTAAAATAAGTTTATTTTTTTTCTCTGTAATAATAAAACAGTACATTGTACTTGATCCAAACTAAGATTTAATTATTACTTATTAGAAGTAAAACCAGCCTATTGGGTTTATTAAATGTTTAAATGATTTTCCAGTAGAAAAACTTAGGTCTCAAGCATCCTGGATAACAGGTCCCATAACTGTAGCAGGATCACTGTTTACATAAATTGCATTGCAGCATTGTAGTAAGAAGTAGCAGGAAGAAATTACCCATCAAAATGAGTGTTCTCTTTGGGTTAGAAGATACTGAAATAGGATAGAGTAGTTTTTTTTGTGACATCAAATCCTGCCAGGAACTGTCGATCCCCCAGGGCACATCAAACAGTGGAGGGGTCTATATTCTAGATCCTGAACCAAGGGGGAAAATGTCCTATGGAGACTCAAGGTTCAAATTGGGTAATGCATGTCTGCCAGAGCATGGATAGATAAAAAAAAGATTAGATCCTCTCTAACGTGAATATTTTATCAAAAGATTTTTATAAAAAACAAAGTTTTAATTTTTGTTGTTGCTATTGCTCCTTTAAAAAAACCCGAAAACTACAACCAAAGATATATTTTAGTGAGCATGGAAAACAAGATATAAAAATGATGTGGCTTGTACACACTATATTTCTTTAAGATTGTATTTCCTTTCACATTCGTAAACACATTCTCGTAAATTAAAAACAGAGAAAGGAAGCAGCCTTAATGGTTCCTTTTTGCCAAAACAAGCTACGGTTTAGTAGAGCAAGCAGTGAAAACATTTGTTGAGTATCATCATGGGACATCTACAGTAGGTAAATCCCTGGTAGAGAGAATTCCCAGGAGCACACACCTCCCAGTGATAGGGTTACACTTGCTTGACTCTGTCATGTCAAAATACAACTTTCTAAGCATAATTGTTCTTTCTTGTATTTTAGTCACAATGCTTCCCTGTCTCATAAAATCTCAAAGTCTGAAACTAGCACAAGCTTACAATTTTTTTTAGAAATCATTTCACAACATGGATTAGATCTTTTGAGTTTTGAGTTTTTACATATTTGGTTTAATTCTCATGTAAGGTTAGACCATGCAAATTAAGAAAAAAACTTATAGTATGAAATATATGTAACCCCCCTTTCTTGGCAGCAATACCTGTTCTTCAGGCAGAATACCATTACATGACTGCCCTCTTTCTCAGTTTGGCCTAAGCTTGATACACTCCAGGCTCCCAGTACATTCAACCCTGGCACTAGGTGGAGACTTAAGAGGAAGGGCCATGTGGTCCCTCTCATTATATAACTTATGGACAGGAGCTATCCCTGGGCTGATGGGCGAACCTCCCTCCTACTGGGCATAGGTAAGAGAAACGGGACACCCTGAGTAATAAGGTGAATTTAGCCCTTGGGTTATGGCCTCCACAATCTAATGACCCTTGTGAAGCATCTTCAAGGGTTCAGTTACTTCAAAGCAAGCAAATACCACTTAAGCAAATGTTTTTGTGGTGCCCCCCAAAGACCTCTAGTACCTAGAACTGGTGCTTAGAGTCTTTGTGGGCCATTTCATTTTCTTTGAGAAGGATACTGTACATCGTCTTAATCCCTCCATATCATTTTACATAGCATGTTCATCGCTCTCAGTCATGTAATGAGAGCACACCAGGCCCCCCACCAAAAAGGGCCCTGGTGCGCATAGCTGCCTCCATCCATAAACTTCTGAGCTACCATGCGACCTTATAAATAAAAAAAAACTATATGACTACAAGGTTTTTAATGGGACAGTTTGCATCAGAATGTGCCAATGTTAAACAAATTATGGCACTTAGTTATCTACATACAGAGAGACCCATTCAGATTTTTTTTTAATTTGAATATACTCACAATTCTATTGGGAGGTTAATTAAGAAAAATGTGAATATCTAATATTTGATCAAATGGTTCCGACCCGAAAATTTGAATCGTATTTGATTCATATTCAATTCGTACAAATCAAGTTTTTATCCCAAAAAAAACCCCTTGAAAGTCAGGAAGGCTATTATCATCTTGAAATGGCTCAACGGACCTCTGGCAATGACTTGTACATGCAATCGGCAGGTTTTAGGTGGTGAATATTCAAATTAGAACTGTTTCCATGTTCAAGGTGTGATAAATCGCACATTCTAATTTACATTCGAATAGGGAATTAAAATTTGAATCTGTGATTTTTGAAACTCAAAAATGTGAATTCAAATTTACTATTCGACCCTCGATAAATCTGCCCCTTACTGTATGCTAGAACAGAACAGTGTAGCTGGAAACATCTCTCATTCTCTTAAATATTGTACTGATTTGAAATGCTCAACCTCGTGTGAAAGCAAAATTATGTGTATAACTTCAACAAGGGTGGACTGCCCATATGATTGAACCAACCCCCTAAATATATGAGTATAGTTTGACTTAATGCATATTTATATACAATATGTTTCAAAGGGAATTAGAATTTCCTATAAGCCCCCCTCTGGGTGGTGGATAATGGTCATACAGTATGTTAATTTCCTTAATTATGAGTTATTGCACAACATTTTTTATAACCAATTAGTATTTAAGTAAGGGTTCTTTCCCATACATGAGATGTAGTATATCTCTTCTAACAAAGTTAATTCCTTAGGTCTGGTCTGTCAGCCAACATAAACAACTGTTGATGAATGAGATTCAAGGTGTTCAGTCACCTGAAGCAGCTGTTTGAAGTAACTACGCTCAGCCTGAGGCCTGTGTTTTCACAGCTGTGGGAACTTTTCAAAAGCTTTCCCTCTTGGCCTGACTTTTTGCTATGGGTTTAGACTTTTAAAGCACAAAAACCTGGACAATTTCAAAAGAACAGAATGAAACAAGAGACAGTGAGGGTTTTTTTTTTGTTTGATGTTTTGGAGCCAAAAAAGAAAGGCTAACATAAATAAATGAAGTACTTTTGAAAGTGTAGAACCTACAGTAGGTGGGCTATGTACTGTATCTGAGAAATGTCTACTTTAAGGACTATTCTAGTATTGAAAAAATAAAATGACAGTTTCACAGTACAACTAAAAATGTAATAATTTCCCCTGCATAAGGAATTTATTATTTTAATGAATAACATGGTAATCAAAGTACATGGAATTAAATTTATCAAAGCACCATTTTTTTGTTTATTTCATAGTTTTATTGTAATTTCCTGAAACGTTGACTTCTGTTATGTTTAAAGTTCTTCATTTCTTAACTAAAAACAAAGTACAACTATTTAAAACAATACATTAAATTATGTAAAATGAATCATTTTGTGAAATCAAAATATCAGCTGTGATCCGAATCATAGGGCAAACATAACCAGTTCAGCTGAATTTCATTCAATATAATATTTTTTCAATGCAATATAATATTTTATAGATTACTAATAGCCATTAGTTGTAACTGTTGGTGCTATACTTATAGGGGCAAATGTCCCATGCTGGGCAGCCCATAGTACTTCCTATGGATTTTAATGGGCAGTGACCCATGGTGAGCAGTAAGGGGGTGATTTATACTGTACATTTTCAAGAAAACTGCAGTAAAAAAATGGTGTCAAATACAGTCTTGAGATTAATCAAATGAATGAATCTTGAAAATTAATTTAACCTTGTTAAAATGAATGGAACAATGTAATTTCCATTTGAGATGCTTTTTCCCATGATTTAATATGGCTGAAATGTATCCATTCACTTGTTTCACATCTTTTATAATAGATTTTAAATTTTTGGATTAAGAATTTTATGTCTTATATATCCAACATCACACAGCATATAGAACCTGTTGTAAGCTCAAAAACAAGTGCCTCTAGTTGTATTCCAACTGCTATGCATGCATGTGCTTCAGATGGCCCTTATGAGGCTATATAATAAAAGACACTAAGCTTATCAAAGCAAAGTAACCCATAACAACCAATCAGCAGACAGCTTTGCTGGCTACCTTTTTAAAATCAAACATGTTATTGGTTTACCAAACTAAGGAGCAAATTTATTATGTGGTGTAAAAAACAGCAGAATAATACACCACGCAACGCCTTGTAAAGATGGCATCACTTTTTCACACACTTTTTCTTTGAGCGACTTCTGCCAGAACTTACTTTCTAAAACAGTGTAAAATAGCGGCAGAAAATCTGGCATTCCAATGACGTAAAATATCACACACCTTGATAAATTCATAATTTATTTTACACAGCTTTTAATACCGTTTTACATGGCATAAGAAATAGGCCCCTTTTATAGGTGTATTTTATTACGCATGGGGATGATGTCTCAAGGGCGGTAACACCAGAGCTGGGGTAAAGAGAGGGGGAGGAGAAAGCACCTTGTTTTGTTTCTGTCTAGTACCTGTAATAAGAAATTAATAATCTCCATAAAATAATTTTAAATTAATTTAATTTTAATGGAAATTGGGTAAAGGCATATGGATTCCAGTAAGTAATTCAGAGTCTAGTGGGCATGAGAAAGCAATTGAAATGTATTCAAGTCTGTATTTCCTGAATCTCTGTCTAATGTTTCATGGTCCATAAAGTTCCATGGGAGTCAACTGTTTAGAAATACAAAGTGATGTACAATGTGCAAGACGTTGCAATGGGAAAGGGAAGTGGCCTGAAAAAACTCAGCTTTTATATTTAATACACAACTAATAAAAATGCTGCTATAACATTTTGTACACAATATACAGTAGTTATATTATACATGGGATGTAACACTCTTAGGCATGTGTTATTAATAGATACTAAATTTTAACTAAAATATATTAAATAATTTAGTTGTATAAATTGCGACCCACTAGTCACCAACTAATGTCTACCATATACCTCCATATATAATAAAAGACACGTGGGGGCACATTTACTATGGGTCGAATATCGAGGGTTAATTAACCCTCGATATTCGACCATCGAAGTAAAATCCTTCAACTTCGAATATCGAAGTCAAAGGATTTACCGTATTTAGTTTGATCGAACGATCAAAGGAAAAGTCGTTCGAATCGAACGATTCAAATGATTTTAATCCATCGATCCAATGATTTTCCTTCCATTAGAAATTACTTAGAAAGCCTATGGGGAAGGTCCCCATGAGGAGATAAGGGTGTCCAGCTAGTGAGTGAGCATGGGTTACATTGCGAATCTATACCCAAGGCAGAGCCTTCGCCAAATGGAAGCTTCCCCTTTAAGATGTTGTAAAACTACAACCCACAGGCTAATTAGTGCATAAGTAGATAAATTGGATGCCAGGAGGTTCTTGGATAGTAAACAGGTGAACAGATTTATTATGCACAAATGCAAATGATTTACTCACAAGCAGTGGTAGAATACAGCAGATGGAATCACTTGGGACATAGTAATGATCACAGTCAGACAGAAGCGACTCCCTGAGGTATCAGCAGATAGGTGTACATCAATTCCCAGTTAACCGACGTTGCCAGTGAGGGGATCGGGCTCAATCAGGTAGCGTATAGGTAACCTAGATGCCTATCAACTGAGTTCCCTGCTCTAAAGGCAAACAGGCCTTTGCGGGAAAGCCACTTCCTTCTACAATCCTTGTTGGAGCGACAACTGCTCTTTCTGCTACAACTCTCTTTCTTACTCTCTTAGAGAGTCAATTACAGGAGCTTACTATGCTAGCTGTTCCTCGTTCACAGGGTTACCTGGTCCCCGACTTAAGCACCAAAGGTGTCAGGTACTTTTGGGATAAATGACTTACTGGGGCCTATGGTGATCCCAGACTCAATGGAGATCACCTAGCAGCAGCACCAGACGCCAAAGAGGAAGAGGCCACTCCCTGCACAACACTATATAGTAGTCTGTCAGGGAGTGTCATTACACTCTTTGTCCAATTGTTGAGGTGGTTAAGTGTGTGTGTGTGTGTTTATATGACTCTGCTGGGCCCCTGCAAAACTCCCCATGACCCTGCTGCCCCAAGCTGCCTTCATTCATCTGCCCCCACCTGCCCCATTGCCCCGCTGGGCCCCCAACCATCTGTTGGACCTACCTCCACCATCCTCCTATTGGACCCCCCCATCTGCCCCATCCCCTTGCTGTACCCCCATCATCTGCTCCATCATCCTGCTGTACTCATCACTGCCTACCCCATACACCTGCTGAGCCCCCCACCAGCTTTCCCACCCCTTTGCTGGGCCCCCACCATCTTCCCCATTCCCCTGCTGGACCTATCAATGCCTACCACCTACCCCATCCTTTTGCTAGGCCTCCCACCACCTGCCCCATCCCCCTAGGGACCCCCTTCACCCTGCTGACAGAGAGAATTTGAGAGCTGAAAAAGAAGAAAAGTTGGTGGAAATTTGCTCGTGGAAGAATTGATGAGGTAATGCTTTCAATTTATTACTTTACTGCAGTGATCTTACTGGCTTGTCTGGGTTTACTACCCTTATTTCTGACCTTTCTAAGATTTATAGGTTCATTGTCTGTTTCTGACTTATCTCTGGGTTTAATAAGCTCATTGCCTATTTCTTACTTGCATGTCCATTTTCTGCAGTGATGTTACTTCTTTATCTTACTTACTTATTTTGTCTGGGTAATTATGGCTACAGGGTGTGGCAGAGAGCCTAAAAAATACTGGCAACACACTAAGCCCAGTGCATTGTTTGAGGCCTCAAGCTTCTTTCTACCTTAGTCCCATAATTTTGAGACAGCCCTGTTGTGCTTATGTACATAGCAGTGGTGAAAACTCTGAAACCACAACATTGGATGCGCTTATGTGTTTGGTGGGCCCCTGGGGTAAGATTCTCCAGTGGGCCCCAGGTTTCCCAGTCCGATACTGGTTGTATGTATTAGTTTCCCTTTTCCGTAACTTTATTTTAGATAAACAGTTATTCAATTTACCAAATATTGTACTTTGTGTGAATTATTGTTTTCTGTTTTCCAAATTGGGCCACCCTTAGGTGTATTCCCAGATCCCACTATTCGCTAATAAATACTAGGTACGCAGTCTTTTCCAATACCACTGTAAAGTGGCTCAGGTTTGTCCCATGCCATCGGATAAGCACCACACGTGTAGTTTAAAACTCAAAGAAAGGGGTTTTGAAAAGGTTACATAGGTATTAATTTATTTGCTTGTATTTGCGTGTGTTTATGTATATGTGTCTGCCAGCTTGTGCTTGTACATTCAACTGCCACATGTATGTTCAATACATAACCTTTTATACAACTCTGCATTTTCAGACTCTGCTTTGCATTAGCGAGGAAAATATAATGCAGTTTCTAGGGATAAAACCACAGTTTGTAGGTCATGGAAAAATAATACATTTCATGTTTAAAGATTTTTCCTCTGGTACAGTCTGAAACATGTAATAACACTGCGTAACCTACTTCTCGAGAGAGAAAATAAAACACGCTGGTTTTCTTTCCTCTGCTTCCTCAGGCTGTAATGCAGTTAACATCTATTAAAAGTACTGTCCTCTTCCCCGTAATTCATGTTAGATACAACAATTACAATGCTCGGGATAATACTTTGCAGATGTCAAATTACAGGTTAAATGAGAAGAAAATTCATCCTTTCCGCCCACCCACTCCGTTCACTTGAAATAGGTGATGGCTATATCCTGTGACTGTAGGTGCTGAAATTTCCCAACCGTCTACTCATCTGGTTTAAATGACTTCCATTTAGAGTCTTCAAAAAATGACAATATGATTTTCAGATAATTTTGCAGGTACAGAAATGTAGTAAAATTTTTGCTTTGTGTTTTCTCTGGCAGAAAAAAAGGAGCCAGGTCCGCCAAGGTTATGCTGATTTTCCCTTTTAATGTAAATAACAGTTGCGCTTGGGAGGAGGAGACCTTAGTTAAATTACTTTAACCCTTTGTTTCCCTCCAGCAAAAAAGCTACCCTACTCAGTAGTTAATCCACCCAATTGCCCATGTTTTGAGGCAAGAAAAAGCAATCCACATATTGGAATTATTTATAATGAATATAGAACTTAAATAACAAGCTGTGGGCATAAAAAACTTTGGGTCTAAGCTCCCAAATGTCAGGCATTCCCCACCTTCCCTTTACCAGCTGTGATGATATCAAAAGAATAAGAATGGGGTTGTCCCTCAAAACAAGCATTGCAAGTAGAGTGGAAACATGTTATCTCTGTCAGTAGCTGCCCTGTTTCAACCCAACCCTTATCCTGCTAACTTAATGCACCCACTTTACCTAGGCATCCTAACTTAATGCACCCACTTTACCTAGGCATCCTAACTTAATGCACCCACTTTACCTAGGCATCCTCGTGTAATGCATTGCAAATCCATGGGCTCAATCCCCACCCCCAAAAGACCAGTAAGAGTATAAAGTGAAATTATTTTAATATACATTTAAAGTTATATCTGTCCAACCAGCAACTAGAAATAATATACAATTTAACAACAAATGTCCTGCTTTATTTGAGAAAGTTTTTCATGCTATAGTTCTGATATGAGACCACCAGTTGAGTATTTTGGCACTAAAACCACAATAGCTACAGAGTTTATTGGTTATTTGCTATGGAAATAACAAATAGTACTGTACCTTTTGAAGTAGGGAGTGTTTATTTAAAAAAAATTATATCGAAAAGGGTAAAGTGATACGAGGCAAGGACATGTTAATAACAGCAGCATAAGGTTTGGGGCGGGAGCAGGTCAAACCTTCAATCCCCCTATCCAAGCATCTTCAATTACTTGCACAGGGTTGGAGCAGAAAACATACAGCAGAACGTCAGGGCCCCCCTTTCCCCTGTAGTCAAGGGATCTGCTGTATGATAGCAATGCCACTGGTTAATACAAAATACAATACACAGTTATATAGCAAATTAACTTTTCATTGTATATATTACATACAGTAGTATTAATATTTTTGTTGTGGTCCTGCACAGACTTTGCTCAGTCTGATATGATTTATAATTACACAAATAAAAAGGCATTATAGTCTATGCATGATAATAACTCAACTCCACTCAGTTATTGTAAATGATAATTCCTGCTGACAACCCATTTCTCAGGATGATACAAGCAACACAGCCGGATCCATTAGTGCTCAGAGACAGATGTTCCAAACAAGTCTCACCGCGACAATGTTACGGCACAATGTAGCAGGAAAACATAGCAACTGTGATGGTTTTTGTTTCTCATCTGGTCTCCACTCATGAGGTAAACATAAGTCAGACGTACACTAGAGATTACTCTGTAATACAGATGTAACTTGTGTCAAGCTGCTGCATGAATCATGAAACTGACTACATTTCCAGCTATTTACATAATGCATAATTATCTTTTCATGAGAAACTAAAACAGCAAGAAGAGAGAGTTGGGAACTAAGGAGAATAAGAAGGCTAAGGAGACCAATACTCAACCTCATAAAACACATCTCTTATCTATAAGAATAGTAAATGGCATAAATATTTAATGGTGTCTTCAGAAAGTAATTATTTTAGATGGTATAAACCCCTGAGTACCAACTTCCTCAGAGCGTGTCTCCCAGTGGGCCAGTGCTATGGAACTCATCTTTCATAGACTTTCATAGTCCTTAACATAGGTCAGTCTCACCCTCATTCAGGTGAAGCCACTATGAGGCCTAAATAAACAGCCTAGAAAATGGGCAGCATGATTCCAGACTCAGTTGGTTTCCTTAGGGTAGCTGAACAATATATGTACCTACGGTATGTGATGTAATGTAGACTGACCAGCAGAAACATTGGGTGCACATGCCCCAGAACATCAGGGGTCAAAGTGAGTTTCACTCAACTCTGATTTCCTTCCGATAGAACTAACCATAGTAGATGAATGCATGAATGCAAATTGTAAGCTCCACTGTAAAGCAATGTGGAATATGTAGCTATTAGATTAAAATAACCAATTAGCAAATGAAATTAAGAGATCTGGGAAGCCTTGCGATATCACTTAGAGATAACTTTGGCTAAATTTCGCACAAACAGTCCCAACAGTTCACTTGTAGCTTGGGTATTGCTACCTTCTCAGTCTTGGGAATACAATTGCTTGGGGTGACAGTGCTTTCCATTCATTATCCTTTTTGGGGTACTAGGAGTAAGTCAGCTTTGATTCTTGCATTCTTAGGCCCCACTCAAGCTTGCACTTTAAGTAATGTCCACAATTGTCCCAACAGAAAGAATGGAAGTGATTCAAGCTCTGACCTACTGCCCCCTAACCAAGTTTTAGAAATTAAATCCCCAAATCAAACACCTCTGATACAGATCAGTTTTATATTGTGTCTTCTAATAAGCAAAATCACTTTAAATCACCCAAAATGCTTGCTTTATAGCCTGCATTTAACCTATTTAAAGAAATAGCATCATGACATGATTACCGAGCCCTTGAAAGTTACATTATCTAAATTCCAATTTTATTCAGTTTGTCCATTATGAGTCACATATTCAATTAAAACATTTCTGTTCCTGAAACAGAAATATCTGAATCTTTCATTTCAGACTGGTTTGCTGACACGTAGCTTATTCAAACTCGTTTTTAGAAAAACTGTAATTTTTTTATGAAGTAGTCTCCAACCGATCACGCAAGATTTCAAAATCAGTCACCTATATACTTCCTTCTTTTACTGCGCCAGCAAACATTGTCAGCAAAATATCCTATTGCAAAACTACATCTGGAGAGACTGAGCCGGCCAGGTAACCTTAAATAGAAATCACTGCCCGTTAATAATGTTGCAACTCTGGGTTTTGCCAGGAACAACTATCAACACCCCCTGCCTTAACATTTATAAAACATAAAAGGGGAAGAGGTAAAAAGTATATTCTTGGATGCATCATTTGCAAGCTTTATATTAGTTCTGTCTCATAAGAATATGCTTACAAATCTCTTGTGAATTTAGAAGAGGAAATAAAATGTAAGCATTCTTTCACAGTTATTTTACACCATTAAATGGGTTTTTCACCTTTTAAATTAACTTTTAGTATGGTATAGAAAGTGATATTCTAAGAAAATTTGCAATTGATTTTCATGTTTTATTATGTTTGCTTTTTTTTTTTTTAGTTATTATGCTTATTTAGCAGCTCTCCGGTTTTACAAATCTGATGACTAGGATCCAAGTTACCCTTGCAACAATGCATTCATTTGAAAAAGAAACTGGAATGAATAAGGTAGGGTCGGAGTAGAAATATGAGTCAGTGACCCTTATTGGAAAGCTGGAAAGTGTCAGAAGAAGAAGGCAAATAATTCAAAACTATAAAAAGAAAAAATGAAGGTCAATTTAAAAGTTGCATAGAATTAGCAATTCTATAACATACTAAAAGTTAATTTAAAGGTAAACCACCCATTTAATGGACACATGAATTTGCCGCCCCTAGCATTCCATAGTAGGAAGCCCAAACATAATAATTTAAGTTAGGGTGAAAGTTGGGGTTAAAGCCTATTTGTTTCTAAATGGACATGAAGCTGGTCATAAAGGTGTATTAAGGTGATATTTGTAATTAAATTCAAAATTATTTGTAATTAAATAGGAAATTCTTCAAACTGTATAACTAAATGACTGATAAACTAATATTTTCTTCTGTCTATAATCTAAAGAGGGACCTGACCAAAGGTAGAAACTCCTAGAGGGGCTTCAATTGAAAAAATCCAGTAACCAATTAATTCAGCGGACCTCTATCCCAAGAGAGCAGCAGAAAAGTTTTAGTGAATAGTGTGGCTTTAGGATTCTATGATTTACAAAGGATTCTCAGGGATTCCCTGGCTTCCATGATTCACAAAATATTTTGCAAGAACAAAATGAATCAAATTCAAAATACCTAGATTATTTTGTTCATATTCAGTTACACTGTAGCTTATAGTCTGCACAAAATATGTTTTTTATAACCATGAAACCATTAGAAATAATTTAATTATTTGTTTATTATTATTATTATTAACATGTATTTATATAGCGCCAACATATTGCGTAGCACTGTAAAGTAAATGTGATTATACAACTAAATCACATGAATTATATACATAGAACATATGGAGTTACATACATCACAATCAATACAGGTACAAAAGGTGAGGAAAGGCCCTATGCATAGGCATACAGTCTAAGGGGAAGGGAGTAATACACAAGGTGTGGGAGTGGCCAAGATCGAATTAAGTGGGTGAGAAATGCGGTACTGTATGTGGTGTTGCGTTTGGTAGTTAAGCAGAGTGAGGGTAGGCTTCTCGAAAGAAGTGCATTTTAAGAAATTTCTTGAAAGCAGAAAGGTTGGGAGAAAGTCGGACAGACAGTGGGAGAGAGTTCCAGAGGAGGGTTGCAGCCCTTGCAAAGTCTTGAATGCGAGCATGTGAGGAGGTAATGAGAGAAGAGTTGAGTAGCAGGTCAGTAGAGGAGCGTAGTAAGCGGCTGGGTGAGTATATAGAGATGAATTCAGAGATGTATGGTGGGGCAGAGTTATGAAGTGATTTGAAAGTCAGTGTCACTAATTTGAATTTGATTCTGAAAGGTAACGGAAGCCAGTGCAGGAATTGACAGAATGGCGGGGCAGAGGAGGAGCGGTTGCTGAGGTATATAAGCCTCGCAGCAGTGTTCATTATGGACTGGAGAGGTGACAGTCTCTGGAGGGGAAGGCCAATTAAAAGAGAGTTACAGTAGTCTAGACGCGATATGATGAGAGAGTGAATAAGAATTTTGGTGGCATCTTGGGTGATAAATGATCATATTTTGGACATGTTCCTTAGGTGGAAGTGACATGATTGTTTATTTATTTATTAATAAGATACCTGGAACAACAGGGGCACTTTTGAGAGGCACTTAAACAACCAGGTCAGACTTAGTCAAAGGAGCAAAGGGAGTTTATACTAGGGTGGCCCACACACAAAATATAAGGTAAGGCTAATGATGTCTGTGTGGCCAAAGTAAATACAGTAAATTAAGTATATAAAACATTTTTCTTGACTTTCAGTAATACGAGATATCATAGAATTCCAGACCTGCCCACTACTACCCGCTCATATAGCAACATTTTCAAAGACTCTAGGCCAGTAGTTTCCAAACTGTGGGTCTTGTTCCCCCCAAGGGGGCTCAAAACCTTGTGAGTGGGGGCCCAGCATAAAAGCCAGTTAGGGACATATTTGGATAGAATGGTTATTTTCTATCATAGATAATAACATAGTAAGTAACATAACATAGTAAGTTAGGTTAAAAAAAGCCACACATCCATCAAGTTCAACCTTTTTCCTTTTTACTTTTTTGAATGAAATACAGTAGACAAAAATAAGAGGTCCTTTGCACTCAAACCATAATTAATATATTTAAGACATTGAAACATTTTGTGCATACAGCTACTAAAAATGACTTACCCTTTAAACAAAACAGGAATTAATTTTCCTTATATTGTAATATATTTAAGATGGCCAACTACATTAAAATCATCCCATATCTGGCCAATCCTACGGTCAATTTTCATCTGATTCATTAAAGGGGAACTCTGGCTTCCAAACCAAAATGTGATAAAGAGACCCACATAACACAGAAATCCCTAATATATCCATCACAGTTTTTACAAAAAGTATGAATAAATGCCATTTTATTTGCTGAAATCCAACTGTTTAACAGTTCTTCTCTTTCTGCATTATTTGAATTCCTGGCAGGGAAGGAGGGACTAAAACACTGATGTTGCAAATTGTAACAACTTCTCCACAGCTTGCAGGAACCACATAACCCACAATGCATTGCACTGTGGTATAGGTTTTGGAGGATGCAGGCTGAGGACAGCTGGCTGTCGACAACAGTAGTCAGTAGTCAGCCAGCTCAGCAAAGTAGTCAGAGAGATTAGAAGGAGAGCAGGGGGCTAGGCTTAGGGAACTGTCAGAAACGGAGTAGGAAGGAATAGGGGAAACCATTAAAAATCATGAAAAGTTTGCATATTTGTAAAATTATGTATATTGCAATATTGCTTGAAATTATGTTTACTTTTCAAAAAGCTGAAGTTATGTTTTTGTGGAGTTCCACTTTAAAGGAGAAACAAACTCGTACTAGAAAAAAACCCTTCCCCCCTACCCTGCGTAGACCAACCTCCCTCCTCCCCCACAGCCTACATGCCCCCACAGGCAAATGCCCCTAATATTTTACTTACCCCTCTGTGCAGATTTGGCATCCGGAGTTCACGGGCGCCAGCTTCTTTTTTCGGTCTTCTTCAGAATCTGAGCTGAGTTTCAGCTCATGCGCAGTTGGAGTAATTTCCAGTCCTGAACATGGTGCCTGTGAACTCCTTAAGCCAAATTTGCACGGAGGAGTAAGTAAAAAATTAGGGGCATTTGCCCGGGGGGCAGTTCTAGTACGGGTTTGTTACTCCTTTAAGAATTCTATTGCTTCATTATACATTTTACACAGGAACTAAGTTTTACCTGCAACTTACTTGCTGCTTTCAAGGTTTATACTCCCAAACGTGGTTGCCCTTTTATTGGCCACCACTGGGATCACCTGACTTGAATGAAAATTTGTGCAAGATTTTGAATAAACCCATATTAATGTAACTATATCTAAATTGCTGATCAAGCAAGGTCTTCATATATTTGTAACCTTGTTATAAACTATAGAGGGCATTAAACACATGTTGGTACTCTGCAATCTGTTTATATGTTTGCATACTAGCACACATAAGATAATCCACACTTGTTAATGTTAAATAACAGGATACAGTCTCAGGAACAGATTATAACTGTGATAATTTAGACTTTTCTGCCATGCTTGTATGGCTGATAATGAAGGAAGAGCCTCATGTTTGCTAAGTATGTACAACTACTTTTATATTATTTTTATCTATATCATAAATATGGCTGCAACTCAGCATAGTCTCTTTGTGAGAAGCCTGATTATTATTTTATTTACACTAGCCTCCACCACCTACAAAGAGCACTATCATTTAAAGATGCCTTTATGACTTCAATGTCTGAATCATAAAATCTGGACCATTAGAGTAGTGTAATAAAAGGCTCAAAGTTTATACCAGTTCTAGTAACCTGTAGTACCCAATAAGATGTTTGTTTTTAAACAGTTGTCCCAGAAATGCTACTTATTTATTGGTTGTTAAAGGTTTCTTGACCTATAGCATATGTTGCATCCTTTATTACATTACCTCCATTGTTCTAGCTTGGACCTTCAATACAATATGCTCATAATCTGTCTACTTTTGTGAACAGTAGACTTTGTACATCTCTATGAGAATGATAATTAATGACAATTGTGGACTCATTTAGTCACTAAAACAAATTTCTTGAGTAGTCCGTGAAGCAAAAACAAAATTTACAATGGAGCAGGCACTCAGAATAAAGGAAATATTCCACCAGGTTGCTCAAACAAAGTAGAAAAGGCTTATTGTGTCCACAGCCTTATGCATTTTGTGTTAAAAACACTTAGGGGTATATTTATCAAAGAGTGAAGTTAATAGTGAAGTTCCGCCACTAGAGTGAAATTCCACCACTTTCTATTCATTTCTATGGCATTTTTAAAGGCGTATTTATCAAAGGGTGAACTTTCACTTTCACCCATTGATAAATATGCCTTTCAAAATCCCATAGAAATGAATTGTGAGCTGCAGAATTTCACTCTAGTGGCGGAACTCTCTTTGATAAAAATACCCCTTAGTCATAGGCTAAATTTGCAGAGCCAAATGCTAGTATTTAAACATATGTGCACCAATGAGATCAAAATATCAATTCAATTGTAATCCAATCCCTTTGCTCTCCATTTAAACCAACCCTTATATGCAAATTTGAACAGGTGTAGACAATGAGGCTACACATAGCTCTCATTAGGTGCTATAGGCTGTGACTAAGTGGTTGTAACATGAAACGCGTAAGGCTGTGGACACAATACAACTTTTCTACTTTGTTTGAACAACCTGGTGGAAAATTGCCTTTATTCTGAGTGCCTGCTCCATTGAAAATTTCGGTCTGTCGGCTCCTAGGGATGTAGCGAACTGTTCGCCGGCGAACTTGTTCGCGCGAACATCGGCTGTTCGCGTCCGCCGCAAGTTCGCGAACGTCGCGCGACGTTCGCCAATAGGCGTTCGCGTCAAAATCGTTCGACCATTCGACCATTCGATCGCTAAAATCGAAGGATTTTCGTTCGAATCGAACGATCGAAGCCATTGTATCGAATGAAATCATTCGATCCAATGGCTTCGATCGTTCGACTCGAACGAAAATCGTTCGATCGAACGATTACAATCCTTCGATCGTTCGAATCGAACGATTTTCGGATGATCGAAGTTCGCGAACAGTTCGCGAACTGTTCGCCAATTTTGCCGGTGTTCGCGAACGGCGTTCGCGAACACATCGGCGGCGGTTCGCTACATCCCTATCCGCTCCCCGTGCTGAGTGCTCAGGGCATTGGGCCACTTCCAAAATGTGATGAGTGATACTTATACATTGTTTTGATGACCCCTACTTCAGTTCATCATGAAGCAGAAACGTTGACAAGTGCTATTTGCCCATTTTAGAATATTGACTCAATACCGAATCCACCCAAGAAATTACTGCTGCGCTATAGCTGGCTATATTTCCCACTGCTTATAAATAGCCACAAGAAAAGTATTAATTATTCTTGTACGATTTAATGCACCAACTGCCTTAACCTCTCAGGTTTTCTTAAATGCCAGCATAACAAGCCATTTCCATAGCAGCAAATGTGATTTATGACAGGAATGTTTAATTTCTCTTTTTAAATATGTTACCCACCGATATGCATGCATTTAAATTCGTCTGACACACTTTCCCATGTCTTGAGGCTGTTGTTTAATATTCAAGGATAATTTTTGTCCACATACATTTTGGTCTATGTCACCTCAGCTTAAATTATTACTGTTTGCAGCCTTCTCAAGCAGGCCGCAGGCCCTTATTTACAAGAATCAATGAAACAGTAATGAAAATCCATTTTTCATACTATCAGCCTTGGCCTGCTTTTATTTAGTTAGGGGTGTCAAAGCAAGCAATTCATTTTGTCACACAGAGACGAAAGGAAGGGCCAGAAAAAGGGTTAATTAGTAACAGGATCTACATATTCTCTCTTTAGTAATGTGTAGACACAATGGTTAAATAAAGAAGGAGGAATAGTTATTTTAATATATGCAAAGTAATGTATATTGACACATAAGCAAGGCCTTTTATGATGAATATTGAAATATATATGCAAAGTAAAGGAAATGTGTTATTTTATAGATCTCTCTGTACATCGGAAGGAAATGAGCCATTTATATTCCACAATTTAGTGAATATCTAGTGTTTATTGGTACAGAGCGCATAGAACTATATTTGTCTTTGTAATTTATTTACGTAAATATATTTATTCTTCTGGGGGTTTCTGTGCTTTTCTGAATTTCATAGTCCAAAGCATAAATATTTAACAGCATGTCTTAGATGTTATTCATGTCATTTATCAGAGGAGTCATGGAGGATGAGAGAAGTTTTGATGCCGCACCTTCTCCAAAACTAGATAAAGTTAATACAAAACTGCTGTTCTTCACAAAGTGTCATTAGGTCGAAGATGGACCTGGTGCTTTACAAAGAGATGTTCAGGTTGTCATGACTGTGGGAGTACAGGGTAAAGTTATTATTGTAAATTCTTCACAACATATCCAATACATTCCTGGTAGGCTCAGTCTGATTGGTTGCTCCCTGAACTAATCACAAATCACAATGTCTAGCAAGGTTCCTGGACAACTTAATAACCTTCTTGGTTATCTAGTTCTGGATGAACATCAGAGATAACAGTAATGTGTAACCAAGAATAATTTAAGGGCAATAGTAATGGCTCCAGCATTTACCCAACCCAAAGTTCATTTAGGGTAAGGTTTGTGGAGTATGTCTATTTGCTATTCTAGATAATATAGCCTAAATGTGAGAAAGAGAATTTAAATTAATACTCCTGACAAAATCACCATGATAATGATGGTCATCTACATGGTACAATAGACTTGTTGTGAGCTAAGAAGAGTCATGGCAAATGTTGAGTTTCAACAGGGACCTTCAACCAAAACAGTGAAACTGACCAACCTTATCATCATCATCAAATCATCATTTTCAGCTACATAACTTTAACTTTTCGTATTAATTTACAGTATCACAATGATATCAAAGAATATGCAGATTCGTAAACTTTGGTAGTTTTTTATGTTAATCTGATCATCATGTCCATCTTAACTGCCATGTTTCCAAACCAAATATTACAGGTATTCTAACACCAAGCCACTCTTTTAAGCCAACTGAAATAAATTGTGAATGGGCCAGATTATTCAACAGGTAGTTCTATAAGGTCATTTCTAAGAGGTTATTGTCTCCAGTTGGCTGGTCCCAATGTTGTTTATCATCTCCAATAGCTCCCTGTTGAGTGACTGGATATATACTGACAAGGTGACAGGGTTTGATATGACGTACTTCGGGCAGGACTAGTAAATTATGGTTTTATACCTAGCCACTGCAAAGAAGCAACAACCTTCTAAGTTTTCCTCATAGCCTGTTCAGAGAAATTTGGTACATTCCACCAGAACAGTTTCCATATGGAAAAGATATAAAAGATAAAAGAAAGATATTTCCATATCTTTCCAAGGGAAATAAGTGTATGGTTTGGTGGGTAAAAAGCTTCTGCATACCACTTAACAGTATATTTGTGCACAGGATTAATTTCCCAGTTTGGTAACCTGATTATCAATCTTCAACAATATTGAATATTTATGTGCAAGAAACTTTATGTATCATTCATTTGTTTGGAACAAATCTATCTGGGCCACACAGCATTTTTGTGCATCCTGGGTTAAGCTTAGACTAGACTGGCTGCACTGTAGGTTCTACATTTCCAGGTTTCTCTTTTACCTAAGCCAAACTGGGTGTTGTCTTGAGTATATAGGATTCAGTAGAATCAAAACAACTTGGTAGGATAGGGGTTAAAATGCTTAATATTCTCAGCATTTAATGCAATAGATTATTTTCAATTACATATTAGTGCTCCTTCAATGATGCATAGGGAATTCAAGGAAATTCTGTTGGATGTTTGAGTTACAACAAATGAAAGAGGAGGATTTCAGGTCATGTCCTTGTCTTATAAATGTTTTATTTTGTTTATTAAATATAGGTCATTATGCATGAGTTATGTTAAAAGAGAACTTAATTATGTCTCTTGAACTTCTATACTGCTTTCCTGGCCAATATCTTCTGGTGCTTTCTTCTTACCCTACTAGGATTTACCAAGCAAATGCTGGTGTTCTCTTGTCTCATCACCACTAAGGGCACATTTTTGAAGCTGTATTAATATACACCAAGTGCTGTCACCTTAATGCTTTGGTAGAGTGTGTGAATTTATAAATAGATATAATGCTGTATAATAAATTTGGGTTATGGGTTATACAAAAGGGTTGAGCTAATTTGTTGGGCATCGCCTAGTGAGGCAAAATGACATTCCCTAAGTTGGTGTCCCTCTTCTATAAAATAAAGTAACATCCCATGGTACTGGGTCAGGGAATGTCATAGACATGAGGTCAGTGGTTTGCCTCATTCCGGGTACCCGACAAATTAAAAAAAATTATTGGTAATTTAAGAGTGAGTCACAAGTCTTTGCTGATACCCTATTAAAATTTTTAGCATTCAAAGCATTGGGATACTACAATGAAAGGCAAATTGTAATTTCCATGTCAGTAAATTAATGTTCTACAGTATTGACATAGTAACCATTTACCTGCTTATAAAAGGGATATCCCTTCTTACAATGGTCAACTCTATTTCAGTAAATATCAGAATAGAAAGGAACCATATACTGAGGCCTCACCCAAATCAACTTTGGTCAGGCTCTCTCAGTACTGTTTTCAAGGGTATTACACAACATTTCCCTTTTTATCTGATAAAGGTTTAGCTCAGGGATGGGCATCCTGCAACTCTGTAGATATTGTAATGAGTTAGAATAACATAGGAGGCTTAGTTTAACTGATTCATGTTGCCTTCGAGTGTTTTAGTTCTTATCTACCTTACTTTAATAGTTAGTAATAGTGATGAGCAAACTTTTTCACCACATTATGCCTTAAAAATGACGCCCATCGATGACTTTAGACGTCAATGGGTAAAAAAACATTGACACGCCACTTCGCTCAACAACAAAAATTGATACCCATAGACGTTAATTTCTGTGTTTTACAAGTTTATGACGAATCGAAATGGGTCAGATTCGCCCACCAATAGTTAGTAATTTATAGTGGGCACTGCAATAGGAAAAATATGTGCAATGCAAACAATTGTTTCTTTGGGCAAAACATTTTTCCTTGACAAGTATTTAATAAAGCTTTTGCGTACCACAGTATTTAATTACTTATCCTTTAAGTAGGTCTTGTAAATGAGTTGAGTGCAAAAATATAAAAAAAAATTGTAATGAACAATATTACATTGTAACATGTAAAATGCTAGTTCTTTTATGTAATTTTTTTTCCTGATAATGACTTTTATTACATTTCCCCATGTTCAACTTCAGCTGCAACCACTTCCCTCTCATTCTATGTATACCAGAATACAGCAACAACAGTAATCAAAGGTATCTTGTTCCTAATTAGCTGGATGACACTTTAAGTGGTAATTAGTGTTTCAACACCCATGCAAAGCAATTCAGGTGAACTAATAGGCTCCTTTCAGTTGCCTGTTAATCCTGTATAGTTCACTAATCTTAACTGCATACGGTTCATTCTGGCTGAAGTCGAAAAGATATACTTATATTTTAAAGGCTAAATTAAGTAGGCTTTATCAGAAAGGTCAATATAAATATTCAAGTAAACCCTCAAAGTATTGCTACTCTGAGTTCTCTGTCAAAAGAAACACTGCATTTCTTTCCTTCTATTGTATAAACATGGGCTTCTATATCACACTTCCTGTTTTCAGCATAAATCACCAGGGTTTGGGCTTGACCATGTTCAGTTTGCTCCTCTCTCTCTTCCCCCCCCTCCTCTCCCTGCTGTAATCGGAGCCCAAAGCTATGAGTGAGCAGGGAGAGACTCCGGCAGGAAGTGATGTCACACCAATCTAATATGGCTCTGCTATCCTAAAGAAACAGAGAGCTTCTAGAGCTGTTTACTTGTTTAGTCAAACATTCTGCACAATAAATATAGTCTTATAGCTTGCACTAATGTGGATAATCTATTTGTTAGCTTTCCTTCTCCTTTAACCAATTAAGTGAAACATTTTGAAATAGTTAGTAATGTTTTAAAGCATCATTTATTAACACAGTGCAGCGCTGAAAAGGTCACACAGGTTAAACTTTTGCCCAGCGCATGTGTATATTTAATAATGAAGTGCACAAATGTTTTAAAGTGCATTTAATGTGCTACTTAGGACACTGGCATTTGTGTTGCAGGAATCTGCGTATTTTCTGTCGCAAGACTTGAAATAAATGATGAGCACATACTAGCGTTACTGGCCACAGTGTAGAAGTAAACCACAAACTACCAGTCGTAAAAATGACAATGCCGCTGTGTAGGTGCACATTTACGAACACGTCCGTGCAAATTGCTTAATTCCCACAATACTGTACTTGCGCACTGTAGTCTTGCCCACAGTCACGCCCCAAGAAATATGTCATTACTTGAGACATAATTGCCTGATATTTGCTACATGCGCATAAACAAAACCTTTGCAAAGTAAATCTTTTACGAACAATGTTACTCAAATGTAGTTGCGGGTGCATACATATTGGCACATACAATCGATTGGTGCTGTGCTGCTTTACCTTGATTTGCAGCCAAAGGCAATTAACTAAATGACGTGATTATTCTATCTCTGTTCTAAGGAGAATGTTCAGATCAGCATTGCAAGCTGACCTGACACTTTTTGGTAGCCAAAAAGGTGAATATGACTTTTTGGTAGCCAAAGGTGTAAGGCCAGCTTTATTGTAAATACAGGGACACATACAGTAAAGCAGTACCAGGGCCATTAAAGATGTTCCACAGAAGACTACCTATTTATTGGGGGTGCAGTTGGATGCTCTTATAGGGATGAGATCTTCTTTAACTGGTATGCCACTGCAAAATCCAGTAGTCATACTCACAAACATGTTACAACTTTAAACTTACCATCCAAAAGATTTTTATAGTCCCAGAACGGACAAGATCCTATAGATCTCTTCATACAACATTTTTTAGTATAATAGGTCACGAAACACAAGGGGGTTATTTATTACTGCACAATTTTTTCTTGGTGTCCATTTTGATGACAAAAAAGTTGATAAAAAAAGATGCAATTTTCTTTAGATTTATTATGCCCTGAAGCTGTTCCAAGTCCGATTGCGAAAAAACTCTAAAACTCTAATCTAAAACCTGCCGAATCCATGTAAAAGTCAATGGCAGATGTCCCCTTAACCATTTGAACATGTTTTAACCCTCATTAAATGTTCTGAGTTTTCTGGGTTTGGTGCTGGTTTTTCTGTGAAAATAAAAAATATTATGGTTTTCAGGCATCAAACTCAAAAAATAGTGCAAAAATCCGAAGAAAAAATTCCAATCCACTTTTTATGACTTTTTATTGATAAATAAGGGCAAAGCATGGATTCTAGTTTGGTCTGATTTTTTTACTTAAAAAATCAGAAGAATTCGGATTTTGATAAATAACCCCCTCAATGTGAATAATGGCCAATACCACGGGAAATCTTGGCCAGCACTGCACTATACCATAAATTAATAAATCAAACTCCTCCTTTAAAACCTGGAATTTTTGGTGAACACATCAAATACACTTGTTTGGACACTCCTGTGCTGCATTAGTGCTTTATAAATTGAATAGTTCCCAAGGGTATCCCAAAAACATGACTTTTAATCGTTCTCTACTTAACACTTAATTAACCAATTAACCCATCTTTAATTACCATTTAGAAAATGATGCCTAGTTGTGTGTTAAATTGAAATCCAAGATGATGTTGGAAAGCTCTAGTGCTTACTGGAGATGCTGAAGATAACATGTCAATATTCCGCTGGGCTTTATAATTGGATTTAAGACATGGCAAAAGTTAACCGGAATAAATATGAACTGTGAGGGGTGCTTTTTTTCTTTTTAGACAGGAACCTCACCCTTTGTATTTCTCTGTTGATTAAAGGGGAACTCGACAAAAACAAAACTTAAGCTTTTTTAAAAGTAAACATAATTTCAAGCAACTTTGCAATATACATCAATTAAAAAATATGCAGACTTTTCATGATTTTTAATGGTTTCTGACAGTTCCCTAAGCCCCCTGCTCTCCTGCTGATCTCTCTGACTACTTTGCTGAGCTGTCTGACTACTCTTACTTTGTATATCGACAGGCAGCTGTCCTTGGCAAACCCCACAATTCCCTGCACACATGATTTCAATAAGCAAAGAAACATCACAGTGCAATGCATTGTGGGTTATGTAGTACATGCAATGCTGTCTGTAAGCTGTGGCGAAGTTGTAACATCAGTGTTTAGTCCCTCCTTCCCTGCCAGGATTTCAAATGATGCAGAAAGAGAAGAACTATTAAACAGCTGGATTTAAGCATAGAAAATGACATTTATTCATACGTTTTGAAGAAAAAGGTAACCCTGATGGGTATATTATGGTTTCAGTTTTATTTGGGCCTCTTTATCAAATTTTGGTTTGGAAGCCAGAGTTCCCCTTTAAGTACACATATTGTTGAAGTCTTGTGCAAGCTAAAGATTTCTTCCTCTTTTTATGGCCAACAATAACATAGCATCAGCAAAAGGAAGACGTTTTATGATAAGGTCGGTGATGTCATTGAATTTCTTTCCAATGTAGGTGATTATGGCTCATTCTGTTAATCTGAGCTGTCCACCTGGAGACTTACAGGCTAAATGAGATGTTTCATAGGATTTTATGGCCCCAATCTTGCGTATGGCCTCGATACTACATATCATGTAGTCCTTGAACAAATAAGACCACAACATGTAAAAACTAGGAAAGTGCTAGCATAAATAATTTAAAAGATTTATTAGCAATAGTTTGTTTACTTGGTGAAGCTGTTTAAGCTTAATCACACATGAAGAATTCTGAAAAACCAAAGAGAAAGATTGGGATTTAGAGATAAAGAAGGAATTTATTTTGATTATTTTTTGTTGCTCAGTTGGGTAATTTTGTTTGGCATCTTTGAATAACTACAAGTAGTACTCTTGAAGGTTGATGGACTATGGTCTTGTTTTAACCCAATTATTGTGGTACTTTATTGTGCATGTATAGATAATACCCTTGAAGTCCCTACTAGAATTGGAAGGGGGCAATGATGACTTCTCAAAATTGTTGTTTTTTAGACCTCTGGTTACAGATGACTCTTAGCTGTGCTCACTTCAGAGCTGGGAAATATCTCATGAGAATTTGATTTTAATTCACACAATTCCTTAACCCTTCACAACTGTAACCAATAAACAAGTGTTCTATTATTTAACTGATTTAAATCCATTCAAGATCATAGGCAATAAGAATCTTCTGCAGACACAAGGGATAGACCAAATTATTCTTGATGCAATTTATACACAATAACATGAAACATTGTTATTGAACTTTGACTTCTGAAATGGCAGGTGCTAATTAATTTTACTGTTCCAATCAAGCCACAAGCACCAAAAAAGAAAGGAGCAAAAGAATATTTTCAAATTCCTAAACCTGTTCATGGCTAAATGCATTTTTTATTATTATTATTATTATTGCTATTTTTTATATCTAAACATAGTGCTTCTCATACACCACTGTGCATCTTAGAGAAGGAAAATAATTATTTGACTTCCTTAATATGGTTATTGTTCCATTTACTGACTTTCTGATAGGTTCATAAATGGAGATGTGAAGGAGGAGGGAAATGAATAAAATTTAATAACAGAATAAAAATGTAAATAAAGATTTGCTTAAAATTACTTGTCCAGGAAATAATTTTCCCTCCCCTTAAGCTAATACGTTGATAAGCTCTGTACGGTGATCCTGATTGGAGCGTGACCTTTGAAAATGCTCTCTAGCTTGATTAAAGATGTATTGAATTTGTTTAAATAAACCACATTGTAATAGCACATCATTTGTAAGAAGCTATTAGGGGGTTAGAAACTCTGCTGCTGCATTTGCATGAAAATGTATCTGCTCAAACTGAGCATCTCTCCTGAATTAGCTGCAGCAGGAAATGTGACAATTCCATAATTTGTTCATGGAACAATACATAATGAAACCATATACTACGCTATAGGGGAAAGGTAGGCTATAAGTCTGTATTAAGAGATCTTTTGAAAGTATAAATGTTGGGAGAAAGTCGGACAGACCGTGGGAGAGAATTCCAGAGGAGGGGTGCAGCCCTTGCAAAGTCTTGAATGCGAGTGTGTGAGGAGGTAATGAGAGACGAGTTGAGTAGCAGGTCAGTAGAGGAGTGTAGCAAGCGGTTGGCTGAGTATATAGAGATGAGATCAGAGATGTAGGGTGGGGCAGAGTTATGAAGTGCTTGAATATCAGGGTCATTAATTTAAATTTTATTCTGAAAGGTAGCGGAAGCCAGTGTAGTTAGTGGCATGGCAGAGGAGGAGCGGTTGCTGAGGTTTATGAGCCTCGCGGCAGTGTTCATTATGGACTGGAGAGGTGACAGTCTCTGGAGGCGAAGGCCAATTAAAAAAGAGTTACAGTAGTCTAGACATGATATGACGAATAAGAATTTTGGAAGCATCTTGGGTGATAAATGATCGTATTTTGGATATGTTCCTTAGGTGGAAGTGGCATGATTTAATAAGTGACTGGATATGAGGAGTGAAGGACAGGGCAGAATCTAGGATAACCCCAAGGCACTGGGCCTGGGGAGATTGGGTGATAGTGGAATTGTTAGCTATGATGGATATTTCCGAGATCTTAATGGTGTTAGATGGAGGGAAGAGAACCATTTCCGTTTCAGAGAGGTTTAATTTAAAGTAACGTTGCGAGATCCAAGTAGAGATAGCGGACAGGCAGGAGGAGACCCGAGTTAGGAGTTCTGGAGTTGATTAGATTGACGAGGTCTTTGTCTTTGTGTCAAGTCTAACACAAAGAAGGTTCAATAATATCATAACCCGACCATTTAAAGAGGATATGCATATACAGTATGATGGAGGGGCAAGTTATATTAAATAATCACTAATTCACAAATGCATTGTTTAAATCAGTTCATGACCATATGCCTGCCTGGGAATGGAATGGGGAGAGGACATAAAATACAATAGAGGATGCTGTTCTTCTGTCCTCCTCCATGAGCTGGGGCTATATACTGTATATATAATCACCAGTAATGGGTTCACATACAATTTGATTAAGTATTTTGCACATATCTAACATTGTGTGTGAGTGCAGCTTGCTGTTTCCCTCACCTCAGCAGTAGCAATCCTAGCGGATAAGCCATCAAACAAAAATTAAGCCAACCCTGGGTGCCAAGTTAAAGGATAAAAAGCAGGATAATCTATTGACTGGCACAAGTCAAGGAAAAGCTCATAATTTTTAAACATTATTCTATTAGAAATTCCTAAGTACTGTTATTTTTTAATGATGAAATAGTACAATTGGCTATGTAATATTTGCATTTCAGCAGAAGCTGAATAAACACATTTTAGTGCTGGACATTTTACAGTTAAACATGAGGGAAAAATTTGATTATTAACAAATCAAGCCAAAAGTATTTTAGATTTTGAAGTCAGAATGATAATTTCACCCCTTTTATATGCTTTATGTCCCTATGGTTCTTGAAAGGAGGGGCCACTGTGTCTTATTCAGTGATCATTTGTTTTCTTACAGCATGTTACATAATTGTAATTAACATGGCAATTTCCAGTACCATGTGATCACACTAAATGAAATCATTTAACCATGCTAAAATGGGCAGAATACTATACAAACATACAGAGTTTGTATGTTCAACAAGTGTTTGTTCTAGGGAAGTGGCACCCAAACTGGGGTTCCTGATGTGGGCCCAGTCTGAAAGTCTCTTATTTACACATTTGAGGCTTATCTTATCTTGAAAGTTCTCTGGAAGTACAGAAGAACAGCTATCTGTTGTATTGTTTTAAGCTAACAGGGGCACAACTAATTGTTGGACCACAATGGGACAACCTGAAACCATAAACTACAACTTTTGTGTTTTTCAGTCTAAAACTGGCCATCCATGGGCTGCCCTGTCCATTCAATATACCCATCAAATTACTGGACCTGTAACAACTTGAGCTACATATGTGGTTGACTACCACATCCATCCGGAATCTATTTTTGCATTGATTTTAATATTCCATAATCACGGGGGGGTGTGGCCGGCATGAGCTTGTGAGAGGACGTGCGTCCCGTTGCTCCTGCATTGATCCTGAACTTATCCTGTTTTAAAGTGCACCTTGAAGTACGGAAATTGCACCGAAACCTGTACCATATAGAGGTGATCCTATTCTGCCATTATGAGGAGGAACTCCGCGATTAAAGCCACAGCACCTGCTGTGAAAAGGTCTGTTCGTAAGGACTCCGCACACGGCCAAGATGGCATCGTCCCCATATCGGAGACCTCTCCCTCCAAAGCTAAGGTCAGTGCTAAGAAAGTGGATTTACTTGCCTCTGCGACCAAGGGCTTGGAAGTTTTTGCACATGACCCGACTACTTCTGCCCTCCCCTGCCGCTGATGTAACTGACCTCCCTCCCAACAGTCCACCGTCTTCCCCTCACTCTCCGGCCAAAACTGCTGGCCCAGATGACGAAGTGGAACCTTCCCTGTTGGAAATTGCGCATATTATGAAACAACATCATGAGATGCTGGTTGATAAAATAGACGGTCTTAAAATGGAGTTTGCTATGGTTAAACAGGACATTTCTCAACTGAGAGACCGTACCAGCGAGGCAGAGCGCAGGATTGGGGAGTTGGAGGATGTATGTGGCCCACTGGGAAAAGGAGCCAAGGAGGCTGCTAAGCGCATACAGGCATTAGAATTTAAGACGGACAACCTCGAAAATAGCCTGCGTCGTAACAATATACGGCTGGTGGGATTGCCGGAGGGAGCTGAGGGTACTGCAATGGAAGCTTTTGTGGAACAGTTTCTGCTAACACAGCTCGGAGAGAAGGCCTTCTCCTCCATGTTCCTAATTGAACGTGCGCATCGGGTTCCAGCGCGACCATTACCACCAGGCGCAGGGCCCAGACCTGTGATTGCACGCTTGTTAAACTATCGTGATCGAGACACAGCACTCAGAGAGGCACGCACCAAAGAGCTTTGTTTCCAAAATACAACTGTCTCCCTGTATCCAGATTTTTTGATGGAGGTGAGGAAACAACGGTTGCAATTTATGGAAGTGAAGCGGAGGCTGCGACAGCTAAATATTCAATATGCTATGCTTTTTCCCGCCAAACTTCGTGTGGTCCATGCGGAAAAATCCTTTTTTTTCTCCTCCCCACACCAAGCACTGGATTGGTTGGAGTCCACCCCATCTACTCATCCGCAGAACGGTGCAGATCCTATCCAGCTGGGGCAGGCCTGACCCTGGATGGTATTTGGACGGTATCGGCAAGTTAACCCCATTTTCTTCTGTTGGTGGCTCTGGTTTTCTTATACCTGTTTTGGTCTTACATGTACCTGTAGTCTAGTTGACTATACCGACCTTTGCATCGTATGGGCACTTGTATTCAGGAGTGACTTTGTTGCGGGACGTGGATAAGGTATTGGTGACCAGCAAGGTTAGCTGCCCACGTTTGAGCCCTTTTTGGCTCCCCCGCAGCGTTCTACTTTCAGGACTTTTTTTTTCTTTTCTTGTACCTTTTTTTTTTTTTTTTCTTTTTTTTTGGGTTTTTTTGATGGTTCGGGATCCATGTAAGCTGAACCCAGGTTGGGGATGTGGGTTGAAAGCAGGGTGGGGGGTAATGTTTTTTAGGTTGGTGAGAGATTACTTATTATGCATGCAAACACTGGTGCTAATGTTGTGGATGACCGGCGTACTCTGTTTGGGGGTCCTAATTGATATTCTGTATAGTCTTTGTTGTTCTCTGCAATGGCTTGTGAGGGATTGAGATTGATAAACTGGAACGTGAGGGGACTGCGGGACAAACTTAAATGGTCCTTAGTTTTCAATTTCCTAAAAAAACATCCCCATGATATTATTATATTGCAAGAGACCCATATGACGCCTGATAAAACCCCTTCTCTTAGACGACCGGGGCTAGGCGCTACTTATCACGCATGTTACTCCAACTATGCTAAAGGGGTCTCAATATTGGTTAGAAGGGGGGTCACGTTCCAGCCTGTTAACATCAAAACGGACCCAAGGGGCAAATTTCTATACAGATGCAGCCAGAAGGAATTGTACATCTGGCGCGCTGTAACGGATCAAGATAAACGCGCTGGTCGCGTTACATGCAGGGAAACACGATGCCCCGACGTTCAGAAAAGAAAGAAGCTTAAATTAAATTAGGTGTGCTTCCATGAACGACCACCAGGTGGCGCCTGATCTTACACGCTATTTACAAGTTGTATTCTGTATAGGTCTCCTGTGGCACTAAGTAAGATAAATCCATTCAAACATATACTGGAAGTAGCGTTGTGGATAGAGTGCTGGTTTTAACTCCCAACATACTTTTATTTTTTCACTCAATTTGTCTCTTCTGCCGATTTTACATTTTCCCCTGTGTCTGTCTCTTCTGACGATTTTTCATTTTCCCGTGTCTGTCTCTTCTGCCGATTTTACATTTTCCCCTGTGTCTGTCTCTTCTGCCGATTTTTAATTTTCCCCTGTGTCTGTCTCTTCTGACGATTTTTCATTTTCCCGTGTCTGTCTCTTCTGCCGATTTTACATTTTCCCCTGTGTCTGTCTCTTCTGCCGATTTTTAATTTTCCCCTGTGTCTGTCTCTCTTTCTGATTTTACATTTTCCCTTGTGCCTCTCTCCCTCTTATTTTTCATTTTCCCCTGTGTCTGTCTCTTCTGCCGATTTTACATTTTCCCCTGTGTCTGTCTCTTCTGCCATTGTTACATTTTCCCCTCTGTTCCTCGCTTCCCGATGTTTCATCTTCCTCAGTACCTCTCCCACAGCATTCATTCAATATGTGACTATTGTAGTGTAGTGGTGAAGGAAATGGTCTTAGAAATGAAAGGTCTTAGATTCGAATCTTGATAGTGCTTTTTTTTTTTAACTCTAGATCAATAAAAACTATATTTTAATTACATGTAACAGAGCTAAATAAATGTAAATGTATGTACATTTCAATCTTGGCTTAGCTACATTATGTAACTAGATAAACAGCTACTATTAGTAACTACTTGTCATGGCTACAAAATGCACAATAGTGATACTTGATAATAGTGTCTTACTTAATTATCACTATTGTGTATTTTATAGTTATGAGAAGTCGTTGCTACTAGTAATTCTGTGAGTCTTCACTGTTAGGAACTTTTCTTTACAGAATCCACAAATCAGTGTGTCATTGGAAACCCTTTGTTACATTTACATAAGTGGTGCCAATGACGTGTGAATGCTCAACTAATTCTTGTGCTTTATCAAATGCAAATCAGCTGTGGTTCTATTCCAAGATTAGAGATGTCGCGAACTGTTCGCCGGCGAACTTGTTCGCGCGAACATCGGGTGTTCGCGCTCGCCGGAAGTTCGCGAACGTCGCGCGACGTTCGCCATTTTGGGTTCGCCATTGTTGGCGCTTTTTTTTGCCCTCTCACCCCAGACCAGCAGGTACATGGCAGCCAATCAGGAAGCTCTCCCTTGGACCACTCCCCTTCCCTATAAAAACCGAAGCCCTGCAGCTTTTTTTCACTCTGCCTGTGTGTGCTGAAGAGATAGTGTAGGGAGAGAGCTGCTGCCTGTTAGTGATTTCAGGGACAGTTGAAAGTTTGCTGGCTAGTAATCGTTTTGATACTGCTCTGTTATTGGAGGGACAGAAGTCTGCAGGGGTTTGAGGGACATTTAAGCTTAGGTAGCTTTGCTGGCTAGTAATCTACCTTCTACTGCAGTGCTCTGTATGTAGCTGCAGTGGGCAGCTGTCCTGCTTCTGATCTCATCTGCTGACTGCTGCAATAGCAATAGTCCTTGTAAGGACTGCTTTTATTTATTTTTTTGTTGTTTTACTACTACTACTACTACTACTACTACTACTACTACTACTACTACTATAAGAGCCCAGTGCTATTAGTCTAGCAGTGTTGGGGAGTGGGACTGGTGTGCTAATCTGCTGCTCCTAGTAGTTCAGCAGCACCAACTTTAATTTTTTTTTTTTAATATTCATTCTTTTTTTATTTAACTTTTTTTTTATTTTACTACCGCTGTAGTAGTGTATAAGTTGACCTTTTAGGCATTATTTGCCCTGTAGGCATTTTTTGCCCAGTGTGTTATTCAACCAACTGCTATCTAGCTGTGTGCCCGTGTTCACATTCTGTCTAAATATCCATAATATTACCGTCTCCAGAAAAAACACCGGAGTGACTTTTTTCAAGCAGCCATAATAAATTTTACGTAATCCGTATCCATCGCTGTAGTAGTGTATAAGTTGACCTTTTAGGCATTATTTGCCCTGTAGGCATTTTTTGC
Organism: Xenopus petersii; assembly: GCA_038501925.1. NCBI lineage: Eukaryota > Metazoa > Chordata > Amphibia > Anura > Pipidae > Xenopus > Xenopus petersii. Next base: position 62,245,490 of record CM076689.1, on the reverse strand, counting down.
CCAGTGTGTTATTCAACCAACTGCTATCTAGCTGTGTGCCCGTGTTCACATTCTGTCTAAATATCCATAATATTACCGTCTCCAGAAAAAACACCGGAGTGACTTTTTTCAAGCAGCCATAATAAATTTTACGTAATCCGTATCCATCGCTGTAGTAGTGTATAAGTTGACCTTTTAGGCATTATTTGCCCTGTAGGCATTTTTTGCCCAGTGTGTTATTCAACCAACTGCTATCTAGCTGTGTGCCCGTGTTCACATTCTGTCTAAATATCCATAATATTACCGTCTCCAGAAAAAACACCGGAGTGACTTTTTTCAAGCAGCCATAATAAATTTTACGTAATCCGTATCCATCGCTGTAGTAGTGTATAAGTTGACCTTTTAGGCATTATTTGCCCTGTAGGCATTTTTTGCCCAGTGTGTTATTCAACCAACTGCTATCTAGCTGTGTGCCCGTGTTCACATTCTGTCTAAATATCCATAATATTACCGTCTCCAGAAAAAACACCGGAGTGACTTTTTTCAAGCAGCCATAATAAATTTTACGTAATCCGTATCCATCGCTGTAGTAGTGTATAAGTTGACCTTTTAGGCATTATTTGCCCTGTAGGCATTTTTTGCCCAGTGTGTTATTCAACCAACTGCTATCTAGCTGTGTGCCCGTGTTCACATTCTGTCTAAATATCCATAATATTACCGTCTCCAGAAAAAACACCGGAGTGACTTTTTTCAAGCAGCCATAATAAATTTTACGTAATCCGTATCCCTCGCTGTAGTAGTGTATAAGTTGACCTTGTAGGCATTATTTGCCCTGTAGGCATTTTTTGCCCAGTGTGTTATTCAACCAACTGCTATCTAGCTGTGTGCCCGTGTTCACATTCTGTCTAAATATCCATAATATTACCGTCTCCAGAAAAAACACCGGAGTGACTTTTTTTCAAGCAGCATTCTTATATTTTACGTAATCCGTATCCACCGCTGTGTATACGTTGACCTTGTAGGCATTATTTGCCCTGTAGGCATTTTTTGCCCAGTGTGTTATTCAACCAACTGCTATCTAGCTGTGTGCCCGTGTTCACATTCTGTCTAAATATCCATAATATTACCGTCTCCAGAAAAAACACCGGAGTGACTTTTTTTCAAGCAGCATTCTTATATTTTACGTAATCCGTATCCACCGCTGTGTATACGTTGACCTTGTAGGCATTATTTGCCCTGTAGGCATTTTTTGCCCAGTGTGTTATTCAACCAACTGCTATCTAGCTGTGTGACCGTGTTCACATTCTGTCTAAATATCCATAATATTACCGTCTCCAGAAAAAACACCGGAGTGACTTTTTTTCAAGCAGCATTCTTATATTTTACGTAATCCGTATCCACCGCTGTGTATACGTTGACCTTGTAGGCATTATTTGCCCTGTAGGCATTTTTTGCCCAGTGTGTTATTCAACCAACTGCTATCTAGCTGTGTGACCGTGTTCACATTCTGTCTAAATATCCATAATATTACCGTCTCCAGAAAAAACACCGGAGTGACTTTTTTTCAAGCAGCATTCTTATATTTTACGTAATCCGTATCCACCGCTGTGTATACGTTGACCTTGTAGGCATTATTTGCACAGTGTTTTCTTCAAACCGCCATCTAGCTGTGTGAGCTTGTTCACATTTTGTCTAAATATTGATAATATTATCGTCTCTAGAAAAACCACTTGAGTTACTTTTTTTCAAGCAGCATTCATATATTTTACGTAATCCGTATCCACCGCTGTAGTAGTGTATACGTTGATCTTGTAGGCATTATTTGCACACTGTTTTCTTCAAACTGCCATCTAGCTGTGTGTATTATCGTTTCCAGAAAAACCAACTGAGTTTTTGTTGTTGTTGTTTTTTTAAAAATAATGCCAGGCAAAGGCAGGCCGCCACGCAGAGGCCGTGCTAGGGGCCGTGCTGCTATGCAATCCTGTGGCCCTAGCAAATTGCCCAGTTTTAAAAAGCCAATGACCCTGAACTCCCAAAATGCTGAAGAGGTAGTTGACTGGCTTACACAGCACACCCCATCCTCTACCGTTTCTAACTTTACCACAACATCCTCCTCATCCTCCACTGCTATGGCCACCCCACGTAACACTTCCTCCACCACCGGTGCCCCATCTTCACTGGAGTCAGAGGAGTTATTTTCCCATGAGTTTCTTGAACTGAGTAATGCGCAACCATTATTGGCAGAAGAAGATGAAGGAGATGAGGACGTTACACCAGATTTAATTCTGGCAGAGAACACGACAGAGATGGACATAATGATGAGTGATGAGGAGGAGGAGGAGGTCCCCGCTGCTGCTTCCTTCTGTGATGTGTCAGAAGAAATTGATGCATCTGAGGAGAATGATGATGAGGAGATTGATGTTTTGTGGGTGCCTAGTAGAAGAGAGCAAGAGGAGGGTAGTTCAGATGGAGAGACGGAGAGTCAGAGAGGCAGTAGGAGAATAAGACTTAGAAGAAGCAGGGAGGCCAGCCCGCAGGGATCAGTAGGGCAACAACATGTATCGGCACCTGTGTTCAGCCGGCCAACGCACCCGCCATTGCCGCCAATGCCGCCAACTTCTACTGTTACCGCCAGATCGCACACTTCCAAAAAGTCAGCAGTGTGGGATTTTTTTAATGTGTGTGCCTCTGACAAAAGCATTGTAATTTGCAATGAGTGCAGTCAGAAACTGAGCCTTGGTAAGCCCAACAGCCACATAGGTACAACTTCTATGCGAAGGCACATGAGCGGCAAGCACAAAGCACTTTGGGAGCAACACCTCAAAGGCAACAGGCAAACTAAAAGTCACACTCCTTCTGGTCCAGCATCTTACTGCTCTACCTCTGCTCTCCTTGACCCATCTGAACCACCCTCCACTCCGCCTTCCACCTTGACCACCTGTTCCCATTCCCAGTCATCTGCCACCAGCCAAGTTTCTGTGAAGGCCATGTTTGAGCGTAAGAAGCCAATGTCTGACTGTCACCCCCTTGCCCGGCGTCTGACAGCTGGCTTGTCTGCACTCTTAGCCCGCCAGCTTTTACCATACCAGCTGGTGGACTCTGAGGCCTTCCGCAAATTTGTAGCAATTGGGACACCGCAGTGGAAGGTACCCAGCCGCAATTTTTTTTCTAAAAAGGGAATACCACACCTGTACCAACATGTGCAGAGCCAAGTTACCGCATCTCTGTCACTTAGTGTTGGGCCAAAGGTCCATATGACTACTGACGCATGGTCCTCCAAGCATGGTCAGGGCAGGTATGTCACCTACACTGCCCACTGGGTGAACTTGGTAATGGCTGGGAATGGGAAGCAGGGAATGGGTAGCTCAACAACAACAACAACAGTGGAGTTGGTGTCACCGCCACGGATTGCACGCGGTTCTGCCACCACCTCTACTCCTCCATCGCTCTCTACCTCGTCTTCTTCCTCTTCTTCTTCTTACTCTGCTGCTGGGTCCTCCTTCTCCTCCTCCACACCTGTGCACCCCCAGCTCCCCCTAGGCTATTCGACGTGCCAGGTACGCCGTTGTCACGCTGTCTTGGGGATGACGTGCCTGGAAAGCAAAAACCATACCGGATCTGTACTCCTGTCATCTCTGCAGTCACAGGCCGATCGGTGGCTGACCCCACACCAACTGCAGATCGGAAAAGTGGTGTGTGACAATGGAAGCAATCTGTTGGCAGCGTTGAGACTGGGAAATTTAACACATGTGCCCTGCATGGCACATGTGTTAAATTTAATAGTCCAACGTTTTGTCTCCAAGTACCCAGGATTCCAGGACGTTCTCACCCAGTCCAGAAAGGTGTCGGCCCATTTCAGACGTTCCTACACAGCCATGGCACGCCTTGCTGACATTCAGCAGCGCTACAACATGCCAGTCAGGCGTTTGATTTCTGACAGCCAGACTCGCTGGAATTCAACGCTCCTTATGTTGGAACGTCTGCTGCAACAACAAAGGGCCGTCAACGAGTACCTTTTTGAACTGGGTGGTAGGACTGGATCTGCAGAGCTGGGGATTTTTTCCCCCCGTTACTGGGTGCTTATGCGCGATGCCTGCAGGCTCATGCGACCTTTTGAAGAGGTGACAAATATGGTCAGTCGCACCGAAGGCACCATCAGCGACCTAATACCCTTCGCTTTCTTCCTGGAGCGTGCCGTGCGACGAGTGACAGATGAGGCTGTAGACCAGCGTGACGAGGAGCTGGAAGCGCACGATTTATGGTCGCAATCACCAGAACGAACCCAGGCACCTGCTGCAACGCAGGGAGAGGTGCCAGAAGTGGAGTCAGAGGAGGAAGGTGGCTTTGTGGAGGAGGAGGAGGAGGACCAACAGGAGCAGGCTTCCCAGGGGGCTAGTGGTGACCTTTTGGGGACCCCTGGTCTTGTACGTGGCTGGGGGGAGGAGACCGTGGATGATGCAGTCCTTGATAATGAGGAAGCGGAGATGGATAGCTCTGCATCCAACCTTGTGAGAATGGGGTCTTTCATGCTGGCATGCCTGTTGAAGGACCCCCGTATCAAGAGGCTTAAGGAGAAGGACCTGTACTGGGTCGCAACGCTACTAGACCCTCGGTACAAGCATAAAGTGTCAGAAATGTTACCAACATACCACAAGTCCGAAAAGATGCGGCATTTACAAACCAGCCTGCAAAACATGTTGTACAATGCTTTTAAGGGTGATGTCACTTCAGGAACTCATCAACATTCCAGGGGCAGAGGTGCCAGTAATCCTGCCACGAGCACACCTGCAAGGACAAAGCCCTTTGGCCGGTCTGTAACGTCAGACATGCAAATGTTTTTCTGTCCAAGGCAGCGCCACAACCCTTCGGGATCCACCCTCAAAGAACGCCTCGACCGGCAGGTAGCGGACTACCTGGCATTAACTGCAGATATCGACACTCTGAGGAGCGATGAACCCCTGGACTACTGGGTGCGCAGGCTTGATCTGTGGCCAGAGCTGTCACAATTTGCCATGAACCTCTTGTCTTGCCCAGCCTCAAGTGTGCTCTCAGAAAGGACCTTCAGTGCAGCAGGAGGGATTGTAACTGAGAAGAGAACTCGCCTAGGTCACAAAAGTGTCGATTACCTGACCTTTATTAAAATGAATGAGGGGTGGATCTCGGAGGGTTACTGCACGCCGGAAGACTTGTTCTGACTTCTATGCAGCTGTCCTTCTCTTCAAGCCTCATGACTCCACACACAGCTGTCCTTTAGCGTCCTCCTCCCTCCGCCACCGTTACAAACTAGGGTGCAAACCCTACTGGTTTAATTTTTTCTGGCCTCTGTGCTTCAGTGGCTGCAACCAAAAAAACTGGGCAAACAATGTCTACAAGGTCAACGTATGGCGAAAAATGACTATTTTCAGCATTTATATGGCATATTTTTTCTGGCAACTGTGCTTCAGTGGCTGCGTCCAAAAAAATGCATATTTTCTGCATTTATATGGCATAATTTTTCTGGCCTCTGTGCTTCAGTGGCTGCAACCAAAAAAATGCATATTTTCTGCATTTATATGGCATAATTTTTCTGGCCTCTGTGCTTCAGTGGCTGCAACCAAAAAAATGCATATTTTCTGCATTTATATGGCATAATTTTTCTGGCCTCTGTGCTTCAGTGGCTGCAACCAAAAAAATTTATATTTTCAGCATTTATATGGCATAATTTTTCTGGCAACTGTGCTTCAGTGGCTGCGACCAAAAAAATGACTATTTTCAGCATTTCTATGGCATATTTTTTCTGGCCTCTGTGCTTGAGTGGCTGCGGCCAAAAAAACTGGGCAAACAATGCCTACAAGGTCAACGTCGTTGACCTTGTAGGCATTGTTTGCCCAGTTTTTTTGGCCGCAGCCACTCAAGCACAGAGGCCAGAAAAAATATGCCATAGAAATGCTGAAAATAGTCATTTTTTGCCATACCTTGACTCAACGTATATGGCAAAAAATGACTATTTTCAGCATTTATATGGCATATTTTTTCTGGCAACTGTGCTTCAGTGGCTGCGACCAAGAAAACTGGGCAAACAATGCCTACAAGGTCAACGTATGGCAAAAAATGACTATTTTCAGCATTTATATGGCATATTTTTTCTGGCCTCTGTGCTTCAGTGGCTGCAACCAAAAAAATTGATATTTTCAGCATTTATATGGCATAATTTTTCTGGCCTCTGTGCTTCAGTGGCTGCAACCAAAAAAATTTATATTTTCAGCATTTATATGGCATATTTTTTCTGGCAACTGTGCTTCAGTGGCTGCGTCCAAAAAAACTGGGCAAACAATGTCTACAAGGTCAACGTATGGCGAAAAATGACTATTTTCAGCATTTATATGGCATAATTTTTCTGGCCTCTGTGCTTCAGTGGCTGCAACCAAAAAAATTTATATTTTCAGCATTTATATGGCATATTTTTTCTGGCAACTGTGCTTCAGTGGCTGCGTCCAAAAAAACTGGGCAAACAATGTCTACAAGGTCAACGTATGGCGAAAAATGACTATTTTCAGCATTTATATGGCATATTTTTTCTGGCAACTGTGCTTCAGTGGCTGCGTCCAAAAAAACTGGGCAAACAATGCCTACAAGGTCAACGTATGGCAGTTGTTTAAAGAGAACAGTAGATTACTAGCCAGCAAAGCTACCTAAGCTAAAATGTCCCTCAAATCCCTGCAGACTTCTGTCCCTCCAATACAGAGCAGTATCACGCAGATTACTAGCCAGCAAACTTACTATCATCTGTCCCTGAAATCACTAACAGCTCTCGCCCTACACTATCTCTTCCAAGCACACACAGGCAGATTTTTCAGATACATTTTTGCCCTTGATCCCCCTCTGGCATGCCACTGTCCAGGTCGTTGCACCCTTTAAACAACTTTAAAATCATTTTTCTGGCCAGAAATGTCTTTTGTAGATGTTAAAGTTCGCCTTCCCATTGAAGTCTATGGGGTTCGCGAACCGTTCGCGAACCGCTCGCAATTTTGCGCAAGTTCGCGAATATGTTCGCGAACTTTTTTTCCGACGTTCGCTACATCCCTATCCAAGATCACCTGTAATTGGAAAAGGTGCCCGAGCTCTGCTAAATCCACACAATAGATTTTTCATTTTCCCATGTCTGTCTCTTCTGCTGATTTTTCATTTTCTCCTGTGTCTGTCTCTTCTGCCGATTTTACATTTTCCCCTGTCTGTCTCTTCTGCTGATTTTTCATTTTCTCCTGTGTCTGTCTCTATCTCTAATTTTTCATTTCTCCCTGTGTCTGTCTCTTCTGCCGATTTTACATTTTCCCCTGTGTCTGTCTCTTCTGTCTATTTTACATTTTCCCCTGTGTCTGTCTCCTCTGCCGATTTTTCATTTTCTCCTGTGTCTGTTTCTTCTGTCTATTTTACTTTTTACCCTGTGTCTGTCTCTTCTGCCGATTTTTCATTTTCCCCTGTGTCTGTCTCTCTCTCTGATTTTTCATTTTCTCCTGTGTCTGTCTCTTCTGCCGATTTTTCATTTTCCCCTGTGTCTGTCTCTCTGATTTTTCATTTTCTCCTGTGTCTGTGTCTCCCTCCGATTTTTCATTTTCCCATGTCTGTCTCTTCTGCTGATTTTTCATTTTCTCCTGTGTCTGTCTCTATCTCTAATTTTTCATTTCTCCCTGTTTCTGTCTCTTCTGCCGATTTTACATTTTCCTCTGTCTGTCTCTTCTGTCTATTTTACATTTTCCCCTGTGTCTGTCTCTATCTCTAATTTTTCATTTCTCCCTGTGTCTGTCTCTTCTGCCGATTTTACATTTTACCCTGTGTCTGTCTCTTCTGCCGATTTTTTATTTTCCCCTGTGTCTGTCACTATTGTCTATTTTATAGTTATGAGAAGTCGTTGCTACTAGTAATTCTGTGAGTCTTCACTGTTAGGAACTTTTCTTTACAGAATCCACAAATCAGTGTGTCATTGGAAACCCTTTGTTACATTTACATAAGTGGTGACAATGACGTGTGAATGCTCAACTAATTCTTGTGCAAATCAGCTGTGGTTCTATTCCAACATCACCTGTAATTGGAAAAGGTGCCTGAGCTCTGCTAAATCCACTCAATAGATAGTTTCACTATTCATAAAAGATCATAGTAGTGGGAAAGGAGTTACAGTTATGCAGCTAATACAATCAATAGACGGTGGCAATGTGCAAGACACAATGGAATCACTAGTTCTGTGGATGAATTGGAAACACTATATTTTCCAAAGACGAAAATGTTCATTTTCGTACAGATTTAACACTTTAAAAGGACAATTAGACTGTTAAATAAAATAACAAAATAAGATGAACACATTATTGCCTGTCTACTGCATATTTAGCCTATACATATGTTGTCCATGCAACCGTTATCTTTATCCTGAGCAGTGAGTGAGCACAGGGAAAAATGAAAAATCAGAGAGAGAGACAGACACAGGGGAAAACGAAAAATCGGCAGAAGAGACAGACACAGGGTAAAATGTAAAACAGACAGAAGAGACAGACACAGGGGCAAACGAAAAATCGACAGAAGAGACAGACACAGGGTAAAATGTAAAATCGGCAGAAGAAACAGACACAGGGAGAAATGAAAAATTAGAGATTGAGACAGACACAGGGGAAAATGTAAAATAGACAGAATAGACAGACAGGGGAAAATGAAAAATCGGCAGAAGAGACAGACACAGGGAGAAATGAAAAATTCGAGATAGAGACAGACACAGGAGAAAATGAAAAATCAGCAGAAGAGACAGACATGGGAAAATGAAAAATCGGAGGGAGACAGACACAGGAGAAAATGAAAAATCAGAGAGACAGACACAGGGGAAAATGAAAAATCGGCAGAAGAGACAGACACAGGAGAAAATGAAACATCAGAGAGAGAGACAGACACAGGGGAAAATGAAAAATCGGCAGAAGAGACAGACACAGGGTAAAAAGTAAAATAGACAGAAGAAACAGACACAGGAGAAAATGAAAAATCGGCAGAGGAGACAGACACAGGGGAAAATGTAAAATAGACACAAGAGACAGACACAGGGGAAAATGTAAAATCGGCAGAAGAGACAGACACAGGGAGAAATGAAAAATTACAGATAGAGACAGACACAGGGGAAAATGTAACAATCGGCAGAAGAGACAGACACAGGGGAAAATGTAAAATAGACAGAAGAGACAGACAGGGGAAAATGTAAAATCGGCAGAAGAGACAGACACTGGGAGAAATGAAAAATAAGAGATAGAGACAGACACAGGAGAAAATGAAAAATCAGCAGAAGAGACGGACATGGGAAAATGAAAAATCGGAGGGAGAGACAGACAGGAGAAAATGAAAAATCAGAGAGACAGACAGACACAGGGTAAAATGAAAAATCGGCAGAGGAGACAGACACAGGGGAAAATGTAAAATCGGCAGAAGAGACAGACACAGGGAGAAATGAAACATTAGAGATAGAGACAGACACAGGGGAAAATGTAACAATCGGCAGAAGAGACAGACAGGGGAAAATGTAAAATCGGCAGAAGAGACAGACACAGGTAAAAATGAAAAGTTAGAGATAGAGACAGACACAGGAGAAAATGAAAAATCAGCAGAAGAGACAGACATGGGAAAATGAAAAATCGGAGGGAGAGACAGACAGGAGAAAATGAAAAATCAGAGAGACAGACAGACACAGGGTAAAATAAAAAATCGGCAGAAGAGACAGACACAGGGTAAAATGTAAAATCGGCAGAAGAGACAGACACAGGAGAAAATGAAAAATCAGAGAGAGACACAAAAAAATCAGGAAGGAGAGAGAGAGAGACATGGAGATGGCTGAAGGAAAAAATCTGGGAGGATAATATACTGTATAAATCATTTTTTTAATATAAATTATCTTTATCTTTTTAATATAAATTAGAGGGGGAGAAAAGTTACATATAGTGCGGGGATTGAACATTGAACCCCTTGGCAAAAATGCAAGCATTTAATCCATTAGGCCACTACTACAACGTAAATGCCTGTATCTCTTTTCTCCCTTAGTAAACCATGCACTGCATACTGGAATTGATCACAATACCTAGCGCTTAGCGGCCTCTAGTGGCAGCAACTTGTATTACATGTTGGTAAATGCGCTAAACGCGTCGAGGCTTCATGACACATCGCACTTTCTGCAGCTCAACTAGCGTTACAGCGCGATAAACGTACAAAATAAAGTGACTCCATCTGTATGTACATGCTAGAATTGATGAGAGGGAATTTTTGATTGTGGGGGTATACGTTCCCCCTCCATTTACAATGGCCATGTTAACTGAGTGTCTTTCCCCAATATCTCTGTTCCCTAGTTTGCCAATAATTTGCATGGGGGATTTTAATTCCATTCAGGATGTACATCTGGATAAATTTACCCCCAATGCTCAGGTAGTTACTAGACCGTCTCAAAGGTTTCAACAATGTTTGATGGCTTTGGGACTGGTAGATGCATGGAGGGCTAGGAATCCTACTTTAAAACAATACACATGTTACTCCACGACTCATGGGTCTATGTCCAGAATAGACTTAGCCTTATTATCTACAGATTTGTTACCAATGATACAACATATACACATTATGCCCCGTGGGATCTCAGACCACTCCCCAATTTCTCTTACGGTCTCCACTTCAGCACGTGGCAGTAGAACATGTAGGATGCAGCCCTACTGGTTGAAGCTCCCAGTTGTATCTGAGGGTCTCCCTCAAGTAATTGATGAATATTGGGTACTTAATGAACGCACAGCCACTGATTCCAGTGAATGGGATGCGATGAAGGCATATGTGAGGGGGATAGTTAAGTCCAGAGTTAGTAGCTGGAAAAAGAGAAGGGAGGAGAAGGGAATATGCCTGGAAAGGGATGCCTCTGAGGCGGAGGCCCAATATATTGTACAGCCCACTCCAGAAAATAAAACAACTTGGCTTCTTAAGTCGCAGGACCAACAAAACTATTTGGTGCAGCAGGCCCACAAAAGTATATTATATTCCAAACACAAAATTACCCAATTTGGGGATAGAACTGGTCACCTCCTTGCGTTGATGTGTAGGGAAATAGCCCCATCTACCACGATAATGAATATCCACTCTGCAGCAGGTGTGGTGATTTCAGACATGGCAGGGATAAACAAGATGTTTCAGGACTACATCTCTGAGGCCTATAGGACAAGAGTCACTTACACACAGGGGGAATTGCAGGAGTATTTGGAACAGGCGCCTTTTCCCACACTATGCGTAGAAGACAGAACCTATTTGGAGGGTGACATTACTGTGCAGGAAATTGAGGACACAATAGGTTCATTCCCTAATGGTAAGGCCCCGGGGACAGACGGCATCCCTATGGAATTCTATAAACAATATAAGGACATGTTGGTGCCCCGCTTAAATCACTGCTTTGATCAGGCACTATCTGCTGGGACTCTTCTTCTCTCCATGACAGAGGCACTCATAGTATTGATTCCCAAGAAAGGGAAGGACCCCACACATTGCGAGTTATATAGACCTATCTCGCTTCTCAATGGTGATATAAAAATTTTAGCAAAAATTTTGGCGGCCCGATTAAATACGGTTTTTCTTGTGCATAGAGACCAAACGGGGTTGATGCCGGGGAGGGCTACTGTTACAAATGTTAGAAGACTTTTTGCAAATCTTCAGTTACCTCACATAAATCAGGAAAGGAGGGTAATCCTTTCTCTTGACACTGCTAAAGTGTTTGATACTGTTGAATGGGGTTATTTGTGGGAAACACTAGCGGGGTTTGGCTTTGGGGAAAAGTTTATCGGTTGGGTGCAGTTGTTATATTCTTGCCCTGTCGCAAAAGTCTGTACGAACAATTCGATCTCTGACTCTATTGCACTGAAACCAAAACAGATATTTACACGACTAGATTCTGATACTAAAACATTTGTGTGGGCAGGCAAGCGCAGCAGACTGGCGTATTCAGTTTTACAACTTCCGACCCTGCAGGGTGGGATGGCCCTTCCAGATTGGAGATCTTATTACTTAGCGTCACAATTGCAGCATCTCCTGCCGTGGTCTAAATTAGATGTTACTGATTCTTCCTATTTGGTTCTTAGGGAGTGTTGGGGTAGTAAGACGGTACCACCGCTAATTTTTTTAGAACATATTCAGAACTTTCACTGCCCCCTTTCATTGCTGAGAATGCTTTTTAAGGTATGGGAGGTGGCACTGAAACGTATTCAGTATCGGCACTTTCCCCAAATACTCCACTTTGGGAAAATGAGCGGACCCCCCATTTCCAGCATGCAGACCTGCAGTTATTTTGGCAATCACGGGGGGTACAGGTCATTGAGGATCTATGCGTGGACGGTGTTTTTAAAACCCCCGAGCAGTTTGAGACCGATTATGGAGTGGAGGTTACAGCCTGGTTACAATATTACCAACTTAAACAGGCCGCTAAGGCTCAATGGTCACTATCCCCAGTTGTTATATCTAAATCACCACTGGAAAATATGTTGGAATACCTCACTAGCTTCTGCAGAAATCATCCCCTGTCATGGCTCTACTCTGTGTTAATGAAAAACAAGAAGTGTTTAGTGGGTAATTTCAGAGGAAGGTGGGAATCAGCTATGAGTGACTTGGAGGTTGAGGAGTGGGAGGAAGCTTTGGAGGCTTCCAGTCTGGTGTCCTTTAATGTAAGAAGTAGATTCTCCCAAACTCTTATTCTACATCATGCATACATCACACCTGTACATATGCACCGGGCACATATAAGACCAGATGACTGTTGTCCCAAATGTCATTTGCCAGGGGCCGATTTTGTTCACCTGATGTGGAGCTGCACAGTGGTGGCTTAGTTTTGGGCGAAAGTCAGTGAGGAACTTTCCCATATAACTGAAATACATATACCTGTGAACCCAAAAGTGTGCCTGCTAGGTGTTATTACATATCTCTCTAAGTCCCCCTGTGTTAGTATCCCTGAGAGAATCGCTCTTCCTTGCACGCAAATGTATAGCTCTTAAGTGGTTATCGGGTGACTCCGCCAATGTACAGATGTGGAAAAACATTTTGCAGGAACATATTACGCTGGCACGGTTAGTCTACATCCACAGAGGCACACCAAATAAGTTTGACTTGGTCTGGAAGGTATGGGTGGAAGCTTTGCGATTTGGGGCTGATCCTACCTGAGACATTGTACCTGTAAGATTTGTCTCCGTATCATTGTTATGTTGTATGTGGTATAATGCGCAATTGTGTACCTGGTCATGTGTACGGATATGCATATGTACAGCACTGAATGTCAAGTACTGTGACTTGTTTCTCCACCAACCTTTCTTTTTGTTTGTATTTTGTTTTGAAAAGCAATAAAAACGATTATAAAAAAAAATATTCCATAATCACAGGGGCTCTATGACATGGGATCCAAATGACCAGCAGCCACATTTTACATGTGATGAGGAAGAAGCAGTCCACTTCCTTATCTTCTGAGCAGGTAGAAGCATTTGCAAAATTTCAGGAGTTTTTTCTTCTTTATGTTTTCATATTATTTATTCATAACTGAATATGTATGTTTTCCTAATAGTACTGTTACATTATAATTTATGTTGCTTTATACAGTATAAATGTGAGAGTCTGTATTAATGTATGTTAAATGAATGTCAAATGCTTGATCCAGGGAATGTTTTCGATCACCACTGGGATCAAGAAGGATTTTTTTCCCTCTTCCTTTTTGCCTTCCTCTGGAACAAAACAGTGAACATATGATATTATTTTTCATGATTTATTTATCACAGCAGTGTTAGGACCTTGTCAGAGTACTGCTCAGGACATTTTAAAAGAGGGAGAAAGGAGGCTTTCTACTGTGACTTCACCGTAGGTTGATACCAACTGTACTGTTGCTTGTGACAGCCAGCTTGGATTTCCTATCATCAATCCCTGCACATTCAAGACCAGTAGCAGGGCTGCTGAACTTCTCTCATGTTGGCAACAGAGCATAGTAGCAATCTATTGGTAAATTCTGACTTTCGAATATTGCCTAGTTATTCGAAGTTAGACTAACATGGTCCATTTTATTTGTTAAAATGTGCATTAATGATGTGGCCATTTTACACCCATCTCTGTCTCCTGGTTTCATTAAGCTATATAATAATGGGGTTCAGTGGGATAACTGAAGGTGAAAGGTCAAACTGAGGAGTCTCCTTGTCATATTGACAGGTCTGCTTTAAAGATAAGATATTATGATAACCTCATATTTGGGAATACTTCATAACCTGGTATCCAGGAAATGATCTCTTCAGTTTCATGTAGAAATGTTTATTATATATCACAGAGCTGACACAGTGCCTCCCCTACATTACCCAGTATGAATATATGTTTAGTTTTCATTTCAATAAATAAAACATGTCAAAATGTATATAATCATTATTATCACTTGCCTGTATTTCTCTCCAAAAATAGTAATTTTGTCAGGAAGCATAAATTATGGAATCTGCCATGAAAAATATTAAGATTGTGATTGTGATGAAAAAGGGAAAACAAGATTATGTTAAAGCACTGCCCATTCTGAATCAACTACGTAAACTATATTGCATGAGGATATGAATATTGCATACAGGCAATAATGAATGCATTTTGAGATTCAATATGAATAAACCAATTAACACAGACAGACTAGAAAAAAATACCCTCCCCCGCGCACAGTAAAATTGGTTTATATAAAATCTACAATTTTTTGGTACTGTGGATTGGTGGTGGCAGTGGGGTTAAAGAGGTTGTTCACCTTCCAAATGCCTTTTTCAGTTGTTTTCAGATTGTTCACCATAAACAAAGACTTTTTTTTTAAATTTTCCATCTTTTATTTTTCTAAATTCTATTTGAGTTTTTTTTTTAAAAAAAAATTGAATTAGAAATTTGAAATTTATCATGTACCTTTTAAGAATTTGAATTTTACTTTTCATCACCTTAAACCTGCCGAATTTCTGTTTTAGCCTATGGGGACAACCTGGAATCAGTTTGGAGTTGTTTGGAGACATCCTGAAAATCTAGGTTTTTTTGGTGAAAAAACTCAGTTTGAATTTCATTCGAATTTGATTCGAATCGAGTTTGTGGATCCCATTCACCTAAATTTGAAAAATTTTATTTTTTTTAAATTTTCGATTGGTGGTTTTCTTTCGAATTTCGAGTTCATGACAGTTGATGGCAGTTTATTGGAGTTTTCACAAACTCCCATGAACTCAAATTCGACCCTTGATAAATCTGCGCCTAAATGTAGAGTCAGCAACCCCCCTCCCAGAACTGCTTTAGAAGGTGGAAAATTAAACTTTACACTTCAATATTAGAAAAACTGTCTCAGTCTCGGATTCACCACTGGAAGATAAAGGAGCCTCAGCGGATGCTCCTGATACTATTGGGGTGCTGGGAGACCTTCTGGAGTCTACAGTTCCAACTTTAATAAACCTATCCCTACATTTTTAACTTTTTTTTTGAGCTCAAAAATGTTTTAAAGAAGTTTTATATCCCTTTAATTCTTATTTTAGAGGGATTATTTTTTTTAGTTTCAAGCACTAATTGTTTTTCATAACACGCACACACAAAATCCTGTTTGTAGAACAGCTATCTGTCATTTGAAGTGATAGTTGGTCACTGTGTATTTATGGAGTGAGAGCAAGCTTCATTTTAGGTCAGGCCTGGCAAGAGCCATATATTCATTTCAGTGAGTAATAGTTGCAATTATAGATTTATATGCTACATGTTTTGCCAGAGCCTATGTTTATTCCTCTCACAAAGCCTGGGGACATGCTGGCAAATGAAAGACTTCTGATTGAGCCATTATGTAGGTATTACATGAGTGATGTGAGTTTTACCGGCTCCTTAATGCCTGTTCTCATGACTTTTCCCACTTCTTTTTAATTATTTAATACTCTGTTGTATTGAAAATGTGACAGTGGGAAAACAAAAGTACCAATTTCTTAAATTAAATGAAGTCCAGGAGCTGCTATAATATGTGCAAGCATTATTGATTAAAGGGGATCTAAACACTATTTCTCAACACACTTTACTTAATTGGTGCTGGCCTAACCTTTAACCAGTAACAAACTATAACTGATGGGGCCAGGGTGCAAGATGCCAGGCCCTCCACACAGCATTTGAATCAGATATGTGCATGCTAGAGACTGTGGCGGGACCCAAGGGGCTGCGAATCCTGGTGCAATTGCATCACCTGCACCCCCGGTAGTTCGGCCACTGCCTTTAACATATTATAAAGGTTAATGCATGCCGGGAGCAGTGTCCAGCAACTTCAAGGTTTTATTCTAAAAGCAATATTACTCCATAAAACTTTTCCCCAGCTATCCATTCCTATTAAAATGTGTAAAAGAAGTATCCTTCAATAGAAATGCCACCTGATCAATGTAAGTGTAAGTCTGATCCATGTTCTTTGAATTATGTCATTAAGATGATTGGCATTATTATGGTAAGCAGCATTCTCTTCTATCTACTACTTAGTAAGCGAATTAGGAGGTGAAGCAGTCTTATGGAGGATTTAGGTCTCATTTAAAGACAGTATATGAATAAATATTCCCATTGGATTAAATACAATCATGCAATGTATTTATTCTGGTCAATGAGAATCATATGAAAACAATTATATAAAGTCTCTAGAAAACATATTTATATCTTTTGTATGTTTAAAATTACCCACCCCACCCTTTATTTTTCTAAATTCTCACTGATATTCTTGAAAGGCTTACAAACTGCTATCAAACATAGTTTCTTACCACAAATACTCACCCTGACTCCTTGAACTCTGGTGTCACAACTTTCCTGTGAGTCCCTATTTTTGTCTTATTAAAGGTATCATGTATAAGGGTTCTGGAATATGAAAAAATATAAGACTGTGAATTAGCCAGTTCATTAGTAACTCATCTGGCTCTATTTGAATATAAACCAATAATAATCCTGTTTTCTCCTGAGGCTTGGAATGGACTCCCCTGGTCTACCTGCTCTAGCCATTTAGCAATTTTTTATGGTATTCCATCCTATGAGCTTGGGTTATTGTAATTATGTGTCCTGTTCTTCTTAATTCATCTTATTCTACTGATTCCATCAGTGTGCCCTTCTACTGTTGTTTTTCTAATGCATAGCTCATGAGTGGTCAACTGTCTTCAAGTGTAGAGTACAGGTGTGTATGTCCAGTATCCATGATCCATCCTGCACATTATCCTTGTGTTTATTCGTGGAGTTAGAGAAGGAAGAGGGTCCCACCACTGTAACCTAGAGGATAAATTATGGATACTTGGGAACCTTTCTTCTAGTAGCCATTATTGTGCCTTGCAATATACCTAGCCATCATAACTCTTCATTTCTGAATAGTGTGCATATTAATTATGTATTATTAAGTATGATATCTTCACTTGAAAACGCATTTGTTTGTGGGAATATTGGATCTGATGCACAGTGCACTTTATGACTATAATAATTATGAAAAGACAAGGAAAACATACACCACCTCTTCAAAGGGTGAAGTCCTGATGTAGACATAGTTTGAGTTGTGTCTAGATTTCTATATTATAGGTAGGACCATGTAAGTTGTATAACATCTCCTGGAGGCAGGCTAGATCTTTTATATTGGGCCCTTGCATTAATGAGGGTAGAGGTGTATTTTTTCATTGCTTACATTGTCTATGCACCATTAAAGTAAAAATGTGGAAAGGGTTTCCTGTGAATTCTGCTGTTTTAAGAGCAAAAATAATTTTCGGTCGATCATCCCCAACATGCAGAGAGACTTAATAGTGCCCCGAGTATAAAGCCACCAATGTGGGGACCCGTGGAAGCTTATTAATTGACACGACTAAAATAACATTCTCTAAAACCAAATATGTCATGGAATTTGTTAAAAGATCTGATAACATGTATGAACAAAAAAACAATGAATGATCCTCTAAAAAATATGAATACTCTAAAACCTCTAAAAATTAGTTTGACAAAAAAAACCCGAAAACCTGTAAAAGTCTGAATTGATTAAAAGCAGTCTATAGGACCCTGGCAAATTTACTTTACACATTTTTCGATTAGAGCTTTTTGTGGTATTTACACTTAATACATCTCAGATTTTTAGAGCTTATAAGAAATATATGAAAACCACAAATATTTTGAGATCCATGGAAAAAATAGAAATTTGATTCTTAGTAAATGGGCCCCCTAGTGTGCAGGATGCTAGTAAATGTAATTCCCTAGGTACCTAGGTATGTGTGTTGGCTATAATGTTATATAACATATTGCTTGTTAATTAATATATTACATGCTATTTTTTAATAATCACTGGTGCCCAAAATAATTGTTTTTGACACAATCACATATTTGATTTATTATACCATACTCTCTTCTATTGCAAGGGTTCCATCTGAGTGTGAAGGGCCTGAGTGTAACCATGTTCTAATGTTAGCGAATGTGTTGCACCTTGTTTAAGGATGAATGGTTAAATATGGATCAAATTATGAATGAATTGGAGTGTTGTAAATGTATATACAAGAACAATATAGCTCCATGCAGAAGGCTGTTTTAACTTGGGCAAGAGAAATCCAGATGGGAGCCAAGTCCTGGAAAACACAAATGACATGTTTGACAACAGGCAGATAATCATTACTCTGGTTAAGCCAACTGACAGTGGTAGGTCAA
Organism: Xenopus petersii; assembly: GCA_038501925.1. Taxonomy (NCBI): domain Eukaryota; kingdom Metazoa; phylum Chordata; class Amphibia; order Anura; family Pipidae; genus Xenopus; species Xenopus petersii. The sequence goes on along the minus strand of CM076689.1, from coordinate 62,226,848 downwards.
GTACAGTGTTGTTGCATTACACTGTTTGTTATGCCCCTGATTCAATCATATGCAACCTTAAAGTCAAAGTAAATTATGTTTCCAGCAGGAGAACCTTGTATGCCCAGAACAAGATGACTTCTAAATAGATAGAAACAAAAAAAACAAGGTAATAGGGTAAATTATATGATGAGCACTATTTATACAAGGGTGGGCATTTAATATTATTCACAATTAATACTAGTCTTTGCAGTTTTATGGTGTGCTATACAACAGCTTCAACCTTTGTTGGCCCTCTACAAGCTGATCTAGAGAAATACAGCCAGGTACCTTTTAGGTGTATTGTATGATTATTGGTGTCAATTTAAGTCAAACACTCAGAGATCAGCGCGGCCATATAAGTGAGTACCAAACTGATCAGCTGCAGGATGAATACAGAGGAAAAGGCAGCATTATACATTTTCAAAGCTATGAATGTATTTTGTTATCCTTTAATGCTATCCTAATACTTTACAAAAAGTTTACTAACAAGCCCTTAGAGTGCTGTGTGTCAATAATAACCCTATAAAATCAATGGGGATAAACAAGAGTCAGTGTTCTCATGAAAAAAAATCTTTTTTTTCTCTAATCAAAACCAGCTGTTTTTGTGTCATGTGCAAATGCAGTCTGCACTTCGAGATCCCCCGGCTTTTATTACCTGCTTGTTGTAACACAGCAGATAAATGGATTAAATGTTCAATTAGTATTTATTGTACAAGCTATCTAAACGGATTTCTGTTTGCTATGCTGTAAGCAATAAGAAACAGCATTTCCCATCTCCACGAATGCTAAAGGTAACAAGAACATGGCTTGTCTATTCTACATGTGGTTAATTTTCTGGCTTATTGTGTACCTTATTTCTTGTGAACCAGTTTTTTTAGAAAATATAAATGATTGATAAGGATCTTTGCCTGTTTCCTTTTCATGAACGACAGTAAAGGTATATTAAAGGAACAGTAACACCAAAAAAATAATGTTTTTTTAATTAATTTATAATGTACCGTTGCCCTGCACCAAATAGTTGTTTTCAGAAAGATTACTTTAGTTTATATAAATAAGCTACTGTGTAGCCATAGGGGCAGCCATTCAAAGGAGAGAAGGCTGAGGTTTGCATAGCAAATAACAGATAAGCTCTGTAGAAAACAATGGGAACTTTTTTTTAGTTATCTACTATTTAACCTGTGCCTTTTCTCCTTTATTTCAAATGGAATGTCTGGCCCCATGGCTACATAGCAGCTTTTTCATATAAACTATTGCAGTGTTTCTGAAGCAAATACACCAGTTGTACCAATGCAGGGCAACAGTACATTATATTATCATGCCTTTCAAACACTTTCATTTTTTGATGTTACTGCTACATTTTAAAAGGCCTCAAAACCTTCCATAAAATGTGCCACTTGTGCCCTATATCCCTATAAAGTAGATCACCAAAAGCTTAAACTTTAAATAAATAATGAGAATGCTGTTTACGTGGAGATTATTGTGTAATTTTGGTTTATAATACTACATGGTAATCAAACATTAGGAGTGAGGACATTCAACAGTTTTAGTTGAACATCAAAGCAATGATTCAATAAATACATGTATTGTGGTTATGGCTGACATTTGAAGGTACAGGATATTCTATTTCTTGAGAGGCAAGAGACAGAAAAGAGGTCCTGAGGACATCCAAAACACTACCCTCTGGTTTGTGTTGAATTACATTTCCTAGGACATCTTTCACAGAGGGCTTTCACTGATAGCTGTATGACTGGAGTACATTAGAATATCTATCTAGGATCACATTGGCCAATGTATGCAGTTTATGGGTACAGTTATACACTGTTCTCCAGGGTGAGGAACAGCCTGATTTAACCTGCCAATGCTGTTTGGCCAGCTAAACATTTCTTCACATGTGTGGTCAACTTTGGGCATGTTTATCTTGCTTCTGCTTTGGATAAGTCAAACTTGGCAAGTGCCAGTTTATAGTAAGTTCCTTTGAAGTGAATAAAGTTATTATAAGCAACAACAGCTACAGGAAAACTATACATGTTTTAATCTCAGGGAAAAACACGTACAATAAATGCCATGAACTCTTCAAATTTTAATTTAACTGGCACTTTATTAGGGCTAAGAAAGCAGAGACATTAATTTAATCACAAATACCTGTCTCATAATTGCAGTGCTGCATACACAATGACTATATGGGAGGAGGGGAAATGACATGCACACATATTTAGTAGTGATGGGCGAATTTATTCGCCAGGCACGAATTTGTGGCGAATTTGCGCGATTCGCGAAACGCCTGCGAAAATTCACAGCAATTTTTTTTTCGAAAAAATGGACGCCGGCGTCAAAAATGGGCGCCAGCGTAAAAAAATGGGCGCCTGTGTCAAAAACGGGTGCCAGCGTCAAAAACTAGATGCCGGCGCTGTTGCACGAATTTTTCGCCGTTTTGCGAACTTCGCACAAAATTCGCAAATTTTTCGGCGAATCGCCGCAAATTCGGCCATCACTAATATTTAGCAAACTGCCACAGAATAGCTGAGGGCGTGCCAAGTCATTGTTTCCAGGCTGGCTCTATCACTTCTTAATAAACAATATAATTTAAGCTTGTGTGATTTGATAGTTTCTCTCTCAGTTATGTGAGCATTTAGTTTGAATCAGGTATTGTTTAGCCCTGTTCAGCATCTAACAGTGATATTGGGAAGGATTGTGGTATAATCAGCAGGTGATGATGTTGTATTAAAGTTCTTCATGCCTTCCAATGACCCCAATACGAAATATAAAAATTAAATAATTAAAGCCATAAATGATCAAATAACAATTTTTTTCCAATATGGGTGGTGGCAGGGGGTTGGATTAAGTAGTTGTCAGTTTAATAGCAGTATACTGTAGATTGATTAATTAAATTACTCCAAACAATAATTGCAGCAAAGAAATGTGAGAACTTTAAACTAGTTATCATGTGCAGCTTCTTTGTTCTACAGTGACCTGGAGGTACATTGTAACATAGGAGGTCACTAATAAACAGACACACTCTAAAATGGACACATAGTTACATAATTACATAGTTAAATCAGGTTGAAAAAAGGCAAAGTCCATCAAGTCCAACCCCTCCAAATGAAAACCCAGCATCCATACACACACCCCTCCATACTTTCACATAAATTAAATTTACCCATACCTATACTAACTATAGAGTTTAGTATCACAATAGCCTTTGAAATTGTCTATCCAAAAAATCATCCAAGCCATTCTTAAATGCATTAACTGAATCAGCCATCACAACATCACCCGGCAGTGTATTCCACAACCTCACTGTCCTGACTGTGAAGAACCCCCTACGTTGCTTCAAATAAAAGTTCTTTTCTTCTAGTCTGAAGGGGTGGTCTCTGGTACGGTGATTCTCTTTATGGGTAAAAAGGTCCCCTGCTATTTGTCTATAATGCCCTCTAATGTACTTGTAAAGCGTAACCATCTCCCCTCGCAAGTGCCTTTTTTCCAGAGAAAACAACCCCAACCTTGACAGTCTACCCTCATAATTTAAGTCTTCCATCCCCCTAACCAGTTTAGTTGCACGTCTCTGCACTCTCTAAAGCTCATTTATATCCCTCTGAAGGGCTGGAGTCCAAAACTGCACTGCATACTCCAGATGAGGCCTTACCAGGGACCTATAAAGAGGCATAATTATGTTTTCATCCCTTTCATGCCCTTTTTTATGCAAGAGGGAACTTTATTTGCTTTAGTAGCCACATAATGATACTGCCCAGAATTAGACAACTTGTTATCTACAAAAAAACCCTAGATCCTTCTCAGTTAAGGAAACTCCCAACACACTGCCATTTAGTGTATAACTTGCATTTATATTATTTTTGCCAAAGTGCATAACCTTACATTTATCAACATTGAACCTCATTTTCTAGGTTGCTGCCCAGTTTTCCAACTTAGACAAATCACTCTGCAAAGTGGCAGCAAATAGAAAACATATTTTGACACAATCCATTAAGTACTTGTGTCCAAACATGATCCTGCACTCCACATGTACCCACCCCTTCTTCTGATAAATGGTGTCCAAATGCTGCTAAATGGTGTCCAAATGCTACTGCCATCCTGGATAAGATGGTAGCTACAGGGTTCCTACAGTGGGTTGCATCAACAGGCACACCAGACTGGTCCCCTGTAAATTGGATATAAATACTGCTTTGAGCATGATGCAATTTGCATCTAATTTGCATAAAACCACAAGCACTATAGCACCCATTTTGAGCTTTCTGTAAAGTTGGGAGAACCACAATTGAGATCATGGGCAAAGTGTGGTGGTATTATGGGTAAAATGCTGGTTATGAGTAAAAAAATGTAACAGGAGATCTCCAAAGTATCTTACAAGCACTTGAAGTAGCAGTTGTAAGTGCTGCTATTGATTTTATTTAATATTAATATGGCAAATAATTAAGCTCTTTGGAAATCATGTAAAATAAAATACAGAGCAGTTCTTGTCACCAATAGCAACCTATAATAGGTAGCATTTACTGGTCAGATGTTTAAAGGAGAACAATATGTTAGGGCCCTCTTCAAGGATTGTAATCACTTACTTGATTCCCCAAGCCAGTGCCCCTTTTAACAAAAATTGCAACAGCCAGGGGTACATGTGAGTGAGCAATACTCTTCTTCCTTTCTTTCTTGAGCATGTGCAGTAGAGTTAAATGCCAGATTTTAACAAAAAAGCCAACTTTTTTGCTTTACTACACGTGTCAGGTTCTGGAGATTGAAGAAAGAAGAAGGGAGGAATAGGATCAGGGCCAGAACTGTGGGTAGGCAGAAGAGGCATGTGCCTAGGGTGCAAAGGTAGAGGGGTGGCAGGCACGTACCTCTTCTGACGCCTTCCCCTAGTTCCAGAAGCTGTGACAGCAGTTTTTTCCTCTTGCGAGTGTGTGTGTGTCCTCTGAGCCTGCGCACTCATTCGCCCTCTATGTATGTGCTCTTCTGCACATGTGCACTCGTGCATCCTCCGCGCACTCGCAAATGGTGGGGGGAGGCGTAGTCGGCGAGTTGCCTAGGGTGTCCGGCCGACTTGACCGGGCACTGAATAGGATCACTCCCTCACAAATACCCCAGACAAGTGCAGTTTATTGCTATCAAGGGCACTGGACAGGGGGATCAAGTAAGTGATTATAAACCTTGGGGGTGCCTTTACATTTGGCATCCCCATCAGTTGGACCTTTCATTCTCTTTTAAACACAAACATCTAATTGACTGATATGAGTTACTGCTCCTGGGCAAACTTTGTACTTTTTAATTACATATGGAGGATTATGTGGTAAAGAACAATTTCTGACACACTTTCCCATATATTTATATAATATTCTACATTCAACTGCTTTGAAGTAGTCCATATACTGTAATAATTGTAAGCCACAAGCAGATATTCTGATAGAGGAGGGCCTTATTTATGGTGTAGAGGGAATTAGGTGAACTGAATAGTACTGTGGTGTAAAGCTGAGGAAGGTGAACTGAATAGTACTGAGGAAGTAAGTTAACAATTCTGTATAGGGAACCCATAAATAGCCATATACACCCCTAGTTTTTGCTGGGTTAGTTCTTCATGCATAAAGATAATGCTCAATCAGCTTAGGCACAGTTTAATGATAACACACCAATTGGCTCCAGGGTCAGTGTAGGACTGGGGTGTCAGGGGCCCACAGGAAAACCTTAGATTATAGGTCCATTCTCCAGCTCTCTCTTTCCTTTACATACTCTCATCTGTTCTGCCTCAATTTCTCCTCATTGTTTTCATACAGAAATTGTTAATCAGAAAAACATGAAGAAGAAGGTCAGATTTTTGAGCAGGAGGACTGACACCTTGTCCCACTGGGAGATTTCTTGGTATCACGGTGGGCTAGTCCAACACTCATTAGTGATTATATCATGGCTGTGTGAAAAGGTATCTCAACAAATAAGAGATTATCCCCATGTAATACTGTATGTCTTTTTAAACCTTAATTAAGGTGAATAATAATAATGTAACTATCAATTGCTGAGTAGAGATGTCGCGAACTGTTCGCCGGCGAACTTGTTCGCGCGAACATCGGGTGTTCGCGCTCGCCGGAAGTTCGCGAACGTCGCGCGACGTTCGCCATTTTGGGTTCGCCATTGTTGGCGCTTTTTTTTGCCCTCTCACCCCAGACCAGCAGGTACATGGCAGCCAATCAGGAAGCTCTCCCTTGGACCACTCCCCTTCCCTATAAAAACCGAAGCCCTGCAGCTTTTTTTCACTCTGCCTGTGTGTGCTGAAGAGATAGTGTAGGGAGAGAGCTGCTGCCTGTTAGTGATTTCAGGGACAGTTGAAAGTTTGCTGGCTAGTAATCGTTTTGATACTGCTCTGTTATTGGAGGGACAGAAGTCTGCAGGGGTTTGAGGGACATTTAAGCTTAGGTAGCTTTGCTGGCTAGTAATCTACCTTCTACTGCAGTGCTCTGTATGTAGCTGCAGTGGGCAGCTGTCCTGCTTCTGATCTCATCTGCTGACTGCTGCAATAGCAATAGTCCTTGTAAGGACTGCTTTTATTTATTTTTTTGTTGTTTTACTACTACTACTACTACTACTACTACTACTACTACTACTACTACTACTATAAGAGCCCAGTGCTATTAGTCTAGCAGTGTTGGGGAGTGGGACTGGTGTGCTAATCTGCTGCTCCTAGTAGTTCAGCAGCACCAACTTTAATTTTTTTTTTTTAATATTCATTCTTTTTTTATTTAACTTTTTTTTTATTTTACTACCGCTGTAGTAGTGTATAAGTTGACCTTTTAGGCATTATTTGCCCTGTAGGCATTTTTTGCCCAGTGTGTTATTCAACCAACTGCTATCTAGCTGTGTGCCCGTGTTCACATTCTGTCTAAATATCCATAATATTACCGTCTCCAGAAAAAACACCGGAGTGACTTTTTTCAAGCAGCCATAATAAATTTTACGTAATCCGTATCCATCGCTGTAGTAGTGTATAAGTTGACCTTTTAGGCATTATTTGCCCTGTAGGCATTTTTTGCCCAGTGTGTTATTCAACCAACTGCTATCTAGCTGTGTGCCCGTGTTCACATTCTGTCTAAATATCCATAATATTACCGTCTCCAGAAAAAACACCGGAGTGACTTTTTTCAAGCAGCCATAATAAATTTTACGTAATCCGTATCCATCGCTGTAGTAGTGTATAAGTTGACCTTTTAGGCATTATTTGCCCTGTAGGCATTTTTTGCCCAGTGTGTTATTCAACCAACTGCTATCTAGCTGTGTGCCCGTGTTCACATTCTGTCTAAATATCCATAATATTACCGTCTCCAGAAAAAACACCGGAGTGACTTTTTTCAAGCAGCCATAATAAATTTTACGTAATCCGTATCCATCGCTGTAGTAGTGTATAAGTTGACCTTTTAGGCATTATTTGCCCTGTAGGCATTTTTTGCCCAGTGTGTTGACCTTGTAGACATTGTTTGCCCAGTTTTTTTGGACGCAGCCACTGAAGCACAGTTGCCAGAAAAAATATGCCATATAAATGCTGAAAATATAAATTTTTTTGGTTGCAGCCACTGAAGCACAGAGGCCAGAAAAATTATGCCATATAAATGCTGAAAATAGTCATTTTTCGCCATACGTTGACCTTGTAGACATTGTTTGCCCAGTTTTTTTGGACGCAGCCACTGAAGCACAGTTGCCAGAAAAAATATGCCATATAAATGCTGAAAAAATAATTTTTTTTGGTTGCAGCCACTGAAGCACAGAGGCCAGAAAAATTATGCCATATAAATGCAGAAAATATGCATTTTTTTGGTTGCAGCCACTGAAGCACAGAGGCCAGAAAAATTATGCCATATAAATGCAGAAAATATGCATTTTTTTGGTTGCAGCCACTGAAGCACAGAGGCCAGAAAAATTATGCCATATAAATGCAGAAAATATGCATTTTTTTGGTTGCAGCCACTGAAGCACAGAGGCCAGAAAAATTATGCCATATAAATGCTGAAAATAGTCATTTTTCGCCATACGTTGACCTTGTAGACATTGTTTGCCCAGTTTTTTTGGACGCAGCCACTGAAGCACAGTTGCCAGAAAAAATATGCCATATAAATGCTGAAAAAATAATTTTTTTTGGTTGCAGCCACTGAAGCACAGAGGCCAGAAAAATTATGCCATATAAATGCAGAAAATATGCATTTTTTTGGTTGCAGCCACTGAAGCACAGAGGCCAGAAAAATTATGCCATATAAATGCAGAAAATATGCATTTTTTTGGTTGCAGCCACTGAAGCACAGAGGCCAGAAAAATTATGCCATATAAATGCAGAAAATATGCATTTTTTTGGTTGCAGCCACTGAAGCACAGAGGCCAGAAAAATTATGCCATATAAATGCAGAAAATATGCATTTTTTTGGTTGCAGCCACTGAAGCACAGAGGCCAGAAAAATTATGCCATATAAATGCAGAAAATATGCATTTTTTTGGACGCAGCCACTGAAGCACAGTTGCCAGAAAAAATATGCCATATAAATGCTGAAAATAGTCATTTTTCGCCATACGTTGACCTTGTAGACATTGTTTGCCCAGTTTTTTTGGTTGCAGCCACTGAAGCACAGAGGCCAGAAAAAATTAAACCAGTAGGGTTTGCACCCTAGTTTGTAACGGTGGCGGAGGGAGGAGGACGCTAAAGGACAGCTGTGTGTGGAGTCATGAGGCTTGAAGAGAAGGACAGCTGCATAGAAGTCAGAACAAGTCTTCCGGCGTGCAGTAACCCTCCGAGATCCACCCCTCATTCATTTTAATAAAGGTCAGGTAATCGACACTTTTGTGACCTAGGCGAGTTCTCTTCTCAGTTACAATCCCTCCTGCTGCACTGAAGGTCCTTTCTGAGAGCACACTTGAGGCTGGGCAAGACAAGAGGTTCATGGCAAATTGTGACAGCTCTGGCCACAGATCAAGCCTGCGCACCCAGTAGTCCAGGGGTTCATCGCTCCTCAGAGTGTCGATATCTGCAGTTAATGCCAGGTAGTCCGCTACCTGCCGGTCGAGGCGTTCTTTGAGGGTGGATCCAGAAGGGTTGTGGCGCTGCCTTGGACAGAAAAACATTTGCATGTCTGACGTTACAGACCGGCCAAAGGGCTTTGTCCTTGCAGGTGTGCTCGTGGCAGGATTACTGGCACCTCTGCCCCTGGAATGTTGATGAGTTCCTGAAGTGACATCACCCTTAAAAGCATTGTACAACATGTTTTGCAGGCTGGTTTGTAAATGCCGCATCTTTTCGGACTTGTGGTATGTTGGTAACATTTCTGACACTTTATGCTTGTACCGAGGGTCTAGTAGCGTTGCGACCCAGTACAGGTCCTTCTCCTTAAGCCTCTTGATACGGGGGTCCTTCAACAGGCATGCCAGCATGAAAGACCCCATTCTCACAAGGTTGGATGCAGAGCTATCCATCTCCGCTTCCTCATTATCAAGGACTGCATCATCCACGGTCTCCTCCCCCCAGCCACGTACAAGACCAGGGGTCCCCAAAAGGTCACCACTAGCCCCCTGGGAAGCCTGCTCCTGTTGGTCCTCCTCCTCCTCCTCCTCCACAAAGCCACCTTCCTCCTCTGACTCCACTTCTGGCACCTCTCCCTGCGTTGCAGCAGGTGCCTGGGTTCGTTCTGGTGTTTGCGACCATAAATCGTGCGCTTCCAGCTCCTCGTCACGCTGGTCTACAGCCTCATCTGTCACTCGTCGCACGGCACGCTCCAGGAAGAAAGCGAAGGGTATTAGGTCGCTGATGGTGCCTTCGGTGCGACTGACCATATTTGTCACCTCTTCAAAAGGTCGCATGAGCCTGCAGGCATCGCGCATAAGCACCCAGTAACGGGGGAAAAAAATCCCCAGCTCTGCAGATCCAGTCCTACCACCCAGTTCAAAAAGGTACTCGTTGACGGCCCTTTGTTGTTGCAGCAGACGTTCCAACATAAGGAGCGTTGAATTCCAGCGAGTCTGGCTGTCAGAAATCAAACGCCTGACTGGCATGTTGTAGCGCTGCTGAATGTCAGCAAGGCGTGCCATGGCTGTGTAGGAACGTCTGAAATGGGCCGACACCTTTCTGGACTGGGTGAGAACGTCCTGGAATCCTGGGTACTTGGAGACAAAACGTTGGACTATTAAATTTAACACATGTGCCATGCAGGGCACATGTGTTAAATTTCCCAGTCTCAACGCTGCCAACAGATTGCTTCCATTGTCACACACCACTTTTCCGATCTGCAGTTGGTGTGGGGTCAGCCACCGATCGGCCTGTGACTGCAGAGATGACAGGAGTACAGATCCGGTATGGTTTTTGCTTTCCAGGCACGTCATCCCCAAGACAGCGTGACAACGGCGTACCTGGCACGTCGAATAGCCTAGGGGGAGCTGGGGGTGCACAGGTGTGGAGGAGGAGAAGGAGGACCCAGCAGCAGAGTAAGAAGAAGAAGAGGAAGAAGACGAGGTAGAGAGCGATGGAGGAGTAGAGGTGGTGGCAGAACCGCGTGCAATCCGTGGCGGTGACACCAACTCCACTGTTGTTGTTGTTGAGCTACCCATTCCCTGCTTCCCATTCCCAGCCATTACCAAGTTCACCCAGTGGGCAGTGTAGGTGACATACCTGCCCTGACCATGCTTGGAGGACCATGCGTCAGTAGTCATATGGACCTTTGGCCCAACACTAAGTGACAGAGATGCGGTAACTTGGCTCTGCACATGTTGGTACAGGTGTGGTATTCCCTTTTTAGAAAAAAAATTGCGGCTGGGTACCTTCCACTGCGGTGTCCCAATTGCTACAAATTTGCGGAAGGCCTCAGAGTCCACCAGCTGGTATGGTAAAAGCTGGCGGGCTAAGAGTGCAGACAAGCCAGCTGTCAGACGCCGGGCAAGGGGGTGACAGTCAGACATTGGCTTCTTACGCTCAAACATGGCCTTCACAGAAACTTGGCTGGTGGCAGATGACTGGGAATGGGAACAGGTGGTCAAGGTGGAAGGCGGAGTGGAGGGTGGTTCAGATGGGTCAAGGAGAGCAGAGGTAGAGCAGTAAGATGCTGGACCAGAAGGAGTGTGACTTTTAGTTTGCCTGTTGCCTTTGAGGTGTTGCTCCCAAAGTGCTTTGTGCTTGCCGCTCATGTGCCTTCGCATAGAAGTTGTACCTATGTGGCTGTTGGGCTTACCAAGGCTCAGTTTCTGACTGCACTCATTGCAAATTACAATGCTTTTGTCAGAGGCACACACATTAAAAAAATGCCACACTGCTGACTTTTTGGAAGTCTGCGATCTGGCGGTAACAGTAGAAGTTGGCGGCAATGGCGGGTGCGTTGGCCGGCTGAACACAGGTGCCGATACATGTTGTTGCCCTACTGATCCCTGCGGGCTGGCCTCCCTGCTTCTTCTAAGTCTTATTCTCCTACTGCCTCTCTGACTCTCCGTCTCTCCATCTGAACTACCCTCCTCTTGCTCTCTTCTACTAGGCACCCACAAAACATCAATCTCCTCATCATCATTCTCCTCAGATGCATCAATTTCTTCTGACACATCACAGAAGGAAGCAGCAGCGGGGACCTCCTCCTCCTCCTCATCACTCATCATTATGTCCATCTCTGTCGTGTTCTCTGCCAGAATTAAATCTGGTGTAACGTCCTCATCTCCTTCATCTTCTTCTGCCAATAATGGTTGCGCATTACTCAGTTCAAGAAACTCATGGGAAAATAACTCCTCTGACTCCAGTGAAGATGGGGCACCGGTGGTGGAGGAAGTGTTACGTGGGGTGGCCATAGCAGTGGAGGATGAGGAGGATGTTGTGGTAAAGTTAGAAACGGTAGAGGATGGGGTGTGCTGTGTAAGCCAGTCAACTACCTCTTCAGCATTTTGGGAGTTCAGGGTCATTGGCTTTTTAAAACTGGGCAATTTGCTAGGGCCACAGGATTGCATAGCAGCACGGCCCCTAGCACGGCCTCTGCGTGGCGGCCTGCCTTTGCCTGGCATTATTTTTAAAAAAACAACAACAACAAAAACTCAGTTGGTTTTTCTGGAAACGATAATACACACAGCTAGATGGCAGTTTGAAGAAAACAGTGTGCAAATAATGCCTACAAGATCAACGTATACACTACTACAGCGGTGGATACGGATTACGTAAAATATATGAATGCTGCTTGAAAAAAAGTAACTCAAGTGGTTTTTCTAGAGACGATAATATTATCAATATTTAGACAAAATGTGAACAAGCTCACACAGCTAGATGGCGGTTTGAAGAAAACACTGTGCAAATAATGCCTACAAGGTCAACGTATACACAGCGGTGGATACGGATTACGTAAAATATAAGAATGCTGCTTGAAAAAAAGTCACTCCGGTGTTTTTTCTGGAGACGGTAATATTATGGATATTTAGACAGAATGTGAACACGGGCACACAGCTAGATAGCAGTTGGTTGAATAACACACTGGGCAAAAAATGCCTACAGGGCAAATAATGCCTACAAGGTCAACGTATACACAGCGGTGGATACGGATTACGTAAAATATAAGAATGCTGCTTGAAAAAAAGTCACTCCGGTGTTTTTTCTGGAGACGGTAATATTATGGATATTTAGACAGAATGTGAACACGGGCACACAGCTAGATAGCAGTTGGTTGAATAACACACTGGGCAAAAAATGCCTACAGGGCAAATAATGCCTACAAGGTCAACGTATACACAGCGGTGGATACGGATTACGTAAAATATAAGAATGCTGCTTGAAAAAAAGTCACTCCGGTGTTTTTTCTGGAGACGGTAATATTATGGATATTTAGACAGAATGTGAACACGGGCACACAGCTAGATAGCAGTTGGTTGAATAACACACTGGGCAAAAAATGCCTACAGGGCAAATAATGCCTACAAGGTCAACGTATACACAGCGGTGGATACGGATTACGTAAAATATAAGAATGCTGCTTGAAAAAAAGTCACTCCGGTGTTTTTTCTGGAGACGGTAATATTATGGATATTTAGACAGAATGTGAACACGGGCACACAGCTAGATAGCAGTTGGTTGAATAACGTATGGCGAAAAATGACTATTTTCAGCATTTATATGGCATATTTTTTCTGGCAACTGTGCTTCAGTGGCTGCGTCCAAAAAAACTGGGCAAACAATGCCTACAAGGTCAACGTATGGCAGTTGTTTAAAGAGAACAGTAGATTACTAGCCAGCAAAGCTACCTAAGCTAAAATGTCCCTCAAATCCCTGCAGACTTCTGTCCCTCCAATACAGAGCAGTATCACGCAGATTACTAGCCAGCAAACTTACTATCATCTGTCCCTGAAATCACTAACAGCTCTCGCCCTACACTATCTCTTCCAAGCACACACAGGCAGATTTTTCAGATACATTTTTGCCCTTGATCCCCCTCTGGCATGCCACTGTCCAGGTCGTTGCACCCTTTAAACAACTTTAAAATCATTTTTCTGGCCAGAAATGTCTTTTGTAGATGTTAAAGTTCGCCTTCCCATTGAAGTCTATGGGGTTCGCGAACCGTTCGCGAACCGCTCGCAATTTTGCGCAAGTTCGCGAATATGTTCGCGAACTTTTTTTCCGACGTTCGCTACATCCCTATTGCTGAGCCCCGTTGAATAACCAATTATAAAGAAACTGAAAAAAATGGATGATAAGGGTTATTTTCGGCACCTCAGTATCTATCAGCCGTAAACATACGAATTTTGATTGTAGCCACAGATCATACAATATAAAATTAATTTATTCTACCTGCAACTGTCAAGATTTGGGGATACTGTGGTAAATGACTAAGAATATCATTTTGAGTATTATAAGAAACTTGTGAGCTAATTACAGTACATGGTTCCTTACTGTGCCGCTGATTGCTATCATGTTATAATTAGCCTCTTGCTGTGTCCTTAAAGAACTAAACCAACATTTAGTTTCTATAGATGTTGCTCATATGAAAATAAATCCAGAGTGTGAGGGTAAGGTATGAGAGAAGTAAATCCATTTATTTCAGGGAGCTGAAAAAATAAACAGGAACATTTGCTTAATCCTCTACATGGAAACTGGTGTCAGGTAAAAGTTCCTAAACTACTGAGCATATACAGTACATTACTTCTATACAAGTAATTAAGTATACAAGTAACATAGGGTTGCCACCTTTTCCTTCCTTTGAATCCAGACAGGGGGCACCCCCAGTGATGTCAGAGGCAGAGTTGATGATGTAATTGTAAGGGGTGATGCCAGTGATGCTGAGAATAGGGCCAGTGACACAGAGGGGCGGGGTGGTGATGCAGAGGGGCGGCACAGTGATGTGGCAGCTCATGACTGGCCAAATGACATTTTCCAACCGGACAGCAGGTGCAAAAAGAAGTGTTCCTTGAAAATATAGTCCTGCAGGAAACAATCATAAGTAAGTGCTGAACATGTTCTATTGTACAGACTTTATTAGGGGGTACATAAAAATGTAGGGATTAATGACTCCTATACAGTGATGGGTACATTTATTTGGCAGACATAGATATTTTGCCACCTGCGAATTGTTTAGCAAAACTGCTGCAAAAATTTGCCAGCAAAAAAATCCATTGCAACAAAATAGTGTAAAAATTGTTGTGCATCAAAATTATTATGAAGCCTATTGACTTCAATGGCAAGCTTTGCAGGTAAATTTGCAACCCCGAAAAAATTTGCGAAATGCATTGAAGTCAATGGGTGTCAAAATAATTTTTATGTGCGTGACATTTTTGGTGTCAGTTAAACCTAGAGAACAAGACTAGTAGTAGAGAATACTACCCATTATAAAAAATTATTATTAAAAAAAATACTCTGCAGTCTCTAAATCAGGCTCTAATACTTATTTGTTTTCTACTTCACTCTGGGTGGCAGCATCTCAGTACAATTTTTAGTTATTTTATGCTACCACTTTTTTTTAACACCACAGACCCAGAAGTGGAACTAATTGGGCATAGTCAGGGATACCGTTTTCCGACTGCTGTTTACTATTAGCACTGTTATTATCCACCAGTTAGGCAGATAAGGTACCATTAATATGTTACTGATAAGGATAGGCTAAGTCCACTGGTGCACACTGAACATAGGCAGATTTAGCTTTTTTAGCTTTATATTTTTCCATAATGACATAATAATAATATTTAAGGTAACTACAAGTGCTGGTAATTCTACACTCTCATTGGTGACTCCTCTTGCATTATTACGTTATTGGCTGGTTTCTTCTTTTCTTACACCTGTAATTAAGTTTTGTGTTAATTTCTATAGAAATGTGGGGCACATTGGGAAAGCTGTGTTTAGAACCCCTTTAAAGAAACTGACCCAAAAAACCTAATTAAAGATGCAATAGAATTTCTTTAAGAAAACAATAAGAATGCTGCTGCACTACGTCGGTAATCTTTCTGTTATCTTACATACAGAGATTAATATTTCATTTTGGCTTTGTTACATTCCACTGGAATCAAACATGGGGAGGGCAGACATACTTATTTGCTTCTATGAAAACTTTGTTTAGAGGGACACTAAACTCTTCTGCATTGCTCAGCCACACTTTACTAAATGGGCTACATATCAGCAACAGTGTTTAGATTCCCATTAATGACTGCTGGAATACACAGGCAAAAAGTTAAAATGATTGTTGGGTGTTTACAAATTAATTTAAGCCTCTTTTTAACATCATTATTTTATTTGGCTCTGTTAATTGAACTACAATTCCCAGAAGCTACAGCCAGTTAGTCCTGCAATACTGTTTGTATTTTTTCTCTCCAAATCACCAGCAGCGAGTCATAGAAATTCAACATAAAAGGCACAGAAATGAAAGCTTTCATGCTGCAATCACTAATTGTGCTGTATTCTGTTTCATGAGAATCCATGATTCACTGCATGAATCTGCTTGTTCGCTAACAATAATGTTAACTCTATTTGTCAGCATCGGGCTGGACACATTGTAACATTTGCTATGTTTCTTGTGCTCGGGGGCTTACTTCAGAGAGGGACACACCTAATGCTCTCAGTTGTCCCAAGCGGCCCTGTGAATTGCGTAGAGAGCGTGGTACTTGGTGCAGTCCCAAGGATTATTTGTTCCTGAGAATTTTTTTATAACTTTTTTTGGACCTTCAAAGCCAGAGAGTATGATGAGAACTAGCTGAACATTCTCTCTTTCTCCTTGAAGACCCCTGAAGTTCTTAAAGACCAACTGAGCACCAAAACAATTTAAAATAAATAGAAGAAACAAGCAAAAAAGGGGCAAAGAAGGGAGTGTAAAACGGTGAAAACAATTGCTGTATTTTGACACGATGAATGTGTTGCAGAGTTTAGCACCATCTAGAGGCCACAGAACTGAAAGCAATCCTGGGACTGAGCCTGTTTGGAGCGAGAGGCTTCTCATTAAACTTACGTAATATCAACACATGGCCCTTGAATGTTCCAGAAAAATACAACTACTACAGAAACATTCTGCAAATTTCTTTATGTTTGAGTAATGGAACATCTTTTGAAAGCATTTATCTGCTTTCACATAGCAATAATCCATATGCAGTTTTATTATATATATTCTATTCTATAAAGTCTTAGCTGAGTCTTTAGATGCTGTTATTTGTACCAGTAAGGGCTGGTTATATGATAGGGCAGCCTAACAATTTGCCCTGAAAGGGGCTCAGGAGCAAGCTCAGATACAATGTGCATATTATGTTGTATAACAATGTTGTTCAACTGTAGCACTCAGAATACCATCAACGGCTCCAGAGGTTGGATATCTCCCATATATGTCATTTTTACGTTTAGATTCTGTGCATCCGCATTGCCAGGGACCACTTCTCCTCTCTCCCCAGCCCAGATAATTGTAACCATCCCTAATTCCCAGGGGCAGTTTTTAACATTCTGTGACTGAAGTATGCCACCAAGGCATTATATTTATGTTCAAGGAATTTTGATCCTAAAATGGTAAGTAAGGACAAGCCCCCTGCTTCAAATATCAGAAGGTCAAACCTAAGTTCAGTCAGCTACATTTTCTTATTATACAGAGAGCCAAGATAACTGATAAATGAAGGCCCATAACACAAGAGGAAAACCTTTATACTAGTCATTACACAGTGGCAGATCCTGGTTCTAGATGCTTGGGGCTATTAAACCAGAGGTGAATTAAAGTTATTTTGCTAAGTCAAACACCAGAGCCTGAAACATCTTTCCTTTAGGGTAGCTGTTCCAGCAGCCCAAACCTTTAACTGAATATGCAAGCAATTTTTTCATTAAGAGATTAAATTAACATATTCAATTACCCATAGATCAGTGGGTCCAAAACCATGGTGGGAATCGTGAATAATGGCCATTTCTAGTTAGGATAAGATTATAGATAGAAATGTATTTGAATGTGTCCTAGATGTTCTTGGAAAGATTGCTAAATGACTGGACAAAGGCTGGATCTTGAAGGGAAGCCCTAACTAAGGGTTGGACCTAAAATGGAGGCTTGAACTGAAAATGTGTAAAAGCCACCGAACCACTGGCACCACAGCTCTTAAGCTCTTAAACAGAACTGCTCTTTGAAATACCATTAAACTGTGTAGGTTAGAGAGCTAAACCATGCCCTGTGGGAGGAAGAAGATCATTATCTGTCCAGGAGATACAGATGTTTATATTAAAAGGGAGGAGCAGCTATGTTCTGTCTCTATGAACTCCTGCTGCAACTTTCATTAAGAAAAAAATAACAAATGATAGCAAGCAATTGAAATGGATTTTATAATGGGAAATACATGTTTCAGTGTAAAAACAGGAACCAATGTTTGCATGGAAAAAGTCCTGCATGCAACTGCTACTGAACAGCAGTAATTGATGAATTTTATTCTAAACTTCAATATATTGCCTACTGAAGATACTGTATTTATTTAATTCAGACTAGGGCACTGATTTTATGGAATTGTATGATTTCCCTATGTGTGTGTGGGTTTCCCTCTAGTTTGTGCCCTTGGGCTGGGACTGAAATAAATTATTGAAGCCTCTAGGAGTAAATCTGTAGCTAAAATTACATGTGTTGGTGCACTCAGTGCTAGGTTCCAAGCTGTTGTCGGAAGCAATGTCAGTAGATAATAAAGAGTTTATAAGTAGTGATCGGTTGACTGAAGTGGTGTACAGATCACCACTGGACTATGGAGCAGTAAAATTGCATCATCTGGAGTCATTCATGCCAATTCGCCATCTGGCAAAAAGTCTGGGCTTGGTAATTGATAGGAGAATACTACAGTACCTACCTGAATGCATAATGTCAATAGCAAAATTTGGTGACAGAGGAATAATGGTCTTTGTCTGTTTTCTGACGTTTGGGCTCCTAGTAGCATTGAAAAAAAAATCTTATGGCAGTAGTGTACAATGACATTCTCCCTAATTTGCGGTAACTGTTTGGGGAAGTGACAGGAATCACATGTAATCAAACTTGCTGAACACTACCTGTGCATCTCCTGAGCCACTGGGGACTGTCAGAGTTAGCACTGATCTGTCTTCCTAACGTACATGGGTTATGTCTCCTGGCTATACTACCTCCTCTGCTTCCCTCATTAATAACGTGTAGACAATCTACAATTAGGCTCCTATATAAGCCTGCTTTGTACAACCCATGTTTCTTGATCATTAACCCCCCCCCCAGCCTGTGATTCTGAATTCCTTCTTTTTCCTAAGTCCTCACTGTTTGTTTCCAATGCCCTTGTTCCAGTTCTCTGCCTGATTCTTGTATGAATTCCTGGTATTGACCTTGGCTTGTTATTGGACTTTGCACCTGTCTTTAGCCTGCCCCAGACCTTGGCCTGTTTACTGGATATTCCTTGTTTGCCACCTATCCAGACCCTCTGCCTGCATTACGAACCTGTCATTGCTAGCTGCCTGCCTCTGACCACTGGACTGGTATAAGGACTCATTTATCTCTTTATGCTTGCTCAGACTCTGTTGTGTTCTTGTCCTTCATTAAATATTCTTTTCTTTATTGCACCATGACTTTCATCATATGAATTACATGCACTGCCTGGGTTATACAACACATAGGCTCCTACCCGCTAGTCACTTCCCTATGGCCCTACCTGACAGGAAGGCTCTTTCCTGTATCAGTACCAAAACCACCAGGCACAATGCCAAAGTCTACACAGAATGTGGAAGTGGAAGAACTTGACTGGCCTGCACAGAGTGGAGACCTCAACCTAACTGAACTCCCGTGAGATGAATTGAAACCCCAATTGTGTGCCCAACCTCACAACCTCACAGTGTTCCAACATCTATTGGAAAGCTTTCCCAGAAGTTTAAGCTGTTATAGAACCCCAAATTCATATTAATATATTTAGGCTTGAAAATGAGAAAGGTATCTGGATACTTTTGGTCATACTGTTGATGTTGGGGCAATGTAAATAGCATAATGATGGGCATACAACATGCTTTGTGACTGGTCTGATTGGATCAATGTTTTTGTCTCCAAAAACACTGACAAGCTGTGCATGAACAGTTGTAGCCCCTCCCAATAATACAAGTGAAGATATGATTAGTTATTCTGACAGATTGAGTTGTCAGGTAGCCTTCTTTTGAGTAACACAAATTCTGGGGGCTTTACTTCCAAAGGAGTTCCAGTTATTGGTAATAAGCCACACTTTCAAATCCTAAATATATACATAATGGTGTACCCAATACTGTAAAGTAGGTTATATGTATCCAGAAGATTATTATTTTTATAATCTTTTATAACATGCACTTTAAGGTGTAGAGAATAATGGAACACAAATGGCATCACTAAGCACCTATTTTAACTGATGACATCACTAAGCACTATTCATAATTTTATATGTACCTTGTCACTTTTGTATACATAAATAAACATATTACTAAATTAATTTGGAAAAAGTGTGCTCATAGTCTATTATCAATGTATCAATGACTTCATTATGTAGGTGAGCAGTATAGCTTTCTACTTCCTGACAGCCAAGTGTTTTTTCCCATGCCGAGTGTCTGTAGAGAAGGAGAAGCTCAAATGATATCCTGATGACTTAAGGGGATTTGGTGGTAATCTCCTGAAGCGAGCAAAGATCGATTTTGTTGCACCTGCTACACAGGGTTGAGAAATAGCATAACAGCTGGAGAAGGAATTATATACATGTAGATTAGGAAAAACTTGTGTATCTCCTAAAAAAATGTGTTTTTAACATTGTGGAAATGTTATCTGAAAAAATAGATAAATCTTATTTCTAGGAGCATTTATAGCTGTTACAGATCCCAATTCTTTACATATCCAACCTATTGCTTTTTAGCTTTTGTTCTACTACAATTATCAGAACCCTCGTCATACTTTGGCTGTTAAAGGTTCTACTAGTTATTCTTTATTAAAGCCTAAAAAGGTTGCAGGTAGAGCAACTGAAAGTATTACTATTGTCATCTTATTCTAGAGGTTCTGGGCGAATTTGCTATTATGTGCCTTTCCCAGTGTGGTTATCAATCACCAGCAGCTTCATTGCCTAATTAGGCCAAGTCAGTCATGAGGCTACCCTGTTCAAAATCTACCCTTTTCTCACTTCCTGAGTGCTAATAGCTTATGCTATTGCTTTAGTGCTGTAGCTTGACATTGCTGCTTTTGTATTGTCTTTTATAAGCAGGAGAATCCTACATCTCCTGCCTTGCCTGTCTTAGTATAACAATATCCTCCTGTCTGTCTTGTTCTACTCTCACTTCTTACTTCTCCAGTCAGTCTTCTTCTATGCCTGCTCTGTCTTGCACCAAACTTTCCCATTCTCCCGTCACTCTCATCACTCTGTCCTGCTCAAGTCTGGCTCCTTCCTTCTGCATTCTGTGCTTTCTACACCACTCTATTCTCATTCTCTATGTCCTGTTATACACTCAAACTGTCCTGCTCCAATTATACTGTTCTGTGACTAATCTATCTGATTTAATCTAATCTGCTCTACACCTACTCCATCCTGCTAAACACACTTTTCCCTGCCACAATCTGTCCTTTTCTGCATCTGTTCTGTCTTGATACAATGGACACGATTCAATTCAGTGAGAAGATGCTATCTCATGGTTTATCAAAATTCATGGACAAGATTCAATTTGAGGACGAAAACTCTTTTCTCCTAATTCAGTTCCATTTTTATTCCCATAGACTTCAATTGAATTGTGTCCTGTTCATTGCCTACTCGATCCTGCTCCTTTATGTCCCATTGTATCCGCACTCTGTCCTACTCCAGACTACCATGTCCTGTGACCCTCCTTTCTTCTGTATTCTGTATTTTCTACACCATTCTATCCTCCTCCAGTATGTCCTTTTATTCGCCAACACTATCCTGCTCCAATTTATTCTGTTCTGATTGATCAGTTCTGCCTAAGTCTGTCCTGTTCTATTCTTGAGCCATCTTGCTCCAAATTCCATTTTTCCCTGCTTCAGTCATTTTCTATGCCTTCTCTTTTTCCCTGCTTCCGTCTGTTAACAGACAAGTGTCGGACTGGCTCATCGGGATATCAGGAAAACTGGTGGGTCCAGGTGTCAGTGGGCCCTCCAGCTTCTAAACATTTGACTTATTTCATGACCATTCCCTATTTTTATGAGAACAAAGAGGCTAAATAGATGGAATAATAAAGCGTAGTATGTAAAGCATAAAGACTAGGAGAATAGGGGTTGAGAGAGGAGAGGAGAAAGCAAAATAGTTTTGAGAGTGGTCTAAGTTTTTTTGGTGGATCCCTGGGGGCTGACACTGTCCAAGACCTCCTTTGGGCACCTGCTTTATCTTGCTTGAAAGACTCACCAACAAACTGAAACCTTCTCTGATTTTGCATCCCAATTTCAGTAGCTTTTGCTTTGTAATACTTTGTTTCTACAAGGAATATACAGAGATGTGTATAAAAAATGGCCAAGCTGGAAATTGTTCATGTTCATAGAACATATTATCAATGGTCAAGGCAAGAGCCACCATTTATTTTGGCAAAAATAAAAACCCTAATGTTGATGGACTACAGCTGCTAAGCCCATAATCGATCACCTCTCCGAGATGGTTCCTGAAGTAGTTCTAGAACTAGACACACAAAGTTATCATCTAGCATATTCCCAAACCTGTGTGCTTTTTCAAATTTGCTTACCACATTGCTTCAGTGAATGTCTGGATAACTCAAATTATCTATATATGATTAGTACCAGGTGGGTAGGTGAGAATTATAAAGGCTACCCACATCATATTACTTTAACACCCATCAACTGAAACACTAAAGTTTGTATTTATGTAGAAAGTTGAAGGTTTTGCAGTATGCATTGCCTTGTGGTTATGTTCCATACTATACCAAGTACAAGGGTATAGACATAGGATTTATTATCTGCAATTCTTGAGAACTGGGATATCCGGTTAAGTTAAAATCATTTACAATTAATTACACTGTAAGAAATCCCAGTAAAATTATTTTGCTATCAATATGGATTATGGAAAGGTTGTTACCATCAAGTACAAGGTACTGTTTTATTACTATAGAAAAAAGGAAATAATATTTAAAAATATAAATATTTGATTAAAAATTAACTAAATGTAACCATAAAGCTGTCACATTGTGCCCCTGATTCTCTATAAATCTTTAAAACAAAATTTTAATCAACAATTAGAATTGGCCAAAAACCTAACTATAGATACAAGAGAATTCACTGATGACAATGCTGATTACTATGGCATCTTGCTGTTATATTACACATGTTGATTATTGGTAATTTTGGCTTTGTTATATTACACTAGAATCATACTTGGCGATAAAGGATAGACTTGTTTAATTTCTAAGAAACTGTGCTTAAAGCTTCCAGTTTCAATTTTAGAAAAATTTTAGAAATTTCTGGAGATGTTGCCCATAGCAACCAACCAGATGTTTGCTTTTGTTTTCTAACTTATAGGTTGCTGTTTAAATCTAATTGCTGATTGGTTGCCCTGTGCAACATCTCCAGAAATCTCTCCAGATATCTAACTCCAATGTTTGTAAACATGGAGCCAGATTTAAACTGAGATTTTCACTGGAGCATTATTTGGCATTATAATGGGACCACTGGCCACTATTGTCTGAGGAAAATTTACTGAACTAGAGCTCCCAGCATACTTTAATCCTTTACATTCTGTATGTTTACATTTGCTGGGATTTGTAGTCCAGAATTAATTATTTAAATTAGGGCTGTCCAACTGGAAGTCCATTGGATGTGGATCTTAAGGCATTTTGACTGTTCGATAGACTACTATGCATGACAGCATAACTTGGCACTTGAATATCTATTATATTCACTAACTGACCCACTACATTGAAAGTGTTGGAGAGTGCTGGCAAAATGATTTGTCAAGCAACTTTACTGAAGACAGTTACAGATTTTGTGCAATAACAAAGAAAATCTTCTTTCCTGTTTTTTCCTTCGCAAATCCCTGAATCAGTGCACTTCTTTTGCCTTTTAGTCCTATCCAACCACTAGCCTGGGGCCCAGGGGAATAAGGGACCCAGCGTCAGTGAACAGAGGTCGGGTTTGGAATAAACAAGGAGTGACTTTGGATGATCCCCTCTTAGCCCAAATTCATTGCTATATTATTCATTAAGCCATAATATTAAAAAAATAAGTTATGCCTGTAAAGTTTTCACCATAAATGGACTTTCTGATATATCTAGGAAAGCAAATAGGTATTCTTTTCAGATTCCACCCTAAGTGGCCTCCAGACTTGCCACTGCTCCAGTCACCCGAGGCAAGCTAACCCCACAGTGTTGGAGCAACTTCAAAAGTGGTGGTAGGGAGTTATTTATTAAAATCTCAGGCCAATTGATCATTTCTTTCATTCTCATTATGCCACATCTGAAATGTTCTACCAAAACTATTTATAAAACACAAAACAGTAAAATGTATAAGAAACGCAGAATGTGCCAAGATATTTTACTGCCTCCAGCTATTTAAGTCCATTTATGTTTGAGTTTATATTACTTTAGTAGTTACCTGAGGATAAAAGTAAGGGAACACTCTCTTTGACAGCACATGGAGCAACAGAAGGATTACGCTCAGACTTGAATTATTAAGACTTGAGCTATAACGAGGCATGAGTGCTTGTATATGAATCCATTTGAAGATTTTAGGTGTTTGTATTTTGATTTTCAACTTTCTCCCTCTCGGGCAGAACATAAACTGAGAACTACTGTACTCTTGTTCAGTGAAAATAATTCAGTTTAACTTTCTCCCATGCTCTGTGATTCTATATGAGCACTCAAGCAAGAAGCGCATTTCATTCTAACAGACTAGGTCTTTTAAAATGTGTGTTGATAATATGCATAATGTTTAAAATATGGACTCAGGGCATTAAATAATGTTTAGATTAAGCCTGACAGGTGCACAAGTTCACTTTTAAAACTATAAATCACCTGCAGAGGTCCTTTAAATATTTTTATAAATCCACAGTGAGAAGGTAATAATGCATGACATGAATGTACTGTAATATAAAGCAAACATTAGCCATGGTCTCAGGTGAGTTGCACAGGCCATAGTTAGACCAAGGGCTTCCTATATAGCTGTGTCTTATTGTTGTCTGTTTAAAAAGTAATAATAAATGTGTCTTATAAATTTTTGAAAAAAAAAAAAGCTTTTAGTTGGAAAGTTGGAAAGGCTACATTGCACATAACATGACTAAATAATGTGAGGGGGGAGAGAGGCAAAAGAGACACCCAGTATGATATGTTTATTTATGTCATTGCACATAATGTGCAGTCCTACAACACATGCTTAGTTCGCTTACTAAAAGGCTTTGTTATAACAGAAATATTTGTCTAATTTTATTTTCAGAGTCAGTAAGTTGACTTATTCTAGGTTCATCCTCTTTCTGTATTCACAATAAAAGTAATAACCATTGTACTAGTTATCTATCAAGACACCAAGGGGGTTATTTAATAAATTCTGAATGCAAAAATCATGAAATATTTGTGATTTTTCTTTATAAAATCTGAGTTTTAAAAAAAACACAAATTTTTAGTAATTTATTAAACCCTGAGGATGAAAAAATTCCGAAACAGAAAATCTGGCATCTCAGAGCTGTCGAGGTTGCATATAAGTCATTGGGGAGAAGCCGCAATGATTTTTTGATGTGCGCTGGGTTTCATGCAATACCCCAAAGTTTTCTGAGTTTTCGGGTGAAAAATTGAAAAAAATCTTGAAAATCAGACAAAAAATCCGAAAAAAAACTGATCTGATTTTTTTCCCACAAAGCAAATTTTTGGAAAAATGTAATAATAAATAAGCGCAAAAAATACAATAGGATTTGATCAGAGTTGTAGCAGAAAAAATTGAGATAAATTCGGACTTTGATAAAAAACCCCATGTGTTGCCCAAATAACATAAATAATCATAAAAATGTAAATGTAATATAAAATGCATTTCAAACCACAAAGGCTTTACTATTCAAAGTATATGATCAATACTTTTTCATAGGGTCCTCTTACCCCGTCTTGAAAGGTGCCTATTTAGTAAAAATTAAGACATGCTAGTTGTTTTTCTGTGATTTGAGAAAATCGCATTGAAAATACACAATTTTTTTTTTTAATTACAGTTTGCCAAATTCAAATGTTTGAGATTTATTATTCAAACAAATCTAAAAAAAATTGAATAAAAAAAAAATCAAGGCACAGTAGGAGGTGAATGCCTAACATTAATGCTATTTTGTACTTGTGTAAATGATACAGTGTGATCTTTGTTGCATTATGTTTGTTTTCACAAGACAATTGTGTTTTTCAAATGTAATGTTTTTTGGAAAGATGCTAGGGATCAAGGAAAAAAATCACAGTTACATAAAAAATGCAAGTTATTTTTCCTGAGAAAAAAATTGTACTTTAAAACTGATAAATGACGGCCTAATCAAGTGTATAGTAAATAGCCTTGCTATAAGAAAGGCACACTATGCTGTTCCAGATCTTGTATAAAATATTTTATATGTTTATCTGAACACCCTGGAAATGTAAAATGACCTTAACATACCATACTCTTATATCTTAAATATGCCTTTATTAAACAAATAATATCAGGCAACATTATGTTCTTGCCTCTAACCTTTTAGAAGAATTCATAAATATGGATCAAACATGACATAAAGACTACTCAAAAAGTTTCAGTGTCCTATGTTACAGGATGAGAGACAAACTCATTTATAATCAGGGGAATTACTCTATACTAATATCCATGATTTAAAATATTTTGGGCCAGATTCACAATGTAATGAGAAAACATAATGCAAACTTATTTGAAATGTATGCAGGAATCTGGAACTAAAGTAGGAGGAGGAAACCTTTTTCTCATACAATAGAATGTGGTCACTTAGAAGTGATAATCTAAAAACAATGGTCTGCTACATGATTCCAGCATTAATGTTCTTAAAATCCCAGCGCATCTGCCTCTGTGCACTTTTACACACACTTAAAAGTGACCTACAATTTGCCACAGTTGAAATGAGACACAGAAGGAAAATGAAACAGCTTTGGTTAGTAAATATCAATATCAGGCAATAAACGCCAATTCTGCTCATTGGTGTTTGGGGACAAAATACATCTTGCAAGTGACAGATTTTATTTTTTCAGTGATTTGCAGTTATATTTGTACATGACTACAGTATATCCCTGAATTTTGAAGGAACTTTCAAATATTTGCTTGTTTGGTGCCTATTAAGATTATTATTCAATCTGGCATGTGGCAATGGAATATGGTGGCCTATGACTACCTACATTTATGGTTTTCTATTACAGTTCAATGTAATGCTCTAGGCGCTATGCCCCCTACCTTTGCATCCTGTTATACCCAGTCTCAATTGGGGTTCAGACATTTTTGATTCAAATACCCCTCCCTTTTTTCAATTTTCTTTTAGCCTTATTCCTTGAAAAATGAATGTTGGTGTTAAAGATCTGTTGCCTATGAAAAGATGCAATGATAGCATAAATTAAATATACATTCTAAATGAATACTATATTTATTGTGTAGATATGTTATTGACAGTGCCAGATTATTACTTTATTTTTATTATTATAATGTCCGTGAATACTGTCTTGGAAAAATGACATACATGGTGAAATATTAGAAATAATCAATTTAAACAAATATATTCCAATGGTACAATTATTGACACAAATCTGGAATACATTGAAGGAAATTTGAGAATTTTGTCATCCTCAAAGAGGAGGTAAATTAACCACATATTCACCACTTCAAGTACATGGACCAAAAGTCATCAGTATTTCCATTAGAAAATCCAGGATCCACCAATATCTTTATCAACATTTCAATGTTTCTTGTGGGAGATGGCTCTCTTTCTGTGGTGCCGGACAACAAGAGTTTATAAACAATGAAAATTCCAGATGCCTGACATCAGTGATGTGAAGCTTACAAATATTTACCCTATGTTCTGGCAATGAAATTCTTACCCATGTCGCCTTTAATCATACATTTTTCTTTGACTGAGTTATGCTTTCCAATGTGTGATTTGCTCTGGTTACTCCTTAACACATCCCAGAGGCTTTGTCAAAAGAAGTTCAAAACCCTCTGTGCCAAACATGTTCTTTGGGGTGGGGGGCTGAGATCTTGGCAAATATTCTAATGGTGTCATTCTAACTGTTTTAATAAATGAGTTTGTTCATATTTGACCATCATCTATAATTTAGGCTTCTCATATTCTAAAAACACAGAGCCAAGAAAGTCAGCACAGCCACATTCATTTCTCTTCCCTACCTCCAGGCGCTTTCACTCCTTTATTTATTTTTTTTCTAAAGGTATTGTTACATGTTACTATGAAACTATAAAAAATCATCACACAGAATCACACTTTGAAGGCTATATGAAGTTTCATGCTTTTTAATAAATGCATCTGTTTTGTATTCCATAAACTAAATAATTTAAAGCTGGATGAAAGGCTTATGTTTGAGGTGATAGGGAAAAAAATTGCATATTTCATATGTTTAGTAAACCACACGCACTGGAAATGCTATTTGTGATTGCAGCACCCCACCTCCAAAGACACACAAATAATATCTTTCAATATTATTGCCTAGTTTCCTTTAATATGAATAAAATGGTACTAACAACACTGCTCCAAAGTGCTGCTTATTTTTGCATTTTACTATAAATTTTCCAAATTACAGGCAGATTTAATTATCTAGTGTGGCTACTCCTGTGATTACAGATGGAGGATTGCTATAAATCAAGAGTGGGAGAGGTACGGTAAAGCAAAATGACAGAGATTGTGAAATTGGGTGTATATGTCACTCAAGGGTTTAGATAACATGAAACTCTGTATATTTAACAAAAGTCCTGCCAGTTACTTGGTGATGTAATTTTCAGCAGCAAAAAGGACATAGGAGGAAAGAAGAAGAACCAAAGCATTTTGTCAATATAAATATTTGTAGTTGTAATTAAGGAACAGTTGGTGCAATACATGTCTTAAATTAACAGAATATACATTTAATTATTGAGCGCTATTCTTATATGTACCAGGGAGCTGTTATCTGGTTACCTTCTCATTGGCTGCTGGGGGGAGAAGGGTGATATCACTCCAACTTGCAGTGCAGCAGTAAAGAGTGACTGAAAATTTATCAAGTCACATGACTGGGGGCACCTGGGAAACTGACAATATGTCTAGCCCCATGACAGATTTCAATATTAGATGTTGGAGCAGCACTATTAACTGAGGCCTTTGAAACAAAAAGTGTTTTCCCTTGATATATATATATATATAGATATATATATATATATATATATATATATATATATATATATATATATATATATATATATATACATATATAGACAAATACAAGAGTCCTCTGCACTCAACCCATTATTAATATATTTAATAAATATAAGAGAGAATCTCTGTCTTAAATATATTGCTAATGGGTTGAGTGCAGAGGACTCTTGTATTTGTCTATATGTATTTTGTGGTCACAGCCTCATTACACCCCGCCTAATGGTTTTAAAAATTAGTGGTGAGCACAACATTTGCTCTTAAATGCATCTTGAATAAACGTCTTCACTGTTGCACTAAAAAAGCTCTCCAGTGAAATCTTCATTTTCTACGTGAGCACAACTTTCCCTTGTTTGTTTTATATATATATATATATATATATATATATATATATATAGTTTTTCAAAAACACTTTTATGTCACTTCAATGACCCTGTCTAGAGCCACAGTCTAATGCATGAGGCCTAGTAAGATAAAAGGGTCAATAAGAGCTAACAGTATTGCCATGTTTTTAGATAGATGTGTTTTGTGTGCCATGATGACGTGTACATAGCACAATGTAGGTAGTTTATGCCCAATAACCAGTGTGACATATTCTGCCATTGGGGACTTCATCTGTCCTTTCGTCTTCCTAATGGACTTTTCTTTACCAATATCTGTGGCCTACCTGACTGTAATGCTTTAAATTTTAATTCACTTTACATTTAGCCTAGTCATAAACACATTCAGTTACCAGTATTCTACTCTGCACAATCCCTAAGGTGGTGTTTTTGTTTTAATGAAGCCAGCTTCAACTTAAAAGCAAAAAATATTCCATCTTTGATTGAATATATTTGTCAGCTTTATTCCCTACTGGCATTTTCATGTGAAAACTTGGATTAAAAAGTAAGAGATGGCTGCTTACCAACTGGGATAAAAGTTTCAATCTGTTCCTGCTCTCATGATTAACTGGATAAATGGTCTCTGAAATTTGTTTTAAAAAAAACATCAAAGTTAACCCTGAAAACCACCAAAAAGGAAAATTAGAAACAAAATGTATTTATAAAAAAAAAATGTCTGCTTCCAACTTTTTAATTTGTTTGTTTTTGCATATTTTAATGTGTATTATAAATTTTAGGAGTGTTATTAAGTTGTATTTTTGTATAGCATTTATTAATGTGTAAATGTGCATGCATGCCCAAGATTTGTTATTGCCATAAATACAAAACATTTTACCATCTATATATTTACTACTTTCAGAATCAAGTATAGACAATGGACACTTCTCATTAGTGTTTAGCTTTTTTGACGTGCCAACATATTCAATAGTGCTGTTCAAAAGGAATCAGACAAACATGAATTAAACAAAAAAAAATGAAAAATAAAGGTGCTGAAGAATATAATGCCAGTTTGCGACAGTGGCGAAAGAACCATGGACTGACCCAGCTAAATAGAGTATGTCGAAAGTAAACCATAACGTTCTATTCGACAGTCCCATGCTAGGCAGAATAAAAACATTAGTGAAGGTGATTTGTGTATGATACACTAAGGGCATAATTGATCAACGCCCGATTTTATCTCAACATTTTTAGCTAAAAAACTCAGATTAAATCCACTAGGGTTTTTTATGCTTATTTATTATTACACGAAAATTTTCTTTGCAGGAAAAAAACTGATTTTTTCACCTGAAAACTCTCTTTCTTATGCTTTTTTGCTCGAAAACTTCAGGGTATTGCATGAAACCCAACACTCATCAAAGAAATATAGGGACTTCTCCAACTGATTTATATGCAACCTCAACAGGTCTGAGATGCCAGATTTTCTGATTTGTCCATCCTCTGGGTTTAATAAATTCCAAAAAATTTGTGATTTTTAAAAAGTCCGATTTTTAATAAAAAAAATCACAAATTTTTCGAGATTTTTTCATTTTGTAAATAACCCCTTATCCTTTTTTGCAGCATGGTCAGTGAATGAATGCATGATAAAATGGATTGTAAAGTGGAGGAAGGCAGGAGTGGTATAAAGGGCAATCCCTGTGTCAGAAACAATGACAATAATTAAAGAGAGGTTCACATACTTTTGACCTTATTGTATTTTCATGTCGTGTTTTTGAAATTAACTAACCAATAACTTTTATTATTAATTATTTATTAATGAAAACTATAATATTAATACTGGGTGTGGGGAAGAAAATGACTATAAAAATAACAAGGTTCAAATTCAGTGAATCAGTACAGTTCTAACTTATACTGTACAGTTTTATGCCTACAGAGATACACTAAGAGGGGTGAATAAACAATCCATCAGAGGTACCAGTAACTTCTGATTTCATCACTGAAATGCCAAAGATCTAACTGCAATAGTGTAAATTATGCTCACTGTCACAGGCAGCATGTTAGCTAGTAATGCCACCCCCCCCAAGCCCGTTAGCCACTGCTTCATACATTAGTCGCTGGCATCCGAAAGGATCATTTATTACCCCATTAGCACCAGTCACATTCTGATAAATGTCTCCATATATATCTCCATGTATAATAAATCTTTTTTGCTAATTGTTTTGCCTTATTTGCACTACAGAGTACAGACTGTTTTGTGCCTAATTTGCTGGGATTCTAACTATTATGAACTTGGCTTAATTGCAGCGTTTTCTGGTCATCCTATTTACTGCTGTTGCAGCAATTGTAGACGATTGCAACTACTCACTATGGGTTTTCATGTTGCCATGATTCTCGATTTCTTAAAATATATAATATTCAAACTGCTGCATTTATAAAGCCCAAGCCGGAAGGTATATGACAGGGCTTATTCCTGTTGCATTGAGATTGATGTATGGTGTTAAGGAACATGTATAGATGCAAACACCCTTTTAAATTGTGTATGTCTATGTTAAGTCATTCAAATGTATTATACACACTCAAAACAAAAACTCAATAACTTTTATCTGTAGACGTGTGTGCTGATATAATAAAACAGACATCCCAGTTATTATCCCTCCATAAGTTCAGATGGAACCTGCGGTAACTTTTAGTTAGGTGGGGTAGGGATAGTAATAAACATTAGTGCAGCCCATTGATGATGTAGATTCTGTATTGGATGGAGCCACATGTGATATATAAGGGCTCATGACTCCCAAGTAATATAAAAGACGAAGTAGGAGCTATGTCTAGTCTGTTGACATTCTGATATTCTGCAAACAACATGACACACAAGTGAAGAGAAGCCTTGGATGGGACCCATTGTAGACTGCCTTTCCAGCATAAGTCCTAGTTTTCCTGTAGGGGGTCAAGAAGTATAAGAAAGGGAAGAGGTAGGAAAAGTAGTTGGTCAATATCCTGGTAGTAATTAGCAGTATGGGCATCTTGATGGGTAGATACTGTATAAGGGTAGAGAATGTATGTTAGATATACGGTAGTTATAATTAGATTTCATCCCTGGTGCCATAAACCATGTGAATTGGAAAGCAGTTCACTGCAATTCTCGGAAAGAAATCGAAACACAACTTAAAATTAAACAGCATCTTAACCATTGCTCTAATTATCAACGGTCTCTGTTGTTCCACGTTTCCAGAATTAGATTGTTTTATAAATTTAGAATGTTATGTACATCACCGTTAAATAATTTTTATTCCATCTGCATTATCATGGTGTTACGGGTTAAACTGATAAACATCACTCTCACTATTTATTCTATGTTCCTTCCTTTTTTTTTTACATCAAACTTTGCTTTGTCTCTCTCTGGGGATAAACAAATGGACAGCTTTTGTCTCTAGAGTTCCTCCTTCCATTACCATCACAGCAGAATTCATCTGAGACTATAATAATTCAGCGATGAAATACAAAATGTCGCAATGCTATCTCTTTTAAAGTGAACTGCGATTTTTTTTGTTATGCCATTTTAGGTGCACTAATAGCTCCTAAAGTCCCATGGAGTATCCTAATGTGAATTTAATGAGCTGATAGTATATAAATGGTGGTGCTGTGAGGGTGAAGGTGACATAACCTTTTTCTTCCTATTTGATGTTTTCCTTTGAAAAACTACTGATCTATTCAGACTGTGCTGTATTACTTAGTGGTGCATTATACAGAGACGCTTCCTACTTGTTTTATGATGCAATAATCAATAAACCCTTTGATTACAAATTGTACAAAATACATTTTATCTGTGTGTGTTTTTAATAGGTGAAAAGACAACACAATAAAGTTTCTGAAATCATGTTTTTTTTTTCATTCTTTAACCACTGTTTCTTACTATAGATTATAGGTAAGAATGACAGCCTAGCTGCTGGTTATTAATCAGCCAATCCTGTATAGCCAACAAGCTAGAACTATAAATGCACAGCATTAATGCCTAAGTTTAGCGTACAAGTCAATATCAGCTTTTAATTGATTTATAATAGTTTAACAACAGTTAATGGTTTAAAAAATATGCACATAGTATATTGCAATATATTTAAGCTGGCCAACTACGTCAAAGTCATCCCTTATATTGCAATATATGGACAAACAATCCCTGTATTGTTTAAAGGGTAAGGCATTTTTCAGTAGCAGTATGCACAAAGTGTCTCTGTCTTAAATATATTGATAATGGGTTGAGTGCAGAGGATCTCTTGTTTCTACTATATGTATATTGTGGTCACTACCTCATTGCACCCCCTCTTAATGTTTTTAAGTTAGTGGTTGAGCACAACTTCCCCTTGCTTGTTAAAAAATATGCACAACATCATTATATTTAGCCATTTGCAACATTCGCAAACCCACAAAACTCTCAGTATATTCTGTATATATATATATATATATATATATATATATATATATATATATATATATATATATCTTTGAATGTGATAAAACAGGCATCACAGCTCTTAATGCAGTTGTATTATCCTTCCATTAGTATGGGCAATGAGGAACTTGGAGGTATAGTTATATAACAATTAAAGCAGCCATATTACTATGTACTGTAGATCCTGTATGGAAGAGTCCAGTGTTACAGTAGGGTCTCGTGACTCCCCCAGTAATATGAACTACTAATATCATCTGTAGATATCCATCAAGAGGAGAGAGGATATAGATCCATGTCTAGGTGCCCAGGGAAGTTGTAAAAAAATGCCTCCTAGTACTGTGGTTACCTTTTATTATTATTATTATTAACATGTATTTATATAGCGCCAACATATTGCGTAGCACTGTAAAGTAAATGTGATTATACTGTTTTAGATGGTTAAGTAGCATAAGACAGAGACATCTTATAATTATATTATTAGAAGTAATGCATCAGTAGCCTTGTAGTAACCTACAGTGTTGGGATGGTCAGATATTATTGCACTGATATTTGTTGCCATTTATTCTAAGATAAAAATGTGGCATCTGTGAACTATGATGTCCTACTCTGTTGCAAAGATATGTTGCACCCCATTGACAGCCTACACAGCCTCCAAGTATATTACTAAGGGCCATTTTTGACATTCAGGATGAAACCTATTTTCTCTGTGAAGAATAAAGTAATTATACAAGTATCAATCAGGTCTTTGCTTTCAAATAGCAGACCATGTAAATGGTTGATTTGGGTGTCTAGATCTCGTGCAAACTTTGCACCTTTATTCTAGTACGCCTGTCAATATGTTAATCAAAATGTGCAATAGTGTCAACAAAAGAGATACATATGTGATATCTCAGGACCCTTTAACATGGTTTTGTTAAAAAAAAACATTTCCATCTGTCATATACTGTACACTGGGTTATGCAAAATGGGAAGAGTTTATACATACCAAACATTCAATAGCTGTCATTATTATAAAATGTGCTTTTTGTTTTTGGAATATGAACATCCCATTTACAAATCTGTCCCACCAACAAACACAGAATAGCACAGAATAAACAAAGAAGATACAGTTAATCCTTTTTTGCCAGCAAACATTATGAGGTGTAGCCTGAGATCTTTTACAAATATTGATAATGCTCTAAGCAGTGCTAAGCAGTTTGCTGAAATATATCAGTAACAGACTGACCAGCATAAGGATAGAATCACATGTCATTTACTTGGTAAAGGGGTATTGGTTGATGTATTACAGATAAGTAAATATACAGAATTATTGATGTAATCTCTCTTAACAGTGTTTATTGCAAAATGTATAATGTCTAAACCAGTGGTTCTCAAACTCTGGAACTAGCCACAGTTTGTCACACATAGAAGTGACATTTGGGGTAAATATTTATTTATTTATTTGGATATCCCTAGAGCCCTAAGAGTTTAAATGATGCATCCATGTTTTCATATGGTTGACATTGTTACATTATTGAGGATGACCAGAAACCAAAATGCATAAAGACCACTTATGAAGAGAGACTGCATGTATTACAGTATGCCCAGGCCCGGATTTGTGGAAAGGCCACCTAGGCCCGGGCCTAGGGCGGCAGGATTTTAGGGGGGCGGCATGCTGCCCAACCACACCCACATTGGTTCAAAAACAGTGGGGATGCACTGATGATAAAATCATTTTTTAAATTTCCCATGCGCCAATCCCTATCGCTCTGGTCCAGATGATGAAAAATTGCACGAATAAAGGGGAGGTAACAGGGGCGACGTATGGCAGTGGGCCTAGGGGCGCCCACTATGTAAATCCAGCCCTGAGTATGCCTAATGACTGTATATGCCTAAGCATAAGTTCATTATTATATTGATAGCCCAAGAAATCACCCAAAATTAGATGCCAGTGGACAGTTGTGTGCACCAATATGGAGCTAGTAGGGGAATCTTTAAGAAATAGACAGCCCATGTATCCTTGCTCTATTTTGGGCATACAGTATGTAGGAAAGGTGTTAAAAACAGAAGGTCTTAGAGCTCATTTACAAAATGGAAGGCCATTTTTTTTGCATTTTGCACCCGACAACCATTCCCATGAATATAACTTTCCCGTGTTTATTGGCGCTGTATTCATAAGGGCCTGGAGGTATATAGAGATGAATGATGGTTAATGTAAATATTTATATCTACTTTATGCTCCTTTTAAATAATACTGTTGTGACACCTGGAAGCTCGTGCAAGTCAGGCAGGCTGTAGGTGATAAAACAACTGACTTAACTCTGTAAGTGGTGACCTTCACAGTAATGTACCTCATATATTTGCCATATGTGCTTACTCTCCTGCAGAAGCCAAGACATTAATGATATTAGCTGGCTCATACAGCCTTCTGGGCTTTGGAACTGTTCTGATGCTCTAGGCTTCCTAGTCATAAAGCATCAAAGGTTGATGTTCTTTCGAGGAAGGAAAAAGGGAAATATAACCATATGCTAGGAAATATAACCACCCACAAAAAACAAACAAATGTGACTTTAGCATTTACAAAACTTTAGAATTTACAAATTCTTTTTCAAATGCTATTTTCCTTTTCACTGGATGAAATAAAGCCTGTTTTGCTAACAGTCTACCTTTAAACTTCCTAAAACGTTACTTATTAAACAGAAAATACATACCCTCTTCTATTTTGTGTTCATCAAAACATCAAACAGCTTTGTTCTGTCAAAAAGTTGGAATTTTGGCAAACTGTAAATTTGTTTATAAAAGCTTTGTGGTTGCTAGGTGACAAAACAAACATATCACATATGCTTAACAACAAGTTTGTACATATTTTCTTGTTCTAAACTTTCCAGGGCAGGTCAGGGATAAGGATGCATTAATTTGCTAGGGAGTCTTAGCAAGGACAAATATTTGTTCCCAAAAGCATTTCAATAATGCTGTAAAAACTTTTTATATGTGAAATCAGTGTGTGCATATCACTTGTAGAGCAGACTTAGATAAACCCGACTGTCAGATTTTTGATTGATGATCTTGTCTTTGTCTTGGGCCAGTATCCTGCAGTATTAAGCCAAACAATAATGGTTTGAGTCCCACATATAGTAAGATTTTGTTTTAAGTAAGAAAGAGAGATTAACTAATGCAAAATAAGCCTAAAAGTAATGATGTATGGGTGATCTGGGTTTCATAATCTGAGGTCTGACATTACTTTTGTTTCTTGAGCAAGAACATAAACATTGAAATATGAATACCCCTCAACTAAGAAAAATGCTTGTGCTGAATTATAGCCTAACATGGGTGGGAGTTGAAAGATTTATCTGATGCATATCTGTGATTTTGGCCTAGAAAATGAAAAGGTATCATATAAATGTCATTGTAGTCATTAAAGGGGACATAAAGTTGCTCAAACATTGGTTAACCAAACAGAGCTGGAGTTCCAATTACAGTATACAGCAGTACATTTAGAATTGATTCTTAAAGCAACATTGTGTTACACATTAGATACTTGAGGGTTCCAACTACTCTCAAGGATCTCTTAGAGATAATTTAAGAAGGTTCTCAGGCTAAACTGTAATTCTCAACACATTTCCTTTCACACAAAAACTTGGGCACCAGAGATTCTTAACAGAAAGTGTAGATTTATTGAAAAAAATTGAAGATGAAATAGTTACAATGCAATATCACATCATACACTGAGTTTACAATGGTTTTTACTCACACCATAGGTGTCTGTCCTCAATATAGTCAAGTACAAGAGGTCCTCTGCACTCAACCCATTATCAATATATTTAAGACAGCGACATTTTGCGCATACTGCTACTAAAAAATGCCTTACCCTTTAAACAACACAGGGATTGTTTGTCCATATATTGCAATATATTTAAGATGGCCAACTACGTCAAAGTCATCCCATATCTGGCCAGCTTAAATATATTGCAATATATGGACAAACAATCCCTGTGTTGTTTAAAGGGTAAGGCATTTTTTAGTAGCAGTATGCGCAAAATGTCGCTGTCTTAAATATATTGATAATGGGTTGAGTGCAGAGGACCTCTTGTAGTTGACTATATGTATTTTGTGGTCATACCCTCATTGCACCCCCGCCTAATGGTTTTAAAAAATAGTGGTGAGCACAACTTTCCCTTGTCTGTCCTCAATATACCAGATTGTCCCATGGTGCTCCAAGTCAGTACATTCTACCTTTAGCCCTACTATATTAGAGTTCCTACTCTGGAGGGTTTCACCTGGGAAAATACCCAACACTCTTTTTCTTGTTGGAGATCAAAAGCTCTACAAGCTAGCTCTGTCTGTCTAACACTCATAGAGAGTTCTATTTTAGATGCTACCCTAGCACTAACAACATTTCTGCATTCACAGGGTCCTTGCAGTCCTGATTTTACTAAGGCTTGGGAAACATTAAAACATCCTCCTGGAGAGCTGTCCAAAAGATAGAACCATGTACACCCTCCCCTTTTATAGACTCAGGGCCGGATTTACATAGCAGACTCCCCTAGGCCCTCTACCGTTCATTGCCCCCTTTCCCTCCCCTTCCTGTGTGCACACGTGCAAATTTTCAGCATCGGGTCCAGAGTACTGGGGATTGGTGCACAGGAAGTCTTAAAAACGATTGTATCTCCTGCAAATTCCCAGTGCTTCCGAACCAATGCATCTTTGTGGCCTTTTCACAAATCCAGGCCTCTTTGGACTAAGAAACAAGAACT
Source organism: Xenopus petersii (assembly GCA_038501925.1). NCBI lineage: Eukaryota > Metazoa > Chordata > Amphibia > Anura > Pipidae > Xenopus > Xenopus petersii. The sequence continues at coordinate 62,188,596 of CM076689.1, read as the reverse complement.
ACAATTGTTACTAGGGATACTTAAAATATTTCTGTCTAGTCTGGTTTTACTAACTGAGGGTCTTATTATCCCCATAATTTTTATTTCTGGGGTCAAGATTTTGGCTGTGTGAGACAGTTTTGGAAAATTCTCCTTGAGAAGGACTAATTAACAAATTGAGCACATGGGGGTTGTTATAATGGGTGAACTTGGTAGTGTCAATGCTGATGTCCACTGGAGGTTCACGATGATTGGCTGCTCTAAGAGAACATAACCTGGATGTCCTTACTGTCTCCAGGGATAAGGTATGGTATTAAATGGAAGGGATAGGGGACAGTTTATGAGAATTAAGGATTTGAAGCTTGCCATCATGATACTGCACAGTCATGCTGGGGACTTCGAGTTTTATGTGGAACAAAATGTCTTAAGTAGTGATGGACGACATTTATTGAAGTCAATGGGCGTCAGAATCATTTTGATATGTGCGACTATTTTGTCCAAATGCATTAGTCATTGTGCATCAAATAATTTTGTCGTGCAACAATTTTTATGTGCGCACCAATTTTTTTTTTGACGCAGTGGATTTTTCCCACCGAATTCTTGACGCAGTTTCACGAAAAATTCACATGCGTCAAAACACTAAAATTCACCATGAATCCATGCCTAAATTCATTCACCCATGACTAGTCTTAACGCTACCAAACAACATGAAAAAACCCAAGATGATTGCTTTGTCATCATTATAGATCAGTAAATATCAGTAAATATCAAGCAAAATGTTATTAATATAGGAAAAATTGGTCAAAAATAAAGATTTTGTTTGTTTGAATTTTGGTTTCCAGAATTGGTTTCCAGAAAATATATTTATGTATTGCACAAATTATGATTCAAACCTTTTTTAAATACTACATCACATTACATTACTAAGAAGCTTTTAGCGTTGTGTCTTTTAAACTTGTCTGCCATCATTTTTACACAGTGGGGCTCATTTATAAACACTGGGCAAATTTGCCCATATAGACAAATACAAGATTCCTCTGCACTCAAACCATTATCAATATATTTAAGACAGAGACAAATTTGCCCATGGGCAGTTACCTATATCAGTGATTAACTTTTTAAAGCCAGCTGCAAGTAGAAAAATTAATGCAGCAATTTGTTTGGTTGCCATGGGTTACTGCCCATGGGCCCCCCGTGTTTCTGAATGTCCACAATGTTGTGTTAGCATGACAGATATTTCTTTGACATCAATATGTTTAGCATTATTATATTAGCAAATAGTTGTTTGAGATAGAAGTCAACAGGGGTGAAAGGAAGAAACAATAAACAGCTGTTTTCTTTGAAAATCTTCAAATGGTATTTAGGTTTTGACAGGTCATATGATTTGCCTTTCTTTCTGTTGTTATTATAATAATACAGATAAGATGGAATCTATTCTCCATAAATTATGCTTTTCTCCAAACAAATGCACTGTGACCATCTGGTGGCCAAAAGAGTCCATGTCTTCTGTTGAAATATGTTCAGCTGTATCATTTGTTCTATATTTATATAATTGCAATATAAATTTGATGCAAATATCTTTAAATCATTAAATTAAAAATATGTGTCTGTCTTTCCTTTAAATGTAACAAATGTATGCCTCAATGATTTTTCTTATTGATTTAGCAAAACATAGAACAAATTAAAATTGTGGGGTTGAGTTCATCATACATCCAAAAAATAGTTTTGGCTTTAAAAAAATATATATATTTGTTTTACTAGGAAAGTTCTAGATTTGTTTATTTTTTTTAATTCACTAATGGTTTTCTCTTTTTTAATGCTTTTTTGTGGGGGTAGCTTATTGTGACTGTGAAAACGCTTAAATCAATTGCAATGGCAATGGCAATTTTGTGCCATATGTGATTGGTTACATAACCATAGTAATTTGGGCAACCAATATAAATGTGATAAATGTAAACATTTACATTTTTTTATTTTTAAATATTTTTTAAAAAATTGTTTTCTAGAAATTTACATTTTAGAATTGTTATGCTGTAATTTTACACCTCTGTTTTAACAATAACGTTTAGGAACCCCCATTAATATTAACAAATGTTCTGTATAGCTGATGTTGGACTATGTTTGAATGATTATGAACTTCAGTAAAATATGGATTGAGAAACAGAATGGTTTAGAAGCAACTAATATCAAGAAATGTTGTACTGTAATTGTCAGGGGGTAAGGTTGGACAGATTGTGTGTTATGGTGGTAAAATGGTGAAGATTATTTGTCTTATCAGACTGTTATGGGTCTGTGTAAGCCTGATATATTCTGGGGTTTACCTTAAGAATGCATTGTTGGTGCCAGTGGTAGCTCCGACTGGCATATTCCATTTATGAATGATGAGAATTATGTGGGCTTCATACTCATGTTGGTTCCTCCTTTTCAACTCTCTTTAATTCAGCTCCATACTACTCTCACTTAATACTCCAAAACATACAGATGCCATCTCCTTTAGGGGGGTTGCAATGCTTAAAAAACATTATATCTATATATATTTAGTAATATCCTGACATAGTATACTTCTTAACTGTCAAACCAATGTGTTCAAGTAGCTTGGACACCCACGATTTACATATTCCACCAGTTCACCAATATTCAAAATCATGATAAAGCAAGAAACCCCTTCATATATCTGTGTAGAAGCAGCTCCAGGGTTATTGGTTTACGTCTACTGTACACAGTATATGTGAATGTACAGAGATTCAGATCTGTCTTCGTATATCGTCCTCTCATTTTTAACTGGTAAGTCTTTGAGCTATGACCATATACTATTTTGAAATAAAAATATTGGGGGAAATGTATAAAGGAAATCATCATACAGTATTAAAGCTTTTATATTATTACAGCTCTGATAATGAATGCTTAAAATATCCTTTTTTTCCAGTTTACACTTTTATTCCAGCTAGTAAGGTGAAAAATATATGTAATTTGACACTGCATCTAGGAGGCCATTTGGGTTGCGCTTACAAATCTTGAAAGCGTCGACTTGACGCACTTAGCAGTTTGGTTCTCATTTAGCATTATGTTTACTTGTTCCACAGCAGGACTGTCTGATGTTAATGGACTCACAGCTGTTCATCCCACACCACTTCTTACAGGTCTAATTCAGTCATTAACATTTCATTAATGGACTGGCCTCCTAGCTGCCTGCCTGACTGTGTGGATATTGATGAGCCCCCTAGCACAATAAGTTGGTCCTGCTTTTTAAGGACTTTTTAAACAATTGCAGTATGAAGTCATGACATCTTAAAGAACGTATTCAGCGCTTCAAATAATTTCACTCATTTACAGAAATTGACCTTGAACAGACTTTGCACTCTTTTTTCAATCCCAGACACTTGACTCAAATGGAACGCATGCTTTTATTTAAAGAACATAACAGCACCATAACATTAAATGTAAAAATAACAATTGCTGCCTTTTTATTTCTGCAGATAGAGCTATCATGTATTTAATTTTAGTACACAATGAAGATAAAAAGAGATTGAGTTCTTACTTAACTTTCATAGTAACTATTTACTTGAAAGATTTTTTAATGATTCAGCAAGCTTTGCTTTATCTAAAATCTCGATATATATAATTGATACTTACACGTTTTGTTGTTAAAAGTTCTTAAAAACTAACTGGATTGTTCAGGGCTCAATACACTTGATGAGTTTTGCTTGGCAAAATAAAGAAATTAAATATTTATTTACAAAAAATGTATTTTGTAAAACCTGTTTTTTTCTGAAACACAAAGAAGAAACATTGGTTTGTATTGATTATAGTTTCTTCCCCTTTGGACATAATCTTGCTTAAATTATTAGCCTATATTATATAAGGTTAGTTTGTTACATTTTATGGAATTAAAAAAAAACATAGTTATATGGAGGTATTCATTGTTTTTTAAATGATTACATTTTTTAAATTAAATATTGGTGCTTCCACAACCCAACAATTATTTCACTATTGCAACTAAATAATCTATGTTGTCACTAAAAAAACAGCATGGCTCACTAATTTTTAATTAAGCTGGAAAGGCTGGAATACAGTCAGGCATTGCATCCTTTAAGTCAGTGTGTAACACCAGGGAAATCTCTGACAGACTCATTAACCGCCAGCCTAAAAATTTACTTTGGTGGGATCTTTGAACCCATGCAGTTTGGTTTGAACAAAAAGCTTGAGCCAGAAAAAAAGGACAGCCAAAGAATATACAGCAAATCACACCTGAAAATATACAAGCCTTGCAGAAAACATTTGCAGTTGTCTTTGATGAATACTTCATATAGACGGCATCAGTCTATGTGCTTTTCTTCATGTTTGTTGGAGTAATGTTAAATACAGAGTCACCTCTCAGCTAACCCATACTGTATGTTGCTGTTTCTATAGAACAGTGATAGGCAATGTAGATTATTTCATGAACATCAGAGGTGGTTACAGACGACTCTTAGTTTATAAAATGGTACCCAGTGCAGATCTTGTGATCACTGTAGCTTGGGTATTATGTTTGTCCAATAAGTAATCCAAGCCACTAGTGATGGGCGAATTTGTCTTGTTTCGATTTGCCACAAATTTTGCCAATTTCCCATGAAATTCGTGAAACTGGCTAATAATTTGTGAAACTGAGATTTTGACACCGCCGAATATTTGGAACCGGCGCCGACATCAAATTTTTTCAACGCCGGGGAATTTTCGCAACAAATTCACAATTTTTTCCGCCGGTGGCGAAACGGACAAATTCGCCGTGAATTCACGCCTAGCGAATAAATTCGCCCATCACTACAAGCCACTCTTTAAGACTTTATTAGAGTTTACCATAACAAAATGTCCTGGCAGGGTATTCCACAAATACCATTTGTGTTGCTTCAAATTAAAGTTTAGTGCCTCAATTCTAAAGGGATGGCCTCTTGTTCATTGTTACTTTCTATGTGTAAAAGAAGCCCACTATCTGTCTATAACATGCTCTAACATACTTGTAAAGAGTAATCATTTCCCCTCATAAACACATTTTCTCCAGAAAAAAGCAGCCCCAGCATTCACAGTCTTTCTTTATAGTTTAATTCTTTTACCCCTTTTCCATGGACCTGTAAACAAGCTAATTTTTGTTTTTTTCCCTCAGGGCAAGACTTTATTTGCTTTAGTAGCGACTGAATGACCCTGCCTAGAGTTACACAGTTAGTTATTCACAAAAGCTTCCAAATTCTTCTCAATTTAGGCCCTCAACACACTTCCATTAAATGTATAACTAGGATTTATATTTTTTTTACCCAACTGCATCACTTGCCACAATCCAAAATGGTTTGCTTCTCCCTATAACATTGTAAAGGAAAAGTTACTCCAAAAAATTCAAGTTTATTAAAGTAATGAAAATATACTGCAGGACTGGTGAAAGATTTGTATTTTTTTCTGAAACACTAATAGACTTTATACAAACAAGATGTTTTGTAGCTATGAAGACAACAATTGAAGATGGAAAAAGGATAAAAGGCACAGGTTACATAGCAGATAACATATAAGCATGGTTATTAAAATTAAAAGAATTAAAAGTTAGGTAAAGGATACGAGCATGGAGGGTGCATGTATGGCAGGTGCAGGGGCCCAGAGGGGGCTTTGTGATATGGGCAAGGGGGTCAGAGGGGGCCCCTGAGACAGCATTCCTGTTGGGCCCCAGGCCCCCAGTTTGACTCCAATAGTTCGACTAAAATAACCTTTCTGAAGCAAACATAGTGCTGGACATCAGAACATTATTGAAATTATTTGATACACTTTAATTTTTTGGTGTTACTGTTCTTTAAATGAAGCCTCACCAAAGAATCCTAGAAATGTGGCAAAAAAATATTGAATTTTGAATAACTGCTGCTACATATTAATTAAGTCTAATATCAAAACATTCATTTGTTTTTTTAAGTCAAAACATTGCCATTCTTTACATGTTGAGACTGCTATTTTTGTTTTAATCAAACTGAAATTAAAAACCTGCAGTCAACAGTGGTCTGTAAAGCTCATGTCCCTCACTTCAACAAATTGCTTTTCTTTATAATCTGCTTTCTCCTTTTGTAACGGTATGGAGGCTAAACATAGTATGCAAATTTAATGAAATTTAATATCAATGCCAGTTTGATTCAGTTAAACTTTTCATAAAGTTTAACTGAATCAAACTGGCATTGATATTAAATTTCATTAACTTGACTTTTCTATGTTCTGTTTGAAAATCAAAAGTACATATTTAGATTTTGTTTAAAGCAATTACAGGGCTTGTTATCATGATCAAACATGTCATCCAAGTCATGTTTCAAACTAAATTCTATACATCAGATGAATTTGCTCTAAAGCTTCTGAACCCACTCCGCTTTCACACACATAAATGGCAACTTTTTAAGTGAGGGTTATCAGAGCAATTTTGTCAAGTTTGCTTTTTCTGCCAAAGTAAAACAGAAGAGGACAATATATGATAAATAACTGAAATGACAAGATTTACTTCTCAACAGGAATCAAATCAAATAAAAAGGCCAAAGAGTCTTGATTTTCTCAACAGGGAAAATATTTACTCTCGTTAACATACACGATTTACATTTTAGGGGACTAATTGTAATGACTGCTTGTCTGGATCACAGGAGAAACAACTGGCTCTTGGGCTGATGGGAGTTTAATTATTTATTCTTCCATCGTACAGATGACAATCTAGAAAAGCCATTAGTGCTCTATAACGTCTTGGTAAATCTGTTGTCATTTTGAATCTGAACGTCAGGGAGCAATAGCAAAATGTACACCAGTGACTGACAATTTTGCCTTCATGGCATTTTGCAAAATGCTTTTTTTTAAGTAGCAGTTTAGCATTGTGGGAAATATAGAGATGTGGCCAATTTGATTTTTAGTACACTTGTTAATGACACATCAGCACAAATTAGTATAAGCTAACACAATTCTTTACTATCATAAACTGCCATAAAAATAAATGTGCATATATTTATTTTACGTAGTAGCATAATAATTGAGGTTTAGAAATGACATTCATCATCTGGTGTGTCCATCTGGCCTCTGATGAATGGGGTGCAACTGCACCTATTGGCATTATAGAACCCTGGAGCTATAACCTTGTGAAATTCAGTTCTTTCTTGAAACTATTTTTTGCCTTATCCAGTTTCACTGTGTGGTTTAGAGTGGCCTTTGCATTCTAGGTCATCAGGTCATCGCGTGGCTCAGTATTTCAACGTGGCTGTTTGCCTTTGGCTCAATCACCATATTAATATGGTGATTAACTATCACAGACACTGATTATTATACACTAAAGTGAATTACCATTTTCAGTCAAATACACAACTCTTGTAATACAGTTCTGATTCTCACCTTAGGAAAAAGCTGCCTAATTTGAAAATTAACAGTGGGGTATAAACTGTAGAGCTGGCCAGGAGTATAGTGAAGCCCAACTTGAAAATCAGGGTGAGATTTGAGATGAATGACACTTTACTTTCATAGATACCGCTAAAAATTTAGCTTCTAGGTAATTTAAGATCAAGCTGTCGTTGTTATTATTGGAAGAATAGTTGAATATCTGACCAATGCTTTCCTATATCTGTAAATGTGTTATTGACCATTGGCCTAGAAACCAGGGTGAAAGGTGTGATTTCATTTGAGGTATAGTCATTTGTAAATAACAAAAGACAGAATTCTCCGGGTTTAGGTGACGTGGAAATTTCTTATATTTCGCCATATGGCCGCCACCGATGCGGGAAAAGCGTCTTTACGACCGACCTTTGCACAGTCGCCCGATCTTTCCGATTCCCATCCGATTTGTGTTCATCAGGCATGACTGCAGCATGTCGGGTGTGGCGCCGGTTGGGATTGAGGAATTCGGACCACTGAACAAAGGTGTACTTTTACAAGATCACTGTGTCTGTGTATATGTATATTACCGGGGGAAGTGCCTTTTGTCCTGGTGTCTTTTACTTGCCTAGGGCAGTCTACCTTCCCCCCCCCCTCTTCTATGGACATGTGTCTGTGTGCTGGTTCCACCAATTGATTCATAGCATAACATGCTCATTGATTGGATATATTGTAAGACCACCTTTTGTCTTGGTGTATAATAAACCACTGGCCATTGTAGAAGCAGGCAGAATACTGGACCCCAGCTAAGAACGACTGCTGTGACGTTATTTCCGGGGGATTGCGCAACATCACCACACGATACATCAAGGTTTTCAGATCGATTGTCCATTAAGGCAAAAGATCATTTAATTAGGTTACAACAGATGGCGAGTCAATGCAGGTGGTTCAATTTTTCCCTTAATTTCAGCAGAATTAAAAGGGGCCATATTTTATTTCGGGCAGCAAAAAGGCCGGCATTGAGGTAAGACATTTTTGTTTTGATACTCTCATATTTGAGAAAGTTTTTGCTGTCTGCAAATTGATTTGTGGTCTCTAGGCTGCTGGAATCAGGTAAAAATCTACCAAAAGAACCTTTTGGGTGTATGTGTGGTGTTTTTCAGTATTGACTGCCCAGGTACTGGTTGGGGCATATCTGCATAACTGCTGTGGGGTTTATTCGTTTATTTTTTAACCATAAGGGACTGTTATTGCCTCTGCTGGAGGATCTGTGAGTGATTCAGACCAGTGGAGGGAGTTTCTGTGTATGGCGGGTGGTTGTAGGATAATCTTGTAGCAGGCAGATATGGCCAACAGTATCTAGAGGGGATTTAGAATCATTGTTTTTTTCATTTGTGTTTGTTTTCTGTCTCTCTACTAAGTGGTGTTTGTTTTAAAATTGCGACTCTATAGGTTTCATCCTTGCGAAAATCTTTTGTTTGGGAGGATTGTATTGCTTTTATTATTACAAGTTTCAATATTGGAGGTTGGGTAACAATCCGACCAATCTGAATTACAAACCAAGTTTCTAGCCCTTGCTGAGCGCTGAACAGGGGGAGCCTACGCCATTTTGAAATAGCACATGTGCCAGTGGCCATTTTGTCTTTGTCTTTAAGCACATGTGCCAGTGGCCATGTTGTCTTAGTTTTTGAAAAGGTATATTGGGCTATTGGTGGGAGGCACATCCCCTGCATATAACCCTAACAGTTGTTCTATTGTATATAATAGATTTTCATCTTTACATTTCATAACAGCAAAGTTCTCTTTGAACTTTTTGGAACATTTTTTACATTTTTGTTATACCTCTCTGCTGTTCCCTGCAGTCTATTGACTCCTACTTCCTCCAGGATAGGGGGTTTTCCTAAGGAAGAGACCATCACATGGTGTTGTAATTGTAATTGTCCTTTTGTGTGAGTGAAGGAAGAGTGTTGCATGGTTTACAACATAAGGCTATATGTTAACTAGCTGTTTCTCTTTTTATACTCCTTGTTTTCCTGCTCTTTCTCTCTTTATTTTCCTCTCTTTATCCTTCCTTCCGTCCTTTATTATCCCCATCTCTCTCACTTTTCTCCATTTCTCTCTTTTAAAACACTTTTGCTTACCCTCTCTCTCTCTCTCTCTCTGTCTATAACTACCACACTAACTCTTTGCCTTGCTTTTGGCTAGCCCTCTTTTCTGTCTTAATCTATTCTCAAACCAACACATTCTCTGTATGTTTGGTTGGAAGACATCTTTTCTGTCATTGGAAGTCTGGTAGTGTAAGATAGCTGCTGTCTGCTTATGAAAGTTGCTGTTAGGAAGGAAATTCCTGTTAATTATGACCATAAGGACTGTGCTGCGAAGTCAGACTGTATAGGGTGAAAAAACAGTGAACTGGTTAGCTTTTTGTGAGGAGAAAAAGTGGGCCAAGCCTACTCGGGTTCATCAATTGTCGCGTGAGCTTTGTTCTCTTTTCTCTTCCCCTCGAGGTCCATTCTAAGGGTGGAAGGTGTCCGTGGTTCGTACCAAAGCCTGGGGGTGGAGTTTGTGGGGAAATTATTGAGGACTGTTCCCTTTCTTGTTCGCTTTCTTGACTTTTCGTCACTGAGTGACCAGGTGTCCGCGGTTCGTACCGGAAGCTTGGGGGACGGAACTTGGGGAGGTGAACTGGGGAGGGGTTTCTCTGTTTCTATCTGTTTTTCTAGACACTTTCTCTCAAAACCTATTGGCCTGACTGGGGCGACCAGGTGTCCGTGGTTCGTACCGGAATCCCTAGGAAGGTTCAACTATATCTCCCTTGTTCTCACTTCCTGCCGCTCCCTCTCACTTGCTGTCAACACTCCAGGCATTGGGGACTCTTATCCTGCAGTCAGGGCGCTGTTTTGAGCCAATTTAGCACGAGGGATAAGGAAGGTGTCCGTGGTTAGTACCTGTCCGGATCCCTCGGCCGCTGATCCTTCTCTCTGAGTGGGCTACGGTGGATAATGTCCGTGGTTCGTATTTGAAGCCCTAGAGCTACTCAGAGGACGAACAGGTAAGGATCGACGGCGGTCTGCGCGGTGGACGTAGACACTGTAGGTGGACGCATCTACTTGGAAAAAGCTCGAGACTCGAGTATTGGTGTAGGGAAATCTAGGGAACAGAAGGGTACCACTTCTGAGTTCAGGACGGCTCAGCAGCACATGAAATCCACATATGGAGGAGGGACTGTTAAGTCCCTCAAAGATTGGCACAAATGGTCTTCAGGTTTAGAATGGTCCATCCCTAAGCAGGGGACGTTTGAGGTCTGGATCTGGGAAAAGTTCGTCCGTGAGTTCCACTCCGGACTCCAAACACATGGGTCTTCAGAGAAGGCCAATTTGTGATTACAGGAATCTACCAAGCCTTAGCAGCAGGGCATTCAAAAGTCTCAGACAGTAAGGTCAAACATAATCATGTACTTCCTTCCAGCCAGAACTGCAGAAAGCAATAATGAAAAGGACGAGACAGAGCTGCAAACAGGTTTAAATTTGCTAGCAACACAGGTCATCTCAACAGCCTCAGCTCATCTGTCTCCATCACCATCCCCACATCCGGAATCCGCAAAAGATGCCTCTGACAAAACGGATTACTGCCACCTTGGAAAATCTGATTTGGTCACCTTATGTGAAGCCAGAGGTATCTCTATAATAGACAAATCCAAATTAGAATGCATAGAGCCCTTGGAAAGGGATGACTTCCAACAGGGCCCTGAGGGGGATTACAGGCGCTACGGGGGGGGGCAAGGAATTCTGTAAGCAACTGACAGACAAAATGTGACAAAACTATGTATAGTGTTGTGTCCCCATTCCAGTTTATGACAGCGATCCAGGGCCCAGATGAGGACGCCTCGGTCTATTGGCAGAGGTTAAAACAAGGGGTAACAGATGCAGGGTTTGAGCCAGGTCCAGATGCCCCAGAGAACACCCAGTCAGTATCACCCATCCCTCTAATGTTAAAGGCTAAATTTCTGGCTGGATTGGTGCTTAAGCTAAGAGATAGGCTAATGGTTGCACGACCAGAGGCCCATTCTATGAGTTTCCACTCCCTTATGGCAACAATCCAGGCCATAGAACTGGACCTGCATGCCAAGTCGGCCAAAATCATGGCAGCTCTTGAGCTAATATCCCAGGACCACCTTCCCTATACTAGGAAAAAGAAACTCACCAACCGTACTAATATAACTTGTTTTAATTGCTATCAAAAAGGACATTTAGCGCGCCACTGTCCAGAAAATGAGGACAAGAAAGAACAAAATTCTCCTAGTCCTTATAAAGTTATTCCTGACCAGCCTCATGCACATAACCCAAACCCGGGGGAAATCTTACCGTAGTACGGAGGGCCCCCCCGGGAACCTACCATTTCATACCAGACTCTGAAACAGTTAAAACCTTCGGAGCTGCTACACAGTCCCACAGCTTCGCCCACTAGGAGAAAGGCAAACCGGTGTCGGCCCATTTTCTTGAGGAATTGCCATATCCTCTGTCCTGCCTCATCGACACCGGCGCAGCCAGGACTGTTCTAAAAACACAAGATCTAAAAGGCAGGATTCCACTCTCTGGCAACACAACCCCCACCATTGGGCTTACAGGTCATCCAGTGACTCTTAGGGAGATGAAACCATTGTACTGCAGGTTAGGTCAACACACCGAAGCAGTCAGATCTCTATTAGTTTCAGATGATGTCCCTATCAACCTATTGGGAGCAGACATTCTGTCGGAGATTCAGGCCAACATCACTTATACCCCAGAGGGTGTTGTGGTAACTAGTGCACTCACAGACGAGTTGCTGTGTGCAGTGGTGGCAGTCCCGTATACTGGAGAACCTGGTACACATTTGTCCCTGGATGTACTAGCTGAGATAGACCCTAAGGTTTGGGCGGTTGACAAATATGATGTCAGCTTGCTGCCAGTACCTCCAGCCACTATACGGATTGCCCCCGGTTGCGTGCTACCAAAATTGCCACAGTATCCTCTGAGTATAGCGCAGATGGATAGTCTCAAGATCCAGATTGATAGATATCTCCAAATCGAGGTCTTAACCCCAACACAATCACCCTGTAATACACATTTATTTCCAGTGGAAAAAAAATCAGCCAAGGGTCAGGAAGTCACTTACCGACTGGTCCATGATAACAAAATCATAGTCAGTGATGCCTCGTTAGTGCCTAATCCTCACACATTACTTGTGTCCATTCCTCCTAAAGCTTCGTACTTTAGTGTTATCAACTTGTCTAATGCCTTCTTTTCTGTTCCACTAGATCCACAGTGTCAATACATCTTTGCTTTTTCGTTCCAGGGTAGACAGCTGACATGGACCTGGTTACCACAGGGGTCCATGACTAGCCCATCGGAATATAGTTGCAAGCTAAAGGTGGTATTAGACCAGTGGGTGCCAGAGGATCCGGAGGTCGCACTGTTACAATATGTGGGCGATCTATTAGTTTGTTGCCCGGACAAGGATTCATGCTATAGACACACTATCTCGCTACTGAACCATCTGGCATCCACTGGGAATAAGGCTAGCAAGGAAAAATTGCAGTTTTGTAAGGAGAAGGTTATTTTTCTAGGCCTCTGTATCTCAAAAGGGACCCAACACCTAACAACACAACAGATACAGACTCTCAAAGACTTCACCCGACCTCGTAATGCCCGACAGTTGAGAGCCCTTCTAGGTCTGATCAATTACAGCAGAGATTGGATCCCTAATATTTTATTCAGAATGGGTCCTCTCTATACTTTCTGTGTTATTACAGAAAGTTGGTGACATAGTTTTAGATTCCCCTCTAACCTTTCTCATCCCACACTCTGTCCAAGAGATTCTCAACCAGGTCCAGACCAAACATCTTTCAGCAGCACGTCTGACCAAATCTGAAGTGACTCTCCTTACCCCTACTAACCTCACACTGAGACGATGTACAATACTCAATCCCGCATCTCTTCTTCCGACCCATTCTGACTCGGAAGAAGAGGGGGGGACGAAGGGATTGTGACCGACTCTAACCCAACCATGACAGAACCAACAGACAATCACAACTGTTTTGAACTCATGGAACCCGAGACAGAAGCAGTACAACATCCACCTCCATGACGGGCGGATCCACGCCAGCCACTGCAAGAAGCTGCTGGACTATCAAGTGCAATGATCAGGTGCATTGTTTCTATATACACTTGTTGTTTAATGTATTTTGGATACTGTTATGAGGAGTCACATCTGAATTTACTGTTCAAGATGCATTTACAATTAGCAAAAACAGCAAATAGGTCCAACTGCTGGGTGTGCTCCAAACCCCCTCCGAGCCAGAGCATCCCGGCAGTACATGCCCTTTATGACATCAGGGTGGGCATGAGGGTTAGTCCTTCAGGTAGATCAGCGGAACGCCATCTGTCCATAGAATTTAATCAGACATTCTTAGATGGTAATGTCACCTATGGTCTTGATGTCAGCCCCGAGGCTTGTACTAGACTTAGCAGACCCGTGTGGGTATCCGGTCAATTAGGCCAGTCCGGGATTTGTTTTAATATCAGCTCTGGTTTTGGAGCCAAGTCCCTGGGGAGGACCGAATGCCCATCTGGGATAACCATCCAGATCGACCATAGAATCCCTGACAATAACAACCTAACCACCAGACATGATTATGTCTGCTGGGGGGGAGGGTGTGACATTCAGGAGGGTGCAGCAATCCCATTATCCATCCAGTTGTTGCGCAATGCCCGTAACCGTAACCCCAATGACCTTTGTGTCTCATTAACTGGGCCCTATTACTTTTTGTGCGGCCAGGCTGCCTATAGAGCCGTTCCCCCGAATACTAGAGGGTCATGCTCCTTAGTCAGGTTAGTCCCTGCCTCCTACATTGCCGACGGTCACAAGGACTTGATGGTGCAGAGGAGGGTAAGTGTGGGAAGAAGGACCAGGAGAGAGCTATTCTCCACAGGGGACCGTGCATGGGCATGGTTTCCGGCATGGACCGGATGGGGTATAGAACTTATGAAGCGGCTAAATAATTTTTCCATCATAATGGACGAGATGTTTAATGAGACAGTCGAAGCCATGAGAGAAATTTCTTCTGAACAACGACAGCTGAAGACCCTTATGCTTCAACAGAAAATGGCTCTCGACTATCTTTTAGCATCAAAGGGGGGTTTCTGTGAGTTCATCGGGGAGGATTGCTGTACCTGAGTGGAAGATACTGGGGACAAGGTCAGGCCCATCTTGACAAGGTGAAAGCATTACAGGGACAAGCACGCACTATTGCAGAGGAGGGTTGGAACCCCTTTAAAGGTTTAGGGGGCTTCGGTGATATGTTGTTTTCTATTGGATCATGGCTTAAAGAAGTTGGAGTGTATGTCCTGATGCTGCTCTTTCTTTTCCTCCTCTATGTGACGGCGAGAATGACCTGTTGTTTGGTGAACCAAGTTGCAAGGAGCCGTGCAGAGGACCATGTGATGATTCCATAAAGAGCCATCGCCTGAAGCATCCGGAACCCTTTACCTCAGGAAGATCAGCACAGGAAGAACCACCACCTCTTTTTTTTTTAACAAACTATGGACTGTCCCTAAAACAACTGACTTCTTCCCTTCTTGGAGACTTTTTTTTTTTTGGGGCTGTTCTTCTCAAAGAAGACATAACCAGAAACCTTGTATGATGACATCACCTCCCTGAAGGCCAGTCTGGACCTCATGATCAAGATATAAAGAAGATCAAGAATATTAGGCCGGTTCTTCTTGTTAGTGCATTTGTAGTGTAGCATGTTCCCTTTTCTTTCTGTACCCTTTAGAAGCTTTGGTTGGAGTGATTGTAGCATTAGGAAGCCGTTGCTGTGACGACATATGGTGAAAAAGGAGGGACTGACGTGGAAATTTCTTATATTTCACCATATGGCCGCCACCGATGCGGGAAAAGCGTCTTTACGACCGACCTTTGCACAGTCGCCCGATCTTTCCGATTCTCATCCGATTTGTGTTCATCAGGCATGACTGCAGCATGTCGGGTGTGGCGCCGGTTGGGATTGAGGAATTCGGACCACTGAACAAAGGTGTACTTTTACAAGATCACTGTGTCTGTGTATATGTATATTACCGGGGGAAGTGCCTTTTGTCCTGGTGTCTTTTACTTGCCTAGGGCAGTCTACCTTCCCCCCCCCCTCTTCTATGGACATGTGTCTGTGTGCTGGTTCCACCAATTGATTCATAGCATAACATGCTCATTGATTGGATATATTGTAAGACCACCTTTTGTCTTGGTGTATAATAAACCACTGGCCATTGTAGAAGCAGGCAGAATACTGGACCCCAGCTAAGAACGACTGCTGTGACGTTATTTCCGGGGGATTGCGCAACATCACCACACGATACATCAAGGTTTTCAGATCGATTGTCCATTAAGGCAAAAGATCATTTAATTAGGTTACAACATAGGGTTATCAGGTACAATATATAGCCTGTAGAGATGGATACAGAGACATATAAACCAGCTAAGCTATTTATCTTCACTTAGCACAGTTCTATGGGAAAATGTATAGGAGTATAGCAGTGCTTTAAGCTACACAGTAAGTGGATTTACTAGCCCATACAGGTCACTATATGTAAGAGAATTTTCCCAGATAAATAATATGTGGGCTGTGCAATGAAAAAAATGCTAACCCCTGTAAAGTAGTCAAATTTTGCTGAATTGAGAAATGTCATATAGGGGCATATTTATCAAGGGTCGAATTTCGAATAGAAAAAACTTAGAAATCAGAATTCAAAAAGACCAACCGAAATTAAGTCAAAGCTTTTTTTTTGGTTGAATAGGTCATTTTTAGATCTAATAGGTCCATATTTGGGTGAATTAGAATCATATGAATCGAAGGAATATCACATTTGATCGAATTTAATTCAAAGCTTTTCCCAAAAAAAACCTTCGATTTTTCAAAGTCCACCAATTGATTCCAAATAGGTTCTAGGAGGTGCCCCATAGTCTAAAACAGAAATTCGGCAGGTTTTAGATGGTGAACGGTCGAAATTTAATTTTTAAAGAGACAGTACATGATAAATTTCTATATTTGAATTGACTGGACCAACAAAAGACACAGGCCTTCATTGTTGACCCATTGTAATATAGCATTGCAGCTGAGGTGAATGGAGACTGTTGGGTATCATAAAAACAAACTTTACATTTGAAGGCGAGTTAAGCAGATTTTGCGGTTTTATTTTTCTAGTGTTACATTCTATTAAATTGAGACAACTACTGCAAGATGAAACTATCACCCAATGCTACACTGTAGGGGTGGGAATATGTGAACTGAGAAATATGAGAACTAGCTGTACTGTAAATTCCATTAAGCAAAGCAATGCATAGTTCCCAATCTCCAAACTGATATTTCATGACCTGAAGCCAGAGGAACTTGCAGTTAAGGTGTAGATGGAAGCAACCATTTGAAATGCTATGGGAAAATACAGTTTTCATTTCTCAAGATTTTTATACTGCTGCTTTAATTTTTCATATTGATTTTCATGGATTATGCAAAGACTGAAGTGGTGTAAATCTAGTGTTTGGGCAGTGTAAAATAACACAAACACTGATAAATTCACCATTTTTCTTACACAGCTTTTTACACTGTTAAAACACCATTGGCATTATTTATTTTACACAGGAGGATAAATAGACCCTTTAACAGAGAAGAGACATATAGTATAGTATAGAGTATAGTCATAAAACATAATTTGTAATTAATACATATATGTTTATAGGACTGGGATGATGAACTTGCATCCTAGTGACTGCAATTACACTATGGTGCACATTTACTAAGCTCGAGTGAAGGATTTGAATGAAAAAAACTTTGAATTTCGAAGTGGTTTTTTGGGTACTTCGACCATCGAATAGGCTACTACGACCTTCGACTTCGATTTGAACGTTTCAAAGTAAAAATTGTTCGACTATTCGATAGTCAAAGTACTGTCTCTTTAAAAAATACTTTGACTACATACTTCGCCAGTTTAAACCTACTGAGGTACAATGTTAGCCTATGGGGACCTTCCCCAGAACTTTTTTTTTTGATCGAAGAAAAATCCTTTGCTCAATCGATTAAAATCGTCCAAATCGTTAGATTTGAAGGATTGTATTGTTCGATCAAACCTTTGCGCTAAATCAATCGAATTCGCTATTCGAAAGTCAAAGGATTTAACTTCGAGGGTTGAATTTGAGGGTTTATTATCCCTCAAAATTCGACCCTTGATAAATGTGCCCCTAAGTATGTCACTCTATGCAGTATTTCAGATATAGAGATGTAGGATGGACATAGACCAGCCATTACTGATGTGTTTGCTATATATGTTTTGTAGGGAAATCCTGTATCTGCCAGTGTAAACTGAATAGCTACAATCCACTCTCTTGGACTAAATACCACAAATGAAAGCCCTTACCAGTTTATTATTCAGAAAAACAGTACCATTTATAGAAAAGAGCATTGGGCTCAAGAGAAACTTCTTTTTTTTTACCAGCATTTCCAGCATCTTTAGCATTTTGCAACCTGGCAATTTTTTTTTTTAATTTTGATGACTAACCGTTGTTTATTTTGATTGAGTCTCAAATGGCTTTTTTCAGTGTCTGCATATGAAAAGCAAATATTTCATTAAATAATTGTCTGTAGGCACAGAGGATTTCAATTTATCTGATTACATGCTGATTTAGACAGTATCTGAAACTGTTCTGAGGTTTGAGATTTTTTGCTCAATGTATCATTTTGATAACATTAATAAAGTCAAATATAACTGGCCAAACGGAATGAGCTAGGGGGACCTATAATGAAAATTAACAGCAGAGAAACATTTTTGCAGAAATCTGTGGATAATGCAAAGTCATTTTGCATTCTTCTCGCTACTACAGCTCAGTTGATTTCTGTTCCAAAGGAGTCTATGGCAAGAAAGTGTAGATAAGATGTTTATCTGATGTGTTTACAGAGAAATAAGAGGGGTTTTTCAATATATTTTTGCTCAATATACTTGTTATTTATGACTATCATTACAGAACCCTAAATAAAAACTGATAGTGATACCTTGTTTCTGTCACTAGAAAATAAACAGCCCAAACTGGAACACAAAGGCAAAATCCTTATTGCTTTCTATAGAATAAAAATATCTTTGCTACATGAAGACTTTATTTTTTATATCCTCTATTGTTGTTTTTCCACATGTTTACTATACACAGATATAACCTTTGGAAAAAGGCCCAATGATGCAATGACTTCTCCGCACATAAAATGAAAAGGATGTACGTACCTACTTAAAACTAAAACAGCTGCTATCAATTTTTATAATTGCCTTCCAAGCTGACAAGATGAAAACCTATCCATTCAGATAATCGCTTTCTGAGCTGACAAGAAAAGTGAATAAAAAAAAACACACACAGAAGGAGTAGGTTGTAGCAATTCATAATGGGATGACAACCAACATTTGAAGCTTTACCTTTCTTTAAAAAGGAGATTAAATCATCTTTAATAGGGAGTGTAGGTAAAAAAAAATGTACAATTTTAATATAATATTTTTTTTGTTAGTTATCAGCTTGCTTACCGAGAAGGGAACTTAGATGCTTATAATAAAGCTGTCCAAAGGGGTCCAAGCATGGGAAACTTTTATTGAGATCCCCAAACCAGAAGATCTACAGTATGTAGGGTGGGGAGAACATTGGGTAATGTGTTTGACCCTTTTTGATTGAATATGCAGTGTAACTTCATGCACAGTATAGTACCGATGAAAATAACAGCCTTTCACTAAGCATTGTAGGAACAGTAGGGAGAAAAATTTATTTAAACAATACCAACAGAAATACAATTACATTTCAATTAAAACAAGAATAAGCAATACATCAATTTAATCAAAAAAGAAAATGAAAGCATCTTATTTCTGATAGGTTTCACAATTCCCATTGTCTTAAAGAGTGTTTCCTTCAGATTAACTTTATGTATCATGTTCTAGGATATTTTGTCTGTCCATTTGCACTTCATGTGTCAGAGAGGATACCTTATCACCATGATGATTATATAGAAGGTTTTCCAATCCATATCATTCCCCCTCCTGCACCCACCACCACATAAGTAAATTCAGAACAGACATTCATGGTTATGAAATGCAAATCAAGAGGCATCATTATGTTTTTATTCCATGACTTTTCCCACCTGATCTTTTCACCTGTATCCTTACACCTGTCTCCAGGCTCTCCATCCCTCCTTCCTCCTCCAACTCCCCCCCACTCCAGTGGCTCACAATCTGTCTCCTGAGACTCAAAAGCCTCCTCTATTTTACTCTTTTACTTGCTTGGATTACATCGGATGAGAGACTTTCCTTTTCTCCAGTCTTCCTCTTCATCCATTCTTCTCCTCGATTCTCTCTAATTCTACCTCGTCCTCTTCTTCAGAATGCCTCCACGATTTCCCTCCTAGCAAAATATACTTAGTTTGATGACCCCAAATGTTAATGTTATGGCAGGCTTTGGTGCAACATTTATAACCATAGCCAGACTTAATGCACAGGTTGCACTTTATTACCTGGAAACATTCTTCACTTGGGTGCCCCCACACAAAGCACATTTTTGTATATTGCACTTCCCAGCGTAATGCCTGTTGGACTCGCATTTTTAGTATAGTTTGGGCTGACCCACAATAAAAAAGAATTTGGGAGATGCCTCTGAACATTGTGCTCTACATGCATTTTAACTTGGACTTTATAACCCCCAACCCAGAAACCCTCCTCATCAATCACTTGCACCAGGGGGGATAAGACTGGCACCTGAGCCATATGAGAATGTCCTGCTCATGCACTGTCTCATTCTTCTTGATAATAGTAACCAGTATGGTTTCAGGTTTGGAGACAGGTATTAGCCTAATCCCCTCCCACTATTTGGCCTCTTTATCCAGAATTCCACTAACCCTCCCTCTCATTCGCCCATTTCATTTTAATATTTCTTCTCTTTTCATCAGACTCAACATCCCACTCACATGCAAATAATTTCCTATTTCCCTAACATTCTCTCCAGGGCCACAATGCTTCCATGCTCCTCACTGACAGCAGCCATTTCCTGGTTGGTCAGAGCACTTTTTGCAACCTCCAGGACCAAATAACTCTCCCTGTTTGTAGCCATCTCCTGGTTGGTCAGAGCATTTTCTGAAACCTCCAGGGCTACATGGTTCCCAGGCTCCTCACTGCCAGCAGACTTTTTGAAGTCATTAGACTCTCTCTTCCTGGGTTGTCTCAGTTGTAGCTCCGCATTTCCCTGCAGTTTTTGGAATCAGAGTAACTCTCAGAGTAAAAACAGACCTTAGTTTAAATAGCAGTTGTTTGTGGGGTACTGTATAAAAGGCTTTGGCAAATCCAAATAGATCACATATACTGTCCAGCATTTTATTTAAAACATAATGTCCAAATCAGTGCTCTGAAGGTCAGCCCTTAAGGCACTAAAATTAGCTTTTCTGAAATTTGCGGTTTTGTTGCCCCACTGTATATTTTTTTTGCACCAAACATTAAAAGATATCACATTATGTTCACTATTACCCAGAGGTTCAATTACTTGCACATTTGCTATACGTTCTAGATCCAGTATAGCATATTATATTCTAGGTTGTAGCAATTCATAATGGGATGACAACCAACATTTGAAGCTTTACCTGTCTTTAAAAAGGAGATTAAATCATCTTTAATAGGGAGCGTAGGTAAAAAAATTTTTATAATTTTAATATAGTATGTTTTTTTGTTAGTTATCAGCTTGCTTACCGTGAAGGGAGCTTAGATGCTTATAATAAAGCTGTCCAAAGGGGTCCAAGCATGGGAAACTTTTATTGAGATCCCCAAACCAGAAGATCTACAGTATGTAGGGTGGGGAGAACATTGGGTAATGTGTTTGACCCTTTTTGATTGACTATGCAGTGTAACTTCATGCACAGTATAGTACCGATGAAAATAACAGCCTTTCACTAAGCATTGTAGGTACAGTAGGGAGAAAAATGTATTTAAACAATACCAAAAGAAATACAATTACATTTCAATTAAAACAAGAATAAGCAATACATCAATTTAATCAAAAAAGAAAATGAAAGCATCTTATTTCTGATAGATTTCACAATTCCCATTGTCTTAAAGAGTGTTTCCTTCAGATTAACTTTATGTATCATGTTCTAGGATATTTTGTCTGTCCATTTGCACTTCATGTGTCAAACATTAAAAGATATCACATTATGTTCACTATTACCCAGAGGTTCAATTACTTGCACATTTGCTATACGTTCTAGATCCAGTATAGCATATTTTCTGGTTGGCTCCTCAACAACTTGCGCCATAAAATTGTCATGCAGCAAGTTTATAAACTTGTTCATATTAACTCTCCTGGCAGTACAGTCAATATCTGGATAATTAAAGTCACCCATTGGCATTACTTTCACCAAACTAGCAGCCTTTTCTATTTGCATCAGGAGCTTAGCCTCCTCCTCCTCACTCCTCCTTTTTAGCATACTCCTACAATTAATTTGCTGGACACTTTACAATCAGTGAAGAGCTCAGCCTCTCATTTTCTAACATCACCCCCTCTTTTATATAAGCTTTTAAATCCTGCCTAACAAACCAACATACCCCTCCTCCTTTTCGATTGCCTCTGTCCCTCTAAAACAAAGTAGAGCCGCTGATATTAACTGTCCAGTCATGCAACTTATTCAATCATGTTTCAGCCACACTATCACATCATATTTTCCCTCCAGCACCAGCACCTCCAGCTCTTCCATTTTACCAGTCAGACTCCTTGCATTTGCAAACATACATTTAATGCTGGTACCATATTGCAAATATGACCTGCGGTCCTCCTTGTACTTAACAGTGCCCCCAATCATATCTTGTTCTGCATTTTTCCTTCCTTTGCCCACTACCTCGTCTAACCTGTCTTCCACGGAATCCTTTATTAAACCCTCCCCCCCACATCTAGCCATCTTCTCCCCCAAAGCAGCTGCACCATCATCATTGAGGTGCAGCCCATCCCTAGCAAAGAGCCTGCAGCCAATTGAGAAATCAGCCCAGTTCTCCAAAAACCCAAAAGATGGTGCCTATAGTAGCAGTCTCTAGGAAGGGACTGTGGTTGTGGGATAGCAGGTGTAGTAGGGAGAGATGGTGCCTATAGTAGCAGTGGGATAATAGCCTCTGAGAAGGGACTGTGGCTGTGGGATAGCAGGTATAGTATTGAGAGATGGTGCCTATAGTAGCAGTGGGGATAATAGTCTCCGGGAAGGGACTGTGACTGTGGGATAGCAGGTATAGTAGGGAGAGATGGTAACTATAGTAGCAGTGGGGATAATAGACTCTGGAAAGGGACTGTAGCTGTGGGATAGTAGGTAGCAGGTACAGGAGTATGAAATGTCCCCTAAAGTGTATATGAAACGTCACTCAACATTTCAAGGTAGCTAAGGTTGTGAGTCTGTGTGTAACCCAATAAGTGTCATGGTGTGTATATGATTCTGTGTGTCTGAAAATCCTACACATCTTCATGTGTTACTATAAAAAATAACTTTGTTTTGACCTGATATAATTTTGTATGTGTCCACTGTTTCTGAAACAGTTGTGCGAGAGACAGCAGTAATCCTATGCCCACTGAACACTTCCATTGACTTTGAGTTGATGACTGATATTACATAGTCAAGTGAGACTTGTGGATCCATCAAAGAAGAAAGCCTATTAATTATATCAATTTGTAAACATAATATCCTAAATGCCTTTGGAAATTTAAAAACATGCCCAGTACATTTAAACTGTAACTTAAGCCATACCATCGAGAAGTCAGAACCTTAAGAATGTGAGATCAATCACCACAGTTTATTGATTGTTGATATAAGATTGTTACCTTATATACTGTATATGTTCATTGCACATAATCCAGGGCAAAAATATACAAATTAAAAACTTAATGGGGCTAATTTACAAACAGTATGCATTAAACCAAATACAAGTATTTATTTATGAATGTATTTATGTGCAGTAAAGTGTTATGCATAGGTCATGGCAAGAAGCCAAAGCACAGAGAGACCTACATTATGCCAGTATAGAACTAATTGTAAGGATATAGAGGCCTTTGATATCCACCTTCTGAGCTCCAGCCAGATTAACATGCATTTGATGTGTTTTTATAGTGATTTAGAAAACATTCCACAATATACTTTGAAGATTTACTGTATACGTTATACAGTATATTGGAATGATGACTCAATCTCAACTAGATAAGGTAAAAGACAAGAACAAAGTGAGGTTGGATGCAATATGACGAGGAAGGTTTACTCTGTCTGCTCTCTGATACTTTCCCCAAAGCTTCAGAGGAGAAACAAAATACTACTTAAATGTACCAATTAATTAGCCCTGAAATTAGTAATTAGAAGTAATTCCATCACTGATGGATTATTACTGAAAATTCTTGTATGTAGGGTTTCTGAAAATTCAGAAATAACTATGGAACATGTTGCTAGCATCAAATTCAACATGAGGCTATGTTAAAAAAAATAATATTTCTCATTTTCAAAATGTCATGTGTTGTACTTGCACAGTTTGTAGTTAAATAAAGGGTTTAGATGATTTGCAAATTAATATATTCTCTTTTTATTTACCCTTACTCAGTATCCCAACTTTTTTGGAAACAGGGTTGTACAATGAATCTTTACCTGGATCACAACAGGCCTGTAAATTGGTTATCTGCCATTGTCATTGCGTTTTATGTATTCACTCAAGGCATCAGGAATTTGGAGCTCTGTCAACAATGCTTGTCAGATGCGGTCCACAAACTCTCATGGAGTTACTTAGAGACCAGTTAAAGTCTTGACCTCCCGTATTGCAGTTAGTGGCATTAAGGAAGCAAAGTAATACTTTTTATAAACACTTTGGGGGTCATTTATAAACTTTGCGCAGGGCAGTTTGGTTCGCAAAGTGAATATATTTGCCCTGCGCATTTATAAAGCTGAATAAGAGGGTGCAAACAGAATTGCAAATTGTCTTGCAAATTGCGAATATTTATGTGCACACTCTGCAACTCAATTACGCCACAACTTTGGTGGCAGATAAAATATTTTGCAAAACAGTTTCACAAACTGCGAATTTAAGTTACTGTCAACGCTATTTTCACACACAACAACCTCGCACATTGGGTGAGCTCGCGCAAACTCCCGTCTCATTTGCGCGCCATTTGTGAAAATTTATTCACAAAAACCGGAAAGATGGGCAGAGCAGTGCAATATATTAGCGTTCAGGAAAAAACATGCACAATACAACCATTTGCGAAAAATATGCGCTGCGGGAACTTCATAAATGACCCCGTTCGTCAGAATATTTACAGTAATCTACATTATTGTTGGAACTATACCTAAGGAGTACAATCAGACATTCAGACTTCATGAGTGGTGTTCAAAGATCCAACTGTTCTGAGAAATACTCACACAGGGAGCACAAATCATTGATGTCCCTCTTGGGCATATGGTCAGAGCTACAGTAGGAACACCAACCTCAACTGCACCATAGTGCTTGAAAGTACAGTCAAATATTGTGATATGGCATTGGGAGAGCCTTCCATTACTGACTGCTCCCAGTGAATAAACCTTTAACCTGGATAACAGGTCTGATCCCTGTATGGGGTATATCATCCCTTACAATACATAAGCGATATTTAGAATTCCATGTATAACTCAGCCTGCAGCCTTGTGCCTTTATATGATCACAGAACACCTTAGTGACTTTAAATATCTTTATAATTTACAGTAGGGGTATATTATCCCTTATAATACACAAGTGATACTCAGAGTTCACTGTAAACTCCTGCAGCCTTATCCCTTATGTGCCAAGCTGCAACATCAAATACTTACAAAAATAATACGTTACTGTATCTTTGTCCAGCTGTTTCCACAAACTGTTAAAGCTTCTGAAACTTTTTTGTACAATATTCATCTATATATACTGCTATACACATTTTAAAAGAGGCCACATTTTTAATTAGATTCTAAATTACTAATTACACATCTCTCAAATGAACATATTACCTTGTGTTGTGTGAAAATGGTAAATATCAGTAAAAATGATAGTGTCTTAATGTTCACTGATCTAGACACAACTGCAGAGAGATCTGCTTTCTTCAGCAGTTATTGATATTAATTGCTGTATTAGAATGTGCTATGGGAATACAGATCTCCCATTGCAAGCATAAGGGATCATTATTTATAAGCTAAATGATCCCACAAATTTTAGACTTAACATTTCCACTGGAAATATTAAAAAATAAAAAAAAATTTATGCTGAATTCTAAATTTTAAACTGGTACAAAGAGACAGTGTAAGTAACTCTTTATTAACCAACATATATTTTGATTTTGAAGAGGTAAAGAACATGGTTTATATGAGGCTTCAAAAATCTGTCAGACGGAGCAAATGGACCAACAGTTTCATTACTTTGTACAGAGAGAAACACTGCAGCTCAGATTTAGTTAAAGGCTAATTCAAGATCAAAATTCCTATTTATAATTGATCATAGCCTTCAGGGATTCAAAATCTCAGACCCTCCCAAGGAAACTAAGTTATTACATCTCTTAGTAGGATATAGACAATGTTAATGTCTTTTACTTATGACTCTTTTGGTTTTATCCACATCAGTAGTGAATAGGGATGAGTGAAAATATTGTGCCAGGTTTCATTAAGAGAAAAAAAACCCAATGACTGTAATAGATAGTAAAAAAAAATGTTACCCAGTTTTAAGTTTAAAAAACACCCATTGATTTCAATGCATGTGGCAAATGTTTTGCCATTTCACAAATTTCTTGGTCAGATTTACCGTATCACTAATAGTGAGAAAATTGAACCACAGCTATTTTGATCTTGTTGGTGGGCAAGTGTCCTTGCACTGTACTGATTTCCTGGCTTGCCTGTGCCTACCCTACTACCCACTGGAACCTCCCTGCTTCTTTACCCTGTCAAGGTTCTATCCCCTACGTCCGTACTACAGGTACAGAGCTCCCTTATCAGTGAATTAAAGTATTAATGCTTCTTGGCAATTGCTCAGATCTAGTGATGGGCAAATCTGATCTGTTTCGCTTCGCCGAAAAATTCGCAAAAGATTAGAAAAATTTGCGAAACGGCAAAAAGTTTGTGAAACGCATTGAAGTCATTTGGGGGGATGTAATATCACGCACAATCGAATAAACTGTTCGCAAAGCGAATTGCGAGTAGTTTGCGCGCGAGAGTGGGCATGTAATAATTTGCTTTGCGACTGTTCTGCTACATTTGCTACTGTTTCTGCCGTTTCCCTCAACTTTGCGAACTTTTGTTATTGCGCTCTATTGCGCTGTTGCGCTATCAATTTAATAAAACTTCTTATCGCAATTTGCTTATATTGCGCTTGGTTTTTTAATGAGTCGTGTCTGTAGTCGCTGTTCAGTGCAAATGTTATTCGCAATCTAATCGCAATGTAATTGTGTTCACGTGGCTTTGCTATCAGTGTTGTGAGAAGAAGGTGTATGTACAACTTTTGCAGAAAGATATTCGTGGAGCAATTCCACCGTTCTCATTGCGTACGTTTTTTCTTTATTCTTCATGTAATTTAAAAATGTGGTCAAGTTATATGTGGTAAAGATATATGTCAGCATTTTTTTTATATGTGGGAAAGGTATATGGCTATTAGTTTTTTTCCAGTGACATTGCGACTCATCTTATTTTTGCGTTTGCTACTGTTTTGTGCTTAAGTTATATATCTGTGTGAAAAATATTGCATTCTGCGTAGCACAAATATATTTGCAAAAGTGTGAATGTGTGCTGCGATAACGCCAAATATTACATCTGGGGGATTGGGTGAAAATTTTGACGTAATCTGCAATTTTGACACGCACCAATTTTTTTTTTGTCTCAATAGATTTTTCGGTAGCTAATGTTCATTGCAGTTTCGCAAATTTATTCACGGGCATCGAAACACAGAAATTTGCCGCAAATCCATGCCTGCCGAATTTATTCGCCCATCACTACTCAGGTCTCCCACAGGGGAAATCACCCCATTTACCAAAATCAAGTATTAAGCATTAAAGTAAAGGAGATTCACAGAGATCAGAGGTCCAAGTATTGGTGCCCATTTCATTACATCCTAATAAGGGAGAGGGGATTTTTCTTGAGGATTATAAAGTTGAATTCTCATGATTCTTGGTGTTAATTGGATTGGGTCTAGCATAGGTCTCTTTCACATTGAGATCTTTTGGTGAATGGTAACTGGATTATTCACAGGTAATTTTTGTGTTAGCTCTTGGCTATTTAGGTCATAAAAACCCTTTAGCAAAACCCCTTATCAAACATCAGCACTCAGCTAGAAATCTGCAGCAGTTTGGTATAGTGCTACAGCTAGCATTACGCACAACGGTTCCTGACTAATATCATCTTCTGCATATGTATTAAAAGCTTATATTCTGTAAGGTTTGGGTCTTACAGTAAAGAGATGCCAATAACTAATTTATGTGCATCTAAAGGTTGATGAGAAGTGTAGCACAACTACAGCTGACAGCGTGTACCTATTATTCAATAAATTACCCCTCAGCTTTTTTGCATTGCCTATATGCAATGATTGTTCATGGAAGTTGCATGTCTTTGTAATTAAAACCTTTTTTCATTTCACTGGGCAGAAAATACACTGCAAAATATTTCAATATTAAACCATTCAGTGGTCTTCCCAGTTACATCCAGCATAATTTAACTATTCATGAATACCCCCTATATGCTATGTGGATTAAATATTTCCGGCAGGTTCAGACTAAGCACATCAGTTCAGCAAAAGCTTAAATATGCTGAGTTTAGCCTGTGTCTGCCATCATATTAATGACTCACACAGTGCTTTCCAGTATTTGTATTTAAACAGGGATTTTATTTCCAGGTATGAGTATCTTCAAACAAAGGCAGCTTTTTTACAGGTTTCTCCAGCACTCATTTTATATTTTCTACTTAAGGATATTTAAGTCATTTACTTACTTTTATCTGAATTTGCAGTTTCTGTTTAGAAATCCCACTGATGCAGTGTTTAGGCTGAAGCAATTGGTCTACTTGTAAATGCATTAAATGGGTCAGTAATCATCAGTCTAAGCCGCACCTGGCTATTTTATACATCTGTTCTACACATTTAGGAATATCTTTTTTATTTAACACAAAACAAAATTACCTTGATTATCGTTCTTCTAAATGTGCCTGACCATAGAAATGGAAATGGAATGCCATTGAAATTGGAAAAAGTTACTTAAAATAAATCTAAGCGAACAAAACCTAACTCGCTTTTTAATTCATTCTTCATTGGCTGGATAGTGTAGTAATAGTCACTTACAGTATGTTTGCATTAAAGTATGCTTATCTGATTACCATGTGCAGCATTTGCACAGTTCCAGAAATATTTAGGGTTTACTAAAATCCAATTTGTTCTCATTATTTTGTTAAAACAACTATGACCAACTTCCATCCACAATTTTAACTTATTTATCATTAAATTAACTTGAAAAAATCTGGTGCGGGAAAAGACTGAATAAAATTCACAAAATAAGATTTTTTCCGATTTGATGTCCAAAATCTTTTTTTCGACTTATCACCCAAAAGCAATGAGTTATTCAGATCATCGTACGAAACCCAATGCAAATAGTAATATCTTCCAATTGCAAAAGGGACATATGCCATTGACTGCATGACCTTTGCAGGTTTAAGATGGAGTATTTTCTGATTCTGACTTTTAGCAGCCTCGGGGTATACTAAATTTAGAAAAAAATGTGTTTCTTTCCATAACAAATTGTGTTTTTCCCTTTAAAACCAGAAAAAATCTGACTTTTATAAATAACCCCCCTCAAGTATATTGCCCATATTGATACGATTTATGAAGGCACTTGGTCCAAACATGCTTCTGTGCTTCCGCATGGTTGCCAATGTGAGCGTATTGACCCTGGGGAAACCTGGAGTTATTGCTACTATGGACCAAGTGGAAACATTAATAAAGGGTCAAATGCAAACATTGTTTTAAAGGCGTTATCTGAAAGTGATGCATGAAATTTGCAGCTACAACTTGAATATAATTAAGGGGAAATGTAAGAAAATTTGCAAATAGAGAACATTTGCACACTACACACTATCGTAAACTATACTAGTCGATATTCTACTGTCACATGAGGGGCAAAGTGTTTGCAAAGGTAACATATTTTACTTTGCAAACATTTATTCACATTGTGAATGAATTGCGAATGATTTTTGCTTTAGCAACCAATATTACATTCCCCCATCAGTGTCAAAACACAAGTATCAATTTAACTAAGCTTGTTACATAACAAAATTTAAACATATTCATCTTCTTTTTCAAATATTTAAAAATGTTCAAAATAGATTGTATTTGAACATTGTCTGTTTTGGCCCACTGTTTTTAAGCTGAATCCCTTTGAACATCTTATTGTATATTTATTATTATTGTATATATGTTAGATTTTAATTTTCTAAATACCGTTATTCTTCCAGATTGTACAGGAGAATGGGGACGGATCCAGATTCGGGCTACCTGAATCTAATTACGAATAATACAATCATCTTTTAATGGACCTGACAATCTGCATGCTAACTTTTATAATTGGATTGGGACGGTCCATGGTGATGGCTTATATATAATGATTTTGATAAGGATATCACTTTGGTGGTTAATTTGCAAAGGACACTTTATTTAGATGAATTGCAATATACATATTTATTTGATGAAATACTAAGAATCATTTTTATATGTCGCATTAGGCACTTGCACTTTATTTATTGTTGTATAAATTTATTAGCACTGTCACTTTAATGCACTTATCTGTACTGGTATAATATAGCTAAAGGAATAATTGATAGGTGCATTATATGCTGTATGAATTGATTAGCACTGTCACTTTAATACACCCAATTTTATAATTTTATTATGATATGACTATATAATATATTTTAATGTTGTAACACGTGGGGTGTTTTGGTAGTGAAGGTGTATCTAATATAAATGTTTAAGGTGATGTTGGTTTGCTATAAGAATTAGTCCTTTGTCCGGTCTCCCATTCCCTGATGAAATGCTGGGGTTGCTAGGATACGGCGTGACATGTGAGGTAATCTCGATTGCGTATGTTCAAAGCACCCAGTTGTTACAACGTCTGTTCCCGCGTGATTTCCTTACCCGTGATAATGATAGCTTAGGGAGCCACGTCACTAAGCTGGACGTATAGTCGGCGGAAGTGACGTAGGCGTATGTGACGTCACAGATCCGGAAATTCGGGTAGCGCGCGAAAAATAGGGACGGACGCGTCTTTGGAGAGGGTATTTATTCTGTTACTCATTCGGCTACACATCAGAATCCCCTTGACAAAGGCTATTTTGCCGAAACGTTGGGGTCATTCTCATTTAGGCAGGTGTATCCGCCACTTGTATTCCTTTTTTGCCTTTTCTGTACTTAAGGGTGGTATGTATATCATGACTATGTGAAATGTTTTTTTCTTTTTTTGTTCACTGTGATAACGATGTCATTGTCTGTTTTTACTAAGTAAAGCATATCTTAAATTTCACCACCTGAGTCGAAAATTCTTTTTGAGTGTGCAGACCCAATTTTCTGTAATTGTCCCTTTGAACATCTGTCAGATTTCGAAAAAGAAAATTCAGGTATGTTTCCCTAGGATGAAAACAGTTACAATATCTTCAATTTCATAGGTTTGGTTGTCTGTGCGTAGTGATTGTTTGGAATATGTGATAGTGGTGGAGCAGATAAGTGATGTGGAGAAATTATGTAATATATATATCTGCACATACTGGAGGGGGTTCTGCAAACTTTTTGGTAGATATACTTTTGGTGTAATAGTAATGAAAATGTCAGATGGGGTACTTTTGAGTGCTTTAAGCCAAAAATTGAGAAACCAAAACACTACCCCAACCCAAAGTCAACTAAAACAAAATTGACACTACAAGAAGTGACATTACAACACTGAACACTCCCCCCCCAGACATTCACCACACTCCCTCCACACTCCCCAGTCTCTTCTATGCTCCTTCTCTCCTGTGACTGATGAGGAAGTCTCAAAACTTTTGGTCTTCTCTCATCCTTACTACCTGCCCACATGATCCCATTCCTTACAAACTTCTACACAATGCTAATCTCTAATCAAAGCCTTTACTCATATATTTAATCTCTCACTCTCAACCGGAATCTTTACTTCTCAACTAAAACTCAACTAAAACCTGCACTAGTCACCAATTTTGAAAAGCACTCTCTGGATCCCTCCAATCTCGATAACCTACAACCTATCTTTTTGCTACCTTTCATCTCTAAACTACTTGATAACTGACTAATGCTATTCCTCTCTAACCCCATAGAATCTGGTTTTGGGCAACAACACGTCACTGCCACTGAAACTGCCCTAACCTTTCTAACTAATGACATGTTAACAGCTAAAGCCAACAGGCACTTCTCATTACTAATACTGCTTGATCTCTCAGCTGCATTTGACACTGTGGATCATCCTTTCTTCCTCCTGTCCTTCCATTCGCTAGGCTTTTATAACACAGCCATGTCCTCATTCTCTTCTTACCTCACAAATCGTTCCTTCAGTGTTTCCTACAATGGAGTACCATCTTCTCCCCTACTTCTTTCTGTTGGGGGTTCCTCAAGGCTCTGTCCTCATCCCTTATTATTCTCAAGCTAATTAACTCATATGGTTTCCAAAACCACCTCTATGCAGATGATACTCAGATCTATCTCTCCTCTCTGTCACACCCGGTGGCCAAAACCCCACATAGTAATAACCATTGCTAAAGTTTAAAGTGTAGACTAGGAGGAAGTAGACTGGCAAGGAGACTGGAAGGATGCTTGCACACAAAACAGTTTATTAAGCCTAAATACATTAAATAACTACCATTGAACAGGAAAAGGCAGGATAATAACAAGCAATTCAAGAGGAATAGTTCAAGGATAACAAAAGTCCTGGGACAGGCAAAATTACTAGCAAAGTACAAGATACCAGGGTGCACAGAAATCAGGCACATGGACTGGAAATACCAGCAAGGGAAAAAGATGCCGAATCAGTATCAGAACTGGGTACTGGGTCAGGGTTCCTACCCGGCAATCAGGAACAAGGACAGGGTACTCGGAAATCAGGAATATGAACTGAGTGGCCTAACCAGCCAGGTGACTGGCAGGTACAGAGACCTATGAACTGACAAGAAGGGAAGCCAGGTCGGGGTTTAAATAAGGGCTCTCTGCTGGGAGCTCATTAGGGATAGGATGCACCTGCCAGTTAATGCAGTGCAGCTGAGTATGATTAACAGCACTAGGGAAAGACATAGGAACCTCAAAACAGGGTAAGCCTATACCACTAACCTGCCTGAACAGAGAAGAGGTAAGGCAACAGGCTGCAATATATGAACTACCTGGTTCAAACTCAGCAGAGGAATGATACCTTACACTTTCCTAATTTCAGCCCAGAGCTCTTAACCTGGATATTTTCCTGTCTGTCTGCTATCTCTACTTGTATGTCACAATGCTAACTTAAATTAAACCTCTTTAAAATGGTTCTCTGTTCCCCCAACTAACACCTGTAACATCCCAGAAGTATCCATCATAATTAAAAATTCAACTATCACACCATCTCCCCAGTGCATTGGGGTTATTCTGCCCTGTCCTTCACACCTCATATCCAGTCACTTATTAAATCATGTCACTTTCACATAAGGAACATATCCAAGGTCTGATCATTTATCACCCAAGATGCTGGCAAAATTTTCATTTATTCATGTTTATATTACTGTGCTGATACTCTCTAGTCCATAATGAATACTGCGGCAAAGCTTATACACCTCAGCAACTGCTGCTCCTCCTCTGCTATGCCATTCTACCAATCCCTGCACTGGCTTCCACTACCTTTCAGAATAAAATTCAAACTAATGACCGTGACATTCTAAGCAGTTCATAACTCTGTCCCACCCTACATCTCTAGATACTCACCCAACTGCTTATTTCACTCCTCTTCTGGTCTGCTCTTCAACTCTTCTCTTATTACCGCCTCACATGCTCGCATTCAAGACTTTTCAAAGGCTGAATCCCTCCTCTGGAATTCTCTCCCACGATCGATCCGACTTTCTCCAAACCTTTCTGCTTTCAAAACATCTTTAAAACACAAATATTTAGTGAAGCATACCTTCATTCTGTTAAGCTACCAATAAGCTTCCGAGCTAATTTCTGATCTTCCCCACTCCCACACCGTAATGTCTCAATCCCTTCCCATTTTAGGTTGTAAGCTTTTTTTGCACAGGGCCTTCTTCATCTTTTGTATTGGTTACTGGTTTTCTATACAGTACTGTAAATATGTTGGTGTGCTGAAACAATAGCTGCTTGACAGAGCAGGATTATTGTAGGTGCTTCAGCATCAAATTTTGAGCTACTTAAAAGTGCTCTACTTGAAGCATCAGAAACAGTCCAGTGTATCATTACCATTAGACACATGGAGACAGATGGGTTGCAAAGTGAAAAAAAATGAATGCTCAATTCAAATATTAAAGTTAAAAAAAGTCAAATATTACTGCCATTTTGAATATTGCAGACCAACCTTTCACTTTTGGGGGTTGACCCTCTATGTTGGCCCTCAACAATTGTGCTAATTATGTGATTGATTTCCATAATTCATTCCCTTATTAACTTCCTCAAACACAAATATCCCCCAGTTGTCACATATTTAGTTTTATTTATGAGTGTGTTATTAATTCTGAAAGGGAGTAGAGCAGGAGAGGTCAGTGACTGGCCATGGGATACTAGAACTGGAGACCCCTTTTGTTCATTTTCTGTCTAAATAGCATTTCTGTCTAAATAGCATTTCTGTCTAAATAAACATTTGTCCTCGTCATGTACCCCATAACAAAAAATTTGACATTTACTGCACAAAAACAGAGATCGGCTATTTATTTGGGACCTGATCATTGGTTATGTATGTCTGGTCTGAAGCATTATAATGGAACTCTACTACTCCCACAAGGCCAAAAAACATGAAATATCTTGCATCATGTACTACAGAAAGTGGTAAAGCATGTATTGCATATCTCCTAACCTCTGATATTTTTAGCATGCTGTCACTGTTCCTCTTTTCAAAGGAAGTATTTTTCCTGCCTTGGTGATTTTCTGTGCTGTTTTCCTTGAACAATAATATTATTTTACTCTTTCCGTGACTTGCGCACCTGCAGTTTGGTTCCCAGCAATTCATCCTATTTTGAATTCCCTTAGATTTGTCATGCTGCTTTAGAAATTTACATAGCAAAGTATAGTCTTTAGGGTGTCTTTTATAGCAGACAAACAAAATAGTTGTGATGTTTGAATCAGTTGAATCATTTGTATAGCAAAATATTGTATATTCACTTTTATTATTAGTATTATATAGACATTTCCAAAATGAAATTTAATATATATGGGAATTTTAGTACCTTACCAGAATGACATTATATATTGATGTTGTTTTTGAGTAGCCGCTAACATTGTATCCTGTACTACGCCTTATGCAGGACTCATTTCTGCTCTAAATCTTAACACTAAAACAGCTTGTACCATGGGGAAACAGAAAATTTAATTTATAAAACAATCTCTGTGTTTTTAATCTTCCCATAGCATTTATTTATATATTTATTACCACCGAGTTCTTTAATTTTTGCTTCTAGTCAGAAGTTTAGAAATCTTTTGGTTCCTAATAACTGGAAAAAATGGTTATTTAAAGATAACTACATCTTGCTTAACATGCCAGGCTATCAAATGCTTACTGCTTTGAAGCTGCAAATTAATGACGAGCAGGAACAGTGACTATCTTTCAGGGAAACTGACCTCTTTCTTATAGCACATCGCTAATGTCATCTGTCTGGTGCATCTCATTATGTGAATTTCATGGGTAAGGGAAAGGAAAAAAAGTGTCTCCAGGCAGCAGGCAAATAAAACGAACTTCAGTTCTTTAGCACTTTGAACATTTTTGATCTAACACCTTCCGAAGATTTCGCCATCCCCCCGTTTGTGCATAACACTCTACTTGTGTCAAATATTCTCTATGACTAATTATGTTAATTTCGTGCTATAAAAGTTACTGAAGGCTGTTAAGGAATAAAGGTTTTTGAGTGGTCGTATTTCATAAACACCCCTTTTGAACAAGGCATATTTAGTCATATTTGCTGTAACAGAAAGGGGTTTTGTGCTAAAAATACAACAAAGACTAGTGAATATGCCCATTTATTCCAACTTTATTAGGTCATTTATGAAAAAGTATGAAGAGAAGCTTTTTAGTGCCTATCATTTGCATAAAGCTGGTGTCCCATTAATGAGATAACTTCCTGCCTTTTGTGCATGAACAGCTGGAAATAGAAACGTAGTAACATTTCAGTTGCCCAATTACTCAGCCTGCTGGGTTCAGAGATGCGCTACAAAGCAAACATGACATGCTTTGCAACAGGCGCCGCTATTTACCTCTGGCTTGATAGTATGAATATAAATGCAATTAAGCATGTATTACAATAACAGTATATAGATTTAAAAAAAAATTGAAAATGTAATAAACTTATTTGTTAACATTGGTTGAACATATCTATATATTTATTGTTGGAAATTTTAGCAGAAATTAAAAACATGTATTTAATACTTTTAACAAAATGTTTACATTAAGGGGCAAATTCACTAAAGCGCAAAGCAGCTAACGCTACCACAAATTCGCCAGTGTGACGTCATTTCGTTACTTCGCCGATTTATTAATTAAACTTGCGAAGTGGGCCTACTCTAGCGCTACTTCGCACCCTTACGCCAGGCGAAGTTGCGCTATGGCAAAGGGACGTAACTACGCTAATTCACTAACTTGCGCATTTTACTGAACATTACCTCTTGCGCCAGACTTGCCTTCACCACCTCAGACCAGGCGAAGTACAATAGAGTAGATAGGGCTTAGAATTTTTTCTAAGTCCCAAAAAAAGCTGGCTTCTTTTCATTTTTTAAGCGTGATAGCCTGAAAAAGTTCGTAACATTTTTTGGGGGTACCCTCCTTCCCCCCTACATTTCCTAACATATGGCACCTAAACTATACAGTGGGCACAATTCCCAAGAACCCTTTGTTTATCTCTCTGTTCTGGTATATAGGTACAACTTAAATGCATCCAATGGATGTTCTGCTATCCCCATTCAGTACAACTATCCCACAACACTCATTTGCTGAAGACAAAGTGGCAACATGGGCTTCCTTACTTAGGTTGCTGATTTTAAATGACTAATACTGGTTTGTGACTCAAGTCAAAATGTAAATACAATAATGTGAGTACACTTGCATATGCTGCAAAAGTTTACAATTTTAAAGGTAATTTCTTGCCTTCATATTAGTGGTTTATACATGAGGTAAGCTCCCTGCAGCCCCTACTTTGGGATATTTGACTTATGTCTAGGGAGCTGTATGCACCTCTGTGAATTGCTAAATGATTTGTGATGCAGTTCATGTAAAATCTTGCCACAAATTGGCACCATTCAATAAATATACTTGTGTTCAAAGTCACTCTTTGCATTTCCATGCTTACTGCCATTGCATCCATCCTGCATGCTTTAAAGCAGTGAATCAAGCTGTAGATTTGCTCCTAAAGAATCAGGTGGAGACATTTTAATGGCAAGAGCACAAATGCAAAGGATTGATATGAAAATACAATTGTGTGTTTTGCTATATCGTCCACAACTCTTGCTCACTACCATAATAACTGTGGAATTGTTGGGAAAACTCTGTATTCTGGGTACACATGATATAAATAGCATCCAAAATGTCACTTTGCCCACAGCTTCGTCTGTTTTATAAAGAACAGTAGTAATATGCTGAATGCCTTTTGTATAGTGCAGGTGCCTTACACTTACGTATATATTCTTTGCTTCCATTATGTACTGTATCTACATACAGTAACAGGAAATCCCGTTATACCACAAGTAAGACAAAATGAATAATAAATAATATCATAGTTGAAATTCCTGTAAAAGGAAGGAGTTTAGAAGAACTAAACTCAGTCACTATAGAGCTATTACAAGTGCCCTTTTTTGCACTTTATACCCTGCCTTGTATGTTTTAATCAACCCTGTTTGTTTTTTTATAAAGATATTATTAATAATGTTATTGGTGTCAAACAGTCGTTTCTAAAATGTTATGATATAAAAAAGTTGCTATTATGGGTATGTGTAGTGAACAAAATAAAATCATACGGACAAATGAAAAAGAACAAAAAAGGAATGCAGAAAAAATAATAAATGTGCATTTGTTTTGTATTTAAGAGATTTTGGGACAGTTTGGATTTGTGTTTGTTTGTTTAATCATAATGTTCACTTCTAGTTACTCTGAAGCATGTTTGTTTTTTTCCTTTCTTGTCCGATACACGTTATGATTCGTGGATGAAGGCTCTTTTTCCCAGGCAGTAATGACTGTATACTGAAATTTCAAGGGGCTCTTCGTGACAATCCCATTTTCTGTGTAATTTCATGGTTGTCTTCTTGAATGAAGATATTGGCTGCTCTGAAGCAGGAGGTCAGACGCTACTGCTCCCTTTCAGTATTGTTGCAGAGTATGTTTCCTTTCAGCTGATGAAAAGTAATTCATCATTTACACCCCTGAATTCTGCCAGCATTTTTTAACAACTTTTTTTCCCTGTGGTACCTAACCCCTGAAAGAGATAAATAGGTTCAATACAACAGCAGGGCCCAAGATCCTAGGAGCAGGCTAGGCCTCAAAGGCCCTTAGCTGCCCTGTTCACATGATAGAGTCTGTCACCTTTCTACCCCTACAAGTCAAATCTTGTCAACTCAGTCATCTTTCAGGATCTGGGAAGTGACTATGGCACCACAAGGGCATGTAAGCTTAAAATTATTTTATTTTAATCCTTTCTAAATCTTCCAGACTCCCTTAAGGGATGGTATTGACAACCTGCAGCCTATCACAATGTGTAAGGGAAACCTAAGAAACCTAAGAAACTTCCTGTGAGAGAGCAAAATGCATTTGACTTGTGACATGTTTGGAGGGTATTGTTGCCAGGAATGTTGGTTTTCAACCCCCACCGCCCCCCCCCCGCCCCTTTTCAGCTGCTGATTTGTTGAAATGATTATTTACGGCAACTGTCCTAGAAACCAGAGAAATTGCATACATACAATAAGAATGCACAACTAAGCATTTATGTTTTATGATTAGCAGTTTTGTCCTTAAAATGATGCTGACATGTTGGTGCCTAATACTGGAATTGTATAATTATGCACTAAAGCACAGTCTATTTGTAAATTAATAAATACTTTATATTGCCTCATTCACCTTCAAACAGTCCAGGCTCACTTCTGGGTGTCAGGTTTTAAGTCTCCATGCAAAATCACAGCCTGACACAGAGATGAATGTGATCTGCGTTGAAGTGGACAAAGAGAGCATTTAAGGAAAATGGAATGTATACAAGGGTGACATCTTTCCTGTGATACTGTGCTCTTTCCACTTTCAGAAAAGAAAAAAGAAAGGGAAAAGAGAAAGAAAGAACCCCATAGTTTTTCCTCTTTGAATTGCATATGGGACAGCAAGTGTTAAGTGGGAACGCCAGAGGTAAAGGGAAGCCTCATTTTTGCAAAATAAGTTTAGAGTCCTAAGACGACCCCTCATCTTTGTGAGGTTGGGGAACAAGGACCAAATGAATGCATGATGTTTTACATGAGGCTGTCAGGGATTCCTCTATCAAGAGAAATAGTGCAGCGTTAGTAGTAACCAGGCAGGGACCATAAAGATTCCGGTTAGTAGTCCCTGGAAGGTATCTAGTTCAATGGGTGTCATACTTATGGTGAGACTAACCCTTCATTCCTGATTTCTACTTCAAATGAGCTATTGTATGTGAAAACACTGATTCTACCTAGCAATATTTATTCACTAAGAATTAGTTACTTAAAGGGATACTGTCATGGGAAAACATGTTTTTTTTTCAAAATGCATCAGTTAATAGTGCTGCT
Organism: Xenopus petersii; assembly: GCA_038501925.1. Lineage (NCBI taxonomy): Eukaryota > Metazoa > Chordata > Amphibia > Anura > Pipidae > Xenopus > Xenopus petersii. Next base: position 62,149,243 of record CM076689.1, on the reverse strand, counting down.
CCAGCAGAATTCTGCACTGAAATCCATTTTTCAAAAGAGCAAACAGATTTTATTATATTCAATTTTGAAATCTGACATGGGGCTAGACATATTGTCAATTTCCCAGCTACCTCCAGTCATGTGACTTGTGCTCTGATAAACTTCAATCACTCTTTACTGCTGCACTGCAAGTTGGAGTGATATCACCCCCTCCCTCCCTCCCCCCCAGCAGCCTAACAACACAACAATGGGAAGCTCCCTAACACAAGATAACAGCTGCCTGGTAGATCTAATAACTGCACTTAACAGTAAAAGCCAAGTCCCACTGAGACTGATTTATTTATAGTAAGTAGGAGAAATAACAGCCTGCCAGAAAGTAATTCCATCCTAATGTGCAGGCACAAGTCACATGACTGGGGCAGCTGGGAAACTGGCAAAATGTCTAGCCCCATGTCAGATTTCAAAATTTTCAGTGCAGAATTCAGTGCAGAATTCTGCTGGAGCAGCACTATTAACTGATGCGTTTTGGAAAAAACATATTTTTCCATGACAGTATCCCTTTAAGTGTTCATACAAAGGAAGTACTTCATGCTATTTATTGGGATAATTAATAAATCTGTTGTTTATGATTAAGAACCACTGAGCACCAATTTATTCTGTATTTCTATTGACTATGAGAGTCAACACTTTAGTGAGGGGCTATCTGAGAGAAAGTTCTTCATAAAGCATGTTCTTTATGGTGTAGCTGGAAGTTGTCACTTGAAAGTATGTGAATACCTCCTGTTTAAGAAGACTTTAGATGGCATATTTTTGGCTTTTAGCCTTTCTTATTCTAACCATGATGATTTCTCTGCTTCACTGCTCTCCAAATTCTACCCTCTTATAAGTCATGTTCCAATGTTGCACCGATGAGATCTACTGGAATCAAAACCGGACATTTGCAAGTTTGCATATATAGTTCTGCGGGGGGGGGGGTAAGACTGGAGTGCCAGTGGCCCACAAGAAAACATTAGACCATGGCCACTCTCCAAGCTTTCCTCACTCAGTTTTTTTTACATAACATAATCTATTCTTCTATATACTGTATTTCTCCCCTTTATTCCCATACAGTGATAGGTAATGACCATGGAATAATCCAAAGGGTTAGGAGAAGAAGGACTACTGACACTAACTGGGTTTACTGGAAATTTTACTGATAACCTAGTGGGCCAGTCCAACACTGTAATACTGCTTTATTAGGCTGTATTTGTGCTATTAAACTAGCGGTTATAGTTGTATAGTTCGCCACAGGCTCATTATAGAATCATGTAGATGCACTCTCCCATAATTCTTAAAGTGAGGGTTAAAGTCCATCATTTTTTGTTTTGAGAAAGAAAGAAATACAGGTTCATATTACAATGTTATGAATAATATATTTATATAAAAGAGAGGTTAGCATCCCTTAAAGGAGAACTAAATCCTAGCCCACCTTCCTTCCCCCCTCTGCTGCCCCTCTAACCCCCCAGCAACATCTATTCTGTTGAAAAGTTCCCCTGTGTGCTGACGTGACATAAATCTGCATACTTTCGCAGAGTTTGAAGGTGCCATCTTCCCCTGTGTTCGGATACTTTTATATTAGTTCACATACATGACGCTTGCAGGAGCATGCATAGTTCAATCTATGTTCTGAATCACTTTCACCTTTTGCATGCTCCCACAAGATCCGTATTGGAGAAATGATTAAAGATGCAAATTTAAGCATTTTTATGCCTGCCTACAATGCTAGAAAATTATGCTGATGGCAAAATACTCAAATTTGCCTTGTGGGCCATAGTTCTTATAGAGTTAAAAAATGAGTGATTGCAGACCTGCCAACTGCCCCAAATCCTAAAAGGCATGAAACTCAACCCAAACCGTGTAGGGTTACAGTCAAATAAAGGACATGTCTGGATATTATTGGGCGTGGTTGCGGTCGATGGTAAAAAGTGACAAATTATTATTTTGAACCTAGCCATAATTGGATTCAACAGAATAATTGCTTATTTGAGATCATAATTAAATGTGGTTAATGCAATTAATGTCAAAAAAATTAAACTAGCTCTAGTTGCCCATAGCAGTATAAGAGCAGGTGAAATGTGTTAGTCATATGATTGCTATGGTTGCTATGAGTTAATAACTAAACCTTGCAAGTCTAATTATATTATTCTAGATGTTATTCTGTTTTGTACTATTGACTGTAAAAGGCCAAAGATGTGCCATCTTGTTTTAAACATTTCTTTCTGTATATTTTTCTGAGAGAGGAATACATCACCTTGTAGTCTCCTACACCTAAACAGTTGTTCCTCCATGATTTACATTAATGTCAAATATATGCTCAGATCCACATTATTTTATTTAATGTCTGTAAATTAAAAACAGCCAGTGTAATCACATATACCTTCCATGTAGCGGGAGAAATACTAAACTCTGTAAAATATGTTTATTTTTAGAGCCTTTGCTTGATCATAAAATAAGTATTCATATTATGGCAAGCTATTGTCATCCCTTAGATGTATTTATTTGATGTGCAAGAATGTGAAGGTACAAGTAATATTTATTTTAAGACATATGATATGATTTATCATACCATAAAATGCAACTATACATCTGGGGTAGAATCTGTTTTATATCCAAGAAGTTTTATACTATATATATATATAAACACTGCAGAAACCACAGTCGATTTTACTGTTATTGCCCTGTAAAGCAATATGAAACTTTTCCACTGTACCATTCTCTAAATAGCGAGGTTTAAAAATTCTTAAGTATGACCATTTTGCCAAGTCAAAATGATGTTTAGTGTGCCAGAATTTAAAATCTCAGGCAATAGAAGCAGTGTAAATTCCAATAAAACTGTTTAAATGTTTCAGTAGTAAAAATAATTCTCAGGAAATTACAAGAAGTTGCAATTTACATTTTTGTGCCGTTTTCTAAAATAAGTACATGTGTTCTTCTCTATACTACAGACAGTACTGAAGTGGCACTTTTATAAGATTATTTCTGGACATTCATGGTTGTTTTAAAAGGAATATATACACTTTTCTTAAGAAACTGTAATGTTTTATTAATTTGCCCCTAAACAGGAAATAAAATATGCTTTTGTCTCTCTTTCAAGATATTGTACAGAGACATCAAGAAAAAATCAGCATCTAGTTTCTGTAATACATTTCTTTCTTCCGTTGATGTTTTGTACAACGACAAGCAATATAAAGGAAGCCTTCCTCTTCAATGTATCTACTTGGAGACAGTTACATCCAACCTGGATTTGAACCATGGGCCTTCAGTAGGCTAAACTTCTCTTAATGAGCAGACAACTAGGTTCCTGATTGAATGCTCTATTCTTGAGTTGTCTTTGGAGTAAAATAATCATTTGCAGCTCATTGGTGGTCAAGTCTGTTGAACCTGGGTGTTCTGATTCCTTAGTTCTGACTCCCGGCTACTGTGTTCAGTTTGTTCCTGCTTTTGAGTTTACCTCATGATTAAGTCTATGGTTGTTTATCTAACTATACTTGGTTTTGTCCAAAGCACCTCCTTCCCTTAGTTTTATGTAAGGCTTCACTCATTCTCATGGAGTAAGACCTTTGGTAGGTCGGTAGCTGAGGGGCATGCCCAAAGCCAGAGGTGGTTGTTTTAGACCAAAGACCATGTCTAGACAAGAATACAGAAGGTCCCCTTGGGTTCATGATTGACTTATATGACAAGTTGTAGTTTAGAGAATCACCTGTAGTTGTTACTTCAAATGCTAAACCTGGAGTATTACTGGATAATACCTCAAAAAATGTCAGACATTAGTTATGGGGGAAATTCACGAAACGGGTGAACAATTCACAATTGTTGGTGCTGGCATCAGTTCATGGGTGTCAAAATTTAAGAAAATTGTCGGTGGCATCAAAGCTTTTTTCTTTGATGCCGGCGAAAAAAAACGTTGACGCCTGCGAATTTTTGAGCCAATTTTGCAAATTTATTCAACAGCGACAAAACACGCGAAATCAACATGAATTTGCGCCTGGCAAAAAGATTCGCCCTTCACTTTCATACATTACCCCTGACTTAATTGGGTTTTGCTCATTGCTCGCCTTGTGTAAAATGATTAAAGCAAAGCTATAGAGTTTGATAAGGAAGGTTAAGTCATTAACACCTTCCTAAAAGCTACAGCAAATAAATAGTTAAATATAATAGATTAATTTCATATTTTTTTAGACAAATACAAAGGGGCCATAAAAAGGAGTATAGTAGAACATATGATGTAATATACATTACATAATAAATGCAGTGTATTCATTTTCTCTCTTAATATATATCAATTCTACAAGTGAACTTTGCATCTCTGGCGAGTATAGATATGTATAATGTTAGCCTGCAGCATTCCTACAAAGTTATCAATGACCCTGCTTGAATGAAAGGTACAATCAGAAATTAAAACAGAAATTTAAGATACTGGGTAAAATATATTACTTGCCAATTTTCCACAGTAACTTTTCATCATTACTCTAAAATTACTTTTTAATGCAAAAAGTAGTTTCAATCACATTGAGGCCCACATGATTCAGATAGTATCATAATCACAATTAGATTACATTACTGCAATCATGAATGGAGATCATTAAGAGAAAGAATATAAATTGCTTTGGTTTTACAAGTACCGAGCTGGCAAAATTATAATTAATCTCCATTTATAATCTTTTCTTTCATAGAACTGCAAAGCATGCTACTTTGAGGCCATCAATACAAATTAGAAATCAGTAATAAAGTCCTAACAGCTTCTTCTGTTTTTCCAATTGTAGAAACATTCCCATTCTCTGTAGATGGCTTGCTATTTTGATAGTAGTGAGTTGCAAGCTGTTTAATGCATTCATATTGGCTGTTTCTTATGATTGGCTCCTTCTGGTTATATAAATATAGAACAGTTGAAGAACACAAAGGAAATTAAGCTTAACAAGGTTTTATACACAGAGCAGTATGTTGTCAGTGAAAAGGGAGCGTCATTGTATGTCGCAGGAAAGAAGGCTACTGCTGAAATGTTACTGCTTAGAAAATAATCTCTCATTATTTGTTTTCAATCTCAATTCACTTTGATTACATTTTAGGAATGCTATTGTCAAAATAATTTGCTTTTTGTTTGAAATTAATGTTCTTTTTTTAGTGAAAAATTCTAAAACAATTAATTTTACTGTTGGCATATGAATAGGGCCTGTCTAATATCTTACATGTGATAACCAGCTCATCTAGCAGTCAGTAGTTGCTGTGGTATAATCTTACAAAAGAGGATATAAATAAGTGGGGGCAATACAACAAACAGCACATGGCAGAGCTGCCCTAAAGTGCCTTTGATTTTGAAAAAGCAGTACAATTAGATGACCAACTGACCCAAGAGCCCTATTGGGAATCTTTCCAAATACAACAAGTCTTTATATTCATTGCTAGAAAAAACATTCAATGTTGAACATTTGTAAGAATGGGTTAACTTACCATATATGATGGGTGGTCCAGGTGCTCAAGCCCCAGACCTTCATCTCAGAGAGGCAAACAACATGCAAATATGTAAAGATAGGCTGGCACAAACCAGACCACGCTCCATATTTAAGCAAAAAACATCTCAAAAAATGAGATTGCTTTTGCTTAAATAAATACTTTTTAAACTGCATCAATATATGGAGTGTGGTCCGGTTTGTGCCAGCCCATCTTTATATATTTGCAAGTCTTAATATTATCGATCATGTTTTCTTCTCTTAGATCTATTCATACCCACCTAAAGCAAACATACACATAGAAAGTACAGTAGGCTGAAATACCATTTTGATATATGCCAGTTTAGCATCAAATTGTAAAGCTTATGAAACAGATGTCTTTTTTTCCCTAAAGGTTTACGTGTGTTGTGCGCTCTGCTACCAATGGGTATATCCAGATGCTCCATTTCCAAACACCTGTACATATCAGTTTTATATCATTTAAATTTTTGAGTGATAAACTAAAAGGCAATTTATGCCACATTATTTTACAGTTGTGTTCTTCCAGTTGTAATATTTTCATATTATCACAAAAACAACTTCACAATTTATTTTAAGTAAAATGGTATAAGGTAGAAAACACAGATCTTTATTTATTTAGCGTCTACTTTTTTTAAAAAATATAAATAAATGCAATAAATGCAAAAACAATTTGCAGCTCATCTAGTAAATGATGCTGTCCGTAATGTAGAAATGTGATTTAAACTCATTTACTAATAATAATTTTACTATTAGGGTTAAACACAATGGGGCTCATTTATCAACACTGGGCAAAGTTGCCCATGGGCAGTTACCTATAGCAACCAATCAGTGCTTGACTTTTTGAAGCCAGCTGCAAGTAGAACAATGAATTCAGCAATCTGATTGGTTGCCATGGGTAACTGTCCATGGGCAAATTTGCTCAGTGTTGATAAATGACCCCCAATGACATGAAAATATGAAAACTATTGTTTCACTTAAAATTGATTTTGGCCATAGATTAGTATCCCACCATGTGGTACTGTGTATAGAAAATAATCCTTCTCATCTCTTGGGGCCTGTACCTAAACTAATATTGAATTAAGTATAGTAGGTCAAGACTAGAGATGAACCTGATACAGTTGTGTTTTCTCATTTTAGCCAGTGGCAAATACTTAAATGAATGAAAACTAGAATTGTCATGTGTTTTGTTTCGGAGTAAGAAATGCAAGAAAATATGTAGGAAAAACACCTACAGCATTATTTGAAGTAATCCTTTTGTTTTTTGTACTGTGAAAAAATTGTACAGTAAAAATTGTACAGTAAAAATTGTCCATTGACTTCTGTGGATTTAGTGGAATTTACGAAACATTTATTAAGCATTTCCTATTATGGTATCTGACTGGGGAAAGAATTGCTGGAGGTTTCTGTCCCTAGGGACAAAAATTTATTTTGTACCTTGCCTTGCCACTCAAACACCCATATGCTTTAAAACTACATTTATTCACTCCACTGCCCATCCACAGATAAATCAAATGCTGTAACTGTTTATGTAGGTATGGGATTACCAGTTATTCAGAAAACTCTGAATTATGGGAATTCCATCTTCCATAGTTGGGAGATAGTTGGAAATTCATTTCAGTTTTAATTTTTAACTATAATTTCCTAAACGGTGACTTGTACTTGATGATACCTAAGCTGCATGAATCTATATTGGTAGTAAAACAATTCTTTTAGTAAAACTTGAATCAATTAATATATGGCAATCCAAAAATCCCATGTTCCAAACATTTCAGAAACATTTTGGACCGAGTTTCATTAGACTGGATTCAGACTGGGTTTCATGAATGTTTCAATGATTTTAAGTTGACTCAATGTGGGGAGATCCAAATCATACAAAGACAATCATGAGACAGAAAAGATCAAGTTTTTTTTCACCGTAAAAAAAGGCAAATTCCTGTTTTTTTCCCACGCTCAAGAGTAAGAAAGAAACCTTGATTAACAAGTGGCAAATTTTTTCTTGATCATAGTTAAATAAATTGAAAATATGTGGCTAAAATACATAATTATGTTTCTTTTCCATGATCTTGTTTTTTTCTCCAAAGCTTTTCTAAAAACTCAAGTTCAAATTTTAAATTACAGAAAAATATCAAACTCAATAAATTAGTCCACAATGGCCAAATTACAAAATTTACTGACCACATAATACCAAACTCCTTTATCAAACACTATCCTTTTGTGTTACTGCTTTATATTTGGGGTACTGTATATACAGTATGAATCTCATTCCTTTTCCCTGAGTTCTGTTAACTAAAAGATAGTGTGGGAAGGTGCTCATTTGTAGGCTGTTTCCTTTTCCACTATTTATTTTGTTAATGCGTTCACAGCATGTTACATCTATCTACAGTCTTTTTGATATGGCGGATTGGTCTTTCAATCCAACTTTTCTTTGATACTGTCATTTAAAAATTCTCTTATTAAAAGTATTAAAGCAAAATAAAAACATGTAAAATGTTTTGCTTATTTATAATATAGTATTTATAAAGTTCATTTACATAAGTGTGTATGAAGAAGTTGCTAATAATAAAACTACCATAAATTAATATCATGATAAGTGATACCATGTGCGTTGCTTCTATAATCTGAAAACGACTATATAACACGCCATTCTGTTATTTATACTAATCGTAGAAACATATGATATACTGCAAGTCCACAAAGAAAATTTTAGTTTTCCTTGATAATTCATCATTAAAATTCTATTTTAATAATCCCATCCTTCAGGCTTTGCAAGCCCTTTATGTATTAATGTAGAAATTATACTAAACAGTTAAATTATAATGTCTTTAAAGATTATACATTTGGTTATTAATATTAACATCTTCACTTTTCAGGGAAAAAATAATTAAATGTGTGGTAATATTATTTTCATGCATTTACTGTTCAAAAAAAGTCCAACTTCAACCCTGACTCAGTACATGTTTAGAAGTAAGTGTTAAGAAACAGGGATGGGCTTATAAAGCAAGATTTAAATTTGCTGGGGGACAGTTATATAATTCCTCCATATATTTGCATATTTTGATATCGTAATACCCTGTTTGTCACAAGCTAACTAGGACCTCTCAACCTAATCTGGCTAATCCCAATTCAGTAGAAGGCTTGAAAATATATAGGAAGTAATTCAGAATTATCTCTAAATTAAAGAGGGATGGTTGCAACACCCGGAGGTCCATAACTCTCGCCCTCTTAATGCTGCTTCATCTGACATTTTTTTTCCTGTTGAACAAATAGTGTGTATATATATATATATATATATATATATATATATATATATATATATACTGTTTGTATATATATATATATATACTATTTGTTCAGGCTTATAAAGGCCCTTGATTACTTGTTCAAAAACAGATGAGTTCAACAAGTCAGGAGGAGGGCACTGTGAAAGGGAATGTAAGAGGCCCATTATAGAAACTAGTCAGTACAAGTGCTAGATGCTACCAGTGGCTCACTGGGGCAAAGCCAGAACTAGGGGTAGGCAGAGTAGGCACGTGCCTAGGGCGCAAAGCTGGGGGGGCGCCAGGCACGTACCTGCTCTGTCGCCTACACCATGTCCGGTCATGTATCTCCCTGGCCGAGTAAATGCGCTTCTCAGCAGTTTCTGTATCTCCCCAGCAGCTGCTTCTGCGCATGCGCGCACGGTCGCAGTTTTGCGCATACGTGCTTTGAATGTAGCGCATTCGCAAACGGTCACGTTATCAGCTGGTGCCGTAGCCGGCCGGGTTGCCTAGGGCGCCTGGCCGGGTTGGCCCGGCTCTGCACTGGGGTAATGCAGGTGAATAGAAACACATTGACCAGAATTTGATTACTGGTGGATCCTGACACATCTGGTTCATTGCTAATATCTGTTCAACATCTACAATAAGCTGACCCACCTATAGTAAGCAAGCATCACTGTATATAACTTTGAAACAAAAAGGATAGCCTGCCCCAATTTTTCTAAAGGACATTATTCAATTAATCCCTCCTTTAGCCATTTGACCCAATATACAGTAATGTGCATCTTAGTAGAAGAAAAATACATTTACATTGGTGGGAAAGTTAGTGTACCTCCACCATATAATGCATACCCTATATGTGGGGTAGTGTATGCATGTGTGTGTGTCTTTGAATAAATTATCATCAATTCTGCAACATTCTGCAGGTGATTATTCTAATTGTTCAGGTTTTCCCAGTATTTTCTATTTATCTTCCAGTTTGGCATTGAGACCACTGTCTGGATGATAGGGTCAGTGACTCTAGTATTCAGTATTTTTCCAAAAATCAAATAGTAAGGCCAATTAGAAAGGCATTTCACTCTTCTTTGAATAATTATAACATTTGGGTGAATAATATACCTCAGCAGTTTTTTATCTAATGCATTTTATCTTACAGTTTGTTCTGAAATTACTTTTACAGTTACAGTTTATTTCAGAAGTATTATTCAGTACTGGTGATTTTGTATGTAAAAGTTTTTAGGAGGGGAAAAACTAGTTAGCGTTCCTGCCTTGTGGGCTTAAAGCTTTCATAAGTGCTCACCAAAGCAACTGCCAGCTAAGAAATATCTTCTTTTATTGCAAGCCATATCTCCTTAGTTTATCTGTTTTCAGCTGAATTAGCTCTTCCAAATGCTAATTGTCTGTTACACTCAAGGCAGTGTAATGTGTATGCTTGCTAGCCTCGTTAGTAGGTGGAAAATGGTTAATTAGAGGTGGAGGGGTTGTTTAAAATATTTGCATGTTACCCACTCAAGCATTTTAGATGTCTGAATAAGTTTATGAGTAACCATGCAAACTATCACAACCATGAAATATAAGACATTAGTAGGGTCTACTGGAATTCTCTAAAACAAATTAAGAACTGAACATAATTTTAGTGAAAGAAGATATGTGTCTCTCTATAGAAATAAAGGTTTAACACCTTCTATATAGTCACAAAATTCTTGCTCCTGCCCTCAGTAGCTTCTTTAGCTGAATACTGTGTCTTTTAAACTGCAGTAGTTTAAATTTGCCCGAAAAAACGTAAATACTGGCAAATACTCTATAGCTCTACAGAAGAATGCTATGTACTCTGTCATAAATATGGTGGAAGATATTAAAGGGTTCAGTTACAACCAGTGTGGAAATTGCAGACACAATGTTTTCTCTCCATGCATGTGTTGTGAAGATGCTACATGCTTGTGGCAGTGAATCATACCAGATGGTATGGATGAGGTATCACCTAGAACACCCCTACCTTGCAAGTCACATAGAATACAAAAGGCAGGGGCACCAAGGGATGTGGAGTACAGGTGATAAGTACAGGGATCCATTCAATCAGTCATCACTTTACTCTACAGTAGCACCAACCATGGATATGACAAGGGGACTCCTCAACTGACCCTTCACTTTCAGCCATCCCCTGAAATAGAAGCCAACCATGGGATAAAATGGCCACAGCATTTATTCACATTTTGTCAAATAAATAGGACCTTGCCAGCCTCAACCCAAGGCAATATTCAAAGCCAGAAGAGACCGCTTCTATGCTCTGCCATGCCTCACTGAAGACTTGAGATCCACGCTATGTCATTAAATCCACCACTGAGTATTGGCTCCCAAATCTGCTATCAGCAGGAGCTGCATCTCCTACAGTGTGAGAGGTTCAGCAGCCCTGCCGCTGGTCCTGAATCTGCAGTGTCTTGAATTTTGGAAATCCAAGCAGTCTGCCACCTAGCACAGGCAGTAGTAACATCGGCATCAATCAAACCACTGTGCAGCCACAGGAGAAAACCTACTTTCTCCCTCTTCTAAAATTTCATGTGCAGTTCACTGGCAGGGTCCTACTGCTGCTGCTGTGGCAAACAAAACTTGAAATACATTATGATATATTCACTGTTTTGATCCAGAAAAAAACAAAAAACCCAGCCTGAAGCCAGTGCCAATAATGCCTTTCGAGAGCGAAAAAAATCCTTCCTGACCCCATTCGCGATAGTAGGAAACATTCCCTGGATCCCTGGAGCATTTGACATTAATTTAACATGAATGATGTACCACCAGCACTCTGTGCATAGTACAGAGGAAAGGCACCCTGTTTATATGTATTAAGAAAACAGGCACAACAGGTTTTAAGGCTAGTGGGTTTTACCCTAAAATAGTGACTTTCGGGGGACATGCCCCTTGATCAGACATCTGATGTTCATCTGATTTTATTTCTTAGACAAATCAACCAATTAGCCATATCCAATTTTGGTCCTGAGATTATCGACTGTTTTCACTTTCCAGCCCTAACTTTCTTTCCATGGCTAGTGCCTCTGTACAGTTCTTTCAGAACCCTTTTTGAAAGCAACTACAAACTTCTGAACAGCTACTTGTCTCATCCATTTTAACATCATGTATTAGTTCTTCAAGTAGCTTCTTACTCTTGCTTACAAATATGCCCAACGAGAATACAAAAGAGAAGGCTAAGGCAATAGTTGCAATGAATATTCTAACCTCATATAAGGCTGAATGACAGTTTACTAAGACTGCTTGTAGCTTATAAAACAGTTTAAAAATTAGATCCCTTTGGGTTCTTTGAGTGCCTTTTCCCTTTAAAACTTCTGTTTGCCTGTTTAATTGAAAAATAAACTTTCTCTCAACCTATGGGTATTATGCTGGCATTTTTATATTATTATTATTATTATTACTGGTATGGGATCTGTTATACGGAAATCCATTATCCAGAAAGCTCTGAAGTTTAGACTCAATTGTATCCAAATTTTGAAAAATGATTTTCTCTCTATAATAATCAAACAGTAGCTTGTACTTGTTCCCAACTAAGATAAAATTAATCCTTATTGGAAGCAAAATCAGCCTATTGGGTTTATTTCATGTTTACATGATTTTCTAGTAGATTTAAAGTATGAAGATCCAAATTACAGAAATATCCCTTATACAGAAAAACCCCAGGCCTGAGCATTCTGGATAATAGGTCCCATACCTGTATTATTATTATTATTATTATTATTATTATTATTATTATTATTATTTGTATTATTATTATTATTATTATTATTATTATTAGCATTATTATTACATCACCCCATAGTGTTAATTGTTGATTTGCATTAATAACTGCACTCAGGATCAACATCAAGCAAAGCTTTACAGAGCAATTCAAAGACGTGTCTAATAAACTGGTCACAAAAAAAAGCTTCAGTGTAAAAAGTTGCAGAAATTTGACTCATTAATGCTTTCTTCCTTTGTTTTGTTTTGTATCTTAGAAACTCCAAATGTTATGGTAACAAAGGCTCTCACTCATAATGTTATTTTATTGCACAATACAGCAAGATTTATAAACTGGCAACTAATACACTTGTGTTGGTTTTGGTCAGAAATAAAGGACTTACCCCATTTAAAAAGTGTTTTCATTTTCTTTGAATTGAAAGTGTAAAGTCTCTGCCTTTGTTATGCCCGGTACAGTCGAAAGGGAAGTATAAATTTTCATAAAGCCTTTCACATTACATAGCAAAGGAGTTATGCCATTTCTGTATGCAATTAACTGTCGTATGAATGTGTGTTTTAGTTTAATTTAAATGTGCTTCTTTTTTTTTCCATCTCTTTCTGCTAAGGAAATATGCAGAGCTACATTTCACTATATATTACAACTTTTTTTGAAGTGGCTGCTAAGCATTTTAGTTTGTTCAAAACAAGAAAAACTGCAGAGATTCAAGATAGAGGTGGTTGGCAATTAAGTCATTTTTCCAGAGGGCTGGTAGGTCATGTGTTGATCCTCTCTGAACCCACCTGGACCTTGTGCTGGTTTGTTAAGCCGCTGCTTCTATAGACTGATGTTTATATTTGATGTCTTCTATGGTTTCTGGCTTTACCTTATGAAGCCAAGTACCTAAAAAAGTCACACATATCATGTATCTATATATTTCAATTGACCAGTATAAGAGATAAATATGGTAACAACTTGGTAACTTTCCTGTGACTGCAGGTTAATCAAACATCTTACACTTATGGTGCAAAGCTAGAGGGAAACATGAGTCGCTCATGTAACACCTTTTACTACACCCACAGTGTCACCTTTATCCAACACACTTAAAAATGCAAGCTGTTTCCTTTGGTGCAAAAGGTGCAACTATATGCCATGGTGGGTAAACTCCCTGTAATTCCTATGGACTAAAAAACTGGAGCACTTGGTTCCCCTTTATTGCATTTTGTACCTTGCCCCAGTTAGTCCTTTGTGCAATTGTAAAGAGTGCAAGTGAAGTGAACTTTTGTGTACCACTAGAGGAACTGCTGGTCAAAATGTTCTTTCAGTGCTATGCATTCTCTCTGCTACTTCATGCATTTTTCTAGCTTCTTTTTCTCTTTAGCGCTCTATGGTTTTACATACTTCCACCTTTAAATGCATGTACAAAGTTAGCCATGTTGGAGCTCTAATAAACCAGTTGTAAGCATAACAAGTGAGTCCTGCACAACTTCCACTGTGAACAAAACATGAACCATGTACTTAACACCTAAATGTGAGTTCAATGCACCTTGGTTCCATAGGCTTTTTTTCTTGTGACTCAGAAATTATTATGTGGGCTGTCCACACGCAACAAAGTTATGCACAAATTAAGATAGAATATGCGCTTACCTAGTGGGGAGTGTGAGGTGCCCTTTGCAGAATATCTTGCACCTTATTCTCAGTCTGCAGGTTGAGTTATTGTCAATATATATTTTTGACTGCAGGGCTAACAGAGAATACAGTATGTAGAGGCTGTGTCTAGACAGTCGGAGAACAATTGAGAAATCCAGCCTGAGACAGTGACATCTTTATTAGGGATGTAGCGAACAGTTCGCCGGCGAACTAGTTCGCGCGAACTTCGACTGTTCGCGTCCGCCGAATGTTCGCGAACGTCGCGCGACGTTCGCCAATACGAGTTCGCATTCGATTCGAACAAAAATCGTTCGACCATTCGACCATTCGATTCCTTCGACCGCTAAAATCGAAGGATTTTCGTTCGAATCGAACGATCGAAGCCAGTGGATCGAATGAAATCATTCGATCGAATGGCTTCGATCGTTCGAGTCGAACGAAAATCGTTCGATCGAACGATTAAAATCCTTCGATCGTTCGAATCGAACGATTTTCGGATGTTCGAAGTTCGCGAACTGTTCGCGAACTGTCCGCATTTTTTGCCGGTGTTCGCGAACGGCGTTCGCGAACACATCGGCGGCGGTTCGCTACATCCCTAATCTTTATAGGAGCTTTAAAAACAAAGCAAATGTTCCTCAGTGCTGCATATAATTGTATTAGCCATCATAAAAATATAAAATTGACATCTTTAATATTCCTTAGAAGACATTTTTGTTTTAAGAATGTGGCTACAAACTCATGTGGACTAAGAACAAGATTGGGGGTTTGGTCTCACAAACAAGCTGACAGTGTATGAGATAACAGTGTAACACACCACTGGTATGCTTTAAAAAAGCAGATATTCTATTATCCTATCTATTATTCACACAGCTTCCTGCATTCATGGGTGTCAGATGGGGAACTGATGAGTGTGTTCTGTTAAAGACAGTAAGCGGATGTTAACTTCCCACTGTGAGAATTTCTCCAGGTTGAATAAAAAACGTTCTACTAATCATCTACCCCATGAAAGTGCCAGCTGCGGCCCATAGTAGGATTATCATTCTCATAGACCTCTCACCGAGCTTTTAGCTAAATGAAAAATCTGGTATAGCCTTGGGAGAAGGCATTCAGCAGATAAGAAAGAGGCAGTGTTTACGAAGAAGCTGTGCACTTGCAAATAGAACAGGTTTTTCTGTGATGTAAAAATCATAAGAAAACCATTAGGTTTACAAAAAAAAGATCAATGTATTTACACGTTTCATTTGCAGCAGTTTTTATGAGCTCATTAATTTAACATTTCTTTCTACCTTCTGTCCTCAGGGTTGCCTTGTAATTTGTTATTCCGATGCCTTTTTCCCCCCTTATTGCAACTCTTGGTTACATACAGTAAATTGTCATAATATGAAATAACACAATGTTTTTAAGATGGTGAAACAACAACTCTCAACTCTGGATATTACAGAACTGACCAACAAAACTTTGTGTGGCTAAAAATTTCCAACAAGATCAGCTACAGATCGTGGTACCATAAATGGAAGGATATTTTGGACCTTAATTAAACACATTAGAAAAATAAACTACTATATAATCTGAGCATGAATACTTGCCCACTTTGGCCATCCACATGCTGTGCCAAATTAGGCTAATCTGATTGTTGGCCCAGGACACAATCAGACCTATGCAGATCAGGAGAGGGACACATCAACATGGTGATGTGGTCTTGATTTATCAAAATCAAACAAGACCTATGGATAGATACAAGAGGCAAGCACATAAAAATATTTATTCCAACTTCTAGTCAAAAATTTTTTTGACTAGAAGTTGGTTGAAGTCCACATATATGGGCCAATAAGTGGCCATCTTTCTTTTAGAGGGGCGGAGTTGGCAGTTTACATCTACCCATGTATTAGAGTTCTGAATCAAGTGTGTTACTTGTGGAATAGCAGCACATTTTTGAGTTTTCAGGATGATTAAAGAAGAAGGAAAGCTACAGTGACAGTTGATTGCCAATAGATTAGCCACAATGGTGCAAGATAGAACACCATATTTATTCTGCAGACTGCGTTACCATTCCTGAGTAAACAGCTCTAGAAGCTCTCTCTGTTTGTTTAGGATAGAAGCTGCCATATTAACTCGGTGTGACATCACTTCCTGCCTGAGTCTCTCATTGCTTAGTCATAGCTCTGGGCTCAGATTACAGCAGGGAGGGGAGGAGGGAGGGGGAAGAGAGGGAGAGAGGAGCAATCTGAGCATGCTCAAGCCCTGCCCTGGAGGATTAATCTGAAAGAAGGAAGTCTGATACAGAAGCCCATGTGTACACAATAGAAGGAAAGAAATGTTGTGTTTCTTTTGACAGAGGACTCAGATCAGTGTTACTTTGAGGGTTTACTGGTGTATTTATATAGACCTTTCTGATAAAGCTTACTAGTTTTAATCTTTCCTTCTCCTTTAAGGGGGTTATTTATCAAAATTTGAAAAGTTCTCACTATTTTCTGCAAACTACTGTACACAGATTTTTAGTCCTATTTATCAATACATTTCTTGTGCAGGAAAAAATTGCTAAAATTGTGAAAAAAAATCGGAATCATACAAATTTTTTGATTTGTCACTGAAAACTGCAACTTTTTTAAATTTGACGCCCTAAAAACCACAAAATCTTCGGATTAATGAACGAAGCCCAGCACAGATCAGGATATCAACGGGACATCTGCCATTGACTTCTACATGAACTTGGCAGGTCTGAGGTGAAATCCTATTTTATTCTAACTTTTAACACCAAAAAAAAAAAATATATTTTCCCCCTTTTAAAGTCAGACCAGAAAAAACAGACTTTAATAAATAAACCCCTAAGTGTGGAATTTATTCTGGGTGCCTTTGCCCACCCCAGTTTTTGTAACCTGATCGATGTGCCTCCTTAAGTGATGTCACCATTGGTCCACAGTGATGTCATTTCCAGTCTACACCATTTTGAGTCAAGATTAAAGCCAATCCACTGCAGGTAAGCTTGAATAGTGGGTATAGGGCAGGGTTGAAGCAGGTAGGTAGGTCTGTGTGTGATTGCAGGTCAATTGTGCTGGGTGGCATGGGTCTGAATGACTGGACCTACTCACTGTTTTGTGCAATGACTTCAGCTATTTTTCTGACCTCACAATTTCAGGTAAACTTTACATTAGGTAGGAGTATAGACTAATTTCAATAATATGTCCATAGACATAATTAATTTGGCGGCTCTATCAGTCATGTACATGCACCCTGCAGGGAACTGCTTCAGTAATGACTGCATTGGAAGATTGCTAATTGAATTGCTGATTAGATGATCATTGAAACTGCAGGTTTATTTCAAAACTGGATGTAAAAGAACACCCCCTTAAAGCAAGTCATTAACATATGGCAAATGCACAGAGTTTGTCAGGTAAAATGGGAGACCTAGAATTAATAGCATGCTCTAAAAATTATGATATAATTGGTATCAGTGAGACCAGGGATGGAACATATGACTGGACTGTGAATTTAAATGGTTACACCCTTTTTAGGAGGGACAGAGGGATTAAAAAGGGTGGAGGAGTGTGTTTGTATGTAAAACCTGAATTAAAGCCATGCACTAAAGAAATAACCATTGCTGTCACTGGTGAGGGAGTGGAATCCCTCTGGGTAGAGATTTTGACTGGGCAAAATGTTACAAAGAAAATTATCATTGGTGTATGCTACAAACAACCTCGTATAAGTGTTGAGTATGAAGCCCAGTTACTCTTGCAGATAGAAGCAGCTTCACAGCTGGGTCAAGTTGTTGCTATTGGTGACTTCAATTATCCAGACATTGACTGGGGTAATGGGGTTGCTAAGACAGAAAAAGGTTTGTAAATATGCTGAATGACAACTTTTTATTCCAGCTCGTTCAAGAACCTACTAGGAATAACTCTCTTTTGGACCTTGTAATAACTAATAATACTGAACTCATCTCTAACATTTGTATGATTGAGCATTTAGGGAATAGTGATCATAACATGGTCTCCTTTGAAATTCTGTTGCAGAAGCAATTCTATAAGGGAGTAACTAAAACACTAAATTTCAGACGTGCAAACTTTGACAGTATAAGGGCATCTCTGCAACATATTAAGTGGGAAATGCTTTTCACAGGGTTGAACACAGAAATAAAATGGGAAATCTTCAGAATGCTGCTTCATGAATATAAATGTCAATATATTCCCCTTGTAAGCAAGGAACATCGTTGCAAGGCAAAACCTTTTTGGTTCAATAGAAGTGTTGGTGTTGAGGTGGATAAAAAAAAGGCATGCTTTTAAGGCTTTCAAGTTGGCTGGGACAGCCGAATCATTTATAAGGAAAATTAATATGGAAAAGCATATTGCTGCAAAGCAGTAAAAAGAATGCAAAATTAATTTTTAAATATGTTAATAGTAAAAAAATGAAGCAAGGGGTGGGACCTTTAATATCAAAGGGGGGTCAGCTGGTTGATGAAAACAAACAAAAAGTGCAGATTATGAACACATATTTTTCATCTGTCTACACAAATGAGGAACCAGTTACAGAAGGTTTCCTTCTTGATAGTCCCAATTATGGTAATACAACTAATGATGCATGGTTCATGCATGAGGAAATTCAAAAGAGACTAGAACATGGTAAGATAAATAAAGGTTCAGGGCCAGATGGTATTCATCCCAGGTTATTTAGCGAGCATAGCTCTGTGATTGCTAAACCTCTTTATTTTTCAGGATTCATTGAGATCTGGCATAGTGCCGCGAGACTGGCGAATTGCTAATGTGGTGCCGCTATTCAAAAAGTGATCCCGTTCTCAGCCTCAAAACTATAGGCCAGTTAGCCTGACGTCAGTGGTAGGAAAGCTTTTCAAAGGGTTAAGAAAGGATAAGATACTGGACTTCATAGCAAATCATAATACTATGAGTTTGTGCCAGCATGGTTTTATGCGTAATAGATCTTGCCAGACTAACTTAATTTTCTAATTGAACCACTGTTGTTAGTGGAGTACCAAAGGGTCTGTACTAGGTCCCTTGCTTTTCCCTTGCTTGCAGTTTTGGACTCCAGGATATAAATGAGCTGGAGAGAGTGCAGAGACGTGCAACTAAATTGGTTAGAGGGATGGAAGACTTAAATTATGAGGGCAGACTGTCAAGGTTGGGGTTGTTTTCTCTGGAAAAAAGGCACTTGTGAGGGGACATGATTACACTTTACAAGTACATTAGAGGACATTATAGACAAATATCAGGGGATCTTTTTGCCCATAAAGAGGATCACCGCACCAGAGGCCACCCCTTCAGACTAGAAGAAAAGAACTTTCATTTGAAGCAACGTAGGTGGTTCTTTACAGTGAGGTCAATGAGGTTGTGGAATGCACTGCCGGGTGATGTTGTGATGGCTGATTCAGTTAATGCCTTTAAGAGTAGGGATGTAGCGAACGTCGGAAAAAAAGTTCGCGAACATATTCGCGAACTTGCGCAAAAATGCGAGCGGTTCGCGAACCCCATAGACTTCAATGGGAAGGCGAACTTTAACATCTAAAAAAGACATTTCTGGCCAGAAAAATGATTTTAAAGTTGTTTAAAGGGTGCAACGACCTGGACAGTGGCATGCCAGAGGGGGATCAAGGGCAAAAATGTATCTGAAAAATCTGCCTGTGTGTGCTTGGAAGAGATAGTGTAGGGGGAGAGCTGTTAGTGATTTCAGGGACAGATGATAGTAAGTTTGCTGGCTAGTAATCTGCTTGATACTGCTCTGTATTGGAGGGACAGAAGTCTGCAGGGATTTGAGGGACATTTTAGCTTAGGTAGCTTTGCTGGCTAGTAATCTACTGTTCTCTTTAAACAACTGCCATACGTTGACCTTGTAGGCATTGTTTGCCCAGTTTTTTTGGACGCAGCCACTGAAGCACAGTTGCCAGAAAAAATATGCCATATAAATGCTGAAAATAGTCATTTTTCGCCATACGTTGACCTTGTAGACATTGTTTGCCCAGTTTTTTTTGGACGCAGCCACTGAAGCACAGTTGCCAGAAAAAATATGCCATATAAATGCTGAAAATAGTAATTTTTCGCCATACGTTGACCTTGTAGACATTGTTTGCCCAGTTTTTTTGGACGCAGCCACTGAAGCACAGTTGCCAGAAAAAATATGCCATATAAATGCTGAAAATAGTCATTTTTTGCCATACGTTGACCTTGTAGGCATTGTTTGCCCAGTTTTTTTGGTCGCAGCCACTGAAGCACAGTTGCCAGAAAAAATATGCCATATAAATGCTGAAAATAGTCATTTTTTGCCATATACGTTGAGTCAACGTATGGCAAAAAATGACTATTTTCAGCATTTATATGGCATATTTTTTCTGGCCTCTGTGCTTCAGTGGCTGCGGCCAAAAAAACTGGGCAAACAATGCCTACAAGGTCAACGACGTTGACCTTGTAGGCATTGTTTGCCCAGTTTTTTTGGCCGCAGCCACTGAAGCACAGAGGCCAGAAAAAATATGCCATATAAATGCTGAAAATAGTCATTTTTTTGGTCGCAGCCACTGAAGCACAGTTGCCAGAAAAATTATGCCATATAAATGCTGAAAATATAAATTTTTTTGGTTGCAGCCACTGAAGCACAGAGGCCAGAAAAATTATGCCATATAAATGCAGAAAATATGCATTTTTTTGGTCGCAGCCACTGAAGCACAGTTGACAGAAAAATTATGCCATATAAATGCTGAAAATATAAATTTTTTTGGTTGCAGCCACTGAAGCACAGAGGCCAGAAAAATTATGCCATATAAATGCAGAAAATATGCATTTTTTTGGACGCAGCCACTGAAGCACAGTTGCCAGAAAAAATATGCCATATAAATGCTGAAAATAGTCATTTTTCGCCATACGTTGACCTTGTAGACATTGTTTGCCCAGTTTTTTTGGTTGCAGCCACTGAAGCACAGAGGCCAGAAAAAATTAAACCAGTAAGGTTTGCACCCTAGTTTGTAACGGTGGCGGAGGGAGGAGGACGCTAAAGGACAGCTGTGTGTGGAGTCATGAGGCTTGAAGAGAAGGACAGCTGCATAGAAGTCAGAACAAGTCTTCCGGCGTGCAGTAACCCTCCGAGATCCACCCCTCATTCATTTTAATAAAGGTCAGGTAATCAACACTTTTGTGACCTAGGCGAGTTCTCTTCTCAGTTACAATCCCTCCTGCTGCACTGAAGGTCCTTTCTGAGAGCACACTTGAGGCTGGGCAAGACAAGAGGTTCATGGCAAATTGTGACAGCTCTGGCCACAGATCAAGCCTGCGCACCCAGTAGTCCAGGGGTTCATCGCTCCTCAGAGTGTCGATATCTGCAGTTAATGCCAGGTAGTCCGCTACCTGCCGGTCGAGGCGTTCTTTGAGGGTGGATCCAGAAGGGTTGTGGCGCTGCCTTGGACAGAAAAACATTTGCATGTCTGACGTTACAGACCGGCCAAAGGGCTTTGTCCTTGCAGGTGTGCTCGTGGCAGGATTACTGGCACCTCTGCCCCTGGAATGTTGATGAGTTCCTGAAGTGACATCACCCTTAAAAGCATTGTACAACATGTTTTGCAGGCTGGTTTGTAAATGCCGCATCTTTTCGGACTTGTGGTATGTTGGTAACATTTCTGACACTTTATGCTTGTACCGAGGGTCTAGTAGCGTTGCGACCCAGTACAGGTCCTTCTCCTTAAGCCTCTTGATACGGGGGTCCTTCAACAGGCATGACAGCATGAAAGACCCCATTCTCACAAGGTTGGATGCAGAGCTATCCATCTCCGCTTCCTCATTATCAAGGACTGCATCATCCACGGTCTCCTCCCCCCAGCCACGTACAAGACCAGGGGTCCCCAAAAGGTCACCACTAGCCCCCTGGGAAGCCTGCTCCTGCTGGTCCTCCTCCTCCTCCTCCACAAAGCCACCTTCCTCCTCTGACTCCACTTCTGGCACCTCTCCCTGCGTTGCAGCAGGTGCCTGGGTTCGTTCTGGTGATTCCGACCATAAATCGTGCGCTTCCAGCTCCTCGTCACGCTGGTCTACAGCCTCATCTGTCACTCGTCGCACGGCACGCTCCAGGAAGAAAGCGAAGGGTATTAGGTCGCTGATGGTGCCTTCGGTGCGACTGACCATATTTGTCACCTCTTCAAAAGGTCGCATGAGCCTGCAGGCATCGCGCATAAGCACCCAGTAACGGGGGAAAAAAATCCCCAGCTCTGCAGATCCAGTCCTACCACCCAGTTCAAAAAGGTACTCGTTGACGGCCCTTTGTTGTTGCAGCAGACGTTCCAACATAAGGAGCGTTGAATTCCAGCGAGTCTGGCTGTCAGAAATCAAACGCCTGACTGGCATGTTGTAGCGCTGCTGAATGTCAGCAAGGCGTGCCATGGCTGTGTAGGAACGTCTGAAATGGGCCGACACCTTTCTGGACTGGGTGAGAACGTCCTGGAATCCTGGGTACTTGGAGACAAAACGTTGGACTATTAAATCTAACACATGTGCCATGCAGGGCACATGTGTTAAATTTCCCAGTCTCAACGCTGCCAACAGATTGCTTCCATTGTCACACACCACTTTTCCGATCTGCAGTTGGTGTGGGGTCAGCCACCGATCGGCCTGTGACTGCAGAGATGACAGGAGTACAGATCCGGTATGGTTTTTGCTTTCCAGGCACGTCATCCCCAAGACAGCGTGACAACGGCGTACCTGGCACGTCGAATAGCCTAGGGGGAGCTGGGGGTGCACAGGTGTGGAGGAGGAGAAGGAGGACCCAGCAGCAGAGTAAGAAGAAGAAGAGGAAGAAGACGAGGTAGAGAGCGATGGAGGAGTAGAGGTGGTGGCAGAACCGCGTGCAATCCGTGGCGGTGACACCAACTCCACTGTTGTTGTTGTTGAGCTACCCATTCCCTGCTTCCCATTCCCAGCCATTACCAAGTTCACCCAGTGGGCAGTGTAGGTGACATACCTGCCCTGACCATGCTTGGAGGACCATGCGTCAGTAGTCATATGGACCTTTGGCCCAACACTAAGTGACAGAGATGCGGTAACTTGGCTCTGCACATGTTGGTACAGGTGTGGTATTCCCTTTTTAGAAAAAAAATTGCGGCTGGGTACCTTCCACTGCGGTGTCCCAATTGCTACAAATTTGCGGAAGGCCTCAGAGTCCACCAGCTGGTATGGTAAAAGCTGGCGGGCTAAGAGTGCAGACAAGCCAGCTGTCAGACGCCGGGCAAGGGGGTGACAGTCAGACATTGGCTTCTTACGCTCAAACATGGCCTTCACAGAAACTTGGCTGGTGGCAGATGACTGGGAATGGGAACAGGTGGTCAAGGTGGAAGGCGGAGTGGAGGGTGGTTCAGATGGGTCAAGGAGAGCAGAGGTAGAGCAGTAAGATGCTGGACCAGAAGGAGTGTGGCTTTTAGTTTGCCTGTTGCCTTTGAGGTGTTGCTCCCAAAGTGCTTTGTGCTTGCCGCTCATGTGCCTTCGCATAGAAGTTGTACCTATGTGGCTGTTGGGCTTACCAAGGCTCAGTTTCTGACTGCACTCATTGCAAATTACAATGCTTTTGTCAGAGGCACACACATTAAAAAAATCCCACACTGCTGACTTTTTGGAAGTGTGCGATCTGGCGGTAACAGTAGAAGTTGGCGGCATTGGCGGCAATGGCGGGTGCGTTGGCCGGCTGAACACAGGTGCCGATACATGTTGTTGCCCTACTGATCCCTGCGGGCTGTCCTCCCTGCTTCTTCTAAGTCTTATTCTCCTACTGCCTCTCTGACTCTCCGTCTCTCCATCTGAACTACCCTCCTCTTGCTCTCTTCTACTAGGCACCCACAAAACATCAATCTCCTCATCATCATTCTCCTCAGATGCATCAATTTCTTCTGACACATCACAGAAGGAAGCAGCAGCGGGGACCTCCTCCTCATCACTCATCATTATGTCCATCTCTGTCGTGTTCTCTGCCAGAATTAAATCTGGTGTAACGTCCTCATCTCCTTCATCTTCTTCTGCCAATAATGGTTGCGCATTACTCAGTTCAAGAAACTCATGGGAAAATAACTCCTCTGACTCCAGTGAAGAAGGGGCACCGGTGGTGGAGGAAGTGTTACGTGGGGTGGCCATAGCAGTGGAGGATGAGGAGGATGTTGTGGTAAAGTTAGAAACGGTAGAGGATGGGGTGTGCTGTGTAAGCCAGTCAACTACCTCTTCAGCATTTTGGGAGTTCAGGGTCATTGGCTTTTTAAAACTGGGCAATTTGCTAGGGCCACAGGATTGCATAGCAGCACGGCCCCTAGCACGGCCTCTGCGTGGCGGCCTGCCTTTGCCTGGCATTATTTTTAAAAAAACAACAACAACAAAAACTCAGTTGGTTTTTCTGGAAACGATAATACACACAGCTAGATGGCAGTTTGAAGAAAACAGTGTGCAAATAATGCCTACAAGGTCAACGTATACACAGCGGTGGATACGGATTACGTAAAATATATGAATGCTGCTTGAAAAAAAGTAACTCAAGTGGTTTTTCTAGAGACGATAATATTATCAATATTTAGACAAAATGTGAACAAGCTCACACAGCTAGATGGCGGTTTGAAGAAAACACTGTGCAAATAATGCCTACAAGGTCAACGTATACACAGCGGTGGATACGGATTACGTAAAATATAAGAATGCTGCTTGAAAAAAAGTAACTCAAGTGGTTTTTCTAGAGACGATAATATTATCAATATTTAGACAAAATGTGAACAAGCTCACACAGCTAGATGGCGGTTTGAAGAAAACACTGTGCAAATAATGCCTACAAGGTCAACGTATACACAGCGGTGGATACGGATTACGTAAAATATAAGAATGCTGCTTGAAAAAAAGTAACTCAAGTGGTTTTTCTAGAGACTATAATATTATCAATATTTAGACAAAATGTGAACAAGCTCACACAGCTAGATGGCGGTTTGAAGAAAACACTGTGCAAATAATGCCTACAAGGTCAACGTATACACAGCGGTGGATACGGATTACGTAAAATATAAGAATGCTGCTTGAAAAAAAGTAACTCAAGTGGTTTTTCTAGAGACGATAATATTATCAATATTTAGACAAAATGTGAGCAAGCTCACACAGCTAGATGGCGGTTTGAAGAAAACACTGTGCAAATAATGCCTACAAGGTCAACGTATACACAGCGGTGGATACGGATTACGTAAAATATAAGAATGCTGCTTGAAAAAAAGTAACTCAAGTGGTTTTTCTAGAGACGATAATATTATCAATATTTAGACAAAATGTGAACAAGCTCACACAGCTAGATGGCGGTTTGAAGAAAACACTGTGCAAATAATGCCCACAAGATCAACGTATACACTACTACAGCGGTGGATACGGATTACGTAAAATATATTATGGCTGCTTGAAAAAAGTCACTCCGGTGTTTTTTCTGGAGACGGTAATATTATGGATATTTAGACAGAATGTGAACAAGGTCACACAGCTAGATGGCAGTTGGTTGAATAACACACTGGGCAAAAAATGCCTACAGGGCAAATAATGCCTAAAAGGTCAACTTATACACTACTACAGCGATGGATACGGATTACGTAAAATTTATTATGGCTGCTTGAAAAAAGTCACTCCGGTGTTTTTTCTGGAGACGGTAATATTATGGATATTTAGACAGAATGTGAACAAGGTCACACAGCTAGATGGCAGTTGGTTGAATAACACACTGGGCAAAAAATGCCTACAGGGCAAATAATGCCTAAAAGGTCAACTTATACACTACTACAGCGGTAGTAAAATAAAAAAAAGTAAAATAAAAAAAAAATGAATATTAAAAAAAAAAATTACAGTTGGTGCTGCTGAACTACTAGGAGCAGCAGATTAGCACACCAGTCCCACTCCCCAACACTGCTAGACTAATAGCACTGGGCTCTTATAGTAGTAGTAGTAGTAGTAAAACAACAAAAAAATAAATAAAAGCAGTCCTTACAAGGACTACTGTTATTGCAGCAGTCAGCAGATGAGATCAGAAGCAGGACAGCTGCCCACTGCAGCTACATACAGAGCACTTCAGTAGAAGGTAGATTACTAGCCAGCAAAGCTACCTAAGCTTAAATGTCCCTCAAACCCCTGCAGACTTCTGTCCCTCCAATAACAGAGCAGTATCAAAACGATTACTAGCCAGCAAACTTTCAACTGTCCCTGAAATCACTAACAGGCAGCAGCTCTCTCCCTACACTATCTCTTCAGCACACACAGGCAGAGTGAAAAAACGCTGCAGGGCTTCGGTTTTTATAGGGAAGGGGAGTGGTCCAGGGGAGAGCTTCCTGATTGGCTGCCATGTACCTGCTGGTCTGGGGTGAGAGGGCAAAAAAAAGCGCCACCAATGGCGAACCCAAAATGGCGAACGTCGCGCGACGTTCGCGAACTTCCGGCGAGCGCGAACACCCGATGTTCGCGCGAACAAGTTCGCCGGCGAACAGTTCGCGCCATCTCTATTTAAGAGTGGCTTGGATGATTTCTTGAACAGACATAATATCAAAGGCTATTGTGCTACTAAACTCCATAGTTAGTATAGATATGGGTATCTATAATTTATCACAGAATAGGGAGGGGTGTGTATGGATGCTGAGTTTTCATTTGGAGGGGTTGAACTTGATGGACTTTGTATTTTTTCAACCTGATTTAACTATGTACTTTCCTTAGATGAATCCCATCATTCCTGAGCTACAATTTGGATACCCAAATGGGAAAGTCTAGCAAAGCTCATCCTGCAAACCTAAAAGGGAAAGGAACCCCCTACCCATTTTTATACAGCATACCCTCACAATGTGCCCCAGTATGTGTATTAATAAGAATATGGATTAAGAAAAGAAAATAATCCTATTGGAAGCAGGATGTTCGAGAATGGTATCTAAGATAAATATCCAATGTATGGGTACATTTTTCATGGTATTGTAACCACAAAATAATTAATTTAGTTTTTCTTCACAGACAGTTGGTGCTGTCCTTAATACCTGATATAGTTCTTTATGAATCACAGGCAAATGCAATGGGATTGAGATTTTTACACTTTGCACCCTGTCCTGCACATTGCAAATGACCCTTGAAATCTTTTCCAGAGTAAGTAAGCAACTGTGCTATATTTAAGGTTCATTATTTGCAGCATAGACATAAAGTTACCAAGTAACCAAGTAGGTGGTCTGTTACACAGACTTATTGTTGACAATGGACTTTATCCGAGTGAAGAACAATTTGGAACTGCCTAAAATATTTGCCACATAATTTAGTCAAACCACTAAAATTTTAACAATTTTATGAACGCTTATACAAATAGTGATTTTGTTTGTGTGGGTTCCGCAGTGGTTGGCTATAATGGTGTATACAGATGCAGCCACTTTGGTTTGTCTGTTTGACACAGAATAACTAAACACAGATATCCCATTTATCTCATTTAACACAGAAAACTGTGTCACAACATCCCATCTAATTAAAGCATTCACCATTGTGAACAATGGAGCGTTGGTATGCTAATGAAAAGGTTAAATGCATTAAATGAGTTAAGATGACTTAAGATAACACAGTTTCTTCAATTACCCCTGAGTCATGACGCATTTAACTCACAAATCCAAGTGGCTTCATCTGTATCTCCAAGCATGGATACTTTATTGATCAGTTGTGATGAGATCAAAGCGAGTGTTGTAAACACACATTTCTTTAGGTTGCCTGGGTCATGAAATGTCTGCTTCAATGCAAAGTTGTTGATGACAGATAAGTCAATCATTGTAAAGCTGGCCATAGATGTAAAGATTTTTAAAAGACCACGATTATTTAGAAATGATCGTATGAATAGTCCATCAACTAAAAAGACCATTTGCCAGGAAAACAAAGGGTAGCTGCCTGCTTGGCCCTGCAAACATAGATACATTGCACTGGGACCAATAAAGATTTTTTAACCTGGCCGATCAATTTCCTGACAGATATCGGACGAAAAATCGTAAGATGTACAATCGTTCGAATCCCACTAACTAACTAACATGATCATTTCGAAGGATTGGTCGGACTTCGCTAAAATCGGTCATTCGGCAAGAAAAATCTTTGCATCTATGGGAAGCTTTACTGAAACATGGCTATGGTTGATCCAGTCTTTCCTTAGTACAGAATTACATTTTGGTATTACATGTTTAAAAAAAATGTTGACTTAGGGAAGGCCTTATCAGTTAGCAATAGGTTTTGTGATTTTATTAAAAAGGAAGACATTAAAATAGCATTCTCTCTATGCTTGAGTATCACAAGAGCTTTGGAATGACAATTGCATGCAGAGCAAAGAAACAGTAAGTGTAAGGCAAGGTATAAAAATTCCCGCAAAATTTGTGAAACAGTGAAAAATTCATGAAACAGCGCCAGCGTCTCTTTCTTGACTTCAGCATCCGATTTTTGGATGCCGTCGGTTGGGCAAATTTATTCATTTATCGTGGGAATTTGCCGCAAATTCGTGCCTGCCGAATAAATTCGCCCATCACTACATAAGACATTAGACTTCAGCACCTTACTCACCCAATCAAAATGGAACTGCTGAAAGAAATTGGAGAACACTATTTGAGATAGTTCCTCATACCTGGTGTATTACCCAAGCACTGGTAAGGTACAGTATTTAAACAAAGTAAAGTTAATTACAAAGAGTGTGACTGAGAGGCAAACTGATGTGTTAGATGCTGATGATAACATCTGGTCTCCCCCCACACCTCCCTTCCAGTAATTCCATGATCTTTTATACCATTATGGAATCTATCAGGTTATAAATTGAACATGTCCAAAACATAGGCTCCAATATGGCTGCCCACACAATAGCAGCCTTACGCCCACAATATAAATATACTTAGAACACAGACTATATTTCTTATCTGGGCACTAAAATCACTCCAAGATATGAAAGGCTATTTAAAAAAAAATTGTCCCTCAAGCCCAAAAACTAAGACCACCCTGCTTAAATGGAATGCATTTCCAATTTCATGGTTTGGTAAAATTAGGCCAATAAAAATGAACATTCTTCCCAAATTCTTATACTTATTTGAAACACTTCCAGTGCCCATCACACAGAATTTTCTAAGGAATTACAGGCAGTAATCTACAATTTTATATGGGAGAGCAAGAAACATAGAATCAATAAGAAGATTGTAAGTGCATCTATCACTCAAGGAGGGCTGGGTGTTCCTCTGTCATGTCAATATCATGAGGCAGCCCAACTTGGCAGCTATTAACATGGTATTTTTGGGCCCCTAACTCTCAATGGGCTCATTTAGAAAACGCACAGTTTCTCCAATACCACCCTAATGCATGGTTCTGGTCCTCACCGGGTACCATATTACCCAAAATTCCAAATTTTAAAAACCACTATGTTAACACTTGATCTATGGAAAAAATTGAAGGTCAAATATAAAATATTTTCCTCCTATTCCTTCGTTTCAGCCGGCAATAATACATTTGATATGTCAACCAGGAGAGCCATTTGTGTTATTTAGAATCTCTGATCTGTTAAGCTCTTCTCTAACAACTTTACTTTGTTTGGACCATATGAGAACCAAAGCTTCGATATCTCCAGACCCTGGTATTTATACATTCAGATGGGACACTTCATAGACCCATTCATTAGAGATTCTAAAGAGAGGTCTCCCACCACATTTGAACTCCTAGCATTACAAGGCCTGCCTCAAAAAGGTTTGACCCTTTCGTTTTCATCAAGATATAAGCATAGTTACATGAAAAAGTGGGATGCTATACTGGGCTATGAGATCCCTATGGAAGATTGGTGAGATATCTGGCTTAATGCCAAGAGCAGTGTCACTTGTGTGAAATAAAAAACGAATGCAGTTGATCCCATATTTTACAACCCCTGATTTTAAGTGTCCCCTCATTTTACATTGTTGTTTTGTGGCCCCACCTATAGGTATGTCCATAAATTGTTGGACCGAGAACTTTTTTTTAATTTTGGTTCTGTACATTACTGCAATGAATTTTATATGAAACACCTCAGATGCAGTATAACTGCAGACTTTCAGCTTTAATTCAGTGGGTTGAACAAAAAGATTGCATAAAAATGTGAGGAAATAAAGCCTTTTTTTAACACTTGATTGAAAACTCTTTGCTGGCAATTACAGCCTGACGTCTTGAACTCATGGAATCACCAGATTCTGAGTTTACTCCTTTTATTGCTCTGCCAGGCCTTTACTGCAGTGGCTTTCAGATGCTGTTTGTTTGTGGGCCTTTTTGTCAGAAGATTAGCTTACCTCCTGGAGAGTGTACACTTGTTTAGCTGTTATGAAGGGGTTTCTCTTAACCATGGAAATGATTCTGCGATCATTCCCCACTGTTGTCTTCTGTGGATGTCCAGATCGTTTTGTGTTGCTGAGTTCACTAGTGCTTTCTTTTCTCAGAATGTACCAAACTGTAGAGTTTGCCACTTCTGATATTGTAGCAATATGGTTTTTTTCTGTTTTTGCAGCTTAAGGATGGCTTGTTTCACCTGCATGGAGAGCTCCTTTGACTGCATGTTGTCTGTTCACTGCAAAATCTTCCACATACAAGCACCCCCCCCTCAAATCAACTCCAGGGCTTGTATCTGCTTCATTGATAATGACATAAAAGGAATTGCCCACACCTGCCCATGAAAGAGCATTTGAGTCAATTGTCCAATTTCTTTTGGGCCCCTGAAATCAAGCGATTGTGTTAAAAAAAGGCTTTAGTTGAAGAGCTACCCAAACAAACTCAGAAATTACTTAATCTTGTAGTAAAAATAGTTCGCATTTCCATAGTGTCCAAATGGAAATCAAAAGATTTACCCTCCTGGTCAGAAATAAATGAAAGCATTGAGAGTAATAAGAAGTTTGAATACACCATTAATTTAATACAAAATAAAGTCCACCAGTTCTTGAGGGCCTAGGAAATTCGACTTCTTTAATCTTGGAGACTTAAGCCGATTGCCATCAATCACTAGGGAAGGATGAAAATCAATATTGATACCTCTGAGTTCTAAGAAGAACCTAACTTGAGTCTAACTTATGTTGAACTGTTATTTTTTTTATCTTTACCATTTTCCTTTATATTTGTGATTTATTTACTTATGACTTCAATTACTTGTTATAGTATCCATACTTACATTGATACCTACTGTGATGTCAACATGACAAGAATTTATGCAGAATGTACTACAATTATTGTACGTCACTGTAACTGTAATTGCATTATCGTTATTTATTTTATTTTTCTACTTTATTATTTAAAAATAATAATTTTAAGTTGCAAAAAAAACCATAAGCACTTATGGATAAGAGCTGTATGGATTTATGTTTATGGCAGTTAACAGACAATCCCAATTTTGCTTCAGATTACAAAGCATCCTGCTGATTTGGGTAGAGCGATTAACATATCAAATTAGAATGTACTGCCTCTCCCTCTCCAGCTAATCTGCTTTAATTGCATAAATCCATAACTTTTTCATGAGTGCTAGTAAATTAGGCAGTTGCAAAAACCCCGCGTTTAAACAATTACGGTTCACAGATACATATGCAGATATGTGGCAAACATTCACAATTAAAACGGAGGTATTCCATTTCAAGTGAATGCTTATAGAGAATTATTTCATGCTGCCATATAACTTTGTTATAAAGAGATGTATGAGACCATAAAAAGAAAGAGCTGAACTATATGTAAAGAAGTAGCAAAGCAAATACATTTGTATGATGTACTGTTCTGCAAACATTTAATTGCGTAGCTGCTTTCCACCGGGGGCAAGTGAGAGAAGAATGATTCCATGGGAGACAATTGGTTGTATTCATATTCATAATATTGTATCAGGCATACAATTCTTGTCCTCTCGAACATTGTCTAGGTTGGAGCAAGCAATACAGTTTATTGTTTAATTGTTTATTGGTTTAACTGAAATTCTACTGAAGTTAATTGCCTTTTTTTTTTTATACTGGATCCTTCAAAACACAAGTAAGCCGGGTCCCAATTTCTTCTATTAAAAGAAAAAAATGAGTAGGAACAACATAAAAAAAAGAAAAATATATATCCTGCTTGATGGCTGGGCTTTGTTAACAAATTGGTATTGTGTGCATGCAAAGTAAACATAAGGAAGGTCCTTTTTAATGGGCTAGAATTCCGTTCTAGTTGCCTCTTGCTGAATAGTTATTAGAAAGGAGCCAAACATGTCCACCATATACAACCAGCATGACAGATATAGTTTCATAACCTGATCACAGAATTTTTGCCCCTTGGTTTATTTCATAGTTCTTTTTAAGATTTACTAACTATTTTTGAAGAATTGCTTGGTCACTCATTTACATTTACTTTCTTTAGGCCTGTCAACTTTCTGTAGCTGGTGCAAAAAAAGCATCTAGTGGTGAATATGATGAGTTTTCAACTTCATGTACATAACATCACATACTGTATTGGATACAAGATATAACAGAAATTATTAACCGGTGTAATTTAAAGAAGGTATTTTTATTAGAACAAGAATGTAGGGAGCAACAATAATCATACGATTTATGAATAAAAAAAATTTAAATTAAATAATTCAGTAACTAAAAACTGGCGAGCTTCTATACAAGCGCCAGGAGGCATATTTTTCAATATTCAATTTATTTTTCTCAGTTCTTTTTTGAAAAGAACCACATTTTTTCCATGAATCAACATGAATGAGTTTTAAATATGCTAGCTATCAAGAAAAAATTGCTATTGCAAAAACTAAATGCAGTTTAATCACTTAACTTTTTTCATATTTAAATAGATTTAAAAAACTTGAATCAATAAATCTGCCTCCCCATTTTCAGTCCCATAGACTTCATTTTATCCAAATAATCCAATTTTTAAAAAATTATTACCCTTTTCTCTGAAATAATAAACCAGTACCTTTTACTTAATCCAAACTTAAAAAAAATGTAATCCTTACTGGAAGCAGATCCAGCCTATTGGGTTTTTTAATGTTTACATGATTTTCTAGTACATTTAGCATATGAAGATCTAATAAAAATCCATTATCCGGAAGGCCCCAGGTCCCGAGCATTCTTGATAAAAGGTTCCATACATGTACCTGTATATATTTGAAATAAGTTAGCTATATATATATATATATATATATATATATATATATCGTTATATCGTTATATCGTTATATCGTTATATCGTTTTCAAGAAATAAATAAAAAATATAATTGTGGATAATTGTGAATCTTGGTAAAATGTGCTAATAAAGAAATCCTCCTTTGGGTTTGAATTTTTTTTATAAATTTGGATTCAAAATGTTTTCAATGTATAGATAGATGATAGATAAATGTAGGAATGTAAATGCCTAGTAGATCCAGCTTAACTTGCTGCGGTAATAATCTACTGAATACAGTGCTAGTTATTTCTTGTCTATCTCTTTTACCAGTGACATTTTTTCCTTAAATTACAACTTGGGGAAAAGAATAGCTTTACAGCTTTCAAATATGCATTAGCCTCAGTGCTTTAACCGTCTCCGATAACGTATCCCAGTTAGATAAGTCAGAGTGTACCACAGAGCCCTTTGGATTGAATATGTAAGTACAATATTTAGGTATAAAATATAATTTCTGTATGTAATGCAAAGTATCTGTCAAAATATTGTAACACATGAAATAACTCACGGTGAGTCACATTTGCTATTACAGGATGATGGGGGAACTACATTTCCATTATAATTATTACAACCATAGTGAGGGGTAGGGGTTCTTTCTATAATTTAAAGCGGTATGTCTCTGATGTGACATCTGCTCAGAGCTGAATTATACATTCACCAGCTTTTAAATAGTTTTTCTGGCAAAGATGAAGTTGTCTTTCTAAAATAATTTCCCCGTCAAGCATCCATTATACCTGGAATAAATGTGAAACTTGACATCTACAAATAATACACATGCTTTTAATGGTTATTTTTGACAGCTATTAGGTCTCTTTATTTGAACTAAAAAAAAAAAGAAATTTGAAATTGATGATAGAGAATTGATATCATGACACTGCATACTGCATCCTAATACAAATCTACTCTGGGGTTCTTTAACAGTCTAAAAAATAGAGTTTGTCTTATTTTAAATCCCTTTTCAAGGATGAAATTTCAAAATTATTTTGCACTATGCCAACACAAATTAATCCCGGGCAGGGTACTGAATACAATTTATAATGCACCTTGAATATTCAGAAGTGCTAGTGCCCAAGCAAATTAGTGCACATCTGATCATAAAGGAGCTCTAGGTGTCCTTTAATGCCAACATATTTACTGCACAACTACTCTACAGCATTGGTTTTAGAAAAATGCAGAGCACTTTTTACACTTGTTAGGAAAAGGCATGAAATGTTCCCTTAAACCATCTTTTTCTGCATCCATTTCTACTGAATCCGAGACAAACCCAAACTAGCTCCCTTTTTATTATGCAAACAAACAGTATTTTTCTTATCCTGATTTATTTGAAAACTTGAAAATCAACAGCCTATGTTTTTAGGGGCCTGGAGTAAAACAACAGATTTATCAGCAGAAAAAATGTTCACTTTAAATATGTTTTGGTAATGGAAAACTGAGCCACAATGGACATCTATACACTGAGGCTATTTGCAGGTCAGCAGGCTGCACTAATTACCAGAAGAGCGTTCCTCCAAGGGTCCTATTAATGCATATTTAAACAGTCCAGTCACATTCTTTTAAAGGATGTTTTGCTACACACCTTTTTTTTCCAGTTATGCATATTGAATTCTAAATGGCCGGTTAGAGCTGCATTGTACAATGGTTTGCTTATGTATCCACGAGGACTGAAGGCACAGCTGAAACTCTGGAATACGAAAGTAGAGCCAAACAGAAATAAAACAGAAAGAAAGATGATTGCTATGTATTTTGCTACAAGTCTGTGAATGCCCAGATATCTGTAGAATTCCCTACTATAAAACACAAAGCTCAAATGCAAACTGAGTTTTTAGTTGCTAGTAGGCACAGCTCACATCACTGAAAAGAAATGATGGACACAAGGCATCTAGGATTTATTCCACCAATACATTGTTTATCAGCCCAGTCAGCCTTGGACTGGGCCAGTGGGACGCCGAGAAAAAACTCGGTGGGCCCCAGCCCTTGTGGGCCAGCCGGCGAAGACCCCCTCTACTCCGTCCGCTGGCCCGCCCACTCTGTCTGCTTGCCCTGCCCACTCGCCCACTTGCCTCACCTGCTCACTCGCTAGCATGAAGTAGTGTGTTTCGAGGGGGTGGGAGAGCACAGAGGGTGTTTTGCTGGGGAGCAAGGACTGTGACTACCACTGGGGAGGTGCGGGGGCCCTGATGTAGCAGCCCTTGTGGGCCCTGACCCCCCCCAGTCTGACACCCCCCCCAGTCTGACCCTGAGCCCAGTGTTTATATAGAAAGGTTAAAACAATTAGAAACAGCACCCACACATTGCAGTGCAAAAAGTGATTTGCTCCATCTGTTTTGCTTATAACAGATGTAATCTAAATTTCTGCTAATGTTCAATGTAATTTAACAACCCCTTAACTCAGTTTCTCAATAGCAGCCTAGAGTACACTGAGAATGTGTAGTAAGGGTTGCCACCTTTTCTGCCGGTGGAGACCGAGCAGGGGGCGGGGCCATGCTGTGGGGGTGTGGAATGAGGGGGTGGGCTGTTTTGACCCGGACAGCCCTTCAAAATTGCCAGGCTGCCCGGGTCAAAACCTGACAGGTATAAACAACCTTTTCTTCAATTGAAGATATACCAGCGCTAAAAGCTCAGGGTAGACACAAGAAAGAAATGCAAGCACAATATAGTGTAGTAGTTTTTCAATCGAATGGAATGTATAGCCACTTGTGCGGTAGTTAAACGATGTGGTTTTGGGGTCTTCCACCAAGGGGTTAAAGGGTCATTTTTCCGTGCTTTTGATAAATAGTGTGGCCACCTCCTGTGTAGGGCAGTGGGTACTTACAGGCGTTTATAAATATCACCAGCATATAATAAAATCCTTTATCCTATTCTTGGTGAGTATGTGGGGCAGTGGGTACTTACAGACGTTTAAAAATATCACCAGCATGTAATAAAATCCTTTATCCCAATCTTGGTATGCTCCAGGTTTCTAAAAAGCATATGCTAAAATCGTGTAAAAACTTCTTTAATAGATTAAAAAGATAAAAACATAGATTGCACTCACATGTGTGTGCTTAATATAAGCATAAGAAGCAGTTAGCATTGGGGTTTCTCAAGTCCTGCGGTCCCTTAAGATGTAACGTTTTTGCCTGGCGTTTGTTGGTAAGACACGCTGATCTTGGTCCCCCTCTGATGACGTCACTGCTCAGCCGACGCGTTTCGTCTATTGCGACTTTCTCAATAGACCCTATGTGAAGTGTGACTGGAGCTATAAAGATAGCCTAACAAGATGGGGAGCTGCTGTAAGCAAATGTAAAGGCCTGGATTATTGTTACAAGGCTGCTAAACCGTTAGTATGGTAAGAGTATTAAAATATAAAATACAGCATTTCTATTTAAATTATTTTTAAGTCTTTAATTCCACTTTAACTGTCGAAAAAAAATGTACACACCAGTAGTATTAATATTATTATTATTACTATTATTATTAACATATTTACACATTTAATTCCTTAATATTCCTATTAGAGAACCTACAATTATGGTGCACCAAAGGTTGATAACCTCTGCCCTATCCTAAAGCATTATTAATTACTTCAGTGAAAGTAAGTACAGGTAGTGACGTATACTCTACTCATAAAGCATGTAGAACATGTTTTTCTCTCTGTTTTATTGCGTATTAATGATTTAATGTTTCTCCACAAAAATCCTTATTGTGTCAACAATAAGCATGCTGAAAAGTAGTATTCATTTTTCATAACTGCCCTTTTAAAATGAATGATTTGGTTATTGCTACATACGGTGCATACTAGAATACACAGTATCTGAATAGAAAGATAAATCTTGTTTCAAGAAACCCTCCTGATGAAGTTATAAAATTAAACTACTGTGAATAAATGAATATTTCTTAGGGCTTGTCAGATATATAAAATATTACTTTCCTTGGCAGATTGAGTTACAAGCGTGTATCTCAGTAATAATCCCTATGGTTTCGGCATATGTTCCCTAATTGTCTAAGAAGGAAATTCCATAAATACCATGCTGTCATTTCCCATAGGCATTTGATCATCTATCACAGTAGGATTCACTGATTTGGTGAGTGTCGAGAAGACATTTCCTAAACAGTAAATCATAATATTTCTGTTTCTCAGTTATATGGCACTCCAAATCAGCAACATCTTCAAAAGTAGGAAAAAAATGTGAATTAAAATGTTACCTTCAAGCTAAATATCCATAGGTGCCATGTTAAATTATGTCATAACTACTTTTTATGATCAGGGGTTTGTGATGTAGCTGAAGTGATTGAGAAATAGGAATTTGCAGTATTAAAAGGACATTCGTGTTAAAATTATCATCATATACTTTTCAAAAATAATTGTTTTATTATGTTGGCTTTGAAAAAGCCAACATCTTGATCTACTAGTTCTTATTCTTATTATTATTAGCGCCCCCCGGTTTTCTAAACGCTACTCCTCCTACAGTTTTAGGGGTACAAGCGCCAAACTTTCCACACCTATTCGCTGTACGTTGCTTGTGCTTTATTAAGCGATCCCACCCACTGCGCCCGTGCGGCGGACCACCGAAGACGCCTTTTTTCGTATTGACTTTGACAGGGAAAATTTTCAAATCGCTGCCGCTCGTACAGTTTTGAAGCTACACTCCCCAAACTCGGACCGCATATTGTTGGTGCCACCCCGAATAAAAATATGTATTTTTGGGGGGCACCTCAAAGTGGGCAGAGCTACCAACAGCCAATGAAATTTTAGCAATTTTCTAAACGCTACTCCTCCCAGAGTTTTAGGAGTACAATTATGAAACTTTGCACACTTGTTGGGCTCATACCCGAATAGGTTGCTTGTGCTCTGTTAAGCAATCCCACCCTCCGTGGCCCTGTGGCGGCCCCCCAAAGACCCCATTTTTTCCCATAGACTTTCATTGGAAAATTTGAAACTTTTGCCACTCGTACAGCATTAAAGTTACACTCACCAAACTTGGGTCACTTAGTCATGGGGTCAACCTGAAAAGTTCTGTCACATTTTGGGGACTCCAAAAAGTGGGTGGAGCAACAAACAGCCAATCAGATTTCCCCTATTGACTTCAATGAGAAAATGTCAAACACTGTCATTCCCACAGTGTTAAAGCCAGAGACCCCAAACTTGGCACCATGGGTCACTGGGGTTAGAATTTGGAAAAGTGGGCGGAGTCTACCACAGCCAATCAAATATTAGCCATTTGTTTCAATGGGAAAAGTTAAAACTGTCGCCGCTCTTAGATTGTTCATGGGAGGGTCCTCAAACTTGGCACAGTTGGTCACTGGAGGACCGGGATCAAAATCTGGAAAAGTGGGTGGAGCCAAAAACAACCAATCAGATTTCTTTGATGATTTCAATGGGAAAAATTAAAATTGCTGCCATTTGCACATTATTGCTGTCATGGACCTCGAATATCACAAATGTGGTCACTGGGTGTTTGCACTTCAAAGTTAGGAAAAGTGGGTGGAGCCACCAACAACCAATCAAATGTCATTCATTGATTTTCAAGAGAAAAACATAAAACTGCTGCCATTTTTACAGGTTTAATGTCATGATTCCGAAACCTTAAAGTGTTAGTCACTTGGTGACTCTGGTTCAGAATTAGGAAAAAAGGGGGGCGGGGCAACAACAGCCAATCGGACTTCAGCCATTGACCTTAATGAAAAACGCCAAATTGCTGCTATTATTATGGCGTCCATGCCAAGTGTCCCAAACTCAGCACAATTACTCACTGGGTGACTGTGGTCAAAATTTAGGAAAAGTGGGCGGAGCCAATAACAGCCAATCAGATTTTACCTATTGACTTCAATGTAAAAGTTTCAAATACTACCATTCTCACAGTTTTAAAGCCAGAGGCCCCAAACTTGGTACAGACCATGACTGGGTGACTGGGGTTAAAATTCGGAAAACTGGGTGGAGCTTAAAACAGCCAATCAAATGTTACCTATTGCTAATCAATGTCAATATATAAGTTGCTGCCATTCTTTCACAGTTAATGGCAGGGACATCAAACTTGGCACAGTCGGTCACAGGGGGACTGGGATTCAAATTTTAAAAGTGGGTGGAGCCAAAAACAGCCAATCAGGTTTTTTGGATTGATTTTGATGGTACAATTTGATCTGCTTCAATTTTCACAGTTTTAAACCAGATTCTACCAACTTTGTGTACTCTCTATGCACCAGGGGTGACTGGCCCCAACACCTCTTGCGTTTCAAAGCCAACATCTTGTGGTTTCTTCAGAAACGACACCATCTAGTTGGCAATTGTAATTTTACTTGTGCTCAGTTTCCCATGTGACTTCAAGTAGTAAGACTAATGGTAAGGAAATGGCAGGGGCAAGACTAGGGAATCACCAATGATTGCTGAAAAGAGAGGTGGACCTTATGTTGGTGCCCATATTGAAGCAGGCATAACCATAAAACAAAAAGGCACTGTGGAGGTGTCTTTCATCTCACTGAATTTATATTCCAAAGAGGACTTCCTAAGATGTAACCTTTTGAATTATGTGACTATATAAAAGAACAAGACAGCAGGCGGAGTTATACAGGGACCTATGAGTCAGGGAGGTGTGTACCCCCAAAAATGTTATTTTCATTTGTTATGGAACAATAAAGCTAACATGGCAGAATATACCTCCTACACTAAATTATAAGGATATTAGAAGTCATTGAGGAGTTCTATGGCAGGGCCGGAAGTAGGGGTAGGCAGAGTAGGCACGTGCCTAGGGCGCAAATCTGGTGGGGCGCCAGGCACGCACCATCTCTGCCTCTGCCTAGTCCGGTCCCTGCTCTGGGCGGCGTGTGCGTATCTTTGTTTTGCAAAGTGCCCAATAT
This sequence comes from Xenopus petersii, assembly GCA_038501925.1. Classification (NCBI taxonomy): domain Eukaryota; kingdom Metazoa; phylum Chordata; class Amphibia; order Anura; family Pipidae; genus Xenopus; species Xenopus petersii. Next base: position 62,109,158 of record CM076689.1, on the reverse strand, counting down.
GCGAGTGCCCACACACGGAAAAACACAAGTGCACATGCGTGAAAAAATACGAGTGCGCATGCGTGAAAAACGAAAGTGCGCATGCGCAATGATATTTTTCGCGCAGGCGCACTCACATATGGGGTGCTTTGCCGGGCCAGGCTGCCTAGGGCACCTGCCCGCATTGGCCCGGCACTGTTCTATGGTCATATAAAGACATAAGGCTGCAGGCTGAGAACTACAGGGAACTCTGTGTAACACTCCTGTATTATAAGGGATAATGCACCCCTACTGTAAATGATGAGGATATTAGTACAGTTGTTAGTAATGGGTTAAATGATGCATTACTGTTTATTTAAGGAACAAATCATACAATATGGTTCATGCTTTCTAGCAGTGCTGTTCAAGACATGAAAAGGGTAACGCAATTAACAGAATATGTTTGTATATAAAGTTATTGATTACCCCTGCTCATTGTGTTATCGCATGTTCATTTTACAGCGCCCACAGACAATTTGCCTGATGCTGTATGAGTGTCTTAATTAACCCTTTCCACTCTCCCTCTCTGTAGTTGAGAAAGAGCGAAAGCCCTAAGCTAATAACCATTTTTAGCATTAATGAAAAGGTTGAGCAGCTAATTACATTGTATCACACTTGATAAAGAAGCAGACCAATTAATTCAGGAATCAGTTGGCCACTTATAAATGTCATTGCTAAATAACTGGGAATTTCCTGGTTCACAAACCTAATAACGGCATGAAATAAAACCTTACTTACTAATTAATCCTTACCTAGTTATTTAAAGACCGTTATAGTTAATAAACTCCTTGTGCCGTCTGCTGCCTGTTTCATAGGCTTGGGGTTTCCATTGTTTAATTTGCGTATGCAACTCCATATTGTACAACGGGCAACCTCAATGAAATATGTATTCATATTTATGTTATCAATTCAAGTCATATATAATACCCTCATGTTTTAAGTAAAATAAATGTCAAGCTTCTTGACATAGCCTGCTGTGACACTGCCTTCAAATTTCCTCTGCGTCTATTTGGAGCTGGGTGTGGGATGGATCCCATTCCTGTAAATAAGCCCTTATGACTACAGTTGGAAAATTCCAGTAGTCACTGCAAACTTGACGTTATTCATTAAAATAATAATAAAATTGCTTGGTTATCCAGAAACTCGTTATCCAGAAACTTCTGAATTACGGAAATGGCATCTCCAATAGATTCCATTTAATTCAAATAATTTTATTTTTTAAAAATGATTTAGTTTTTCTCTCTAAAGCTAAAACAGTACCTTGCACTTGATCCCAGATGTAATGAAACCTTATTGGAGGCAAAACAATCCTATTTCGTTCATTTAATGTTTAAATATTTTTTTTTATTAAAGCATGGAGATACCTTGTTCGGAAAACCCCAGGCCCTGAGCATTCTGGATAACAAACAGGTCCCATACCTGTAAATAAGCCCTTTCTAATACAAATGGAAAATTCCAATAGTCACTGCTAGTCGTAGGCGAATCTGGGCCCTTTTGCTTTGCCGAATAATTTCCGAAATGGCGAAAAAATCAGCAAAATGGCTAAATGCAAAATTATTTCGACCTGCAACAATTTTTGATGCGAGCAACAATTTTTCACCATGAATCCATGCGTGGTGACTTTATTCGCCTATCAATAGTCATTGCACAAGTTGACACTATTCATTGCATCTAAAATTGCTTCTTGCGCTTGTGTTGTGGTGCCAATTTATTCCATTCATTTGTGCTCCAAAAGCAGAAACAGTCTCTTTGCAGCCCCAGGTGCAAACTGTACCCTCTGCCAGGGCAAGATTATATAGATCAATGAAAGCAGCAGCACTCCGGTATTATTGAAAAAGTGAAAAACTTTACCAAAAGTGCCAAAAGGCACTGTGTTGTGTTGTGGTGCCAATCACAAATTCGCCCTGTGGACTGAAGGATCAGATGCAGGGCTTGTTTTGATGCTCTGATATGATGCTTTTGTTCTCTGATTTGTTTTTTTAATATGTTCAGTTGAAATGTAGCCAATTTGTTTCAAAGTTCTACTGCAATTGTGTTTTTTCGAATCAGACGCAAATGCACAACTCCCCCTGGAGGCAACAATTATGCTGGTATTATGGAAAAAAATCCTGCATCTGGGTAAAAAAAATGTACGCCCAAAGTGTAGTGAGCAATGTACAATATGTTTTTTCCCATCGTGCAGTGTTTTTCCAGAATTCCTGTATCATTGCTCTCACGACAGGGAGTTGCGTCTGATGCAACCAGTCCAATCCAGTGCTGCAAGATTAGTGAAATTGCCGCTTAGCCTAATTTTTGGTGTTTGGCATGAAAGCCACTTGTGCACCTGTTTTTTTTTTAAATTTAGTGCACTGTGCCTATTGATGCAGGGCACAGAGAAAACCCTGGACATACCAACTGGTCTGAAGGTGGCAGTAGCTCCAAAGTTCCCCTGGTCAATAGGGGCAGCAGTGCTCAGCTTGGAACAGCAGGCAGGAAGAAGCAGAAGTGCAAGGAGTATATTTTGGCGCAAACACAGTTATGGAATCCTTTATTCAGAAACCTGCTATCCAAAAAGTTTTGTAAGGCCATCTCCCAGAAAGTTCATTTAAAGCAAATAATTCTAATTTTTTAAAAAATATTTTCTTTGACTCCATATTGGTGGTAAAATAATCCTATGGGGTTTATTTAATGTTGAAATTATTATTATTTTAGTAGATTTAATGTATTGTAATTCAAATTATAGAAAGATCCCTTCTCCATAAAACCCCAGGTACCAAGCAGCACAGATCTTATAACATTACCTTTAATAAACTGTATTTTATTTGCTACTGTGGGGAAATTTTGTGATTGGAACTGACTCCTATGGAGATGTGCTTCTGAAATTGTACTTTACACACTTTAAAATACCCCTATTAAGTTTTAATTTTGGCATCTCATAATATAGTATATGTTCTTGTTGGCAGGGAAAAAAAAACTTTTAGCACACAATAAGCTACACCTTTATGCTTTATGGCAGACTGAAGAATACATTGAAAGTAACCTACACCTACAGTATATACAACATTTATTTAGCCTTTACTTTCCTCTCATACTGTATATATATTTTTTAAACAATAATTTCTATACCTTTAAACACGTATACCTTAAAGCCTATTCTGCATTATCTCTGGTTAAACAGTTTTTTTTCAGTTACCCATCATATCAGACATTATAGTTGCAGAAATCATTGCACACATTTGTATTGATAGCCAAGCATTTTGTATCTTTTTATCCTGTCTTGACAAATACATGATTGATTATAGCTTTGCTTTCAGTGTTACTCTTGAGTAAGCTTTAAATTCAAAGAATTGATCCAATCAGTGCAGCCGTTCAGGCTGGTGTTTAGTTTAGCCGTTCTGAAGCAGTCAAAAGCTTTTGAAATAGAGATTTTTTTTTCTTCCCTTTAACTCTCCTGTGGCTGCGACTCTGCCCTCAGAATACACAGCATCTACTTATTAAGGTAAATTACAGATCAATAATAAATTGCTGTTAGATGTACAAAATACAAACGCTACTCAGATTTCAGATGTCTGAGAAATGCAATTAGAACTAAGGACCATTATTATTGGAACATTTACATTTTGTATCACTGGATAAAACAGAGGTGCTTAATGTTATTAACCAGCTATTACTGGAGCAAGAATAATAATTGATAATAATTTTTCTTTGGGAAATGTTACTTATTGTTTCTGATTTCACAAAGTAATGCCCCCCCCCCTGAGAATATACAATAATTTGCAATTGCTTTTGCCCCAACTGCTCTGTTTATTTATCATGAAAGTGTAGAGACGTTCAGACAGACATGTGGGGTCATGTGTAAAATTCCCATTTACATGGAATACCCCAGAGACCGAGCCTCATCCAGGTTTTAAAGCACAGCCAGAGCAGTATGCTTATTGGTTTCTCAAATGCAGACCGGTTTCGTCCTTATTGGGGCTCATCAGTGCAATGCAGGGTTTTCCATTCAGCATATGTAAAGCTATGGAAGTTGATTCACTAGAATCCCTCTCCCCAATTCCAATTACACAATAGGCAAAGCAAGTTATAAGAAAGGACATTTGTTAATTTATGAATGGAGGGCAAGGTGCAAAGCACATGGCCCATGTTTTTGCCCACCCTACTTTCTGGCACTCCTTTTTGTCCACGTCTTTATGAAGTATTAAGAGTTGCACTGACTGAAAGGAGTTGTGTCCTGCATGAAGAGGGTGGCATGTGGGTGAAACATAGGCATGCCCTTTCCTAACACATCATCATTGTGAACTAGGAAAAGATGCTAAGGCATGCAAAGCACGACTGCAGGATTGTACTTTTGCCCACTCACAGCAGCCATAAAGTATCACGTTCGGCTCTCTATATCCAGAACCCAAGCTAAGCTCCCTTTTCACGGCTCTCACTTCTGCCTATAACTGCCGTCTGCCGCCTTTCACCTCAGGAGGAGTCCTTGGTGTTATTTGAGAGAGGAGCAAAGCTAACAGTTCTGGACGAGCAGAGGGGCACGATCGTCTCACCAGGATACTGGAAGGAAGAACACCACCAGGAACAGGCAGGCTGGACCAGCACAAGCAAAGAATCGTCAGACAGGCCGGAATCAGGATAGGAGAAATGTAGAATAGTCGGAGGACAGGCAAAGGTCAGATTGGAGAAGTCAGAGTAGTCACAAGCAGGCAGGATCAGGATTGGAGAGGTCAGAGTAGTAAAGCAGGCAGACAAGGGTCAATACACAGTATAACAGATAGGATTAAACTAAGCAAGGCACCTAGGAACTTTCTAAATAGAACCTAACAACGGGCAACTTGCTACACACCGAATTCCCCTTTTATAGTATTTGAATTTCGCACCATTGCACGTGATGTCATCATGCTGGCGCATAAACTAGGAAGTGTGCCAGCACGTGCGCCATAGGAGAACCGGACACTGGGGAGAAAGGACGCATGCGGCGGGCGTCCCCGCCGGAGACGTGGCGCAGGACCCCGCTGCCCACTAGATTACCAGGGCGAGCACTTAAGTACAGGTCTGTCTTGCACTACTGACATTCTCTCTTTGTCTTGTGCTAAATTTTCTATCCTACATGTGGCCGAAAGTGCAATTTACACTGCACAAAAGGTAGGCTCTGTTGCTTAGAGGCTGTTTATCAAACCGTGAAAACGATTTAAGTCGAAACAATGGTGGAAGATAAATGTCATTATTTCTCCTTAAAGGTCATTTAAAATCTTCAATCAAAAGGAACTGGTACATGTTTCTTTTTACACTACATGATTTATGCATTCCGATGCTATTTCATACCACGTCAGACCTTGCACATGGCAAATTAATTCTAAAAATACAACTGGCAAGTAATTTCTGTAGAAAATTGCCATGTAAAAAAAACATATGAAAAGTGGCAATGGTGATCACTTTCTTTTACTCGCCATTTTCCTAATGTGTTTTTTTCCCACAGCTTCCTAAACAGGCCCCTTAGTGTATGAGGATCTAATGATTACAATTTGGCACTCCGGCACTGGTTTATACCCCTTATTAAATGAGTTGTAAGAGTAGTTGTGACCCCTGGAGCATAATTGCCCAGCATAGTGTGATTTATAATGATGTGGGATGACATAGAAGACCTAAAGTCTACCACAAAAGCCAGAAGAATACATTTCTGCAGAGTCTCACCATCACTTCTCATTCAATGTATCATTCTAAAAAGACTGCTGTGTCTAGGAATCTGAAGCAAAACAATGAAAGAAACACATTATAGAAATAAGAAATAGAAAGTGTGATTTACTTTTCTTTTCTTAAATGCCTATGGGAATTTTCTTTCATTCTCCAGTAGAGCTTAATCGGGAATGTTTTATATGGGATCAATTTGTGTATTTTGGAAATTTAACTTTTGCTAGTCTAGGAATCTGCATAGTATCCTTTTTCTCAAGGGGTAAAAAACAGCATCATTAAAAATGACTGGGGCCATAGCCATGGTATCCTAGTGCTTGAACTGTTGGCTTGTCGGTCATATGAAATAAGCATACCGTATATTGTTACATCTGTGATTTAGGAATTTTTATATGGCATATTTTTGTGATGAACTGCACTTAACAAATTTATGTTAAGGTGGCCAAACACAAGAACACTTTGTGCAATTTACCCACACAATTGCAAGACCAAACTGAACTAGAACAAAAGGTCAGATCACTGCATGAAAGTGCAAGTTCCTTGGCTGCATCCTTCTTGATTCAAATATAACTTGATTTCATTATACAATGCCTTAAGACACAGCACCCATGTGTGATTAAATTAGTCCAGTACTGCAAATAAATTATGGTTATTAGCCAGCACCAAGAGGATGATGGAATTAATTCCAGGTTGTTTAAATACCCAAAATGCCCAAAAAGAGGTCACTGGCCAGTGATGTTTATTTGGTAAACTTTAGTGCCAGTGGATATTTCCAAGTCTGCAAGTGCATCTATAGACAGAGGAGAACCTTTGAGCTACTACCCCTTTAAACTGGCACTATTTGCAGTCTGCAGCACTTGCCTGCAATTGGGTAAAGAGCTGCATTTTGGATAACAAAGCATGGCAAATTGTGAACAAACTATGAAGGTCCTCAATGATACCTGCTGTTAATTAATACATTTCAATGCATTTCTTTATAATGCATACCTCACAATTGATACAATCACAGAAAGATATTTTAAGGACTTTCTGAAATAGAGTCCCAATCCCAACCAATTACAACATCATCATTGATATATGCCCCCCCCCCCCACTATCAAACAGCACAAAGCCCTGGTTATAAAGGGGGTCTGTGGGAACCTGTTTGTTGTTTAAGAATGCAAAACATTAATTATGGCCTCTGGAATGGGGATGTTCAAGGGATAAATTGTTTTGCAAACAATACTCCATATTATAAAGCCTAGGAAGGTTGGTAATATACATCCAGCTAAGGGGCTTATTTATCAAAGTCCTATTTTATCTCAACATTTTCTGCTACAAACTCTGATCAAATCCGCTCAGATTTTTTATGCTTATTTATTATTACATTTTCAAGAAAATTTGCTTTACGGAAAAAAAATCAGATTTTCACAATTGTTTTGGATGCTTTTTTGCCCGAAAATTCAGAAAACTTTGGGGTATTGCACGAAATCCAACGCACATCAAAAAATCATTGGGACTTCTCCCATTGACTTATATGCAACCTCGAAAGGTCTGAGAACCCCAATTTTTTGATTCTGATTTTTCCATCCTCTGGGTTTAATAAATTCAGAAAAAAAATTAATTTTTTAAATTTTATAAAAAAAATCACACATTTTTTGGTATTTTTGCATCCGGAGTTTAGTAAATAACCCCCTAAGTGTATGAAGGCAACCAGAATTTTAATAGGTGTAGGGGCCCATAGGTATTGCATGTCCTATGGCTTTAAGGCCCCTCCCCTTTTTCTTAGAGTGATTTGCCAAGAGAGGTAATGACAACTTCCTGCCACACTGCACTATAGTGTGTGTAAGGAGTGGCCTCTTCCTCTTTGGCCTGTGGATGGTGATCCAGCTGGGTGTGCCCAGGGGAGCCTGGGTACAGCTAGGCCCAGAAAGGCATGTGTCCAAGTCCAGGACCAGGCAACCCCGTGAATGAGGAATAGAAAGTGGCAGGTGTATCTCCCAGTACTAGTACGCTCAAGGAGTGTAAGATTCAGGGTTGAGCTAAAAATAGCAGTTCTGAGCTCCAACATAGGAGTGATAGATTGGAGGTACCTCTCCCAGGCCATATTGCCTGTAGTATAGGGATCCCAGGAGCGAATCAGGAGAGATGATTGCCCTGAGGTTGATCCAGAGACCACTACCAGAATATGTCGCAGAGGTGAAGTGGGATACCTGCCAAGTCTGTCCTAAGGGAGTGTCAGCACGTGTAAAACTGCATGAGATGTGCCTGCGCACTTTTCCTCTGATTCACTGTGATGTGGGTAAACCTGGAGACATTGTCAATTGACTAATAAACAGTTTTCTTTGTTTGCACCCTAAGAACCTCCTGGTGCCCAATCTTTTGAATGTTTTGTGTGCACAGTAGCCTGGGTGTGTTAGGTGCACTACACCATAGAGGCAAAGCTTCCACATATCGAAGGCCCAGATCTTGAAGGGAGAGTCCAATGTAACCCATGCTCTGCTTACTAGCTGGAAAGTGGTGTAGATAGCCCAGATTAGCATTACATAGGTTATCAGCATTAGAATGAGGTTTTCAGGATTCTTAATGCTTTCATACATGAACTGTTTGCTAACAATCAAAAGAAACTTCACCATTTTAGGTTCCTCCCCAGCAGATGTTTTACAATGCTGTCAAGTTTAGCATTTTAAGCCACAAACTCAGCAAGTAACTGTGCATTCTTCTCCAGGAGTGTCAAATTAGGTAATTGTCTCTATTATCTAAATATTTATTAGTAAAATAAGACATGCTATTCCACACATGACAGGAAAGAGAAGGATCCAGTTTAGTGAATAAATAATGGCAGTACAGTAGCCTATAATTCATCACTTAAAAATAACAGAAAAAACTAAATATGTGAATAACTAAAAATCAATGTTTCTTTAAAACAAAAGGGGAGTTTCCAAACATAGGGGAATAAAATAAAGTTTTGGAAATATTGGATGTCTCCGTTTATTTTATGTGCGAATAAACACATTTGTTTGGGGTTTTTTTTTACTTATTTTGGCCATTAATACAGACTTAAAGTCTCCTTATTGCAGAAATACTGACTGTTGCAGCGTATTTCATCTTTTAACATTTCCCTTCAGGGCAAAGAATATACAAACTGACCCCGGCTTTTCATAAACCCTGGTTGAACAGAATGTAACAAGCCTTGTATGTTTGAGAAACTGTTTTTTTTTCTTCTGACAGGGACGGAACTGAGCTATTTGAAGTCTGCAAGCTGAACATAGATAATGGTGCATCTTGAGACTATTGTCATTCTTGTCAATAAAATGGCTTAAGGGAACATTCAACAAAGCTACCTTTTTGAATCACCATTTTTCTGTCTTGCGAAGACATCTGTAAACCTCTGCTCGGCTAGGTCACTTTATTTCATCCTGATGTGCCTCGTTGATAGCATCGCGTCTACAATATAAAAAAAAAATGTGTTTGACAGAACAACAATGCACAGACATTCTTATCTTGTTTGCTAAACTCTCTTGCTGACTATATATATATATATATATATATATATATATATATTTTTTTTTTTTTTTGTCTACAGAATAAAACTTTTTTTTGGATGTCTGTATCCAAGCTATAACACAAAGTTTTATTTTTATAAAAACAAAATATGCTGTTTAAATAGATATTAGTTTTGTTGTTTTCAGTAACCAAATAACAAAAAAATAAAAACGTATTAGGGCTCATTTACCATCAGCGAATACATTTTCACCAGAGAGGTATCTCATTAACCAGTGCAGTTAAATCATTTAGAATAAATATAGCAAATCTCTGAATGGTTGCTAGGGGTTATAGCACTTGGTTAAATTTGGACAAGGTTTATAAATAAGCCTCAATATTGGCTTACATAACAAGCATCACAGAACTTTTTGTCCTTCATAGAGGAAAATCTAGGATGTGACTTGCATGTTTCTAAAGGTACAGTACCAAACCCTGAAGCCATTATTTAAACTGAACTATTTTTACATTTATCAAGAGTTTGCTTTATGAATAAGATCCTACACATGTTTGTGTAAGGGACATCTCTCATGAATGTTTAGATACTGTTACAGAAGGTATCCCAAACCCAGAACCAACTCAAAGCGTCCGGTCTCGGCCCTATAGCCCTAAAGCTCTTCTGTCTATACTGTAGCAGCCACCTTTGGCTTCCGGTGGAGCCCTCCACTACTCAGATGCTGCCAGGTCTTATTGTAGGAGAACCACGGAGAGAGTTCTGGGCAATCATGGGAACCAAACGTGTACGAGAGGGTTGGGGGAGCAGTCAAATAACACGACGGGTCAAACCAAATGGGCAATGCGGTACCAAGCAAAAAATAGAAGCAAAGTCGGAATCACAGGCCAAGGTCAAACACAGAAAAATAGAGCAGCACCAAATCAGGATCCATAGAATTGTCAAACACAGACAGGGGTCAGTTCAGGCAGCAAGAATGCTAAGTCAGGGACAGGCAAGAGTCACACACTGAATATCAGACTAGGAGCAGACTTACACTCAGGAATTAGGAAAAAATCTTTACGTTGGCAACCCACATTAGGCAAGGGGCCCTTTAAATATTTGAACTTTACACCACTGTGAGATGATGTCACGCAGAGTTGCAAATAAGGGCAAAGATACCAAGCACCACACAACACGGAAACAGCAGCAGAACCCAGAGCACGGCTTAAACAGGAGGTGGCAGGCATCCCCACAGGCGAGACGGCAGTCGTCCCCACCACCTGCCAGGTATTTTCTATACAGATATTTAAAGGATTATTTGATATGGGTGCAAGTGCTGAATCACCATTTAATCAGCATGCTTGAGCCATAACTGCAGTGCCATAACTACTTGGTACTTGAGATTTAACTATAATGCAAAGTGCACAGCTTCATTGGGAAAGGGAGCAAATACTAAGTATAGACTTCTCGATGGCAATATTAGTAGTATTTGTAGTCTTACTCCAGTGCTTTGTAAGCTACAAGCTACGATAAGCTTTTTAGGGTCAAAGTGAATTCAAGTGAATTTTTGAGTTCAAAAACTTCGAATTTCAAAGTAATTTTTGGATACTTCAACCAAATTTGACTCGAAGTGAAATACTTAGACTTCGAAAATCGAAGTACTGTCTTTTTAAAAAAGACTTCGACACTTCACCATCTTAAATCTGCCGAATTGCTTTTAAGCCTATGTGGGATCTCCTATAACCTATCTTGAGTGTTTGGGCTTCAACTTTGACTTCAAATGTCGAACTACCCTATTTGATGGTCGAATTTCAATATTTTTTGCTCTTCAAAATTCGACCCTTGATTAATCCTGCCCCCAAGTGTTAGGAAGTTTAGTTTTAAAATTACAGATTCTGTGCCCCTGCTAAAATTGAAATAATAAGTTTGAATTTCGAATGGTCGAATATAGCTACTTCGACCATCGAATGGGCTACTTCGACCTTCGAATACGACCTTCGACTTCAAATCGGACGATTCGAACTAAAAATCGCTCGACTACTCGACCATTCGATAGTCGAAGTACTGTCTCTTTAAAAAAAATCTTCGACCCCCTAGTTCGCCACCTAAAACCTACCGAGGCCAATGTTAGCCTATGGGGAAGGTCCCCATAGGCTTCCTAACAATTTCCTGATCTAAGGAATATCCTTCAATCGATGGATTAAAATACTTCGAATCATATTATTCCTTCGATCGTAGGAATAGCGGTAAATCCTTCGACTTCGATATTCGAAGTCGAAGGATTTTACTTTGACAGCCAAATATCGAGGGTTAATTAACCCTCGATATTCGACCCTAGGTAAATGTGCCCCTAGATGTCCCCTTGAAGATTTATAACCCCATAACATTATAAAGGGAAGAATGGATGAACTATCAGCAATAATTCACCCTCTAATGTAAATATAAGAATCTTAGACGTCACTGGGGAGTTCCATAGTGCGCCACGGGACCCCACAAATGAATTCTAATACTTAGATTTTATACGTTTTATAATTAAGCATTAGCTTAAAAAATCGCTCCTTGTAAGGGCAAATGAGATACAAATATTGTATATTTTCCTGACTCCAAACTGAAAATTAAATAGAATCATGATTGGGACAGGGTACTCGCAGTTTTGCTCATCACTGGCTCTACAAATGGCAAAGAAGACTGAATTAGTAAAGTAAATTACAAATGGATGTAGTCAGTCTGTCTATAGTTCTAGACAAACATAACAAAAAAAGGCAATGCAACAGTCCAAAACCTTTTTTCCCTGGAACTGCCGTCAATGACATGTGAGCCATGATTATCATTGTTAGTATTATAGTCAATCCACTTGCATTGTGTATCTCTTGGGGAAACTTGTGGAATTGGAAGATGAGGTATTGTCTCTGACCAAAGTGTTTAAAAAAAAAAAAAAGACAAATACAACCTTAATTTCTCCAAAGCAGAGACATTCAGCAGACCATATTTTTGCACAAATATTACATGGACAGTCTTCCATTTAAATAAAAGATTTGAAAGCTTTTGTCAAATAGAAGTTTCTTTGATTTTCATTTTAATGAAGTGAAACAACTGTGCCAAGTCATATGGTTGGAACCTTGGGATATTAAAACAGCAGGACTTCTTGTTATTGTTTAGTTATGCATAGTCTTTGTAACTGCCTTTAGGAATCACCACAATACTAATTCTTAAATCTTTCTATGCATATATCAAAAGCAGAAGGCATAAACATTCATCCCATTTAAAAAGTTTTTACAGTACATACATATTGTGCAATATAAGTTATGTGTCTCCTGTACATATAAAATGTTTTCTTAATAGCAGAATTCTTGTTATAAGCTGTTGTAGACTATTATGCCTTTTGTGTCCAACCATCTCTTGTCCTAACAAGCACAACAACTCTCTCATGTTCAATTGTCTTTGATAATATTTGAAACCAGATAATAGTTATAGTATGTCCACAACTCACCAAGGTCAAACGTAGGCCCAGGTGCACTGCCTTGAGCCTTCAGTTAGGGGAACAGAATCAACCATGTGAATTTGGACAGGCAATGAGCAATGAGAAGAAAGGCTCACTGAGTCTAAGACGAAGGGGTTATTTATCAAAGTCCTAATTTTTCTTACGCTTTAAATAAAAAAGTCTGACCAAACTAAAATCCACGATTTACCTTTATTTATCATTAAAAAACAATGAAAAAAAATCTGAAAAAAGCGGCTTTTTCAGATTGTTGCACTAAAACCATGACTTTTTTGGATTGTTACACGAAAAATCAGAATTTTTCGGATTTGATGCCCGAAAAGCAAGGTTAATTTGGCACTCTGGAAAATTCTGTTGTTTGATCCCAGGTCAACTGAGTAATTCAGATTCTATTGCAGATGGAGTCCCCTATCTTGCCCTGGATGGTATGTTTAGTTATTAGATGGTATGTTTGGTTATTTCTATGAAATATGATGACTGGTCAAGATAAAAATACAATACAAAAATGTGTTCATTTGTAATATTCCTAAACATATGATCATAAGCATATTATTGAAAAAAAACACAACAATGAATAGGTTATAACTCTCAAAAATTAAAACGTGTGTTGACTAAATTTCAGTTGAAAGCATTGACTCTCAGTATCTACAAATGTTTGGGCTTTGTAGCAACATCTCAACAAACATGTCACTAATGAAAATTATGAACATTTAAAAAAAAAAAAAAAAAATTTTTAAAATTTGAGTTTCAATTGGCATCTCAAACCAGAGAAGCTTCTCTAGGAATCAATGGGGAGTATATTTTTACCATTCAAGTTATCTCATTTGTCTAGTTCATTCATTTCTAAGAGAATACATAACTACTACCAAAGAGGATTTTTCAAAAGAAAAAAAATAGGTAATAGAAATAAACAGTATGTCATTCATGGCATTCGCTTTTGATTTTACCATTCCCTTTAAGCATGAAATCAGCTAAAGCAAATGATATAGCAATAAAAGAGCAATTTTACATTTATGTTTTGAAAGAGTTGATGGTTTGAATTTTGACAGCATTTTGTATACTAACCTGATCATTTGAAAGGTTGGGCTGTAACGTAAACACTAGATTTAAATGGATCTCAAAAATAAAGGCAGCTGTTTGATATCTTACAATTGGCCAAGCTAAACACAAAGAGTTGGCTGAGATAGTAACACCAGGGCCTGTGTTTTCAACGATCTTATAGCAAAATCATCTTTTGAAAAGAATATATACTTCAGAGTTTACTTTTTCAGCTGACATTGTTTATGCCCAACATTTACAGAAATAAACAGGGAAATCTTTGAAACACTAACAATAGCATTTGACTCTTGATACTTCTTGGCAGTTTAGATCTCTTTTTCAAGCCTCCAGCATCTGACCTGTACATATCTGACAAGAAAAATATAAATGTGAGAACCTTTTATCTGTTTAAAGAGGCCAAATAATGCTGGTATGTATTTTTTGCACATGCTAAAATTCAAGATAGTATATATTTATTATTTAATGGCATATAATGAAAGTATTGTTCCTAAAAACAGTACAAAATTAGTTTTTTATTTTTTGTTAAATAAATCTTTATTTAAATTAGATTATGTACCGGTACCTGATGCCTGTGTAATAAAATAGGACAAAGCAGATCTATTCCCCTTTCTTTTTTAACCATGGAGCTTGTATCTTCATGTATTTATTGTAGTTATTCTTGGCCATATGGAAAGAGTGGTCTCCTCAGCTCATTTTGTTTACTTGTATCTCCCCTTTGAACATGCTGTGTGATGTGCATCACTTGTACTGTGGCCACTGCTAAGGTATAGACGGTATTCTCAACTAATTCACTTCCCATTTGATGACAATGATTACAAGACAGCAGGTCAATGAGCATTTACACAGATCTTTGGCAGATGTCCCTTTGACAAGTTAATGATGTTTCTTACCTTTATGATCTTCGAGGGTTTCTTGCATTTTTTCCGCAGGTTTGTTGTGAAACCATCAGAAAAAGTATAGTTTTCAAGCGACAATTCGAAAAAGTCTCACTATTCGAATTGTCACACTTTTTTTGTCACGACTTTTCCTGCATGTGCTTTTTTTTTGTAAATAAAGGTCATTTGTGGTTGGGAGTTTGGTTGATTTTTTGAGTAAGTTTTTTGACTATTATTTTTGGTTTTTGAGTTATCAAGCTTTTTATTCAGCAACTCTTCAGTCTGCAATTTAGCAATCTGGTTGCTAGGGACCAAATTACTGTAGCCACTATATACTGATTTGAATAAGAGCCTGGAATATGGATAGGAGATGCCTGAATAAAAAGATGGGTAAACAAAAGTATTAATAACAATAAATCTGTTTTTTTATATGAGGTCAGTGACCTCGATTTGAAAGCTGGAAAGAGTAAAAAAAACTATAAATAATGTAAATAAATAATGAAGACCAATTAAAAAGTTTCTTAGAACTGAGAATTCTATAACACTAAACATTAAGTTATACTAAACATTAACTTAAAGGTGAACTGCATCTTTAATTATAATAAAGTTGCAAGTCTAAAGAGAAGTAACAGGATCATGCTATATACCTAAAATATTATGTTTGGACATAATATTGCAGACTTGACTAAACCCCATGCATTATGTATAGGATCAAGAACAATCATGTAGTGATGTGTAAAATTTGCAGACAAGGCATGTTCTTTAATAGATGCTTGAAAGATCTTGTTATAGTAAATCACATCATTTGTTTGCGTCTCCTGATAATCGAAACACACGGTTAGACTGATATGTTATGGCAGGCTACACAGATTCCCTTTGTATATCAATTTTAATGAATGATTTGCAGGAAAAGAAACCATTATTCAGTCTACTGCAACATGGCTGCAACAATGATTTAAACTTGAATCTATAGATTTGTAAGATATCCCATTAATTCTTTAATCAAATATTGCAAAATATTGCAAAAAAAAAAATAGATAATCCTAACCTGCTTTATTTGGAACAACTAAAAATTGCCATAAATTATTTAATTTAAACTGATCATTGCATCAAATTGCACTAAATTTTGTTGGGAGACAATAGAAGTACTTTACGTCAAACACTTTCTTCTCACTCCAATGACATAAAGAAGATGCAGAACAGACAACAGATTTTTTGGCAGTTGATATCTACCTTTATGGTTCGTTTCACTGACATCATATCAATGTTTTTTAATGGAAATTAAATAATGAGTGGTATGGAATTGCAACACTATTTAAACACTGTGACACGTGATGTTTGATTGACTGTGCCAGGTACAGTGCTTCAATAAAGCCCTATTGTTATTAAGCTGAACAGTCTCCCTGGATGATTTAGTCAGTGTCTGAATAGCAAGGAAGTTCTTCACAGTTGTATACAGAGTCAGAGTGGAGTTACCGAATTCTTGCAAGAGCAGCGACCAAAAGAGGAGACGCTACTGGACAGTGAGCTCTGCCATTATCATATCCTATTGTTTGCTACGTTTCGTTAACCCCTACAATCACCAGTCATTGTATTCTTCTGTTTCAATTCTTTCCCTTATATTTACATATGTCCCTTTATACCATATTGGCTGTAGCAATATAGAATATGATAAGAAGTAGACCACAGTATAGACATTACACTAATGTAAGGAATAGTGATGGGTGAAATGAAAAATTAGCAAAACGCATTGAAGTCAATGGGCGTCAAAATAATTATGACATGCATCAATTTTGACGTGGTCCAAATGCATTAAAGTCAATGGGCGGATTTATCGCTGGCGAATCGTCGCCACAGTTTCACAAGTTAATTCACTTATGGCGATACATGGAAATTCAACACAAATCAGTGTCTGGCAGATTTATTCGCTCATCACTAGTAAGGAGCCTTTCCTATAGGTGAGGAACAGTGTAATGGCATCAGCAAACATTATTGTTCTGATCCTTGAACTGCTCCGATCTATTTGTACATATTTAGTTTCCAGCACAACTTGCTCAACCTTGACAGATTTAATACATTGTAATGATTAGTTTAATGTTAAGGAGCCTTCTAATATCAGAGACAATGTTCCTTGAGGCCATTATTAAGCCTGTTATGTACTGTTACTAAAGAGGAAATACCAATTATCATATCATTTAGTGGAGACAAAATATTATCCTCCTTTTATGAGCAACTACATCCTTGAAGTTTATTTAAGTGTTTATAACCATTTAATGTAATATTGCTACTCTGAGGTATCCATTACACTGATATATCCAGCAGGAAATTAGTTATGTCTCCATCGTGTCTTGCAAGAAAATCCTCATCGTTTTTTCTGCACTCTATTTCATATAGTTTAAATTACTTGGATGGCTTTCAGATAATATTTGAAGAAGGTCACAACTGAAAAAGGGAACTTTGTAGTCTTACTATTTCACATAAAGGACAATAAAAAAATATTGATGCCCAGGTTGGCAACATTACTGCAACCTGCACATATACAAAATGTGTTGGAAGCATTTAGTCCCTGAGTAAATTGCATTTTACCTTCACAAAAATGATTGCCAAAATATTACCACATTATCTTTTTTTTCACAACTGCGTCATTTATGGAATGCTGACAGGGTACTAGAATTGAAAAAAGGAATTAAATCAACATTTGCTTAAAGTGTTGTACAGTTTTTTACAGTTTTTATGCATTTAAGAGCTTTCCATATATTATACAGAACTACATTTTGGGGCACATTTACTTGGGGTAGAATATCGAGGGTTAATTAAGCCTCGATATTCGACCGTAGAAGTAAAATCCTTCGACTTCGAATATCGAAGGATTTACCGCTATTCATTCGATCGAACGATCGAAGGAATAATCGTTCGATCGAACAATTAAATCTTTCAAATAGAACAATTCTAGGGATTTTAATCCATCGATCGAACGAAATTCCTTCGATCAAAAATGGGACTTTCCCCATAGGTTAACATTGAGGTTCGGTAGGTTTTACTTGGCGAAGTAGGGGGTCGAACTTTTTTTTAAAGAGACAGTACTTCGACTATCAAATGGTCGAATAGTCGAACGATTTTTAGTTCGATTCAAAGTCGAAGTCTTAGTCGAAGGTCGACGTAGTCAATTTGATGGTCAAAAAAAACGTTCGAAATTTGAAGTATTTTTTCTTCTATTCCTTCACTCGAGCTAAGTAAATGTGCCTGTTTGCAATTATTTTGGGGGTAATAATTTCTAGATAATTGTAAACGTTCATTCATCTGTAAAGGTGATTGTAAAAATGTCATGTGACCTGAAAAGGTATACAATCTGTATATAAAAGCCATCCTGAAAACCAGTACATTCTCAGATAAACATACTATTTTGAGGTAAAAATAATTAAACAATTAAATCAGAAATGTTATGTATGGAGATGTTGAATAATAACAAAATGTTAGACACAATGGCAACGAAAAATAAAGCATAATGGGGCGATACCAATCATTCCTCTAAGTGAAAGTACCAGAGCAACCACAGCTGAGATCCATATGATAAATGAGAAAGAGGCAATTGCACTTTCTGTAAAAGTGATTTGCCCTCCCCTTGCCCCGCTTACACTCTGTAAAGTTAAGTGCAGAGGGGTATGAATGGGTGGAATCACTGTGGCTGCCTCACAGTGGCACCAGTGTCCCGGAACCATCTTTACTTGCTCAACAATTATATGCACCTCTTCCAGATTCCAGGTCACATGTGCAAAATGAGTGAGCATCCTGGGATCTGGAACACTTCTATCTGAGTATGCATGTGCCCCAGCATGGCTGCCTGCACTGGAAGTAGGCACCAAGATTTAAATTTTTTTGAATTTGAGTTTTTCAAATTCAATTTTTTAAGATTTATTATTTTCAGTTGAAAAAATCTTGAAAATTCAATTGACAAAATTGAAAAAAAAATAGTTTTTCAGTTTAGCGCAATCAAGTATTTCTGATTGTAGTCTTTTGGCAAGTCAAAATTAAAAAATAATAATTCTAACTGTATGTAAGTGCTGTGAATTGATACAAAATATAAATACAATATTCTGATTGTTATAAAACTGCTAAAAAGTTTTATACGCTATGGGCATTGCTTCTCTACCCTATAAATTACAAATATGTGACAAATATTGTGATATTATGGCAGTCTGTTTGTTATTTTGATAAGTATCCAAAAAAAAATGGTAGTTTGCGAGAATGTATAGAATCTTTTGGAGCATTTGAGCAAATATGACTGCTCCCACTCAAACATTAAGTACCATAAAATGTATGAAAACCCTGCTTACAAGTGTTAGATTTTTTTATACTCTAAATAAAGACAAAGGTAGTTTTTAAGGCCTTGTTTTGTTTGAAATTCTGCTACATCTATTCCATACCTGCTCTGTTTACATAATTGATAGCTTTAAAAGTATAAAAACAAGATTATATGAAAACATTTATCTCCTTGATGCTTGTTTTGCCTTCTATAAATGCTTTATCGCAATGGCATTAAATAGGCTTTGTTGAAATATTATTCATTAATCATAGTCTGCTCTCTATGACATCCTTATCACGAGACTGATAATACAAAAGAGATGCAGAAAGTATTATAATGCACTTGTGCAATAAGCTAGTGTTCCCATAAACCAAACTCTTTAGTGCCATTAGACTTCTTAAACTACAAATAATCACAAGTAAATGACACATCTTATTGCGTTGGGTGAATCTTACCATAATTCTGAATAGAACAATTCAATATCGAAGTGACAAAGATAAGTTGATTTCACTTATTACAGCACTATTAGAGCACAGAAATAATGCTCTGCTGGGTTAGTCTGAAATCTGCAAATATATATAACTCAGTTATTGTACATTCATTTATTTCTTTAGAAAGTTAGCAGTAGCATGCTTCGAATTCGAATTTGTATGTGATGAACCCAGTTATGGTGTGTTTTTTGTAATGTTAGCTATTTACAGCATCAGAATTATTATTAAGTAGGATTTTTTATGAAGTTGACACCAAAAGGATAAGTGCTTTCTTGATCTTTTAATATTTTGAGCATTTTCCTCAATGTCTGCATAAAAAGCTTAATGAAAACAAAGTTACAACAGTAGTTTAGCAAATAAATATCCTCCTTCTGTCCATCTGTTTGCCACGTAGCAAAATAGGCCAGTAGCAGGCTGAGATGTGATTTTGTAATCAGGCTATAGTTCAGGACAGGCAGCAGGTGATAACAAGTTCATGAAATAGCAGCAATAAAAGGGTAGTTAACCTTTAAGTTAACTATTAGAATGTTATAGAATGTCTTCATCTTTGCAACTTATCAAATAACCTTAATTTTCAATAACCTTAATTTAAATCTTTATTTGAAATTATTTGCATTTATATTCTGCTAAAGAAAAAGCTAAATAATTTAAAAAAATAATCAACTGAAAAGTGTCTCATTACATCACTATCTACATTGTATTAAAAGTTGATTTAAATGTAAACTACCCCCCATGCTAAAAAATTTGGGAAACGGCAGAAAATTTGTGAAGCACATTGAAGTCAATAAGCAACAATTTGTTTTTATATGTGAGACAATTTTTTTGTGTCACTGTTTTCTGTCTTGAACCCATAATTTTGTTCTGTTTAGAATGGCCTAACAATTTACTAAATGGTACTGTACAGGTAACTACCAAATAAACTAATCAAAAAGCAGGGTGGTATTATAGTCAATGATGGAACGGTACATGTGATAACCTGCCTGGAGTTGAACCAGGGACCTGGTATTGCTGTGCTGTCTGTATTACCTCTGCTCTAAGCGAGCAGACAGCTAAGGGCTCTTACACATGAGCGTTCCGACCTGCGCTCCCCTGCATTCCGTTTTTTGGCGTTCAGCCGCAGGGGAGCGCAGGAATAGACGCAAGTCATTATTTGAAATGGGGCTGTACTCACTCAGGCGCGTGTAGGCGCCGAACGCAGGTTCAGATCATTATCCCTGCGTTCGGCGCCTACAAGCGCCTGAGTGAGTACAGCCCCATTTCAAATAATGACTTGCGTCTATTCCTGCGCTCCCCTGTGTTTGAACGCCAAAAAACGGAATGCAGGGGAGCGCAGGTCGGAACGCTCATGTGTAAGAGCCCTAAGGCCCTGGTTCACTCCTATGGCTATGCTGGTAATTGGTAGTAAGCATGGCTTGTTTCACCTGTTGCCAATCTGGCCACAGGTGATTTAGGATGTGATCCAACCAATGACTTTCAAGTCTTATTGACTAACATGTTAGATTGGGCTAAAAGTGAATCATCATACTTATGGGTTGCTTTGGATGTTAGGTCGCTATATTCCTCCATTGATCATGATTGGCGGATATCAGCTGTTCATTTGTGGCTTCAACATTCATGTTTATATTCGGATATCCAGAATGAGTTTTTAATACAAGCTTTGAATTATTCGCTGAATACCTATTATTTTATGTTTAATGGAGTGGCATGGGATTATGGGAACAGATTTTTGTTTATGGCAAGAATAATCCATTTCATTCATTTATTATCAGTTACTTACACTACATCAATGATTTGATTTTTATTTGGAATGCCAATGAGTCCTCAATTGGAGACTTTATTCAATATTGTAATGACATAAATTTGGGCATCTCTTTCACCAGTGAGATTAATTCCCATAAAATGTCCTTTCTGGATATCACATTTATTGTTGATAGCAAGAATATTACTACTGATTTATATCGGAAACCAATTACACATAACACTCTGCTTCATGCTGGTTGTCACCCTAGTACTGTTTTACGGGGGGGGGCCCAGTGGAGCAGTTTCTGCGGATTCGCAGAATATGCACCACATGGGATTCTTTCAATTCCTAGGCAATGTTATTTTGGGACTGTTTTGAGGCATGAGGATATTTATTTAGAGACATCAAGACTGCTTATACGGCAATAGGGACTAATCGTGAGGACCTTTTGAGAGTTAGGACAAAACAAGGTAGGAGTGATCAAGTTGGACAACATAGAAGTAATACTAATAGGGAATTTCCCAGAATTATTACGACTTATTCGAGGTATAGTCCACATGTACACAGAACTGTAGTTCTGAAACAGGATTCCAATTTGAAACATGTTTTACCTCTGCAACCTATTTTTTTTATAAAAGGGCAAATAGTTTGGGTATCATACTGTCCCCCAGTCTCTTTACAGATTGAAAGTCTATGGGGGAATGTAATAAAAATCGCTAACGGAAAAACTATTCGCAATGCGAAAAGTTATGCCTTTGCGCGAACAAATTTTGCTTTGTGCGAATTTAATATAGCTTTTGCGAGCCCAGAAACTGTTTAGCGACCACTTCCGACAGTGAAAGACCGTTTGCGAATTTTATAGTTTGCGCCAATGTGCAGTCAATGAAATAAAACTTCTTACTGAAAAAGTCGTTATGTTTGCTCCAAAAGATTACGACACCTTCAAGCACTTCTTATGAGTGCGCAATTAAAATTCGCAATGCGCAATTAAAAGTCGCAATGCTCAATTAAAATTCGCAATGCAATAACAGTTTAAGGAACAATATTACTTTGCGAGATGTGGATTTTTAGTCTTATTGGTGCGAATTGTTTTGCTCTTTGCGACTTTTATTACATTCCCCTGTTAGAGACCTACACACTGGCTAGACACCAAGGGGCAAATTCACTATGCGCCCGAAGCGCCTAACGCTAGCATCAATTCGCTAGTGTTGGTCATTTTCGTTACTTCGCAAATTCACTAACGAATGCTGGCGTAAATTCGCTAGTGTTACTTCGCACCCTTACGCCTGGCGAATTTGCGTAACCGACGTAACTACGCAAATTCACTAACGCGCATTGTACTGAACGCTACCTTTTACGCTAGACTTCCTTCGCCACCTCAGACCAGGCGAAGCACAATAGAGTAGATAGGGATTGCTTCAAAAAAAGTTCAAATTTTTTCAAAGTCCCAAAAAACACTGGCGTTTTTTCTATACTATGGGTGATAGGCTGAAAAAGATCGAATTTTTTTTTGGGGCTCCCCTCCTTCCAACCTACATTTCCTAACTCATGCCAACTTAACTATACAGTGGGCACATGTGTAGGGCAAAAAAAAATTTTTATTTGATGTTTTGAAGGTTTCCCAGGCATTTGTAGTGATTGTACGTATTCCTCCATTGAAATTTGAATTTAGCGCCGTATGCAAATTAACCATCGCTAGCATAACTTCGCTTCACGAATCAACGCTAACGCAACTTCTCAACCTTACGCTACCCCTGAGCGCAACTTTGGAATTTGCGGAGCGCTGGCGAAACTACGAATCTTAGTGAATTTGCCCCCAAGGGTTGCTATAGGTGTGGAGTATCCCATTGTCGAGCTTGCAACTATATAAAGCCATCAAAGGACTTTATAGTATATAAGTGGTGTCATTTATTTGGTGACTTGCGCTTGTGGTCTTGTGGACCGCAGTATATAGGTAAGACCATTAGGAAACTTATATTGGAACACCTGAACTGTGTCTCTAGACAAGATATGACTTCAGCGGTGACAAATTATGCTTATATTATGCAAATAATAGATAGAGTTGTGTCCAATATTCGGAAGGGAGACACAGAGTTCCCTTTTGAGAAGGGAGGTCTTCTGGATTTTTAAACTGGATATGATTGTTCCTTAATAGAGATTGGGAATGAAATTGTTTTGTTGAATAATATTTCTGATATACAGTATTAATTAGCTTCTCCAATTTATTAAAACTGAATTTATTTAATTTATAATTATTTAGCTCACAATTCATTTAATCTATGAAGCCTGATTAAATTTCATTTTATCAAATTAATTAATTAATGCAACATTATATGGTTTATATAAAAAATATTTATTTATTTATTCTGACTTACATACATTTATATCATGCTGCTTCTCATATTTCATTACTTATATAATATGTATTTAATCATTTGATAATAATTCAGTATGCTGCTAATTGTATGGATTAAACAACATCAATTTAAACGAATGCTTACATATGTATTGTGACTTTTTAATCAGGTGTATTTTTGTATTTTAATTGGTGTTGTTATAAAAGTTTTTCACCTGCAGGGAGTGCTTAAGCTTCTGATGAATTGACAAGGAGTCACAAAGCACGTTAAGCTTGCTCCCCTGCCTGCTTTAATTGTTGCATTTTAAATGGATTAAAAAAAACTTTAATAGTTTTATCCAAGTTTGGTTTTCTTGTGAACCGTGACCTGGTATAGAGATTCTTAGTGCTAAGGCTTGACATCAAGTGTCTGATTCCACAGCCAGAGCAGTGGAGAGGGATCAACTGGCGAGCAGGTGGGATGCTCCTTTTCTTCCTGTGATGGTTTGAATGGTGTGCATCGTTTCTCCACACAGGTGATTTGTGTAAGCCATTTGACTGGCTATAAACCCCTTACTCTGCTGTAACTCATTTGCCAGTATAGGTCTATGTTCCATCGTTCCTGAGTGCGATATATTGTCTGATCCTGTTATTGACCACTGCAAGACTGTGACTTTGCCAATTTTCTGCCTGAACTGACCCCTGCCTGTGTTTGACTATTCTTCAAATCCTGATTTGGTGCTTTGCTTATGATCTGTGTTTGACCTTGGCCTGTGACCTCAACTACGCTTCAGCTTTCTGGTTCGGTACCGTATTGTCTGTTCGGTATTGACCCGGCCAGTTCCTTGAGCTCGCTCCTTGTTCTCGCTCCATTCCAGTTATACATTACGGTTCCCTTGCCTGTCCAGAGTTTTCCCCTTGGTCCTCTCGCGTTAAGTCCTGGCGGCATCTGAATAGTGGAGTGCTCCTACAAAGTATGAGCAGAGACCGGGACTTTGGGGATTACTCTGGGTTTTGGGATACCAGATGTTACAGTACAGTTATAAACCCCTCTTTTATTTTTATAACTCCATCCTTCATTTTGGCTTTTAGATACCTGTATAGTACATTTTTGTGCATACTTGTCTGAAAGTGACTGATATATCAGGCAAACCTAGGCCCGACACTGTACATTGCTGTGAACTTTATTTATTTTGGTACAATGCCTGTATGAAAGAAGATTTGCTTTTTTACTGCCCAAGTATTTCATTTATTTATTATTGATTTACCTAGAAAGAATTCCTATACTGCAAAACAGAATTACTTTCTAGTGAAAATGTGTTTGAATAGTAACATAGTATTCCTGTATAAAAATAAGATTAATCCCATCAATTTCAGCCAAGCTATACATAGCCCCCATATAAACTAATTCAGACTAAGTAAAACAAACATTTATTAAGGAATTAGTCAAATGAGATATAATATGGAAAAATAAACAACTTTCTCCTAGAACCAATAGTCTTGCTACCTAATAATATCTTGGGTATATCTACAGATTTAGTAATTTCACAAACCTTATTATGCAAAATTTATATTTTTTCAAGAGTAATAACACAACTGGTTCATGAAAACACTCAACATAACTCCTTTGGAGACCTTTAATGAATGCCACAATGTCCTGGTCCTCGTTTTTTTTTTTTTTAATCTAAAATTGAATAGTTTTTCTTTTCTTTCATTGTTAACCAAGAATAAATCTCAGATGCTAGTGAATGTTTTATACTTTGTAAATACTCTGTGAATGTATCATTCTTGGTGAACCTGAAGAAGTCAAATTACTCAAAACATCAGGTATTTTTCTGTTCTTACTCATGGCTCCAATTAGTCTATTAATGCTCTGCTTTGCATTTGTATATTTGAAACGCTTCTTGGAATTATTTTTTGGAACTGAACTTTTTTGGTTTTTAGACAGGAAGATGATGTATATTATGTACGCACACTGAGAAGTAGAGTTTAAGGTGAGAAAAGACTGGAAGATACATGAAAAAAAATTAATGAAGAAGGAAATAGAAATAGATTATTAAAATAATAAATTCCTGGACAGTCTCACACTTACTGATACTGGCTGGATGCTGCTGAAGGGGTTCTTTTATTAGCTCTCCCCATCCACCCTTTGCATTTAGCTCCAAACCCAGGCTCTTCCTGGATCCTCCTCTTTTTCCCAGATGACCTCTGGGGCTTCCAGCCAATCAGTCACTTCCCTGCCTGTAACCAGATTCGATGATCAGTTAGATTTCTCAGTCAGCACCTATGCCTCCCAATTCTTAAGACCTGATGCACGTCCAACGGTTTCCACCATATGTCCGTTCACTCACAATTTACAGATGTCGACAGCACCAGCCATAGATTACTTTGTTTAAAATGCCTTTATTGAGACATGGGTTTCTGACCCCAATACACTTGGCCCAGATTCGATGATGTCACAGGCAGAACAGGGAGATGGCTTGTCTGATCACCTACAGGTGTAAAAAAAAAGATAAGTAAGTTGCTACCTGCTTCTTGATCTCAATGACACAATTACATACCCCAACACACATTTATTGAAACCCAGACCCATCATGGTCAAATTACTGAATTTCAAATAATAATCATAATACTTCAAGGAATTCATTGCAGCTAGCAACCAATCAACAAACAACTTTTTTTGGGTATACAGTTGGTAACAGGAGTCATTTCTGCAATCCAGTCCATAGAAGTTACCGTATTGTTAAGCAGTCATATAGGTTTAAGTGACTCTATTTAAGGGGATCTAACGCAAGCAAAAAATTAATACATTAAGTTTCTAATTTTAGTGGTTTCATTGAAAGTCCAGAACTCTCATTGAAGGCTCAGAATATCAGCAACCCTAATCCTACTTTCTATGCACTTCCTGTATTCTGTTAACCCCAGGGTTGATGAATCTCAGGTTTGTCAAAAACCTTATACTAGCAGTTCAAAAATGCAAACATCTCAGAAGCTGTTAAAGATATACAATTAATATAATATGCAAAAGTGCTTAGGATAAAATCTGAGTAGGTTTACATCAATTCATTTTTGGATTTAGATCCTTTTTAAATGCTTGTGGTTGAAATTCATGATGTGAGCTAGCCAAAAATCTGTACAGTAGAAAGTACAGAATTACAGTGATGCATGCTTGGGATCGTTATCAAAACAGTATTTCACATTTATTAGAGTCAACAGTTCAAAAACACAGAAGAGTGACTTTCTATAAGGGATGACTTACTGTACTTATTCCAATCTTCCTCAGTAGCGCATATACAGGTAGCTTTCTGGGTATTAGAGAATCCATTCAGCTTAGGAACATTAGATATACAATTTGCACCTACAATATTCCATTCTTAATGAATAATAGAGTATTAAAGAAAATGATTTTAAAGTGTAGTAAAAAGATGTTATAGCTGTATTCAAACAAGTATAAGAAGGACCTGTGATAAATTATTTCCAGTATTTCTTCTTTTGGAACTGGGGACCTGGAAAGCATCTGAGTATGATACAAAAGCATACTTTAACTTCAGTCACTGATAGTGTTAACAATGAAATACGATAGAACTGTCTGACATGTTTCTAGGAGGTGAGTTTGATAATGCACAGATACATGTTTTGTTTGTATTCAAATACAGATTAGACAGAAAAAAAATGTTTTGTCTTCTACAGAAGCTTGAGATCCAATAAAATACAAGAAAACACGTACAAAACTTCGGAGGGACAATTCTCACACACTCTTGAACTCTAATTAGCTGAAAAACATGTTTAAAGCCAAAATAGCAAGACATAAATAGATAGCTTTGGCTATGTTTGTGACCAAGAGAGTATGAGAATCTGTGTTAAGATTAAAATGTCTCAGAGAAATACCATGTATTTGGTTTTAAATATGTTAAATATTGCACAAATGTCTCAACCCCTCTTTGTATATAAGTGTGTTTAGTAATGTGACATGGCATTAGCTCCCAACAAACAATCACTGTGATCCCAGGTACTTTTCTCTGGAAAGATGCAACCAGGTAGATAACACCAACTTTCATAATAGGGAGAGAAAATTTCCCTCTTCAGTGCAGCACAAGAACTTCAACACCTAAATACACAAAGTTATCTCAGCATACTCATTGGGAAAGGTCAATTCCTAAGGACTAGTGAGGGGTTCCCTTGTCTGGGGACTTGTCTGTAGTGATGTAGCGAACTGCCGATTTGATGTTCGCGAACGCCGTTCGCGAACACCGGCAAAAAAGCGAACAGTTCGCGAACAGTTCGCGAACTTCGAACGCTCGATAAAATCGTTCGATCGAACGATCGAAGGATTTTATTCGTACGATCGAACGATTTTCGTTCGAATCGAACGATCGAAGCTATTCGATCGAATGATTTTAATTCAATCGAATGCTTATAATCGTTCGAACGAATGGAAATCGTTCGATTTTAGCGATCGAACGGTCGAATGGTCGAATGGTCGAACGAAATTTTACTTCGAATCGAACGCGAACACCAATTGGCGAACGTCGCGCGACGTTCGCGAACATTCGGCGGACGCGAACAGTCGAAGTTCGCGCGAACTAGTTCGCCGGCGAACAGTTCGCTACATCCCTACTTGTCTGGGGATTACCCCCTATACTTCCATTATAACTATAATTGCTATTTATCTTACTGTACTTACTAAAGTGCATATTATCTAGCTGTTCTTGCACCTTATTGTTTTTCAAATCTATATATTTACAGAGGCATGCTACATGAAGCATCTGAAGACTTTAGATAGAAAATGTACAGTTGAAATTACTTTGTAATTTGATGTATATAGAGAGAAAGGAATTTTTCAATTGTTCTTTATTTTTATTTTCATGGTTCAACAGGTTTGCTAAATAGAATTCTAACTTTTACCTTGTTTTGGTGTTCTAGAAACAAGGCATTGGTGTGACTGGCCAATCGGAATGCAAATAGCAGAGGGTCTTAATATAAAACCAGAAAATCAAGTGATAAAATTATTAATATTAATCCAATTACAGGATTAGAACGAGAAAGCCGAACTAAAAGTCAAATAGCTCAAAGACCACATATAACATGAAATTCAAGTTGTCTCAAAATATTATCTCAGTACTAAAACTTTTAAGGTGAAGTACACTTTTAATAAGTGAAGTAAACTTCTGCCATTTCACACTATGATAACAGTTTTTAATGGATACTTTATATAAAGTTTTGTGCATATCTAGCATAATATTTCAGTCTAAGGGGAACATTGTACGAGGTCAAACTGATTCAATAACAGTATTCTGGAGCTCTAGATGTGGTTGCTGGTCTGCATCTTTGTGATGTCTAAACACAAGCAAACCACCTTTTTCAGAATGTCATTCAGACCCAATGAGTAATTCCTAGGGAGTTTGCCTAATTCACCAATGAGTATATTCTCCACTAACTACAGGGAGCTTACTTTCCTTCCAACGATGATTGTCTTAATGCCTGTTTTAATCAGTATTAACAACTAGCAATAACATGCTTTTAATTATGTTTTAAACGAGTCCTTTATTGGCCTGTTTTGGGAAGCAAATTAGTCAAAAGGAGCTGTTAATCAAAAATGTGTTACTGGCACAAAATGAATGTTCATTTAAGAAGCCATTTAAAATAAACCTGGTTCATTGACTCTGACAACCTGCAAGGACACCAAGGTCTCCTGAGGATAAGTCTTCCACTACTCTTCCAGATACGCCTTGCTGCTCGGAAGTTATATGTAGAAACATATTAAGCAGCCTGAGTTATTCATCAGCTAACTTTTACTACGGTATTCAAGAAAATGAGCCCCCTAGGATCCTCACAGCAGATCTATTCCTTCATTAGCTAAGTAATATTGAGAGAGATGTTATCCTGTCACTACGAATGGAGAAATCTATTGCAGAGAATTACAGTCAAGTGGCCATTTTGTCTATGAGCTGCCTTCAAAGATGTACAAGTATTTAATCTGCAAAAGCTGTTACATGTGTTTAATATTTAAATTATTAATGGATAGATACAGTGGTGGTATTTTATTAAATGGATCCATACTCAGTATGACTAATGTAAAATATTGATATAAACTAATCGTGTTCATTATGACCACATATTTATTGTAAGTAAGTTAATTTAACTGCCTTTATAATTTTGTTTAAAATGATATGCTCTATTTCAGAGATCTCTCCTAGATGTACTCTGATGGCTTATGTCCTATAAAAGTGCCACATCTAGTTTATTCATTTTTTGTGCTTGTACTGATGAACACATATATCAAAGTAAAAAAATAAAAGTTTTAAAATCCTGTATATGTTAGTATTGGAAAATATAGTTCTTAATTAAAATGAATTACTGGAAAAATAATGGCTGCTCTTGTTTTGTGGTTGTATTTTTTTGCTTTTACAATGACAATGTCTATAACTAAAACTATGTCTAGGTATGGGTGTATCTATGACCTCTGAAGGCACCTAAACAATGTCAAAGGTAGGTCAGAAATACAGCTTCAATAAAACAACTGATGGCATTTTTATCTTACAAAGATTGAGTGGTGCTGTTCAATTACAATTTCTTCAATATTGACCGGTTATAAGTGGCCACTTGGGAACCTGCACCACAACTTAAAAGAAAAAGGTGTAAAAAGTCGTGCTGACTACTCTTTCTACACTTGTATTTAATAATACATTAAGGGGCACATTTACTTAGGGTCGAATATCGAGGGTTAATTAACCCTCGATATTCGACCGTCGAAGTAAAATACTTTGAATATCGAAGTCGATGGATTTACCGCAATTCGTTTGTTCGAACGATCGTAGGAAAAATACTTTGAATCGAACATTTCGAAGGATTTTAATTCATCGATTGAACGATTTTTATTCAATATAAAAATACTTAGAAAGCCTAGGGGGACCTTCCCCATAGGCTAACATTGATGCTCGGTAGGTTTTAGGTGGCGAAGAAGGTGGTCAAAGTTTTTTTTAAAGAGACAGTACTTCAACTATCGAATGTTCGAATAGTCGAACGATTTTTAGTTCACATCGTTCCATTCAAAGTCGTAGTCGAAGGACGAAGTAGCCAATTCGATGGTCGAAATAGCCAAAAAAATACTTCGAAATTCTATTATTTATAATATTTTTTATTCTATTCCTTCACTCAAGCTAAGTAAATGTGCCCCATAGCAGTTCTTTAGGGTCAAATCATTATAATCGAAGGCTCAGTTGAAAAAAAACAGGGCAAACTAAAACATGACATAAAACAGAGCTAATCCCAAATTCCCTGCAAGAAATGATAAAATGACAAAATAAACTGTTTATATGCACAGAAATGAATGATGTGCCTAGCAAATGAATTACTGTTCTATATGGCTTCATGTACCAAGATGTGATTATTTTAACCAATGCCAAACATATTTCTTGATTTTTTTTACTTTTCAATTACTATATATATTAACCAGTAGGTTTCACCGTTGTTTTGTCTTTTCTGAGTTGTTAATGTTTGATAGTTTAGCTCTGTATGTTGGGTGAAAAACTGTATAATGCCTAAGGTACTAATGTGTAAGCCCTATAAATTAATGGCAGTTCTCATCTGTAAAACAATTGCTCTTCTTACAGAGAAACTGAGTTAATGGTTCAGCGCGGGTGAAAAAGTCAGTAGAAAGTCCGCAGTCCCTTCACTGAGAACAATGTTGACGCCAATTTGTATGACTGTTCATCTCAAACTGTCATCATTTAAGAACAATATGTACATACATAGGGCTTCTGTGAGCCTTTGTGCCATGAATATTTTAAGCACTGGGGAATGTGAAACTATCAGTGAAATTTTTATGTCCTCAACAAGAACTTAACTTTTTTTAATGAATACAATTTTCCATTACCCTCTGACCTGACATTCTCTCTCATGGACAAAAGTGCTATTTATTCATTTCTTACAATCAATATTTGCTATTGTTATCCTTGTTTAACCAAAGTTGGCTTATAAAAAGATAAGGGCAGTAGTTGATGTATGAATACTGCACTGATTTACATGCAAATAATCTTCCTTCCTAATAAATACGTAAAAGATTATTTTGTTGCTTCAATTATGTTATTCAACATTTGGAAGCACTGTACAATTTATAACATAGTTACTTTGTAATTACAAACTGCCCACCAAAATATACAGTGCAGTTGGTCCATTCAAGGTCTACAAAGAGATATCTCAGGCACTTTAGTTAGTGGGAGAGATTTCTGCAGATTTTAAATCTGTGGCCATAGAACAGACTTGTGGAATAAAAGAACGGAATTTAATTGCAACTGACCAGTGCCAATACAGCTGAGGATGTGCAGTGTTAGTATGCCATGGCATTACAATTCGCATAGCTTAAATATAGTGGACTCACCTTAATATCATCATCATCATCACCATAGAAACATAGAAATATAATTGTAAAAGCAAATATTAGACAATGCTTTATAAATTTGACAAGTAGCTTTCAGCAAAGTCATCCACCCCAGGTCAATAATTCCCACTATATTAATATTTTATGATACTCCATGAATACTGAATAAAGCCACATAACATACATAGGTTTGGTACATATGGATTGGAGGAAAGCTGATAATAAAAGCTGATGATAATTCCTATATTTATAAAGGGATTACGATCTCAGCCTGGCAATTATAGGTCCTGGTCCAATTGCCATCTTGGAGTCAGGAAGGAAGGTTCCATCTGAGGCAAATTGGAAAGGCTTAAGATGGGGGTTTTGCCTTCCTCTGGATCAACTAGCAGTTACGCGGGTTATACAGTATATAGATCTAAAAGGTTGAACTTGATGGACATGTGTTATTTTCAACCTAACTTACTATGTAATTCACCTTTACATTTTTACTTAATAAGCAGGTGAGGATCAATGCTCAATAAAAGTACATTAATGCCGAGTTTTAGATGGTCAAACTTTGCAATAGCAGCCATTTTGCTGTTTTTGTGTTCAATGCTAGAAAAACGTGTGTTAGGCTTCAAGCAGTGATCTCATGAACAAAGAACCAAGATCGAATGTACAGTATACAGAGCAGGAAGGATACTGACTTGATAATCTTCGTGCACCCTATGGGTCATTCACTGACCCTGGAGTACTAATTTAAGGTTTTACTGATATTGTTTTGAGCACCTTGCCAATATAATATTTCTCAGCATACTATACACTATGTTTAAGTGTGCTGGGAGTTGTTGTACAGCAACATTTGCTGGAACAACCCTGATGTGATTGCCATGTTATAATTAGTCAGGAATTGCCACTTGTCTAATTTTTTTATTTATACTCTAAATCAGTATATAGCTATTATAGTTTAATTTATGGGTGCTCACTGCAAAAATTAGGTGCAAATAATTAAGTTTTTGCCTTCATTATTTTTGGTACCCCTGTATTTGCATTGAGGGTGCATCAGACAGTGAATGGAGCATCAATAGGAATGACTTTGTCCCCAGTGAGTATAACCGGGTACCCATTTATAAATTAGCTGTATCACATCCAATGGGACAAAAGAGCTTTAATAAATCTTGAGGATTCAAGATTGTAACCCATATAAAATAATATGCCATAAAGATTCACAATACTTTTCTTTTTACTTGAGGCAGGGGGCAAGGCATTGATTTCAGGCAAGGTCTAATATTTATCAATCAAAGGTAATGTATTAAATTACTCTATTTCAGAAAATGATGATGTTATCCTCAACTGAATACTAAGCACAAATTATAAGACTAAATAAACAGCCCTGCCAGCACTACCATAAGCTCCATGTAATCACCAACAAACCAGAAAAAGTGGAAGGATTTTCTGATCTAACAGAAATAATCACATAATTATCATCTTTACTGTTTATCTCTGAATAAAGCTAAATATTTATACTCAGGCAGTTACTAAACTTATTTTCTAAGTTGCAGAATAAAGTCCCGCAAAATAAGACACTAATCGGGAAATGAGCTAATGTTGTTAAATGAAAAAAGTGCAATATTATCAATGTTTCCTTTATGCTTGAGTAATATAAATGTTGTAAACCAGTAAAAGAATAAGCTATTTACCTGTAAGTGAAAAAAACAATTGTGCATTTTACACCAGTGCACAAGTGTGTTTCATCTACTTCTTACTGAAAAAGTCACAAAACATAAACATAACTTGACAAAAGCAAACAATAAGGTGTTTGCTTTCCATTTATAATTGTCTAGCAGACTATTCAGAAGAAATTTAGCATCTTTGTTTGTAAATCAACCCCTTATGTGCAATTTACAACTTTTATAGGCTTGTTCTATAATCTATGATCATCAAAGTGTAAAAATGTAATAGGGCCATGAATATAGATGTTTAACACCATAAAAAATAATATTCATAATAAGGCTGACCAGAAATCCGTGGGAGCTGCAGGTTTATCAGCAAGTCGGGCATCTCTGGGCCAAGGAGTTGAGTTCCGGGTCAAACTTCAAGCAGGGCCCTCCCCTTTGATTATGTAATAATATTGACTTGCCCTCGATGGGGGCTGATCCCACCCATATATGGGTCATCAGGTGTCAGTCATGAAGCAGAAAAGGACATCAGGATGAGTTGGGTTGGAATTATTGTCATCCTACACTTGTTGGTGGTTACAGGATTCAATGGATGCACCAACAGCCTTGTTCCAGTTGAACTGGACACTAATACATTGATTAGCTCTGCAACCCAAAAAATGGAGAAAATGCAAAATGCAATTTGCATGTGATTTACTAAAAACCCATTTTAATTTGCTTCCATAATCTTTAGGTGCATAACACGTAAGTAGAAATGGGTTAAATGTGTTGGCATTCTTGTGACAGTTTTGCATTTGATTTTACTCTTTGCACATAACAGGGGTCATTTGTGAGTGCACCTTTTAGTGCTCATTTGCACTTGCAACTCTATTGCACTGCTCAGTGAATAGCTCAGCATCAGGATGCACAGCTAGCCTTGTCCTTGTCTGTTTGTGGCCTTGTTTGCACTTTGAACAGGGCATGGGGCATTGTGAATGTGCCCTAATGTGCATTCAACATTCAAAATTGGGCCCTAATGAATACTGAGTATTCTGGTTTTGTATATATGCACAAAGAAAGAGCAGCTCAGATCTGAACTTCTCCAATAGTCCTGAGCATAAAGGGGTTAAGGAAGAAAGATGGCAGACGGCTCTATTTTTACTGAACCCTAGAAATATCATATGGCACACACAACATTATTCTCTTGCCGATTCCACTCAGGCTTTAGTAACTCTATCCCCCTAACTTTGCATGATTTTTTTTATAGCAACGAGAGTTAAATCTGGAGATATTAATTGGCTAAAACAATAAACAGGCTGAGACTTGAGATTTTTCTTCTTTTTTGCTGTAAAGTCTTGACAGAAATATATACCACCTCTCACGTGTTCGTAAAGCAGAGATGTTTTTAATTATTTTTATGCCTTTGTAAAATAATATTTTTGCTTTAAAGTCATTTGAGAAAAGTCACCTAATTAAAGTGTCACATAAAAGTGTAGCATGCCCTATTCCACAAAGTAAATCGTTTTCCTGCAGTTTGGGCTGTTTTTTTTTTTTTCACCCTTTTCAATGCCTGGAATTTTCTTTTTTTTCTGCAGTATCGTCTGCCATCTTTAGTTCACTTGCAACAACTGCATTTGCAAAATAAATGAACAGTCCATAAAAAAAAGACTCCCACTCCAGCTTCTCCCACAGCCCAGTGGAAATAGCCCATTAATAGCAATTTCTGGCAGAAAGACTTGAAAGGAAACAGAAGAGGAAATGAGATAATGAGTCCAAAATAGTGCATTTCCCCCGATGCCCAGCTGTTTGTAAAATGACCTTACAGTTAACCAGGAAATTGTGAGGTGGCATTAAAAAACCTCAAAGGGCTTTAAACATTTAAGCTCATTTTTTTTCCCGAGATACGTTTCATATAACAGAATGAATATTTAAAAAGAAAATAGGGAAAAAAGAAGAATATGGGGCTATGAGAAAATGTGGTTGAGAGTATCTGGAGAACACCTGGGTTAGATTAAAACCATATGTACATGTAAGCAGAGAGGCTGTTTGTTATAACCAGAGTGTTGTACCGTGCATGGTCTTCTTGTGTGTTACATATCGGACCTGAAGTGACGGTTAGGGGCCTGGAGAGTGAAATATACAGCTTGTTTTGAACATTATCCTTCACACTGCAGTTTAACCTTTACAAAGTGTGATTTAGCAAATCTTGCTCTGTTTTATGGTGAATGGAACCTGTCACATAGATTACAGCAAATGTTGGGCTTTCAGGATAAGTCAGATGTCAAGTCTACTTATTTTACAGAGTTCTGAAGTCATGTTAATTAGATAAGGGCTCTCCTGGGAAACTTAAACCTGTCTTTCTAAGGGCTTAAAGATTTGCTCTCTGGGGTGGGGGGAGAGCAATGAATAAACAGAGGGAAGTAGAAAGGCTGGCTCAGGGTTTAAGTCATTCAGTTTTCCTATAAATGTGTGCTTAGTATAGTGAAAGTCATATGTTTTACTGAATATCTATGTACAGGTAGTAATGTCAGGTCATACTCCCTAGATCAAAAGTTCCAGTAACATAACTAATAAAGTTCGGGCCGGGTGCAGGCTGTACAGCCGGGCCTCCCACCCCCCCTGAGGGGGTGCAGGTCTGGGTGTGATCGCACCCCTGCACCCCCGGTAGTTAGGCCCTTGAAAAGTTCCCAAAGTACGTTGCTGGCCCCCATACTTAAGCCTGAAAAAGTTGCAAAGATGGCTAATTAGGGTGAGATTTGAATTGAATTTTTTTTTTGTTATTCTAGATACACTTGAAAGTTCAGCTTTGAAGAGCAATTAAAATGAAATTTGGGTGGAACACTAATTTGCTGCCCTCAATGTTTTCTTGGAACTATGGTTGACAGCAATGTTTTCCTATCTCTGTACCCTTATTATGAACATTAGATTTTATTGACCATAGGTCAAGGGGAGTTTGGCCAGTAAAAGTAGAACACCTATTGCTCTAGATCATGCCCCTAGTCGGATTCTGTAAAAGGTTTATCATACAACGTACAAGATGCAAGCCTAAAACTGCTATCTGAGTTAGTAGCAGCTCGATGCCTAACAATAACAGGCATAATGTTGTAAAACTAGCCCAGAAATATTTTACCTTCCCCATTTGAAAGTTGGAAATATACTTTTATCTAAAGCTAAAAGTTGAATTTATGTAAAGTTACTCTGGGTAATTCTTTTCACAATTTTGCAATGTGCATTTATTTTCAGCTGAATAGCAACTTTGAAAGGTCAATGTGTCTTTGACACTATATCATTTCTACTGTACTGTATGCACTTCCTATATAGTCAGTTAACCCTAAGGTGATTCACTTTCATAAACAGTTAATAACCAGCTGGTACACTGCAGGCTGGCAATGATTGCATTGCAGTTATTTGGAAGGAAAAAAGGACAGCAA
Source organism: Xenopus petersii (assembly GCA_038501925.1). NCBI lineage: Eukaryota > Metazoa > Chordata > Amphibia > Anura > Pipidae > Xenopus > Xenopus petersii. The sequence goes on along the minus strand of CM076689.1, from coordinate 62,072,265 downwards.
AATCCCTTTTGTATATTTTTGTTATATAAAAACATTAAATAATATTTGTTTATATACTATAAATTCTTTTATTGGCCTACAGTCTAACACGGTTTTGGCACTCAATGATTTTGATGCTTTCTGCATAGTTATTTGCTAACCGAAGTAGATATCAAATGGAAAACAAACAAGGGACAAAAACTGGTACTATGGTGCCACCATGGTGCTTAATTGCATATTCCTAGAACTGAGCCCTATATTTGTTTTAGATTTTTTGCTATAGCTAAAAAAAGGTGTCAAAAATATTTAAGGACCTAAAACATGGACCCTGTTCTTAGCTGCTCATGCTGTTTTGATCACAATAGACACTTGGGGATGGCAAGTAACAAGGGCTGACAAAGTTCTGTTTAGGTGTTTAATGCCTCCAAAGATGATCATATGAACAAAGAACAGGAAACCGGGCCAAAAAACAGCAGCCAGGATTCTCATTGGAATCCGGTGAAAGGTTTATCATGGGTTCTTTATATACTATATGCGATTCTTTAAACCCATAGGACAAAATGCAAACAATACAGACAATATACGTAAGACCTTTGTCCTAACATATTTCAGATAGGGGTTTCCACCTCTGTCTCATCAAATATTTTTAATCTTACCTTTGAAGAACAATTTTCTTCTATATCTGCAAAATACCTACTGTAGATATACGACTTTTTCTTTTTCAAAAGAATTGGTTAATTCTTACAAGCCAAGGAGGAAAAAAACGAAATTAACAAAAAAGCAGAACCCTTGTGATACAATGACACTTGCTCTGCGCTCTTCTAGAGAAAAACACGATGATAAAACATCACAAAGAGGAGTGTTATGAATTTTATTAATGACTAGAAGGGAGTGTGCAAAACATCAAAGGTCTGTGGAAAAGATTAATGACCCCGTGTGAGACTGTTTAATTACCTCCAGCTAATTAGATTCTTGACCAAATTTTTAATATCTGCATTCCTTCTAAAGCTTAATTGAGATTCCACATTATTTATCAATCTTTCAAAAAGCCCTTAGCATGCCGCTTTTTAGATTTTTTTCCTCTGCTCTTTGACTCCATTTATGGTCAATTATTAAATAAACAGAAAAATTAACAATTCTACACAATGTGTACGTGGAGATGTGCCTGTTTTTGTCTTCTATTTTTATTATGTTGTTAGCATGTCCACCTAATGATGGGGAGTTTTTTTTTTTTTAAAGAAAGGCAAAAGTAATGCTGGAAACATTTGTATCACCCAGTGTATGATTTTCCATAAATCAGACTCTTTTTTTTTCCTCTCAAGTCTTGGAAACTGAGCTTTTTCATAGTTTACCTTGATCTTAAATCAAGGAATTTATTATTATGTGGAATTGGTGGATGCCACAGCTCATTCCGTCAACGTGTGTATTTCATTATGGCTTTGAATTTTCTGCTGGTCTAATGATCATGTTGCCGGCATACCTGCTGCTGTCATTAAACTTTGTACAGTCAATAACTTAATATGACATACTAGTTTTCTAATATAATATGGGGGGAATTCTAGGTAGCTGCTGATAATATTACATTTTACTTTTACTTTTGCTGGAATGCTGGTACAGTATTTTCATTCTTTTCAAACTTACTGTATGTGTATGTATGTATGTGTGAGAACAGAAATAGCCTATATACCCAAAAATGACTACTGTATTCTTCTTCCACTTAAGATAAGATTTGAGGATTCATTTACCAACTGGAAGACAGGGTGCAATGTGCAGGAATATCTTTTCGGGACACTCAGATCTGTGGGAAAGCTGAATAGACAAGAGTTGTTTTCCACCCCTAGAATACAGATCTGCCTGTGTTCTGCAATGCTGTTAGTAATGAGGGGAGGCACATAGGTGCCTGCCCACTATCCATACTCTAACTTATATTTAGAGGTCAAGGGGTACACTTTTGTACCCCTTAGTGCTCTTGCATTTGGGGTCAAAGCAAATGGTCCCTTAAAAGTCACAGAATTTTGAATACAAAAGGGTAAACTCTAAGGGGGTTAGTTATTAATGTTCTGGTTGAACTTTTAAAGGGGTAAGCCACAATTTTGGCGAGATTTATTAAATCCTGATGGTGTTAAAAGTCCAAATAAAAAAATTCTCCAACTCAGAGCTGCCAAGTTCATGTAGAAGTCAATAGCAGATGTCCCAGTGACATTTTGAGGATATTCCGATGTGCGCTGGGCTTTGTTCAACAATCTGAAGATTTCATGGTTCAGGCATCAAATCCAAGGCGTTGCTTTCAGAAGTCAAATTCGAAAAAGTTGCCGTTTTCTGCGACAAATCCGAAAAACATGATTTTATTGAGTATTTTCCAGCACAAAAAATTTTTATGAAAATGTATTGATAAATAGAGAGGGAAAGTAAGTGTGGATTTGGTCAAGTGGTTTTTAAAAAATAGCGAGAAAATGTCTCATAAAGTAATTGTAATTATAACAATAACATTTAGAGGACATAACTCTTACATCAACTGATGGGAATATTCTAAAGTATTCTAAAGTGATGCCATGATCTCCATGCAAAACGATTGCAAGTAAAACAACACAAATTCACCCCAGAACAACAACCCATAGCCACCAGTCAGACATAAACTTGTATCAGTTCAACACTACATAATTGATTCAAGCTAATTGCTCATTGGTTAAAGCACAGACAATTTGTACAGTCTTACTGCAGATGACCAAGTCAGTGTCAAACTATAAAAATGTGCCTAAAGCCATGGTATGTAAGTCAGACAGTTATCTAGCTGAATGACCTGTGTATAGTTTAGTGAATATTACAGAATACAATTTTTTTCCTTTATTTAGTTGTTTATGGCAAATATTTTACCATTTTGAGCAGTAGTTCTCAGAAAACATATGGGCAATCATGTTGGAAGTACAGGAAAGGTATATCAATAATGCTGGCTGTAAGAATTTCTATGTTTATTCTCTTTGTGTTTTTGTAACCAGTGTAACCTGGTTTCAGTTAATGTTTGTTTCCAAAGGTGTCTACACAGATATACAATATAATATGTTTATTTTATTAAAGGGCAGCTTAACCTTTCTCTTACTTTAAGGTAATGGAAAGGTCATTGCAATATTCCCTGCATTATTTATGTAAGTTCCAGGATACTTTGAAGATTGCACATGCTTGCCCTTTTAAATAAACTGCTTAAAGCAAATCAACTTCACTATCAAACAAATTATAATAGCTTCTGAAACATATCACTTTGCTAGAACATTTCCAAGGCTTTTGGCTTTTGACTGTAATCGACTAAACATGTTTGAGGTTAATATCCTGCATTACTGTGATGACAGATGGAGTTTGCACTTCCCACCTTATAATTCCCATGTACTTTTATAACCTTTAGAGTTATGACTCATGCATAATTTGCTGAATTAGGGCCCTCTTTACCTTATTTATCAGTCAGCATTTGTATGCAATGATGTATACACCCTTCTATTGTACAGCTGTACAGAATATGATGTTGCTCTATAAATATGTGTTGTTGATGATAATAATAAAAACAACAATAATAATTAAGTAAATAATTGCTAATTCCCACCGAGGATCTGTATGCTTAGTGAACATACTGCTTCACAAGAACTGGGTTTTAATAAAAGATTTAATAATTAAAACAACAAGGATGCAGAAGAAATGAAGCAAACAGAAATCAAAGTCCCAGTACAGGCAGTTGGATGGGAAAGCAGATAGTCAGGGCAGGCAGTAGATAAGGATCCAAAATATCAGGCAAAGGGTCAAAACTAGGGAGTCAAAACACGGAGAGCAAGGAAAGGGCAGAAACAGGAACAGGATCTCAGGAATCTAGAAACTCAAGGCTTGGCTGAGCAGAAGGGCTAGAGATTCAGCACAAGTAATTGATAACATAACCAATCATTCCTTCAGTGTCTTCTACAACGGAGTAGCATCTTCTCCCCTACCTCTTTCTGTTGGGGTTCCTCAAGGCTCTGTCATGGGACCATTACTATTCTCCCTCTATACTTCCTCCCTCGGCAAATTAATCAACTCGTATGGTTTCCACTACCACCTCTATGCTGACGATACCCAGATCTATCTCTCCTCTCCTGATTTCAACCCAGAACTCCTAACCAGCGTCTCCTCATGCCTGTCCACTATCTCTACCTGGATGTCGCAATGCTACCTTAAATTAAACCTCTCTAAAACTGAAATGGTTCTCTTTCCTCCAACTAACACCAGTAACATGCCGGAAGCATCCATCATAGCTAACAATTCCACTATCACCCCCTCTCCCCAGGCCCAGTGCCTTGAGGTTATCCTAGATTTTGCCCTGTCATTCACTCTTCATATCATGTCACTTCCACCTAAGGAACATATCCAAAATGCGATCATTTATCACCCAAGATGCTGCCAAAATTCTTATTCACTCTCTCGTCATATCACATCTAGACTACTGTAACTCTCTTTTAATTGGCCTTCCCCTCCAGAGACTGTCACCTCTCCAGTCCACAATGAACACTGCTGCGAGGCTCATATACCTCAGCAAACGCTCCTCCTCTGGCACACTATTCTGTCAATCCCTGCACTGGCTTCCGCTACCTTTCAGAATCAAATTCAAATTAACGACCCTGACATTCAAAGCACTTCATAACTCTTCCCCATCCTACATCTCTGAACTCATCTCTATATACTCACCCAACCGCTTACTATGTTCCTCTACTGACCTGCTACTCAACTCTTCTCTCATTACAATCTCACATGCTCGCATTCAAGACTTTGCAAGGGCTGCACCCCTCCTCTGGAACTCTCTCCCACGGTCTGTCCGACTTTCTCCCAACCTTTCTGCTTTCAAGAAATCTCTTAAAACTCACTTCTTTCGAGAAGCCTACCCTCACTCTGCTTAACTACCAAATGCAACACCACATACAGTACCACATTTCTCACCCACTTAATTCAATCTTGCCCACTCGCACACCTTGTGTATTACTCCCTTCCCTTTAGCGTGTATGCTCTTTTGCATAGGGCCTTCCTCACCTTTTATACCGGTATTGATTGTGATGTATGTAACTCCATATGTTCTATGTATATATAATTCATGTGATTTAGTTGTATAATCACATTTACTTTACAGTGCTATGCAATATGTTGACGCTATATAAATACATGTTAATAATAAATAATAAAAAAAGCCTTACTTGGGCTATTGCTATTGCCTGCAGATGAATCAGAGGGGAAGAGTCAGCTGTGGAAGATAGACAGAGAAAAGTAAACTCTGATTGTAGCACCAAAAGGTGAGGCCTCTAGTGGCTCAACAAAAGGGATCAGCAGCCAGTAAACAAGAGATCCATGGTTCTAGACCAGGGAATGTCTAACAGCAAAGTGGAAATTAAAAAAAAAAAAAACGAGTACAAATATTGATGAATAATATTGATGTTTTGGGTTTACAATTTACTTTTCACTCTCTTTCAGGCACCAGCCAGTGGGTGCTCTCAGGAGCCAGTATAGGGTGCAGAGAACCTAACTGTGAATAGCATGCTGCTGGGCTAAACATGTGCCTGCTATGTAATGGGCAGCTTATGAGCAGTCCAAGAACATCTCTTATTTCTGTCTCACTACTGAGGTAAAAGGTGTAAAAGACATCAGTCCTGTCAAGTCCTGTACTTACCACCCACTCAAAACAAGATTTAAGTTTAGGGCTCTCTTGTACTTCTGGGTGCTGTGCTTTGCACTTTGCTACACATGTGCCAACAAAGGTGCAACTGAAATAAAGTGCAGTGTGTTTTTTGCACTGCCATGGGTCACACAAGTGCTAACAGCAATTTACTCCTCTGAAATAAATGCCTAAAGAAGTAAATTACCCCATTAACACTGCACTGGCATGTCATTAAACATTGTTTGAGAGACATGAAAGGAATTGGTGACAATGACTAGAAGCAATCTTTTCTTCCAAAAAATGTTTTAGACTATTGAAATGTAATTCAGGTACAACTGATACTGGGGCTCCAAGCCTAGGTCCCTATCTAACTGCCATTTCATCAGGAAAGCACAATATGGGCTCAAAGTCATAGGGGTTACCAAAGAATTATACATGAGGGGCCAAGGGAGGGAAGATAAATTGAACTTTAGCACATTCATAATTATCTTTGAATTCAGGGAACTAATTATAAGAGTTTTATGAATCAGGAGAAAACACTAAACCAGTATCTCATTGGACATGTGTAAATATATTGTGAAGGTTAGAAGGAGATGCTCCAGTTTAACCCTATGCAATACAATTATGACCATTAATAGTTTCACTTACCTGTAATATATTCTATAGTTGGGATCAACTTTTTAGAATGTGGGGGCAGCCATAATAACTGGTGCAAACCAGGTATTTGAAGTTAAACAACAAAGCCAGAAATTGTGCCACCTGGTTGGTTGCTATACATAATTAGAAGTGGATCCAGTGTAGCACCTGTTATTACATTATATCATGTATGCATTATTTTGGAAAAGAGAATGCAATACATGTACAGTTAACAAACCTAGAAGAGCTGCAAAACAGAAACATGGACCTACTGCTCAGACCTCGAAAGCTAACTGTAATAATATGTCTTTAAAGGAGAAGGAAAGCTACTGAAGTAGGTTATTGTCAATAGATTAGCCACAATAGTGCAAGCTATAACACTATTTATTCTGTAGAATGCTTTACCAAACCTGAGTAAACAGCTCTAGAAGCTCTCTGTTTGTTTGGATAGCAGCTGCCATGTTCACATCCGGCCTTAGTTTCCCTGCTCACTCATAGCTCTGGGATTACAGCAGGGAGGTGAGGAGGAAGGGGGTGAGGAGCAAACTGAGCATGCTCAAGCCCTAGCCCTGGAGGTTTATGCTGAAAACAGGAAGTCTGATACAGAAGCCCATGTGTACACAATAGAAGGAAAGAAATGCAGAGTTTCTTTTGACAGAGGACTCAGAGCAGCATTTTGAGGGTTACTGGTGTATTTATATAGACCTTTCTATAAGGCTTACTTAATTTTAGCCTTTCCTTCTCCTTTAAAACACCTTTATCATGAGCTAATCCATACCATGAGCTGTTTCCTGCATTAGTATAAATTTCCAAGACAACTACCCCATGCTTTCTGCTAATTATTGTTACAGAGAAGGAAGACTAAATGTTCATTACTGTTAAGGATATTCCTGCATAGAAGTTTCAGAGAAACATTGCAGAGATTTATGATGTGTATGTCAATATTGTAATTTAATATAATTACATACTTAGGAACATACTTAATCATAATTGCATTCCACTCATAACTATAAATTAAGTGGTGTAACATCTCTGGATATTTATAAGCACTCACTGTAAAATTATTTCTTCACCTCCATTCTCTGCTTTCTTTTAAAAAAAATTGAGTGTGTTTCTTTGAGAGTGCATCTTGATGAGAGGGTAAAAATACAATAAGAAGATGCCTGTACATGGAGGTAAGGGTCTAAAATGCTTGTGTACAGTATTAAATGCAGTATGTAGTTAAAACTATAAATTATTAATGCATAACATAATAAATAAGTAGATAAAGTTTATATTAATGAGCAGGACTGTGGTATTCAACTTTCTTGGCAAGAAAAGGCCAAATTTCCTAACAATTACTTTTCATTATTAGTTTTTAAGCCAGGGATGTCCAACCAATGACCTTGAGTTATTGCCAGCTACCCTTAAGGGCTGCAAGCTCCACATCCCTGATTTACACAGCTATTGTTCCTGACTTCAATTACCAGGGCCCCATCACATCTAACAATAGGGCTCAGAGCACATTTCTTTCAAATAACAAAACAAAAACTGTGGTACCTACCCAATCATACCATAGATAAAGTTAAAATTAGAGGGAGGCAAATTCTGTAGGGATTCCGTACCAGCCTAACCTCTAAAGTTTCCAATTGTGTTCAAGTCCAGAATAAATTTTAGTTTCAGTTGAAGACCAGGTTTGCCATTCTATTCAGATAAATGGGTAGCTTCAATTAATTTTCACTGGAGCAGATAGAAGACAAACATTATCTTGGAATGTTAGTGTCACGTTGTCAGGGAGCTGGGAGCTCCCTCCAGGGAGGTAGTCAGGATCGAGGAGGAAGCCATCTTGAGGGAGCAAGGTTGCGGTGTCCAAAGGGTTAATCAAAGGAGTAGTCAGAATCCAGGCAAGAGTTCACGGGCAGGCGATCGTGACAGTACCCCCCCCCTCACGGGGGGCCTCCGGACCACCAGGACTTGGCTTCTGGGGAAATTTGGAGTGGAAATCCCTCACAAGACGAGGAGCATGAACATCAGAGTGTCCTTCCCAGGAGCATTCTTCAGGGCCAAAGCCCTTCCACTTGATGAGATACTGAAGAGAACCCCTGGAGATTCTGGAGTCAAGGATCTTTTCCACCTCATATTCTTGTTGACCATCCACAGAGATAGTAGGAGGGGGAGGCTGGACAACAGAAAAGCGGTTGGAGGTAGCGGGTTTCACCAAGGAGACATGAAACACGTTGGGAATTCGCATCTCAGGGGGAAGCTGAAGTCTGACAGCCACAGGATTGATCACCTCAGAGATGGAGAATAGACCTACGAACTTCGGACCCAACTTAAGAGATGGCACCTTCAACTGAATGTTCCTGGAAGACAACCAGACTTGATCACCGACCTTGTAAGGAGGAGAGGGTCTACGTCTACGATCTGCAAACGTCTTATGAACCAGAGCGCTCTTCTCCAAGTTCGACTTGGTTGCAGCCCAAATAGCAGACATGTGGGCTGCATGGTCATCAGCGGCCGGAACATCAGACAACACAAAGTCCTGTGGGAATGCTTGAGGATGTTGACCATACACCGACATAAATGGGGACCTTCCAGTGGAAGTGTGGCAGGCATTGTTATGAGCGAATTCCGCCCACGGGAGGAGATCAGACCAATCATCTTGACAAAGGGAAACGTGGTTCCTCAGGAACTGTTCCAAAGCTTGGTTCACTCGTTCAGCCGCTTCATTTGTCTGGGGATGATAAGCGGAGGAGAACTGGAGATTAATACCCAGATCTTTGCACAGGGAACGCCAAAACTTCGCCGTGAATTGGGAACCTCTGTCAGAGACGATCTCGGCCGGGAAGCCATGCAGGCGAAAAATGAACTGAATAAACAACTGTGACAACTCCACTGCAGATGGAAGCTTCCGTAGAGGGATGAAGTGGGCCATCTTGCTAAAGCGGTCAATAACAACCCAGATCACGGTGTTCCCACTGGAGGGAGGGAGTTCAACTATGAAGTCCATTGCCAAGTGCGTCCAAGGACGAGAGGGGACAGGCAATGGCTGTAGTAAGCCGCTAGGGAGAGAATGGCTAGACTTGAAAGTGGCACAAACGGTAAAGGCAGTAACAAAGTCTCTGACATCTTTATGGATTGTTGGCCACCAGACTAGACGCCGTAAAAGTTCAACAGTTTTAGCAGGACCAGGATGTCCAGCTTGTTTGGAGCTATGAGTCTGTTGCAGGATAGGCAGACGAAGTTCAGGAGGTACAAATGCCATTCCGATGGGGGTATCAGGAGGGGCAGAAGATTGACCAGCCCAGGAATAATAGGTTCTTGTCTTTCAGGAGAACGATCCACCGGAGTGAAACTTCGAGACAGAGCATCGGCTTTCCGATTCTTGGAGCCAGGGCGATAAGTCAGGACAAAGTTAAATCGAGAGAAGAAGAGAGCCCACCTTGCTTGTCTGGGATTTAGCCTCTTGAGAGATTGAATGAACTCAAGATTCTTGTGATCTGTGTAGATCGTGACTGGAATCAAGGAACCTTCAAGTAGGTGACGCCACTCTTCTAAGGCACGTTTAACAGCCAGGAGTTCTCGATTTCCTACATCATAATTTTTTTCTGCAGGAGAGAACTTCTTAGAGAAATACGCACATGGGTGCAGCTTTCCATCAGAGGGATGTCTTTGGGACAGGATAGCTCCAGCTTCAACTTCAGAAGCATCCACCTCGATGAAGAAAGGTAACTCCGGATCAGGATGGCGGAGAACCGAAGCAGAAGTGAAGGCATCCTTCAAGGATTGAAAAGCTTCTATAACAGACGGGGGCCATGAGCTGGGTTTACCCCCTTTTCGGATGAGGGCTAGGATAGGAGCAATATGAGAAGAGAATCCCTTATTGAATTGCCGATAGTAATTGGCAAAACCAATGAATCTCTGTATTGCCTTAGTGCTCAGCGGTAGGGGCCACTCTTGGATTGCAGACACTTTCACAGGATCCATCTCGAAACCCTCTGGGGAGATAATATAGCCCAGAAAAGGAATCTTGGACACTTCAAACACACATTTCTCTAGTTTGGCAAAGAGAGAGTTCTTCCTCAAACGAGAGAGTACTTCCTTCACCTGGGAGCAATGGCTTGCAAGGTCCTTGGAGAAAATCAGGATGTCATCAAGGTACACGACCACAAACTTTCCCAAGAGATCCCGGAAAATGTTGTTCACGAATTCTTGAAAGACAGCAGGGGCATTGCAGAGACCAAAGGGCATTACGAGGTACTCATAGTGCCCATCACGAGTGTTGAATGCTGTCTTCCATTCGTCACCTTCCCGGATGCGGATAAGGTTATACGCCCCACGAAGATCCAACTTAGTGAAGATTTTAGCCCCCTTCAGTTGGTCAAAGAGTTCAGCAATCAGAGGCAAGGGATACCGGTTCTTAACGGTGATTTTATTAAGACCCCGGTAGTCAATACAAGGACGTAGGCCTTCATCCTTCTTCTCCACGAAGAAGAATCCAGCCCCGGCGGGAGAAGTAGAAGGGCGAATAAACCCCCGCTGGAGATTCTCTTGGATATATTGCTTCATGGCAGTGGTCTCTGCTGGAGAGAGAGGATAAGTACGACCTCTAGGGGGCATGGTTCCAGGCAGAAGATCGACAGGACAATCGTATTGTCGATGTGGAGGAAGGAATTCTGTAGACTTCTTACAGAATACATCAGAGAATTCCCTGTAAAAGGAGGGTAGAGTCTTCAGATCAGACATAGAGATATTCACCCTCTGGAGGGGTTTAGCAGGAAGACAGTTCTGCTGGCAAAATGGGCTCCAACGGGAAATCTGTCCTGCGGACCAATCAATGGTGGGATTATGCAGGCGCAGCCAAGGGAGACCCAAAACAACTGGAACGGATGGGCAGGAAATAATTATTAACGATAGTCTTTCTTTATGCAGCGTCCCAAGCTGCACAGGCAATTCCCCAGTCGTCATAGAGATAAATTCAGCCTCCAGGGGTCTGTCGTCAATGGCAGTGACACGAAGAGGAGTAGACAATGGGAATAAGGGAACTTCCATGTATTTGGCAAAAAGAGCGTCCATGAAGTTCCCAGCAGCTCCAGAGTCAATGAAAGCTGAGCCGACAATGGTCTTAGTGGCTAGACGAATCTGTAAAGGAAGGAGAAACCTATGAGTGTTCTCTTGAGACTTCAGAGTAGTGCCCCCTACATGAATTACCCTAGATATACCTCGGGGAACAGAACTCGTGGGCTTCACCAGACAAGAGTTTGCAAAATGAGACTGTCCGCCACAATACAGACATAGGCCAGCCATCCGTCTACGGAGCCTTTCTTGTTCAGAGAGACGAGCCCTTCCAACTTGCATTGGTTACTCCGGAGGAGAAGTAGAAGCTTGAGTAGCTGGAGTATGCAAGAGAGGTCTTTGGAAGTGCGAGGGTTGAAACTCGAACTGGATCTGGCACTGTGTAGCGAAACCTCTGCAGGCCTGTGGGTCCCCACTGAAGCGAGGAGGAGGCGGAATACGAGGCTCACCAGACGAGAAACCTGTGGTAGACGAGACGACCGCCATGAGAGGATTTACAGCAGCTTGGAAAGCAGGAGGCGCTGGAGGCACTCGAGAGAGAAGGGTATTGAGTGCCTGCCCTATGCGGTACTGCTGGGCTTCATATTCCTCCATGCGGGATGCCAGTCCGCGGAGCGCTCGTCCGACATCAGGCGTAGCTTCCTCAGTAGGATCCATGGCCCAAGTATAATGTCAGGGAGCCGTGAGCTCCCTCCAGGGAGGTAGTCAGGATCGAGGAGGAAGCCCTCTTGAGGGAGCAAGGTCGCGGTGTCCAAAGGGTTAATCAAAGGAGTAGTCAGAATCCAGGCAAGAGTTCACCGCCAGGCAGATAACAGCAAAGGCCAAAGTCCAGGCAAAGGGTCAAGATAACAATCAGGCACAAGATTTCAACAAAAGCAGCTCACAGGAAACCGGATACACTCAGGAAATGTTTCCTATACTTGGGCACCATTCTGGAGTCTTGGTAGCGTTTTTATATTTGAATTTGGCGCCATAGTGACGTCATCGGCATCCTTGCGCCGACTCGCTGACATCATCGCACCAGCGCTGCTACCCACGTGGTGGCCATGGGCGCCGCCATTTTGGGAGCAACGCCGGCAGGGGAGGACACGCCGCCCGGAGCTCCTGGAACTGCTCCGGGTGGTGATCGTGACACACGTATGTTATCCCAAAACTTTCCACCTATAACAGCTGCCATTTAATTCGGGAATAGCCCTCTACTACTCGGGTGCCACCAGGTCTTAAACTGAGAGACCAAGGTGAGAGAACCATAACGTGTGACAGGAGGGATGGGGTTAGAGCTAAACATAGTCAGGCCAGGGTCAAAACCAATCAGTAAGCGTGGAGTCAGGATCTTGAAGAATAGTCAGTAACAGGCAAAGGGTGGTTCAGGCAGTGATACAGCAGAGTGATACTTGGAATGTTATTGTTGACTCTTAGGCTTTTTTCTGCTGGACAATGTATATCTCTTAGAGCAGTGATCCCCGAGCAGTCGTTCGTGAACAACATGTTCCTCATCCACCCCTTGAATGTAGCTCCCAGTTTCCTAAAAGCAGGAGCTTATTTTTGAATTCCTGGCATGGAGACAAGTTTTGGTTGCATAAAATCCAAGTTTACTGTCAAACAGAGTCTCCTGTAGGCTGTCAGTCCACATAGGGGCTACCAAATAGCCAATCAGAGCCTTTATTTGGCACCCCTAACTTCGTTCTTGTTTGTGTTGCTCCTCAAGTCTTTTTATCTTTGAATGTGGCTCACATGTAAAAAAGGTTGGGGTTGTCTTAGAGTATTGCCACATTGGTTTTCCCTGCTAAACAGCTTTGATGACCTTGGACCCAAAACATAATGTGTAGCATGTTTAGCCTAGTTCTTACTTATGCTTTAGTTTACACTGTATGGATACCTGAAGTTTTTGTTATACCCAAAGCAGCCATGATAAGTACATTTTTTCGCCCAGGTTTCGCGTGAAAAAGCAGCCATAAGCTTCAATGTAATATGCTCTCAAAAAGTTGCATAGTCACGGGGTAGATTCATTCATCACTAGCTCAGCAACCTCATGTATTTTTACTGTTTTAGAAAAAGCATCTACTTCCTCAAAGGTTACTAGAGCTCTGGTGGCACATTCAACAGCAGTCATTTGTACTTTTAGTTTTGTATCCAAGGGGACAGAAATTAGTCACAAGTTTTTTTGGGATGTTTCATATTATTATGCTAGCAAAAATCAAGACCTAATTATACAAAACATATGATGGCCTTCAGTAAATATATCCTTTGAGAAATCCTGATTTCCTGATGAAAGGACATATCATGCTTGAATAGGGTCAGGATAGCTTCTTTATAGTGATATCTGCATAATTCAGTAGGAGTGCATACCATGTAATAAACACTTTGTTGTGATTTGGAACATGAGGTGGGACATATTCACTTGCTCTGATTACAACTATAAGGAGTGAGCAAGGGATGTGTTTGGATGCAAGTGCCTTGTAATGAATGGTGTTGATATATGCACCACCTGAATTCATTTTTGCTCAACCATAACTGCAGTTGTAGTGGTAAATGAGCTGTATGGATATAATATTTAAGGAAAAGAAGGTAACAGTAACTAATGTGTTCAATATGCCAGAATTTTACCATGATCAACTTGATGACATGGAGTTAATGCATAACTCTGCAGCAGATTTTTTTCAAAAAAAATAACGATATTAACATTGCCGCTTTATGATTTTTTGATAGTAGAAATAGAATGTCTCTGTAAAGCTGCAAAAAGACATACATCTGTTTCAGTCTATATATCAAGAAACCATTTCTCATTTTTGAATGTGTGAAGGTTTCACATCTATTATCTATATTTCTGCTTTATGTTGCTACATCAGCTGATAATATATCAATCACATTGCCATACATTGTTTTGGATACTAAATTCTAATTAGTTCTTCAAGATTAATTTTGAATCAGTAACCATAAAAGAGATATAAAATAATTGTAACTCATTTGTGCAAATTAGAAAATGGACAATTAATAAGATCCCATGGTGGGGAATAGCAAAGGAGGGGGATAATCTATCAAGAAAATTCGCCAAACTTGCAAACAAAAGGAAACTTTCTAAAGCCAAAATATACATTAGTTAACTGTTGTAACATATCTATCTATCTATCTATCTATCTATCTATCTATCTATCTATCTATTATCTGTCTATCTATCTATCTATCTATCATCTATCTATCTATCTATCTATCTATCTATCTATCTATCTATCTATCTATCATCTATCTAACTATCTATCTAAAATAAATGGTCAAACAAAAGAACAGCCATTGGTGAGATTATTTAGGGCATATTTCCTGGCTGATTTATTAATCTTTCATTCATCATCATCATCGAGGGACGTGATTAAGGAAATTAAGTGCATTTCAGTGCATTTTGTTGATTGCATTTTTATTTTAATGAAAAGAAAACATTTGTCAGGTTTAAAGTATTAAGCTTTTTATTTGCTAGAAAAAAAATGTGATTGATTGAAATTATAGATATTTATGAAGGTCTGAATATTAATTGATATGAATTTGTTTAACTGAATATTAATATTTATACTTTATTTAGTGCTATATGTTATATGGTGCTTATTGAACAGTAGTTGAACAACCGCAAAAGGGTTAATGAAATCAGAAAAAAATTATTGGGTTATATCTATTTAGATATTTATTTTATATATTTAGGTACTTAAATCTAATGGGGCTGGATTGAGGGGCATTATGCAGAAAGTCAGAATTGCAGGCCTAATATTTCTGTTAGGCCTGAGAGCTATTTCAGAGAATGGCATACTCCTGGGCATAGTATCTGTCACTTTGCCGCTGTGCACATTCTGCCAGTTTCTATTGATTTTGAGATTTTACACAAGGGATCATATATTTTTGTTTGGGGTCATTTCAGGCTTTTGCCGTAAGAGACATTGATGCAATGCAAGACAGGCTTTTACAATGACAAATTCAGAACTGTGCTGAACTTAAGAGAATCCTGTTCTTTCTTATTCTTCTGCATGGGCATTTCATGCAAGGAAATATGGCAGTATCGTTTGTTTAGACTATTGACAGATTTTGATAGTTTTGGCATTGGTTTGTTAAAGAGGTCTAGAATCTCCATTAATCTGTCCCACTGCCCCCTCTAGTTCTTTAAAGAAGTTGATGTAAATATAGGTGCAAGAAAATTCACCAAAGAGGATGCTGCTATCCAAAAATTCCGAAGACTTTGGAACATCTTGTAAAATGACCTACTCTAATAATGGTGTTGCCATCTTTTCTGCTGCAAGAAAACCTGCATTTTTTGGCAAAACATAATGCTTGACAAAACTCACATTTTGACATTCCACGGGACCCCACATGCATTCTCCCATCCACTTCTTCTCAATTCACTGGTGTGGAATGCAGACAATGCTGTAGAAGTGTAGAGGAACCTCTTTTTGGTCTTCCTTCTAGGAGAAAACCTGCATGCAACCCCAAGTGCAAGTTGCAAAGGGCAAAAGAAATAGGTTTGCACACATTATTTTTCCTTACCCACAGGGTCTCATTACTGTATTATCTAAATTAGTCAATACTTAATAATAATATCACTTATATCTAGAAATCAATCTTCTAAATGTTTGCTTGTAGTTGAAATACAGGATAGACCATTGTCCTTGGCAAAAATGCTAAGCCATATCAACCAATAGTAAATGCTGTGCTAATTATCTAATTTCATTAACATTTATTGAGTGAGACTGTCTGGTATAGCCCCAGAGATATGTTGCTTCTGATATCCATGGAAGCACCAGACATATGTTATTTGCATACTGAGAATTCCTTTACTGTAAATTGTAGTTCTTGCCATATCAGAAGGATGTTTGTTCGAAGCATCTAGTTTTCTTTTAGTAAAGTAATGCTTTCTAATACTACTAACAGCTTTTAGGCTGTGACCCTTTGTCCTTTATTCCCTAGAGGGCCCCAGGGTACAAAAAGCCAAAAAAACGACCATCTGACCTATATATAATTTATCAGTGTTAACATTTGTCATATTCCTAAATCCATTTGGCTCTATAGATTGTGCCATTCATGCAGTTCCCTTTAGGGAAAGACAAATGTAGCAACATCAACATCATTGAGGGCCAATGGGAATTGTCATTGCATAGTAATGAGACGGTGGAGCTTGACAGTGCTTTTGCACCATTAATGCATACATACTGTACATCACTAGTTCTTTGTCATTTAATGTATTGTTTGATTACAGAAAAGGGAGAAACCCTTCTCAATAATGTTTTCTTATTAGTCTTTCAGTTATAAAGAGACAGCCATTCAGGTATAAATATGTTGATTCTTTGTAGGCTTAGGCATAGGAAGAAATGGGCACTGCATTAAAAACACACACACACATTGTGGTCAGCAGGGTACATTGCCGACCCACCAAACCCCTTTGTACCAAATATAAAGGGCAATGCTGAAATGTCAGTGCCATGTATTCTCTAATGTTAGTACCTACAACCTTGTTTGCTAGGGTTTAAAAAATCCCTGTTAAATGTATCTGAAACACCAATAATGGTGTATCTTTTGGATAATAGGGAACATTTCAGCTAATTTGAAAATGTTACATAGAATAATATTTTTCAAATGAAATTTGAGTGAAAATGTGATTTCAGATAATTCTTTAATGCTAAAGTTAGCAGATAGCAGAGAACAATCAATAATTTCCCCAACCGATCCTCCTTAGTAGAGTAGCCATCTCCACAGCAGTATCATGTATAATGAAAAGGTCTGGAGAGCCTTCCAATGTGAATAAATGAAGTTTTTTATTGAAGAATTACGTGTTTTGGACCACACGGATCCTTCCTTTAGTGCAAGTTACACACATTGTTAACACAGTGACCTTTTAAACAGTTGTTTACCCATAAGCCCCCAAGTGATTCCTCAGCTCCATCAAGTGGCCAAAGGACATAATGCATAAACACATTATATTGAACAAATGGATACTATATGTTGCAATCTATCCAATGAACTCATTGGATAGAACTCATCAAATTAAATCATTTACAGAGTCCGTAGTTCTCAGAGTCATCCAATGTATTTCAACTGTAAAGAATATATGTAGTGTCAGCAGTAGGCTTGGGCTAAGTTGATCTGTTTCGTTTCGCCAAAAATTCACTGCTGGTGAAATGTCACAGACGCCCATACAAGTATATGGGCATAATTTCCGTGGCGAAAGAATGCGAAAAAATTCACCCATCCCTAGTCATCAGAAGATTTTTATTCTTTAAATAACCTTATTGTTACTCATTAAAAACATTTAAGGCTCCAGGCCTCATTCATCTCAAGTGGTTCTACACAGTTAAGTCTATCTATCCATTTGGCTTCACATTGTAGTGACATTTTCTTCCTATCAGATAGCAGAGTAGTAGAGAGCAGAGTAATTTTCCACACAGCATTAGCATTAAGTTACGAAGGTATGACTTATTGCTCAGTATAGAGCGTGGCACACTACTGAGGGTCGGCCATGATGCAAACTCATTGCTTGATTGCTGAACTTTTATCTTTTATAGTTTTTCCTGACGAATACAGTATGTTTGGAACATTGTTTCACACACTCTCATTAATAACTATGTATACTGACCAGGCAATCACAAAATGGTTGCTGTGATATTATTATTTTAACCATGCCTGCCAGCACAAATCTAAGGCATCCAAAGCCTTAAAATATTGCCAGAAATGCTGTATTTTTAATACTGAACTTATTTTATCAAAAGAGAAATTCAACAGCTCTTTAACAGTTATGATCCAGTTATGATCCACCATAATCCACAGTAGCTCCGCATCTTGGGTCTTGTTATGCCATCTTTAGAGTGTCAGTGGCACTGCACATGCTCAGTGTACTCTATGCTGCTGTTAAGAATCTAAGGTTAGAGGCCATTAAAAATCAGCAAGCAGAAAAACTAGGATCTGTGATAAAAGTTGTTGTTACAGAGTTGATTCTT
The DNA here is from genome assembly GCA_038501925.1 of Xenopus petersii. NCBI lineage: Eukaryota > Metazoa > Chordata > Amphibia > Anura > Pipidae > Xenopus > Xenopus petersii. The sequence continues at coordinate 62,053,968 of CM076689.1, read as the reverse complement.
TAAATTCTGATTCAGACATGTAATGCCAATCTTAATTACCTTTTAATCTGGCATTTACAGTGACTTTTAGAATATAGATATAATTTACATTAATGCTGTACAATCTCTCCTATCAATTAGTTAAAATAGTTTTTGTACAATCACTTTTCTTTTAATGCAATGATTTACAGTTTATTGGTTGTGCACACTTGGCTGGGCTAAATAATGCTCATTGATTGGGTTTCAATGCCTAATCAATTTTTACATTTCATTTTTTTCACCTACCTGTACATTTCTTTTAAAAAGGATACAAGAATTCCTTTCTAATATTAGAGAAAGCCACAAATTCTACCATCCTCCTTATTTCCCATGCAAAGAGAAGAAACAAATGTATTCTGTTTGCCTGTAGATATTCTTGGCCTGAGAGAGCAAAGTTCCTTTTTGCTTGACAAAAAGAAACTTAATTAGAGAGAGAGAGAGGAAAAACCTTGATTTTGTATGTTAATAAACTTTCCTAATATTTCCCCTGAAGATGAAACTTATATCTAATTTATGTGACGTTAAGGGTCATGCTTTAATAACGATGATGAAACACGATTATTACTTCTTAATGCTGAAATTACAGTTTTTGCATTGTAAGTTTTTCCTTCTCCATGCCCCGTGGCACTAACATCTTTATTACTCCATGTGTTTGGTGTTTTAAAACCTTTCCCCCTGCTGTTTGAAAAATATTTCTCATTTGCATCCCCTATGGAGTACAGAAATCCCTAAAGGCAAACCATTAGTGATCTTTCTGCCTTTTTGCAAACAGTTATTACGATCACCATTGTGACTTCCCCTGCCTCATTGGCTCTCACTAATGTAAATGAGATGTTAAAAACACACACTTTTCTTTTTGCAACCGTGCAACTTCATACTGATTTACAAAACAGGGCGAGCTATTAATGTGACTGGGGATGTCAGCAAGATTTATGCATGAGTGAAAAATTGTATTGAAAATGTTCATTTTCTGCATGCTGTTTAGAGGATTTTTTTTATACACATCAATTTAGACGTTTTGAGACTTTTTTTTCTTAAAAACTGTCACTGACTTTTTTGGATAGGAAGAAATAAATGCAGAGAAAAGAGATTTATAGTGTTGTTCCACTTTAATTGCTATTGAGATGCAGTTGCACCACTGGGTTTGGTGAGATTTAACCATTTATTTCTAAACACTATTAACTGCTTAGAAACCATAAAAAAGCACAATGTTCAAGTATTTGTCTTTTTCAGAAGTGGCTAAGCCATCTGCAGTAAATCATTTACCTAATTCTTATGTCCCATACAACCTGATATTTTTTAACTATAATGACTAGGCTGACTAGTTTAGTTAGTTCTAGTCTGTTAAGGTGTACTTAGGGTGCTAGATGCAAGAAGGGTATCAAAACTACATTCATTAAATTGAAATGCATAAAGTTTTTATGCTAACTTGCACTTCCATATACTACCGCAGTGAGTTATTTGCACACTGTACTCAATTTATGGGAAAACACGTCTCTTGCTTGCTGAACCTTTCTTCGTAGGCACCAGCTATGCACATATGCACACAGTTTACAAGTGCAATTTTTTTTTCTTGTTTGCCTTGAAAAATATTTTAAATGCATTTAAATCCACCACCCCTGTCTGCATCATTTTTACACCATACCACTACTTACTTTCTGATGTCTATCAGGCCTTACCTCTGGGGAAAAAATTAAAGATGGAACTCACAGCCATCTTTAGTTTTAGTTGTAGTGAATCTTTCCAAAGTTTCATGCGGGTTTCTGGCTTGTGGGGAGATAAAGGGCTGTACTGTAGCCTGTGTTGGCCACTGATACATAAATAACGGGAAGGGGCAGTAGGCATTAGCTAGAGTGTCTACATGCCACCCACCCCTCATGAACACAACGCTACCACAGACAGCACTGTATTTATGGAGCCTGAAAGTAGGTCATTTTGCCAAATGCATGGGATTCTAAAACCCAGAACAAACCCCAAGGTCCAATCTCGGCTCATGTTTCTGTCTCTAACATCCGCCTTTCAGGAGGAGCCCTCTGCTACTCGGATGCTGCCAAGTCTTAAAGTGTGAGGAACAAGGGGAAGTTCTGGGCAGGCAAGGGAACCAGAATGTATGCAGGAAGGATGAGGAACAGAGAGCGTAGACGTGAAACAAGCCGGGTCAGTACCAAACAGACAGGATCAAGAACCAGGAGTATAGTTGTGGAACAGGATTTATCAGTACCAGTCAGACAGGGCAGTAGAAAATCGGGAACCAGGAGTGTAGTCAGGATAACAGGCCAGGGTCAAAACCAGCTGGTAACAAGGTACAGAATCAGAATTCAAAAGAGTGGTCAATAACAGGCAAGGGTCGGTTCAGGCAGCGATACAGCAAGGTCAAAACAAGAGTGAGGAACAGATAATCAGCCAAAGTATTACACTCAGAAACTATCAGGAAATAGACCTACATCAGGCAATGAGTCAGTGCAGAGTAGGGGGTTTTGTAGGCAGTCTAATGGCTTACACTGATCTCCTGTGGCCAGATTGGCAACAATGAAACAAGCCATGCCTACCTGCAATTACAAGGACAGCAATAGGAGTGAACCAGCGAGTAAACTGTCTGCCTGCATAGAGCAACAGCAATGCAGACAGCACAAGAATACCAGGTCCCCGGTTCAACTCCAGGCAGGATATCACACTAAATGCCTTGGATTTAGTAAATGACTCTCGATGTTTACACACTGCTATGTCCAATATACATAAATAAGACATGCATGGCAATAAACTTATGTGGGGAGAAGATGTGTTTCTATTCTTGTTCTTTGATTAACTTTAATTATAGTAGAACCCTATGTTTTGCTCAAATGGTGTGAGAGTGATGTTGTTACTTGAGATCAGTGAGAATTCAGAAGCAAAGATGGATATTATGATTTTATGGCTGGGTTACAAATTAAATGCAACACCGTTAATTAGTTAGCAAAACATAGTGATTATAGAGTGGCAGATTATATATTCATGCAAGACCATGCTCCCTCTAATTTCTTCAAGGCTGTGATATTTTATGTGAACTTTGTAAAAAGTTTGTGCTCAGTGCAGCGGGAGACCTGTACAAACTCACGTGCACACTCAGGCCCTTTCTGCCACAATCCCGCTTGGTGCACAGCTCCTCAGGGAGACGGCCCTCCCAAAATATACCAATAAAAAGCAATAAAGGCTGGCACACAAAGCGATTCAAAACGGGGTGCAACCCCTGGTACGTTTATTGCGTCACAACGTTTCGGGGGCGTTCCTCTCTTCAGCAGGTAGTGCTGAAGAGAAGGTGTGGTGTAAGGTTTTCCCTGTTTAGATTTTTGAAAATTTGGAGAAGTTTTGTGTCTTACCAATACTTTCCTGGACAGGTAAGTAAAGATCATTTAGCATATTAATGTCATTCCCAGTGTGTGTTGACCCATGTAAACAATGATATTAATAGTTTTTTAGCCGTTTTAGTCGTTTGTTTTTTTCCTGAATGGTGAAAAAAACCACATAATTGCATGCTTTGAACAATTGGAAACAATTGCACTGAACATTTTTGGAATCATTATAGTGTAATTTCTGGTGCTTAACATAGAAATGACACCCATGCATGATTTTTTAAGCAAAGGTCTGCTGCTCCTATTGCTGCAACTTGCAGACGGAACCTGAAATCACCACCAATTTGAAGGAATAGAAGGGAGAAGATGAACCAAGCGCAACTATAGAGACGTGCAAGGAGCATCTGTCTATGCAAGTACCTTTAATGAATGGCAATAATTCTTGCAATGACTGCATCTATGTTTGGCCTACTGCAACTGCATGTGTAGCCATAAAAGAGCAATGTTATGTAATTCAAGTGTTGAAATCCACAACTTGATCCACAGTTCTGTAAGTCTATATCACTGTATAACCATAAGTTGATGTCCTACGCCTATGCAGATACTAGGGACATCATTTGAAGATAAAAACTATGGCATAAGTGCTAAACCAGCTTCAGTTCGTGTACAGAGCATCAGGTTTAAACAGGCTTTTACTGATATCATGGTCCATAAATGGGAAGCCAGTGCAATGTATTATTGCAGCTGCTGCCTTCAAAAGCCATAACATGGTAATATGTGATTACCAATCCAATGTCTGTTGCATTGCAGTCACTCATTGGTAAATATAGATCACAATCATGGGCCATATTTATATTAATATAACGCCAAATAATGTATCTTAGTCGATTGTACTCTATGTTTGTTTGTCTGTTTCTAATTGTACTGGTGATCAGACAGAAACTAGTATATAAGAAATAAGAATTACAGTCTTCTGATCTGATGATAATTTCATTATTTATCTAAAGGGAAAACTATAACTTCTCACAGACAAGAATTTTTCTAAACTTTTTCTACATTTATTAGATGCAGGCCCTAAAGGAACAGTTCATTAATGTGCTAATTGTACCACTGCTGTTTAACTACTGTAATATTAAGGGTTCCCTAGCCAATTGTTCATCTAATAAGGTTTCAGTTGAAAAATAATAAAATAATAAAAAAAGTTTTTACTGCGGTGGTGCAACGTTTCTGGGCTCTGCCCCTTTGTCAAGCATGACAAAGGGGGTGGAGCCCCGAAACATTGCACCACTGCAGTAAAAACTTTTGCAAGGGCTTGCCCTGCAGATACAAGTCTCGTGTGCTGGTGTGTTTTTTGTTCCAGTTACTGGGAGGTCACTGTATCCTCCATTCACTGTGCACCGAGCAAATCTATACATCTACATAACGGGTGTGCGAGGGTCTACTCCAATTGAACTGTAAATTATCCACCCACCTAGACTGTAACATGGGCCAGGGACCTGCTGTGCTTATTAATCCTGGGACTGCATGGTATTCATCCCAGGGTACTCAGTGAGTTTAGCTCTGTGAATGCTAAACCTCTTTACTTAATTTTTCAGGATTCATCAAGGCCTGGTGTCATGTCTCCAGCATACGCTTTTACCATATTTGGGATTTTCCTATTCATTTGCTCGGAGCTCCCTCCTCTGGACACTTGTTGTAAGTGTACAACGTCACTTCCTATATCCATTTTTTACCTCCATAAGGCTTATGGCAGAATTTGGACTAATCAGGCTACCGTATGCCCACCATGTGACCTAGAGCAATGCCTTGTGGGAGCCAGGACTCCATTTTACAGACCATGCTGCTGGAAGAAGCAAACAGTTCTGCATCTCCCTTATGATAGAATCGCTGGTAAGGAAATAGTTACACCAAAACACCTCTACAGCTGCCAGAAACCCCAGAGACATTGCTACAGAGACATTTATGCCAGTATATAGTTTATGCTGCAGTTATATGTTCATTTGCATGTTTTTATATAGATCATTGCAAGCATACTTATTATATTTTCTGCTGTTTGTATTACAGTTTCACCTTTATTCCACTTGCTTATTCAGTAAAATCTACAGACTCCAAGCTTAGTCTCTTTATTGGATTGTGGAAAGGTTTAGCTGCATGTCGAACTACACACTGCCCCAGGGTAATACGTAGCGAGGACAGAACAGTGAAACAGCGCTACCACAAAGGTGGGATTGAACTATAACTCACTGCATGCGCAGTAAAACAGCAGCTGACACACAAGTGATTAAACCAGCTACGCTGCAAGCTCAGACAACAGTATATTACAGTGATCCGGATTCAGACACTGCTGTTAAGTTATTACAGCACAAAGAGCCATTATAGCTAAAACAGGCAAAGGCTTATCCAACATCTCATAATGTCACAGAAGAAGTCATCTTCACTAGTGACCAGGTCCCAAGTTTCAGGCTCCTCTCATCGCTCATCTGTTACCAATGCAGCCGCCATTGCCCGCGCAAAGGCAGAAGCCGCAAAGGCCCGTGCCGCCTTCGCAGAGAGGGAAATGGAGATAAAGGTAAAGAGTGCACTCTTAGAAGCAGAAAGGAAAAAAGAGAGTGCACGCTTAGGAGCAGAGAGGGAAGCAGAAAGTGCACGCTTGGAAGAAGAGAGTGCACGCTTAGGAGCAGAGAGGGAAGCAGAAAGTGCACGCTTGGAAGCAGAGAGTGCACGCTTAGAAGCAGAAAGGAAAAAAGAGAGTGCACGCTTGGAAGCAGAGAGTGCACGCTTAGGAGCAGAGAGGGAAGCAGAGAGTGCATGCTTAGAAGCAGAAAGGGAAGCGGAAAGTGTTCGCTTAGAGGCAACCCTAGAAAAGCTGGCCAGAGAGAGAGAAGCTGCAGCGACTTTGGCAGAAGCAAAAGCTCTAGAGATGATTGTGTACCCTAGCAGCGAAGGACACAGTGAGGTACCTAATCTTGAGACTGAACCCCACGACCCACTACAACGCACTAGAGAGTATGTCTACCAGCACTCCAGACAAGACACAGATTCTCTTTCAGCACAGCAACCAAGCCAACATGCTGCTCCTGAACCAAGCCAAGGATGCCATACACCTTCAAAGGCCATCAGCAAGCTGCAATTGTATCACAGAAACCACGCTGAGCAAAGTGATCCTGCCTACAACACCCACTTCAACCAGGTACCCAAGCCTAGGGTTAACCCTGCACCTACCTCTTCAGCTGTGTCACAACAGTATGTCACAGTCCAGCCTAAAAGAGAACCTCCAGACAGGTATGACTATACAACACCTTCTCACTATTACACTCAGCCACCCTCTTATCCTGGTAGTAACCAGGTAACAATGGACTTTGCCAAGTTCTTTGCAAGACGTGAGCTAGTCACAAAAGGACTTGTAAAGTTTAACGACCGCCCAGAAGGCTTCAGAGCCTGGCGATCCTCCTTTCGGAACACTATCAGAGATTTAGACCTTTCATACAGTGAGGAAATCGACCTCCTTATCAAATACCTAGGAACTGAGTCTGCAGAGCATGCCAAAAGGATCAGAGTCATTAACATAAATCACCCAGAGACTGGTCTCAGAATGATCTGGCACAGACTTAATGAGTGCTATGGCTCAGCAGAGGTTGTAGAAAATGCACTCTTCAAGAGAATTGAAGACTTCCCTAAAATAACCAATAAAAGTTACCAAAAACTTAGGGAATTAAGCGACTTGTTAATGGAACTACAAGTAGCCAAAGCTGAAGGGGACTTACAGGGGCTTGCATTCCTAGACACAGCCAGAGGTGTTAACCCCATAGTACAAAAATTGCCCTATAACTTACAAGAGCGGTGGATGGCACACGGGTCAAAATTCAAAGAAATGCACAATGTTCCATTTCCTCCTTTCACTGTATTCATGGACTTTGTATACCAACAAGCCAAGATGAGAAATGACCCCAGCTTTGATTTCACTTTGCCACATACCACCCCTTCAGTACCTAATACTCGCAAAGCAGCATTAACAGTACACAAAACTAATGCTTCCTCTTTAGATTCCTTCCACAGATCGGCAGAACCTTCTCATGAGGAGACAAGGAATAAAGACCCTGGTAAGCAGTGTCCTCTACACCAGAAGCCTCACCCTCTTCTGAAATGCAGAGCTTTCAGAGAGAAGTCCATAGAGGACCGCAAAGCTTTCCTCAAGGAAAACAACATCTGCTACAGGTGCTGTTCATCAACATCTCATCTTGCCAAGGACTGTAAGGTCAGTGTAAAATGCATAGAATGTGACAGCACGCATCACAACACAGCTTTACACCCTGGGTCAGCCCCATGGACTGTATCTTATACCAAGAGCGCCAGCAAGCATGGCGGGGAGGAAGATAGCACTGTCACAAACACACAAGAAATCACTTCCCAATGCACAGAAGTCTGCAATGGTGCCGTAGGAGGCAGATCCTGCTCCAAAATTTGCCTGGTCAGAGTATACCCGACAGGCCAAACAGATAAAAGCATTAAGCTCTATGCAATCCTGGATGACCAGAGCAACAGATCTTTAGCCTGCCCAGCCTTCTTTGATGCATTTAAAATCAAGGGTCCAAACACTCCTTACTCTCTAAAGACATGCTCAGGAGTTGTTGAGACAGCAGGAAGAAGGGCATCTGGATATCAAGTAGAGTCCATAGACGGAAAGGTATGCCTACCCTTACCAACTATAATAGAATGCATCCAGATCCCAGATAATAGATCTGAAATCCCTACACCAGACATAGCTAAGCATCATGTACACCTGAAGCGCATAATGCACTTAATCCCCGAACTCGACCCTAAGGCTCAGATAATGCTTCTCCTTGGAAGGGATATCCTGCGAGTCCACAAAGCAAGGGACCAGATAAACGGCCCTCACAATGCACCTTACGCCCAGAAGCTAGACCTTGGATGGGTCATAATCGGAGACGCTTGCCTTGGAAGTGTACACAAACCAGCCTGTGTAAACAGCATGCTCACAAATACATTAGAAAATGGACGCCCCTCCATTTTCCCACCATGCCAAAACCAGTTCCTAATAAAGGAAAAACCTTACAGCACCAGCCTGGGACACACACCCCTCCACCTTTCTGATGATAGTTTCACCCATGACAGTGATCAGGATCATTTAGGATGCACAGTGTTCCAGAGAACAAGAGAGGACAACCAATTAGCGATGTCTATTGAAGATAAACTCTTTCTAAAAATAATGGAACAAGAACTAGTTAAAAACAATTCAAACAGTTGGGTCGCCCCTCTACCCTTTAGGCCTCAGAGACAACGCTTACCTAATAACAGAGAGGAAGCCCTTAGATGTTTCTCTTCTCTCAAACGCAACTTTCAAAGAAAACCAGAGATGAGAGATCACTTCTTTTCTTTCATGGCAAAAACATTTGAGAATAACCATGCAGAGATAGCACCCACCCTCAAAGACTCAGAGGAATGCTGGTACCTACCAATATTTGGGGTGTACCACCCAAAGAAACCAGGACAGATTGGAGTGGTCTTTGATTCTAGTGCCAAATTCAAAGGTGTTTCCCTAAATGATGTTCTCCTCACAGGCCCTGACCTCAATAACAAACTTTTGGGAGTTCTCCTTCATTTCCGCAAAGACTCTATTGCCTTTATTGCTGACATTCAACAAATGTTTCATTGTTTTCTTGTCAGAGAAAAAGACAGAAATTTCCTGAGATTCCTTTGGTTCAGAGATAACGATCCTTCTAAAGACATCACAGAGTACCGCATGAGGGTGCACATCTTCGGCAACAGTCCTTCACCTGCAGTCGCAATTTACGGGCTCAGGCGCTCTGCTCAGGAATGTGAGGTAAGGTACGGGTCAGATGTTGCACAATTGGTAGAAAGAGACTTCTACGTAGATGACTGCTTAAAGTCCTCACCCTCAAGTGAAGCCGCAGTCAGCCTTCTCAAAAGAGCACAAGAAGCACTTGCCTGCTCTAACCTCAGGCTCCACAAAATAGCTTCTAATAGCAAAGCAGTGATGGAAGCCTTCACTTCCCAAGACCATTCAAATGATCTAAGAGACTTAGACTTGGGAGCTGATTCCTTGCCTGTGCAACGGAGCCTGGGGCTTCTGTGGGACTTAAAATCTGATACCTTTGCCTTTCAAGTAAACAGAGAAGAAAAACCCTTCAATCGCAGAGATGTTCTGTTAACAATAAATAGCCTGTATGATCCCCTAGGATTTGCTGCTCCCGTCACCATACAAGGTAAAGCACTTTTAAGAGACTTAACCCTGGAAACATCTGATTGGGACATCCCACTGGCTCCTGACAAAGGTAATTCGTGGAGAGAATGGAGAAGTTCCCTAAAGGCTCTCGACAACCTTTGTGTTACACATCCATATACCCCGGTACCTTCTACAGAGGTACAAAGCCAAAGACTTTGTGTGTTCTCTGATGCTTCGGTTAAGGCCATAGCTGCTGTAGCATACCTTAAAACTGTGGATATATATGGACAATGTCACATTGGGTTTGTTATGGGCAAGGCAAAACTGGCGCCAATCCCAGAACACACTATACCCAGACTAGAACTCTGTGCTGCAGTCCTAGCCGTAGAGCTAGCAGAGCTCATCACAACAGAGACAGGCATAGAACTCAAAGAGACTGTGTTCTACACAGACAGCAAGGTAGTACTAGGCTACATCTATAACGAAACCAGAAGGTTTTATGTTTTTGTCAACAACAGGGTGCTCAGAATCAGACGATCCACTCATCCAGGACAGTGGAACTATGTACCCACGGACTGCAACCCTGCAGATCATGCAACCAGAGCTGTTGCTGCAAGTCATCTTAAAGACACGTCTTGGCTCACAGGACCAACATTCTTGTACAACACAGGGCAAACTAATCCTGAAAGCGAGACATTTGAACTAGTAGATGCCAACTCAGATGGTGAAATTCGTCCACAAGTGTCTACATGTCACACAACGACCACTGACAACCAACTTAAGTCCAACAGATTTAACAGATTCTCAACCTGGAAATCACTCATCCGAGCTGTCACTTGCTTAACCCACATAGCTCACTCCTTTAAACATACTGCATCTACAAATGTAAGTACCTGCAAAGGATGGCATCACTGCCAGAAGGTCTACACAGCGGCAGAATTTCAGAAAGCAAAACATGTCATCATCCGCACTGTACAACAAGAGACCTTTTCCAAAGAGATCGACTGTATCAGAGGAAACAAGCTTGTTCCCAAAGATAGCACTCTAAGGAAGCTGGACCCATTCCTTGACCAGACTGGCCTATTGAGGGTAGGTGGTCGTCTCAAAAACATGAAATTAGAGTTTGAAGAGAAACATCCTCTAATCATCCCTGGTCACCAAAACATTCCCAAGTGAAGATGGGAGAGTCCGCAAAGTTGAGGTCAAAACCTCCAAACAAGGAGAAACAAAATTGTTCTTCAGACCAGTAACAGAACTAACTTTATTATTGTCTCCTGAGGAATAATGGTGTCATCCATGGATGCCAGACGGGGAGTGTCATGTCTCCAGCATACGCTTTTACCATATTTGGGATTTTCCTATTCATTTGCTCGGAGCTCCCTCCTCTGGACACTTGTTGTAAGTGTACAACGTCACTTCCTATATCCATTTTTTACCTCCATAAGGCTTATGGCAGAATTTGGACTAATCAGGCTACCGTATGCCCACCATGTGACCTAGAGCAATGCCTTGTGGGAGCCAGGACTCCATTTTACAGACCATGCTGCTGGAAGAAGCAAACAGTTCTGCATCTCCCTTATGATAGAATCGCTGGTAAGGAAATAGTTACACCAAAACACCTCTACAGCTGCCAGAAACCCCAGAGACATTGCTACAGAGACATTTATGCCAGTATATAGTTTATGCTGCAGTTATATGTTCATTTGCATGTTTTTATATAGATCATTGCAAGCATACTTATTATATTTTCTGCTGTTTGTATTACAGTTTCACCTTTATTCCACTTGCTTATTCAGTAAAATCTACAGACTCCAAGCTTAGTCTCTTTATTGGATTGTGGAAAGGTTTAGCTGCATGTCGAACTACACACTGCCCCAGGGTAATACGTAGCGAGGACAGAACACCTGGCATGGTGCCGAGAGACTGACTAATTGCTAATGTGGTGCCGCTATTCAAAAAGAGATCCCATTCTCAGCCTCAATACTATAGGCTGGTTAGTCTGACATCAGTGGTAGGAAAGCTTTTCAAAAAGGTATTCATGTATAAGATACTTAACTTTATTGTAAGTCCTAATACTATGAGTTTGTGCCAGCATGGTTTTATGCGTAATAGATCTTGCCAGACTTATTTAATTTCTTTTTACAAGAAGGTGAGCAGGGACCTCGATTCTGGGATGGCAGTGGATGTGATCTACTTAGACTTTGACACAGTGTCATGCAGAAGGTTACTGGTTAAATTAAGGAATGTTGGCCTGGAACATAGATAGACTACAAAGAGTGGTGGTAAATAGAACATTTTCTAATTGGACCAGTGTTGTTAGTGGAGTACCACAGGGTTCTGTACTTGGTACTTTGCTTTTTACTTGTGTTTTAATGACCTGAAGGTGGGCATTAAAAGTACTGTTTCTATTTTTGCTGATGATACAAAATTGTGCAGAACTATAGGTTCAATGCAGGATGTTGACACTTTGCAGAGTGGTCTATCTAAATTGAAAAACTGGGCAGCAAACTGCAAAATGAAGTTCAATGTTGATAAATGCAAGGTTATGCACTTTGGCAAAAATAATATAAATGCAAGTTATACAGTAAATGGCAGTGTGTTGGGAGTTTCCTTAACTGAGTAGGTTCTAGGGGTTTTTCTAGATATCAAGTTGTCCTATTCCAAGCAGTGTCATTCTGTGGCCACTAAAGCAAATAAAGTACTGTTTTGCATAAAAAGGGGCATAAACTCAAGGCATGAAAACATAATTTTGCCTCTTAATAGGTCCCTGGTAAGGCCTCACCTGGAGTATGCAGTGCAGTTTTGGGCTCCAGTCCTTAAGAGGGAAATATATGAGATGTAGAGAGTGCCGAGACTTGTAACTAAACTGGTTAGAGGGATGGAGGTCTTAAATGATGAGGTTAGACTGTCAAGGTAGGGATTATTTTCTCTGGAATAAAGATGCTTGAGAGGGGACATGATTACACTTTACAAGTATATTAAAGTATATTAGAGGACATTATAGACAAATAGCATTAGCAAATAATATTACTATACATGTTTATTCTAAATAATAACTGTATTAAACAATAGATTTTATTAAATGAGTGAATAAAAATGGAAGATGTAATATTTTCATTGATAAACTTCTATAAATCTCAATGCCCCAGTGCCATAATGCATTGCTGCCATGATGAACAGTCTCCTCTATGTTTAGGTTAAACACAATGTTAAATAAGCATGTAGAGTGACATCTTATTAAGATGTTTTCTTTCACATCTGTGCAAATCACTATTAACCTTATGTGTTGCTATCCAAAACTTCATCAAATATTCATCTGAAAACCTGATTAAACACAAGTTCACCAGATCGCCTTCCTCGAAAATGTGAATTAATGAAGCCCAGGCAGGATGACAGTATTGATGCTGAATTACAGGTTGCCAAGGCAATCCCTTTGAGAGAATTGACAGGGGATCATTTTGTTTTGGGACCACCTCCCGGGTATTTTGACAACCAGTCATTACACCTCTGAGCAAAGCACTCAACTGTAAGGTTTTCACACAATGCAAATCGCTCCAAATGGATTCAATTTAGAGAAATCTGAGAATGTTATCATTTACTTCCTAAAGGTAAAAAAAGCTCTTCATTTTTTAAGGATAAAGACTGTTTATTCAAATTTTTTTTTTATTTGGCTTGGCCTTAATAGGGAATAAAATCAAATGTATTCCAGTAAATAATATTTACACTGTATTTGGCCATAACATTCATCATATCTTCTGAAACGCTTGATTATCCAACTGAATGTGCTTGTCAAAAATAATATGCAAGCAGTAGTTTCACTGAATAATTCCAGTAGGGGCCTATTATGGAGCACAGAATATTCTTTTGTAATCCACATATATTAGAGCTCAGTGCAATAACATTACATTAAATAGTGGGCCTTATTAATACAGTTTTTCAAAATAATATAATAACTGTAATCAAGCAATATAGCAAGAGAGAGTTGAGCTTATTTAGACTGATGGAATGCATTTTTGCATTAACAATGCTACTCTGGTTTTTCACTTCTTTAAAGCGCTTTCTTGGGTTTTTTTTTAAATGTTTTCCTTAAAAAAAATAATCTTATGATATCTTGAGGATATAACATAGCGTAAAGACTAATTAAAATGTCTTTTGCCTTTGGTTTTTTTAAATGGTAAATAAATGTTTAATGTTGCAATGTTTCAAGTTAGGACACCATTATATTCTGCAGAGCTTATCTGCTAAGTAACCTGAGCATTTTCTCCTGCCCCTATGGCTACATAGCAGTTTACACTTAAATAAGTAGTGCTTCTGAAAAAAAAAACACACCAGTTTAAGTAGTGCATGGCAACAGCACATTATATTTTAATTACTTTCATTTTTTTGGTGTTACTGTTCCTTTAACTAAAGCTGTTATTAAATAGGGGATAGGTATAAAGAGAAATATAGTGGGATAGGTATCCTTACACAGTCTCTGCCGCTTTGGTATGTAGAACCTACCAGTGGGAAGAGTTTACTAGTGATAAATGCTGACTCCATCTGCTTGTAAAAAAGTGATTTAGTAATATTTAGCAATGGTGTATTTAGCATGTAGTATGTGCTGGGCCCCCAGATTTCAGAGGATGTTGTAAATCTATATGTGTAGTTTGGACAAAAACATGATAGATCCTATAAATATATCGTATTTGTTGCCATACTGTATGCTAAACAGCACTGTCAATTGCCTTCAGGGCTCCATGAATTACAGGATAATGCCATCACAGGCTGCCCTGAGAATTAACACCAAGAATTAATTTATACAGTAAAAGTCAGTTTACCAGCCCTTAAAATCACTGTGATTTTGACTGCTTTGTTTAAGATAGTTTTTATTATCTTTCTCACTCAAGCTACACAAGCTTCAGATTTACAGTACATTAAAGGGGAAAGCATTGCTACACTTTGTATGTTATCAACTTCCCCAATCAATTTACATTGATTACATTGCTTTAAAGATGTAAAGAAAAAGAAAAAATTTGAATTTTGAAATTTATCATGTACTGGACCTTAAAGAATTCAAATTCAACTATTTGCCTCTGTAAAGCCGAATTGATGTTTAAGCCTATGGTGGACGTCTTGGAAACAATTTGGAGTTGTTTGGAGTTATCTGGAAAATCAAGTTTGTTTGGTGAAAAAACTCGAATTGATTTGAGTTTATGGGTCGAACTCATTCACCCGAATTTGAAAACTGAGTTGTTTTTTTAAAAAATTTTGAGTTCACGGGAGTTCATGGGAGTTTTTGTAAATTAAATTCAACCCTTTTGCACCTTAATGTAGCGTTATTCATTAGGAATATATATATATATATTTTTTATGGATGTATTGTCCATCATAGATTCTTTTTGCTTGAATGCTGACAAATATGGCAAGAATCTTATCCTTAAACAGAACATCATTTATGTATAGATATGAATAGCCTTTTATACTTTAACTAGTATAGTGCAGGGTTGGGTGGCATCTGTAGTTTAAGCATTTGTTATGTATACAATTATTTGTACAGCTAGAAAAGGAGAACTGAAGTATAAAAATTAACATAAGCAAAAATTCTGTATTTAATGTACTGAACTTATAGCACCATCCCAGAGGTCAAGGCCTTCAAAGTCGGCAACAGCAGCTCATCATTTTGAATCTTGTCAGGGCATCTTTTGAGGGTCAGTGGCATCGCACATGCTCAGTGGGCTCTGGGTAGCTGTTAAGAAGCAAAGCGTAGGGGTTCTCGGAAATCACCAATCAGAAAATAAATTTCTTATGTATTAGATCTGATACTCCAGGGCTAAAAATGAATTCTGATGCAGAAGGAACTAGTTTCTTAGCTGCCATGTAATATCTGAATTAATTACTAAGTATCCTTGTATTATTGTTTAAAATTATTAAAATTTGTATATTAAAATTCCATAAACTCCAAAATGAAACTATTTGTCTAGACTGGAAGGAAGGGTGCCAAGTGCAATAACATGGTGGATTGTCCACTTCTTTTGCACTTTGAACTCATAAATGAGCCCTAATGTGTAATATGTATATTCTTTTTCTTTGGTAAATAAAGAGTAAAACATAATAATGGAATCAAAAGAGAAGAATAAAACAACAAATACTGTTATCTTTTTAACAAAGCTTATTATATTTATAGTTAAGTAAATCTACAGTAATAAAGATATTTTGTAAAAAGACGTAAAATTATGCTCTTGGTTCATTATTTTAAATGAGAAACCTTTCTGGCTTTTAACAACAACAAAAAAAGGGAATAAATTACAATAACCCACAGCCCCCTCTAGAGCGAACATTTTTTTTCTCATTTCCCTACGTAATATACTTTATCCAAAGGAAGCCGGCATTAGAATTCCATTCCTCCGACAAAATAATTTCATTTTATCAACATGTCTCCCTTTTATTTCTAGGGTCAGGTTTTATTTAAATCTCAATCCATTAGGAACAAAAAAACTTGCCACTTTCTGAAAAACAAAATCAGCGGGGAAGCCTCTCCAGCGTGCAAATGTATTTCCATAGATCATTGTTTCATATGATCAAAATGACAGGTATTATGCCACTTTTCCAGTACTTACTTTAAAGATTTTTTTCAAGAGGTGACATTTTTAACAACAAAACTAGCAATCACCCTGGCTGTCCTGTGACAGGAAGATGGAAGTATTCAAAAGGGATATAATCCAGTGGTTTAGACCACCAGAGAGGCCTAATATGTGTCATTAGAAGAAAACCTTTAATTTTCTCTAAACATTGTTTGTTGATGTACACATGCCGTGGTATCAAACATTTTAACTCTTGCCTGCTTCTCTATTAGTTTTTCAAGGACTTCCCAGGGATCATTTCTACAGAGCGATTCTATTAGGACAGGTCATTAACAGCTTTTCCTTGCTGCATTTCTTGCTCAAGCGGCACAGATTCTATCGTAACTGAGTGACTACTTAAACTATAAAGGTTGCTACATCTATATGTTGTATTTTCACAGAATTAGCTTATTAAATCATTTTAAAGGGAAAATTTACTCTCCTTTCTGATATGAGCTCATTTAGTACAGCTTATGTGGAAGAGTTGCATAAACACTATCTGTACTGCAAAAATTAACTTAAATATATTTATTTACATAGATTCCACAGGTACAAAGGAAACCCTTATACTCTAAAAAAAACATTTCCCTACCCCTCATAGACTCCCATTCTAATGCATCCACTACTTCCCCTTGTTCCATTGTGTAATGAAGACCCTATGTTTTGCAGATAATCTGTGCCCCACCCACTATGGAAAGTAGAGGGACTTCCAGATCCAGAAGCCATCACTTCACAATGAAACAAGACGAGAAAGGGGTATATTTGCCTTTTAAGAAGGATTTAATGAATGCATGATGTGGAAATACAACATATAGATGTTGCACCTATGTTTTGTTTGCAACAGAGTGTATGGAGTATTCTGTCTCAGTATCGGTTGTACCGGCCACAAGCTCCATGTTGACCCAGTCTGTAAGGATATGTGCAGCAGGTTGAATGATCACCTTGACAGATAGCTTACTCAATGAATAAAGACTCCAGAAATGTTCTCCAATGCTTCTTTATGCTTCAAGGTAGCAAATGTTAAACATAGAGGCGTTTTTCATAGATACTTTTATAATGGAGTTACACAGCTTACACAAACTGCAGTCTCTTCATAACACACTAGGTTACACAGGTTACAGAAGAAAATGGAGGGCAGAGCAACTATCTGGCAAGAAACGGTGGGGGTGAAAGGATGATACCAAATACCATTATAACATAACATATAATATCAACTGCTAGGCAGCAAAACTGCGTGGCAGCACATGGGGTGTTAACCTACCTATCATAAAGGAGGTATATTTTCTCTTTAACACTACAAATTCCCCCAATTCTCTGTAGATCCATAATGATAACAAGAATATATACATCCATTTTCTTCTATTCTTCTATTCAGGGCCGGGCCTAGACCGGGTTGTACCCCACATGCATGCATGAGCACTCGCACTTGCATGGGAGCACATTGATGATGAAAACAGGGGTGCTACAAGAAGGCTCAACATTGCGAGGACAAGGGTCAGGACTGGGGTAAGTGATGGAAGAGGCATGTGCCTAGCACCCCCCCACACACACATACAACTGTGCTCTAGGCACATGCCTCTTCTGCCTACCCCTAGTTCCAGCCCTGCTTCTATTGAATCAATTATCCAAGGGTTATGTACAGGATTTCTTACTCCCTGTCCCAAGGTGCCAACTGTATTTGCCATCATCAGCGGCAATGCAAAATTTGAGGAGAAGATGGATTTGGAGCAAAAAATGTTATGGTACAATTTATTTTTTCCAACTAGTAAATGAGACTTCCAGATTTTTATGCATTAACCCACCTTGATGCAATTATTGTACAGTATAATGACCTTTGCTACATGTAACATTAATGAGAATAGAGTTAGACATCCCATAAAGATTTAGACATAGCATGTGCACTAATGATATCCTGACACAGTGAGCCATTCCACATTTCAAAATAAATAACAATAAATATAATTAGAAGAGCCATTCTCACCGTGACACTGGCCAGTGTTTAATTCGTACTATGTGCTGCTCAGCAGGGCTGCAAACATTTGCCAACATCTTTGTTTCCTTAATACATTAATCATCTCTATTTTTGTGGTTCATGTACAGCTATTAAATTAAAAGGTATTGTGTTGAAGAAGCAGAGCCATTAGTAAAGGTGATTAAACTTCTCTGATAAACGCTGCTCTTTTCTTTACAAAACATAGCACAGCTGATAGAGGAAACACAGTGTACCTAGAGATATATTGCAGGAATGATTTGCTTATCATAAAAATGGTAGTGGCTGGGTGTAAATTGAAGCTTTCCTTGGCTTTCTATGAAGGTAAGCATATTGCAGCCAGTCTTAAAGGTCACACATATATGTGTCACTGTGTTGCTGTACATGAGAGGTCATCAATCTTTGTGTGTCCATGCTCCACTCTGCAACTCAAAATTTGGCCAGGACCCATTTTACTTATTTTGCATTGTATCGGTTATATGAAAAGCTAATGTAACCATCAGCCAGCATTAGTTCCAGAAATATCCAAAATAATCAATCACCAAACATTTTACCCAGAATGGTCCTAATTCAATTCACCCCACATCAGCTATTTGAACCCCAGCTCCATTAATTCACTAATGTCTGTTTTATACTCATGTCTGGGTCCCTTCTTCTGATCTCATATTTACTTTCTAAGTAAATTATACACAACAGTTAATCTTTCAGATATCTGTGAGACTGGTCAACTTAGTGGGGGCAAAACAATTGTTTGAAGGGGATACAATAGGGTTAATTGCTGTATATTTACTGTTTTGGATGTCTCTGGAACTATAAATGAGTGATTGATATATAGTTTTAAAAGCCTTGGGACCAATTGAACCAAATGGTATCATATTAGATTATGTTTTATTGAAGACACATACTTAAAGTGGACCTGTCACCCAGACATAAAAAGCTGTATAATAAAAATAATTTTCAAATTAAACATGAAATTCTAATTATTTTTTTTATTAAAGCATTCATAGCTGTTGTAAACTCATTTAAAAATCTCGGCTGTCAATCAAAGTATCCTGCCCCTCCTCTATGCCTTAGGCATAGAGGTGGGGCAAGCAATTACTTTCACTTTCCATTCATCACTTCCTAAATGTCACTGCTCTCCCCACATTTCCCAGTTCTCTTAACCATTTAATTGTGTAGCCAGTGCATAGGTCCCCCATTCTGGTGCACAAACAAGATTTTGAGATGATACAAGTCTTGCCTTAATAACAGTGTCCACAAAATGGCTCCTACCTGCTTGTTATATGTAAGAGTCCCCAGACTGATGGAAACAAGATTTGAATGATTTATACAATGTAAGTAAAGTTAATTTTGCTTGACTAACATGATAAAATAGGATTTGAAATATTTATTTGGGTGACAGGTCCCCTTTAAAAACTTATAGTCAACTTGCAATGATCTGTATCAGTGCTGTCCAACTTCTGTGGTACCGAGGACCAGAATTTGTCTGGCCTACATGGTGGAAGGCCAATAATGGAAGCCAGTGTTTGACACAACCTGTTTTTAAGCCACACCCACTTTAAACCACACCCATGTTAACATAAGAGCATGTCCACATTAATGGTGGTAGCAAACCAAAAAAAACAAATGGTTGGTGCTCATTGCAGGGATATCACTCATCACTCATATGTGAAAATTTTGTCTTATTTAAACATACCCTTAAATACATATGCCTCATCCTCCCCTGTGGATAACACCAACAGCACATGATTAAACACCTTAGAGGCCCCTAACAACAATTTCAAATGCTAACAAACCCCCAGAACAAACCCCTACCAGGCGTATAATCCACAGGCAGAGCAGAGCACACACAGGCAGAGTATGGCACACCCAGGGAGCATAGGGCAGGTAGAGTATGACACACACAGGGAGCATAAGGCAGGCAGAGTATGGCACACACAGGGAGCATAAGGCAGGCAGAGTATGGAACACACAGGGAGTATAGGGCAGGCAGAGTATGGCACACCCAGAGAGCACAGGGCAGGCAGAGTATGGCACACACAGGGAGCATAGGGCAGACAGAGTATGGCACACACAGGGAGCATAATGTTCTTAGCAGGAATCAAGGATAATGCTTACTGGCAACAGATAGGACAGATGCTTGGCAAAGAAGAGGGCAGGGTAATAAGTCAAATAAAAAGGTAGGAACTGCTAAACAGGGATTAAACAGGCAGGCAAATTGTTAACAGATTCAACTTCCAGTCTAGGCAATGGGTCAGGGCAGGGATAGATCAAGCAGTATCAGGAAAAGACCAAAGTCTTCAGACAGAGATCAGATACAGCATAGCAGAAGCACCTCCCATGGGCAAAGTGACCAGCAGGAAAGTAGACTTATCAACAGGCAAGGGTACATTGCAAGATTAGAGTGTGTGTTGACTTCTATAAAATAGTATATAAGTATGGACAAAAGGCTGAAGGGCACCACATATCAGGTCCAAGCCTTACAGGGAACAATAGCATTCATAATAGTTACAAAAACAGGTTTAAGGATATCCTTAAAACAGACATCCATACAACAAATTGACAAATTTCAACTCAACATATCATCCACTTAAATTGCATAAAGTACATCCTATCCCAAAGTGATGTTACATAATGCTAAGCATAAAGTTCACAGCTACTGTCAATAAGACCTTGTGTATATCTGTGATGGCGGAGTATTGGCACTATATAACATGATCTTATTCAATATGTTATTAAGAACTGAACTATAACTCACATGCTAGCAAATCCGTGCACCTAAGAATACAAGCAACACAAGCTTATAAGGAGTGACAATATTTTGCAGATATTGTATGAGTTTTTGGTGGACTTTTTAGTTTAATGTTAACAGCAGTTACTGTATTGTGTTGGCATGGTTGACTAATAAACATCACCATGCTAATTATTTTAAATATTACCAATTAAGTATCTTATTATCTGGCTTTTGGGAGATGAAGTCCTATTGTGTTTTTTGTCTTATATTATGGTAATTTAAGTAGTGACACCCTCTAATATAGCCAATTATCTTTGCTCAGTCATTTTTATTTTAGCATTTTTTACCCTTTTAACATTCCTGCCACAGAGGGCAGCAATATTTCTTAAGTGAGAGTGGTCAGTGAAGTATAAAGTTTTTCACTTTGCAAAATCTGCTCAGAAATCACAAACCCCAAATCTCCGGGGAATAAGCATTACCACAGCTGAAAATGAAAAACAGATTAGATTAACCCATAGCTTTTTGAAGTGGACAGCTGTGAATTAGTGAGCAAATGTTTAACTGGCTAAAGGATCACTTTCTGTACAAAGTCAAGGAATACGAAAATAATTGTTTTAGATTTACTGCAATCCACTTAATAGTGTACTGAATCACTGTACTGAGTATAGGCCAATATGTAAAGGCTCAATCACATGTAGGCTGCTCCAAAAAGAAATTTACTGTGCAACTAACTATCGGTTTATTAACATACTGTATCAGAGTTACAATCCCAAGCAGAAGTCTTACTGGAGGAATTACGATAGCGAAAGAAAAAACAGGGTCACTTACAGGGGACACTATATTTGTATAATAGCCTTCTATCATTATTTTTTATAGAGTTAGTAGAAAAAGAATAAATAGTTAACAGTGTTGACTGTTAGATTAGTAATCCAATAGAGAAAAAAAGAGAGAAAGAAGATAGCTAGATTGATAGATAGATTGATTGATTTGTAGATAGATAGATAGATAGATGATAGATAGATAGATAGATAGATAGATAGATAGATAGATAGATAGATAGATGATAGATAGATAGAAAGATAGATAGATAGATAGATAGATAGATAGATAGATAGATAGATAGATAGATAGATAGATAGATAGATGATAGATAGATAGATAGATAGATAGATAGATAGATAGATGATACATATATGGATGATAGATAAATAGATAGATGATAGATAAATAGATATATACTATAGGTAGATAGATAAATGAATACTGCAGATAGATAGACAGACAGACAGACAGGCAGACAGATAGATAGATAGAAGATAGATAGATAGATAGATAGATAGATAGATAGATAGATAGATAGATAAATAGATAGATGATAGATAGATAGATAGATAGATAGATAGATAGATAGATGATAGATAGATAGATAGATAGATAGATAGATAGATAGATAGATAGATAGATAGATAGATAGATAGATAGGGGCAAAAGATGCCATACAAAAGTAATAGAAATCTGAGTGATAAGTTAGTAGACTGTGCAGAAGGTGTGATGATGATGCTCTTTGGAAGCTCTTGCTTTAGTATTCTTATTTTAATCATCCTTAAATAAAGTCTTTTTCATCTTTTCTGCAAGCCTTTAACTAGACCAGAGCCACTTCTACTGTTGCACCACATATAGAAACCATTTTTCAAAACTAGGGCCACAGTGATACTAGCATAGCACATTGAAATATGACCTACCGTAAGTGTATGTATGATCCAGCCTTCGCTAGCTGTCTTCCTGTATGTGCATTCTACCTGGAAAGATAACTCCAAAAAATGTCATTAAATTTGATTCCTTACCATGTACACAGGATTTAATAAGACACCGGTAGCTGCACTCGATAACATTTATATGGAAGGATAATGAGCCATTTCTCTTTTTATATTTTTCTTAATAACCCCTCTGTGTTTTTCCCAGTGTGTAGAAATACAGTTATCCTTTAAACTAAATATATTATTCCACACCACTGCATTACATTTTGTAGCCTGCAACGTTAATGTAATCTATAAAAAGGCGAAATTTATACATTTTCCCACTGGTTTGCTTTGCCAGTCCCAGCATATATTGTTCTACAGATGATCAAAGGTTAAGAGAAAAAAGGAAAAAAAGGAGTCAAATGTTTAAAAAGCTTTCTAATTCTTAGCGACTGTAGCTTTCCCAAATCAGGGGATTTTTTGTATAAATGTACTAAACTTCAATATTTTCTGACTCTTAATAAAGCACCAGAACAAGGAAAAAAGGTGTTATTCTCAGATTTATGTCAGCCACAGAACTAATCTCTGGAAACATCAGAAAAACAAGATAAACTTTTCACTGGTCCAGTAACCCATAATAACCAATCAGTTTAGCTCAACGTTGTGTGGTGCTTTCCAAACTGTGGGGCTGGAGGGGTGATAGGAAGCTTTTATCCTAAAGGCCAATTAGGGCAATGAAGACTATTTAGGGTGTCCTAGATATTCTTCAAATTATGGTTAAATTACCTACTATAAATGTAGCAGTGAATGCTCTGTTAAACTGTGACGGACCCTGACCATAGATTGGGCCTGCAAATGCTAGTGATAACCTAAATTGTAGTGTGGGCTTCTTTAATTGGGGGATTTTAGTTAAAGGATTTTGATATTTTTGAGGACAACAGACTGTGCAACACTAAGCAGTAAGGATCTAAAGAGAATAAAGTACTCTCTTGCATAAAAAGTGCATTCATTTAAGGTGTTAAAAAAAATTTAGCCTCTTAGATCCCTAGAAAAGCCTCACTTCTAGTATGCAATGCAGTTTTGGGCCCTTAAAATGCCTTAAAATGGGGTCAAGCTAAAGGAATGGAGTAATAAAACTATAATTTAAGACAAGGTTGGCAATGTTTTCTGTGGAGAAAAGGCTTGCAGGGGAACATAATTACCATATACAGGTGCATTACAGGACACTGAAGGGAGATTATTTTTCACAAAGAAAAAGAGGTTTCCCCTATAGACTAGCAATACTAATGGGTCTTCAGGCTGAGAGCAGTGAGGTTGTTTAATGCCCTGCCAGGTAATGCCAGTCATTGCTAAGAGAGGATGTGTGTGTATTAAAAGACAGATAGCATTTATACAATTCTCTCTATGGAGAATTTCACAGAAATAGACCAATCTGTCTTAAATAAAAATCCACAGGAGGGGGATCTGCAGGGGCCCTGCTGAAGTAAACGGGCTAAATTTTGCAAATGTAAAAATATTTCCAACCATAGCCCAGGCATACAACTGTAACACTTTTGTCAGCCATAGAGCATTCCATCATCATGCACTGCATCAGGGTATGGTCAACTCTAAACAAAATCATCAATGAAGATTCCCAGTAAGTAACATCTATCCATCCACAAACATGCCTACTGGTCTTTATATGTAGATTATTTCCATGAAAGCCTACATAAACAGAAAACAATTAAGTGTATGTGCTTGGTGAGAACATTTCTCCCTGAAAACCTGCCAAGCAGCAGCCAGTTGGACAATTGTAAACCTGAGAGACATCAAGCACCTTAGAACTGAATCCAGGTGATTTTTGCCCATGCCCAACATACACCCGGGCAATGCCTCTTGCTCCATCCAGAACTGGGATATGAATATGGGCAACATCCAAATTAAAACAAGGAGGGTTGACAGGTCTGTGATATATGTGCATATGCATGTATGTATATGTTTGTCTCTATATGTACATTTATGTTTGCACACTCCAATATGTGTACAGTAAAATTTGTGGCATTCAAACAATACTTTACTTCCAAAGTGCTTTCTCATAATGCTGCTTTTAGAAACTACAGTATTTGGTATGTCACATAATCGATGAACAGAGGAAAGTAGAGTTTGATTTTGTCTTTAAGGGGACCTGTCCATCCCCATGCACTGGTTACACAATTAAAGGGTGAAGGGAGAGGGAGAATGCGGGGAGTGCAGTGACATCTAGTGCTGAATGGAAAGTGAAAGTAATTGCTTGCCCCGCCTCTATGCCTAAGGCATAGAGGAAGGGCAGGCAATATTTGATTGACAGCTGCGATTTTTAAATGCATTTACAACAGCTATGGACGCTTTAATAAAAACAAGAATTTGGATTTCATGTGTAATTTGAAAAGGACTTTTATTATACAACATTTTATGTCCGTGTGACAGGTCCCCTTTAAACGACTCCAAAGCTATTTTCTTTTTACTGTTGTATAAACAAGGAATTAAAGGGTAAAATACTTAAAACATAATGCTATAGTGCTAATGTGCCTTTTAAATCACGTCAGCAGCAATCACTGCATTATAATTAACAATTTATTGAACCAGCAATAAAATGAACATCACATTATTTCTTAAAGCAGCAGAATAAAATGGCTAATAAATAGCATAACCAGACAAATTGCAGAGTAATAGAAATTTTCTTAAGATTTATGGTGTATAGAAAGATGGATGTGCTATTAGCCCGAGCTCTATACTTGACAAAATTCTTTTACAAAGACATAGTTACTGTATGTGTCAGAGTTCAGCAGCCAAAGCAACTTATCTGAATTCCAGCTCATGTCTGTTATTGAGAAAAAGACTCGTTATAAGGTTTCCCTTCTTTTCTTTATAAATTGTGTATCCACATGCCAAAATGCAATCTACAACTGCCAAGGAGATGCTAAAATATTTTACATTCTGTCTGATAGCATGGTTTCAAGTGTCATCCATTATACTGGTACTGTATTGATCACTGAACCTTTCAAGTAGGGCAAGCAAGGGCAGCACCCGGTTTAAATAAGAAGCATCTTTATAGACATTTTAGCCAGTGGCTGAGGCTCGAGGTGTGTTCTCATTATTTTAATTGTGTAATCCAGTAGACAGCCTAATGCCTATTTTTATAAGGAGGTTTGAGGTGAGGCGGACATCATTGTTCAACAACTAGAAACTTGAGCCAACTATGTGATGTTCCTTTATATTAAACAAAACAGGGATAATACAGGTACTATATTGGCGAAAACATCACACATCAAATCACTATAACTGATGAGAGTTCAGTCAAATAAACCATAGGGAAAACTGCAAAATTCCATTAGTTGAAGACCATATTGGTCTTCCCATGACATGTCTTCACAAAGACCCTTTTGTTTTACAATTGTTGCCCATTGTCTCCATTGGAAATCAAGCAATAAGAATATTAATAGGCAATCTTCCCAAATAAGTAGCCCTATCCAGGTATGGTTAGTTTTAGCATTATTGCAGTTGGCCATTTAACCATTCCTGATCAGCAGATTTGCTTTCTATGGTGCCATTAAACCATAAAGCATGTAACAGATAGGGGCTGATATATGGCAAACTGTATGGCTATAGTTTTCCTTCTTGCCAAGACCAAAAATACATGAGGAGTAATATAAATTTGGTCCTAAGTGGTTGAAGTGCATGGGTGCTATTATTGGGCAGGGTGAACTAGGCAAGATAGTGTCAAGAAAGGCTTTGTGAACCAATGCCTTATCCAGTTCAAGTTTCAACCCATACAGTATGCTTCCAACCGGGCCAAGGTGGGATACGTAATATCTAGGTTGGAAGATAAAGCTCTGGAATGGGAATCCCCCTTCTGGGAAGAGAACTCCCTCTTGACCTACTATGCCAAGGCTTTCCTCCAGTCCTTCTGAACTGTGTTTGACGCACCCGGGCATGTTGCTAATGCCTCCTCCGGCAAGGGAATTGCAGTGCTAGTGAGTATTCTATTGATTTTAGAATCTTGGTGACGGAAACACACTGGAACAATGAGGCGTATGCAGCTGTCTTCTATCAAGGCCTGTCAAGTAAACTCAAAGATGATTTGGTGCCTAGACACTTCACAGCAACTGGAGAACCTGTTTGCCCTCACTATCAAGGTGGACACCCACTTTAGGGAACATCAAGCAGCCAAAGAGAGTGGCAAGAAATTCCAGCCTATACTGGCACCACAGTTTCAAAGATCCTTCCTTCACATCCTTACCTTGCAATCCCCAGTTACTCCTTCCGAGGAGCCTATGCAAATTGGTAGGGCGCATCTCTCTGAACAAGAGAAACTCTGTAGACACTCCGCTGGACTGTGTTTATACTGCGGTGGCAAAGCCACAGGCTTCTACCTCTCCTGCAGGGGTTGATTTCTTCTTTGTGGAGAAGAAGGATGATGGGTTAAGTTCAGGTATTGTTTACAGTGGTCTTAAAATCATGGTTAAGAACCGCTAACTAGGGATGGGCGAATTTTTTTCACCTTGTTTCGCCGCAGAAATGACGCCCATAGACTTGTATTGCATTGTGCATCAAAAAAAAAAGACACGCATTAAAAAAAAACATTTGCTGTGCGTCAAAATTTTTTTGACGCCCCCATTGTAACGAAACGGGTCAAATTTGCCCTACTGTTAATGCCTGCCTCTCATCTCCAAACTTTTTGATCAGCTAAGGGGGGCTAAGATCCTCTGTTTGGCTTACAATTTAATCCGGGGATGTGAAGGGGATGAATGGAAGACGGTATTTAATACCAGGGACAGCCATTAAGAATACTTGGTAATGTACTTCGGCCTTTGCAACGCCCCGGTTGTCTTCCAAGAATTTGTGAATGATATATTTTATCCTCATGCATAGCCCCTATCCACAAAGAAGGGAAACCTAATTCTTAGCTCCCAAATGCCTTGGATGTCTTTCAATCTTTAAAATAATCTTTTGCCTTGGCTCCTATCCTCAGAAATCCAGACCCTCTTTAACCCTTTTTCATCAAAGTAGATGCTTCCGACATTGGGGCTGGGGCTATTCTATCCCACAGACAAGCTGCATATGGGAACTTAAACCATGTGCATAGTTTACTAAGAAATTCTCCTCTGCCAAGCAAAATTACATTAGAAACCGTGAGTTACTGGCAGTTCAGCTAGCTCTTGAGGAGTGGTGCCATCTCCTGGAAGGAGCACCCAGTCACTTTAGGCCTGTTAAGTTGCCTCGTTTGACGGCCAACTCTACGGAAGAACGTCAAAGACTTTGTAGCGGCCTGTACTGTCTGTACCTCTTTCAAAGCCAGTCACTCTTGCCAGTGTGGTCATTGCAACCTCTAACCATTCCCCCTCATTCTTGGACTCACTTAGTTATGGACTTCATTGTTGAGCTGCCACCTTCCAAAGGTAATACAGTTACTTGGGTACTTATGGACTGCTTTAGCAAAATGGCACGCTTCATCCTCTCTGGAAGCTACCCTCTACAGGGTAACTCTCCCCACTTTTTATACAATTTATCCAATATATTTTCCATCTGTTTTCTGATGAAGACAGTTTCGGACAGAGGCTCTCAATTTGTGTCCAATTTCTGGCATTTGCTATGTAACATCGGGAAGTGCATTGAAGATGTTGCTGTCTCCAAAAATGTCATAATCTGGGCAAATCACAAACCCTGGTTTTCCACAAAGCTCCACAATCTAGTGAAGATCAGAGATCTTGCTTTCAAGTCAAAAGACAGAGAGGCCTACACAGCGGCTAGAGCCAATCTATCACGGGCCATTAAAGAGGCAAAACAAGCATATGCATTTTGTACTGTCTAAAGACACACAACGTATGTGACAAGGCATTCAAGCCATTACTGGATAGAAATTTGCACATCAAATAAGCAGCAAAAAGGCAATTTTGCCGAATGAACTGAACAACTTCTTTGCACGTTTTGAAACCGAAAACAGGAAACCTACAAGGGAAATGGCCTCCTTCCAGAACGACCAGGCTCTCTGTTTTACCAGCAAGGAAATCAAGACGAAGGAAGGCAGCAGGGCCTGACAACATCGCCTCTGTAAATAGACCCCAATTCATCTCAATTGGGGATTAAACCTCTGAGGTTCTAAAACTGAGCATAGGCTTCCCCCAAGGATGTGTGCTTTGCCCACTTCTATTTACCCTGCAGTACAATGCAAATCACATCATCAAGTTCGCAGATGATACAACAGTAATAGGTCTTGTTAGGAAAAATGATGAGTCTGCATACAGAGAAGAAGTAAGACATTTTATTTGGCAGCCTGGTGCCAGAACAACAACCTGTCTCTCAATGTCGAAAAGACTAAAGAAATGGTTATTGACTTTAGAAAAACTCTGCTACTCACCTACCACTGTTCATCGATTGCTCCCCAGTTGAGATGGTCACAGTGTGAAGTTCCTAGGAGTACATATGGCAGGCGACCTCTCCTGGACCCTAAACACCAACTCTATCAAAAAGAAAGCACAACAACGCCTCCACTTTCTATGAAAGCTAAAGAAAGCCAGTCTTCCCCCATCGGTTCTCACAACACTCTATCAAGGCACCATCCAGAGTGTTCTCTGCAACTACATCACGCTATGGTTTGGAAACTGCACTGTCTCAGAACAAAAATCTCTGCAGCGGATTGTGAAAACTGCAGAAAGGATCATAGGAAAACCTCTCCCACCCATCTCCCAACTCTACCGGAAACACATTATACGCCGAGCAAATATCTTCGCAAAAGACATCTCCCATCCATCTCATTCTCTTTTCTCTCTCTTGTCATCGGGAAGAAGGTTCTGCAGCATTCAAGCTACTAGACACTGCAAAAGCTTCTTCCCACAAGCAATTAGAGTCCTTAACATGATAATATGGTAAAAAGAACTGTTCCCTGCACCTGTCACCTTATATGTATCCTCAAATGCTCTTTCTTTATGTAAATGCACCATGGAGGGGACTAAGTGAAACATGATTTTGATACGCTGTATAACTGTATATGGTCTGTATTGACAAATAAAGGAATCTTGTAACTTTGTAATCTCTTGTCTGGGCATTACTCTCCAATGTTTTTCAGTCTACCATTCTCAATCCAATGGGGCAGCTGAACTTGTAAATCAAGCACTAGAACAGTTTTTGTCCTGTCTCCCTTTGTCAGGATGATTGGTCCAATTTGCTTTCCTCGGCAGAATTCGCTCACAATAACGACTCTCACGCAATCACTGGCAGATCATCCTTTTTGACAGTGTATGGTCAGTATCCCCAAGCATTTCCTCAAGACTTTCTCTTGTCAGATGTTTCGGCTGCAAATGATCATGCGGCCCACATGTCCGCTATTTGGTCCTCTACTAAAGCCAATTTGGAAAAGAGCTCTTTGTCTCATAAGGACCATGCCAATAGAAGACGGAAACCGTGTCCCCAGTATAATGTAGGGGATCTCTACTAGGAACATTAATTTTAAAGTCCCTACTCCCAAGTTGGGCCCAAAATGTGTTGGTCCTTTCTACATTCTGGAAATAATTAATCCTGTGGCTGCCAGACTCCAACTTCCCCCTGACATGCATATGCCCAATGTTATCCATGTGTCTCTGGTGAATCACTTCTCATTTGAACAGTCTCCCCCTCCTCCTGTTACTGTTGATGACAGGAATATGAAGTGGAAAAGGTTCTGGATTTAAGATTCTGCAGGTGATCACTACAGTACTCATTCAGTGAAAATGTTTTGGGCCAGAGGAATGTTCATGGGTTAAACACTCTGATATCCACGCTCCCTGATTGATGCGGGAATTTTATATACAGTGTCCTTGTAAACCGGGATATAGTGGTCCAGTGGCCCCCCTGGGGGAGGGAGTACTGTCAGGAACACTCCATTGCGGAGAGCTCTGATCCAAGATGGTGACGCCCAGGGCCACGCAATGACAATGCCATGCGCATGACGTCATTCTGCTGGAAACACATCCTAGTAAACTGGGATACTGGAAGATTAATGAGAATATAAATAACTAATAAGGAGGTTTGTTCGTTCATGCCTTTACTTTAATATTAAAACTAAGGTTATTGCTTATTACTGACACTGGCCATTGCTTTTATTTGCAAGAGGGCTACCATGAACAGTCATTTTGCAAGATTATGAGCAAAAATGCAAATAAGCAAATTAGAAACAAGGAATCAGGAAATCAGTACAGTGAAACAAGTTAGAACATTTCAGAGTGCTGGAAATTCTGCCATCTTAGAGGTTTTGAATTATTTCTCAAAAATTGTTGAAATAGAAAGAGGACTTGGCCTGCATTCCTCCTGACCAGGAAGGTGGGGGGTGAGGGTTTGCCAGTTTGGCTGTGCACATTGTTCCCCTTCAAAAACATTTTTGCTGGGTCTTACTATTTTAGAAATTCCACAATTACCCATATTTTTACTGGGTTATAAGAAATTAGCAATTTATCAACCCTGAGACTTGCATTTTACATACAATTTGAAATGCCACTCAGTTTTCACACAATTATCAAACAGTACCCTGGACCTAAGGGTGAAAACACAGAGCTACTAGTAGCAGCTACTTTTTGTGGCTATAAATTACCCTGCAATAGACAATACTGAGAATTGCCTCTACTAAAACACACACAGTATCTCAGTAAAGCCAATTATAACTATTGTCTGTTTTGCAGTCTGCTACTAGAAGCTCTGTGTGTCTTCACCTTAAGAACATTTTGATTACTTGCATTAATTTTAGATACCAGTAAAAAAAACAAAATAATTTTAAGGGTTTATGCCCTTGACATTTTTTCTTAATAAATCAGAAGACCAAATGTCATTATGAAATATGCAAGATTAAAAATAAATTATTTTATTTCCTCTAATGACTTAGGAAGCAACAAAAGAAATGTATGTCCTAGCAAAACCTGTAACTAATGACGGAATTCTGAGCAAGACACAAGGTCCTGACTGAATTAGTATCTCTAATATCCAAGGATTTGTCTCTGTTCCAAACAGGTATCCCTGCACCCTAGAAATGAAAGCCATTAGCTTTCCCTTGGGTCATTTATTACTCTGTCTGGTTTTTTTCACTGTGCTACTGCTTACATGCAATTGATCTGTCCTAATGCACCATAAATTAATACATAAATGGATGGAGCCTGGATGTTTTCTGAACTCTTAAATGGAATTGTGCCATTATTCATTGTGCATAATTTGATTTTTAAGTTTAGCCCTATTGTACTTAACATGTTTCATTCTAAATACATTAAAATATTATGCTGCATTATGAAAACTATGCTTTACTTTACAAATGTTATTGATTGTGTTCAAAAATGTTTGTTGGGGTCATATTGGGAAGCAAAAATGAACTCTAGACAACTGTTAAATTACATCAAACTTATGATGTATAAATGAAGCAACTAATAAAGTTTAAAAATGTAAGGAGTTAGTCATCACTACTGTCAGGAAGTGTACCTCTGCCCTGGGTAAGGGACATGCCCCTATAGGCCCAAGGGTACTGATTGCAGTTCATGTTTGCTAGTCTACATAAAGGGAGTGAGCAGATAGTTATGTCTCTCTGCAAGCCACTCTAGGAGGAGGTAGATGCTGCTGGAGAGCCTAAATAAGTATTTCTCAAAAAGAATAGTAAGCCCCAAGTTACTTCAAGTATTAGTGAAGCTGGGGATAAGGGACCCTGTAATGAGGTGGTATGTGGTAGGTAGCCCTTGTTACAAACCCTTTCAGAGTGTTAGATAAGCAGTGTGAGCTAGTGAGTAGCTCTGTGCTCCACTTAGTAAGCTTATAGTGGGATAGTTCCCCAGGTGAAACTCACCTGGAGAACTCAAGTAGCCACTCAAGTGATAAGGGCTCAAGGAAATGATAATGTAACCCCTTGGAGCACCAACAGAATTTTTATGCAGTAGGATCAGACACCTGTGGGGAGAGTAATGTTCATTGTGAACTATACAATGTTGTGCAATAAATATCTGGTATAAAAAGTACTGTAAGTGCATTTCTTTTGAACAAATTTATTTTACCCAATTAAGAACCCAGGACACTTTTCCTTTGTTATAATGACCAGATATAGATATAGTTCAGATGGGGCAACCTTCCTCCAATGTTTCTCCAAGGGCCCAGCTGAGGTTAAGAGTCTCATACAGCAGTGCTCTACACTTGAAAAAGCACCTGGAAAGGTTACCCCCAAATGCTTCAGAAGATTTCAAATCCGTTTGGAGTTAGGTAGAAAATAATCACTAGTAAAAAGTATGGATGCACCGAATCCACTTTTATGGATTCGGCCGAACCCCCGAATCCTTCACGAAGGATTCGGCCGAATACCGAACCGAATCTGAACCCTAATTTGCATATGCAAATTAGGGGTGGGAAGCGGAAAACATTTTTTACTTCCTTGTTTTCTGACAAAAAGTCACAAAATTTCCCTCCCCGTATATGCAAATTAGGATTCGGATTCGGTTCGTCCGGGCAGAAGGATTCGGCCGAATCCGAATCCTGCAGAAAAAGGCCGAATCCTGGCCGAATCCCGAACCGAATCCTGGATTCGGTGCATCCCTAGTAAAAAGCTTATGCAGCATTCAGAACCATCCAACAACCAAAAAGGGTTACTTGGGTCAAAATGAAACACAGAAACGAGTGTTGCAAGCAAATAAGCTACTTTATTAAACAGTAAAATGTACTTACAAGGTTATGTTTGTCTTAAAGGAATAGTTCAGTGTGAAAATAAAAATTGTGTAAATAGATAGGCTGTGCAAAATAAAAAATGTTTCTAATATAGTTAGTTAGCCAAAAATGTAATATATAAAGGCTGGCGTGAACAGATGTCTAATAAAACAGCCAGAATCCAACTTCCTGCTTTTCAGCTCTATAACTCTGAGCTAGTCAGCGACTTGAAGGGGGGCCACATGGTACATTTCTGTTCAGTGAGTTTGTAATTGACCCTCAGCATTCAGCTCAGATTCAAAAGCAACAGAAATGACCCATGTGGCCCCCCCTCAAGTCTCTGATTGGTTACTGTCTGGTAGCCAGGGCAACCAGTCAGTGTAAACAAAGAGAGTTGAAAAGCAGGAAGTAGTGATCTGACTGACTTGTTATACATGAAATCACTCCAGCCTTTATACATTACATTTTTGGCTAACTAACTATATTAGAAACATTTTTTATATTGCACAGCCTATCTATTTACCCAGTTTTTATTTTTACACTGAACAATTCCTTTAAGGGCAATTCATAAAGCATCTATCACATTCACTTTCAAGGAGAAGGTGTGATCACAAGGTGTGGGACATACTGTAAGGATGTGTTGGATGGGTTGATCTGTCATAATACTGTATATACTTATAAAGCCTAATATTACTCGCAAACCAGTAATTAAAAAGATTTTAATTTGAATTCCCTTCATACTAAACTTCTCTTCTGTGTTTCTTCTCAACAGCCCACATTAGTTAAATATATCAACTAAAGTGTTCTTTTGTAAGAATCATTTTTTGACCTTCCCCTTGTTATAAATTAATGTACATGGAGCTGGAGGATTTATTAGACAAGATTAGTATTTAAAAAAAATAAACAGCACTCTCACGGGTGCAACCCACTAGTGCATTTTCTCCAACAGTATACTGTAGGGAATTAAACTGACTCTGTAAGGGCCAACATTGACTCTCATTGAGTCTTCATGTTATTGTTCCATAAATTAAGTTAAAACAACTGCACCCCTAAACCAATATTGGAGCAATACTTGATTAGATATCAATTGAGAAAATTGGAAATGCCTGGAAAAGGACTGCATTGGGTCATGGATGTGGGTGTCCAAAACTGGCAAGGAATCCCTCAACATCTAAACAGATCTTCTGGTAAATGATCAGGACACTGTTGGATACCACTGACTTAGAGTACAGATCTTCAATATATGACTTTTATATTTTACAATATTTCCCAAACCCTCTGATGGATAGTGATGGGTGAATTTATTCGCCAGGTGCGAATTCCCGCAATTTGGCGCCGGTGAATAAATTTGCGAAATCGGCGCAAAAAAAATGGATGCCGCCGTCCGTTGTTATTGGACGCCGGCGAATTTTCACTGGCAAATTTGCACCAGCATCAAAAAATGGACACCGGCAACGTGTCGTGGATTTTTCGCCGTTTCGCAAATTTTGAGGGAAATTCCCAAATTTTTCGGTGAAGCGAAACGCCCCTAATTCGCCCATCACTACTGATGGACATTGTGAGTTAAGAATGAAGGGAGCTGGGTTTCATCACAGCCATAAAACCAAGGGTTATAGGTATGAAGGGAACTTGGTTAATGAACACAGCAGAAGTGATTTGGCGGCTCAACAATATTATAACAGAGCTGAATCAATGCTGTCATATCCCCTTAATTATAAGCAGGTAATATAGGTAGTGACAGATGTTACAAAGTCTCCAGCTGTGAGTTATGCTCCTTTCCAATACAACAAGATATCCTCCCTTCATGTTTAGTCATCCCTTATGGCTCAGGTCCCACTTTCAAGTCACTTGGTTGTTAAATCATTTGGCTCGGTGCCAAATATTAATGGGTTTCAAGGAGCAGCTGGAAAAAAAACATAGCTGGAGTTTTATCCCCGGTGACAAGGACTGCCGCATGCAAATGAAATAATATTTTTTAATATGTAACAACCGCATCATAAAACTTTGCATGTGCGACAAGAAAGTACACGGAAGGAGATTTTACAGATTTCAAATGCATGCTATTAATTACCAATATTATCACGGTATATTGATTTTTGTATGGGCCTGCCTCGTGCTGATGTCTCACAGAAGGATCTATATAGAAAGGCATTCAAGTGACCTTTCTGATATAAAAAAGGTGTCTAGGTTCCTATTTAACAACGTGTAATGCATTGCTCTTTTTGCTTGGGGGCTTTACAGACACATTATTGGACAGGCATGCTTTCTAATTTTACAGGAGTCATTTCATTCTTTCATTTTTAATTGTTCATAATTATTCATAGGGAAGGCTATACCATGATAGAGATTAGTCAGGCCTTTGGTCAAGGCTTCCCTGTTAAGCTAAAAGCTAATTACAAGGTTACAGATATAGAAAATCAGTCATTCAGCCATGGTTCCAAGAATACCTACAGCAAATGTGTATTTTAGGTGTATCTAGGAAAGCTTATGGGTATTCTTTCCCAAACCTTACCCTAAATTACCTTAAGGCTGAGTGTCACTGTCCCCACCCCCACCCCACCCAGGAGGCCAATTCCACAGTTTGGAAACCATTCTCCTGCTACAGAATGGGGCTGTGGACACCTATTCTTTAGGACACTTGTGGACACTAGTCTTCCTAGTCCAGCCTATGCCCCATGCTGTACCAACTATATACAGCAGCTATGTATTAATAAATTGTACAGCTTTATTTTATATATACTGTGTATATATATATATATATATATATATATATATACTGTATATATACATACCAATGTTTCATAGACTAGCACTCCCTTTGATGTAAAACAAATAATCTTTTATTGCATCTTTATCCAACGTTTCGGTCCCTGTTGGGATCCTTGAAACGTTGGATAAAGATGCAATAAAAGATTATTTGTTTTACATCAAAGGGAGTGCTGGTCTATGAAACATTGGTGTATACAAGATTTACTGTGCACCCCTGCCTTCATTAAGATTGATTTCGGAGTGCGGATACTCACCTGGAAGATATATATATATATATATATATATATATATATATATATATATTGCATATACAGTATTTACACCTTAATTTAGCTTTAAATCATTAACTGTTTATACAGTAGGTCAACCTCAATTTCAGAGACTCAAATATAGTCTATATACAGTATATTGTGAACTGGTAACTGAAGAACAGTTTGAAGGGAGATATTTTTCCCCAGACTCGCCTGGGGAATTATTAGCAGGCTAGATCTGCTAGCTGCTCACAGATAATGGGCCCAGAGTGAGACTGAGCAACATGCTGAGAGGGTATCAGAACTGGGACCTGGGTGGAACAGTTTGGAGTTATGCTCCATAAAAAAGGATTTTGAATAATTTTGGTGATAGGGTTTAATTTAATTTACATTAGTCTGGGACCCCTACATTAAAGAGGTAAATGGGTGTAAATTATAATAATAATAAATTGGAGAGTATACAAATTTTAAAAAATTTAAACTTTCGGCCATCTACCTTGAAGAGTTGTGTTTTGCAAACAAAGGTTTTTTTTTTTTTAAAAAAAACCTTTATAATTAACTCTCTGTATGCCATACAGCATGAAGTTCCCTAAGAATCATTTTGGGGGTGTTTAATGCATGTATGGAGTCTACTTGAGCTTCACCTACTTCCTACTTTCCAAGTTAAACTTTACATATTGCAAAACATTGCTATAGAACAGAAGGTAGTCCGGGGCTTTGTTTTCCGTTTAAATATAAACTGTATACATGTATTTAAAAAACATTAAGGTGTGGTTTAATTCTTCGAAGGCTGCTGTAACTACACAGTTAATTGAACAATGAGTAATTGTATGTTGAAAAGTTAATTGCATTCAGTTACTCGAAAGAAGCTGATAAACAAGTATAATAGTAATTTATTTCCCAAACGATTTCCGGAAAACCTGATTTACTGATGAGTAAATGTTTTCCGTTAAATGGATATATAGTAATTTAATAGTCATAGCGTAGCACTTTTCACTAAAGAAAATTAACTAATTCATTATTGCTTATAATTTGCTGAGGCATGGCTGCTATATTTGTAAAATCAGCAAGTTTGGGGAGGAGGAATTAAAAAAAACTTTTTTCCAAATAATCGTTCATTTTCATATATTGGAATTTATTGAAATGGCGATTGCTTAGCTCCCTCTAGTGCTCCAGAATGAAATGGCCTTGGTTGGAGAAGCAATAAATCAATATGTCAGAACATTACTGGAAAAACAGAAATGACATATATTCTCAAGTGGAATCTTTTAATAAAAAACACACTGCAAATATATGAAAATGTGTTTTAACTCATTATCCAGTGCTACCGTTTATTCATATTGTTGTATACATGCAAAATTCGGTGCATCTAGAGGTATTGTTAAACCACCATAGATAGGGATGAGTACATTTATTTCATCAGAAAGTACCAAAAAGTTTTGGGAATCTGCAACATAATGCATCTTGTTTTGCAGAGAAAAAAATGCATAGGTTTTCATGAGGTTAAAAAAACTAGAGAAAAAATGCCCATTTTTTCATTCGGCACAAGAAAAGACGTGGCAAAAAACATCCATTGACTCCAATGCTTTAGACAAACTTTTATTTTGCAAATTTTCTGTATAACGGGGTAGAATTCACTCATTACTATTAATAGAGTTCCATGTTGCCTGTTCTATTCCAATTCTAAATGTAGTCAATACAGTAGATTAACCATTTGTAGGGTGTGTGTGGCCAGCTGAGTTGTGCATCTATGGGCGTCCATCTCTGGATAGCCTGACACCATCCCAGACTTCATACAAGGATTGGCAATGTAATTAACACAAGTATATTACTG
Organism: Xenopus petersii; assembly: GCA_038501925.1. Taxonomy (NCBI): domain Eukaryota; kingdom Metazoa; phylum Chordata; class Amphibia; order Anura; family Pipidae; genus Xenopus; species Xenopus petersii. The sequence goes on along the minus strand of CM076689.1, from coordinate 62,015,844 downwards.
TGTGATCCTGTATACAACAGCAATTCTGGAAATGACCATGGAGCAAGAAAGCATACATTTTAACACTGAACTCTACCCCAAGGGTCGGACCTGCTCCCTGCACAAATACTTAGTTGCTGCTTCTGACCTCTCTGCCTGGCCCTTGCCTCAGCCACAGCCATTTAAAATGTTATGCATGGGGGGCAGAGAGGGCTTTTCTGCTGTGGCGCGGTTCCTAGGGTGTGTGGGGAGGCCCAAAAGCAACCGGCTGTGTGCCAGTCCGATGTTGCCTACCCCATAGAGATTTGTCTTTTTAGGGCACAAATTCATGTCATTGTTATCTTAAATCAATTTAAGGTGTATTTATTATCTCTGGTGATGTTGTCCATTGAAACCATTGTGGCAGTAGATTGCACCTGCACACGTGACCTGGCCTCTCCACTAATTATACACGGTGCTTGGGGTATGGGAGGACGGCCCCTCCACAATTCAGTCAATGCAAAAAACTCCAGCACACGTAGAGTGCTCAAGGGATTCTTGCGTGTTTAATGTTTAAGCCAACAATATAACGTTTCCATATATATGTATACGTTGTATTGTTTGCTTAAACATTAAACACGGGAGAATCCCTTGAGCAATCTACACGTGCTGGAGTTTTTTGCATTGTCCATTGAAACCAATCAGATCTTTGCTTTTGTTTTCTAACTTGTAGATGACTATTACAATCTAATTGCTGATTGGTTGCTTCATCTTACATGGTTCTGTGGACAAAACCATGTAAGATGTACCTCTTTAAAGGAAGATTGCCCTTCTTTAAGGGGAAGCTTTTTTTTGACAGAACCAATAAACTTATAACCTCCTGTACCTATAGCCTGCTCATTTTATTCTGTGGTTTCAAATGTATTTTATAGGAATGAACAATTGAAAGGATTAAGTCAAATACAGACTTATACCTTTCTGAATATGTTTGTGTATTATGTGTATGATTCATATGTGAATTTCCAATTAAACACAAACACAAAACATAGTCAAACAACTTAAGGACAACTTAAAATACATGAGCGGGGTTAGTGATATGATAGAGGATACCACTGCAAAACAGCTAATTGAAGGACACTTACCCTTGTAAGCTTCCCTACTGGCAGAGACTGATAACACAAACATATCAGCACTATATAAATAAAGCATAATAAAAAATAGCCATACAACATACAACCTGGAAGAGACTTTAGAGAAAATTCTTAAATTCAAAGAGTGCATCCTCAGTCTACAATACAGTTCCTAAATCCCTATTCATCTTTCTCTTTCCAAAACAAACCTGTTAAACCTCACGCAACGTTGCTTTTATATTGTCATAGGAACACATACATGACCCATATTCAATTTTGTAGTCTGCAAGTAGTGTCAAGTCATTGAACAGAATATAGTGATTTAATACAAATGACTTTAAATGTATTTGAAAGGAAAAACAAAACATAATATGTTGGTTCAATGTGATAAATCACATCAACTTTGCATATATAGACAGCTTTCTGGAACTAGATTTATCTTGATTCGTTGATTTCAGTCCCTTTTTAAAACTTTTGCTTCTTATCCTATTAAAAGTATCACTAATGAGATATGATGCTGACCTTGAAAAAGAGAGCCACATATGCCACAACCCCTCAGTATTAAGCACCCAGATTTAATCTTTTTAATGGACACCTTAAAAGACATTGCATGGGAGGAAATAGAAGCTGCTCCAAAACTAAAACACTTAAGGAATCTTTTGATTAATGCCTCCTTGATTAATTACTAGATTAATATAGTTTCAGTACAGATGTTAGGACATTTCCATAGGACATGTCCACTTTAATCAGCCTATCTATCTATCTATCTATCTATCTATCTATCTATCTATCTATCTATCTATCTATCTATCTATCTATCTATCTATCTATCTATCTATCTATCTATCTATCTACTGTATCTATCTGTGTAACGTACTAGTCAGTTAGGAACCTTAGAAGCCGTGGGTAAATTCAGATGCACAGGGCACCCCTGTGGATTCTGATGTTCACCAAAGCCCTTTTGGGGCCCCGGGCTTTCTGCTGCAGAACCTACAAGGAGTAGTGTGAAAATAGTAACAAGTCCAAAAAACAAAGTACCAGCAAAGATTAGGCAAAAACGGAGTTGAAGATCAGGCGAAAGGGTCAAGGCCAATGGAAACAAAATCAATAATGAGGCAGAAGTCAAAAACCAGGAGTTCAAAAACAGCATAAACGCTTCGACAGGATCTGTAAACAGAAGTCAGCTTGGGGACTGTCAAAATGAAGAATTCCTATTTTAGAGGGAATTTAGTGCCAAGATTTCAAATTTCATGCTGAATGATGATGTCATGACGCTCAGCGTCAAAACGCGAGCATCATTATGCTCAGCGTCAAGTTTGGTGAACCAATGCTAATCTTGAAGGGTCCAATGTAATGAGATCCAAACTTGGGAGATGGCAAACGAAGTCTAATGTTTTAGTAGACAACTAGACTACATATCCTAACTCATTAAAATGGAGGATTAAAATGATGGTGCTTGTCAGCAGGAGCTTTCTGAGAAGAAGAGGCTTTGGTGAGCTTGAGACCAAATGGTCTGAAAATCACGAACAAGTGCATCTGCCGCAGGTATCTCTGTCTTGAAAACATCAGGTGGAAGAGCAGAAGGGTTACAGCCAAATACAGAGAAAAGCAGAAAGCAGGGAAGAATTTCAACCCAAGTGTCCTGGTTTTGGGAAATGAAACATTGCAGGAACTGGTCCAAAATCGGATTGGTCCTCTCCGTCTGACCATGGCTTTGAGGGTGATAAGCCGAAGAAAAGTTCAATTTGATGCTCAAATGTCTTGAGAAAGCCTGCCAGGATCTGGATTCAAACTGCACCCCACAGTTGGACACAATAGACTGAGGAACACCATGCAAACGAAAGATCTCTTTGATGAAAATTGGAGCTAAACAGGCAGGGGATGGAAGTTTTTACAGAGGAATAAAATGAGCCATCTTGGAGAATCTATCTACTACTACCAGAATAGTCATATCCAAAGACTTTGGCAAATCCACTATGAAGTCCATAGCCACATCTAGCCAGGGTTGAATAGGTATGAGAAGACCACACGGTAAAGGAGGGGAGTTTTCAGGGAGTGCAGGCTGAAACAAAGAGCTTGACATCTTTAGCGAGTGAAGGCCACCAACAATACCTCAAAACAAACTCATGGGTTTTCTTGATGTTGGGATGACCACAAACCTTAGAAGAATGAGCCCATTCAAGAACATGAGCAACCCTTGGCTGAGGTACAAATATCTTCCCAGAAGGACATTCAGGCAGATGTTCCAAGTTAGACAAGTCAGACAATGATAGAGAAGTAGGCACCACTACTAAGTCAGGGGAGATAACAGGGGCAGATGGGATCAGATTACCCTCTCTCTGCACCATACATCTGGATAAGGCATCCACTTTCATATTCTTAGAACCAGGCCGAGGAAATGAAAAGTTGTAATCTGGAAAAGAACAAAGCCCAGATGGCCTGACGAGGATTGAGCCTCCTAGCCGAAGAAATATATACAAGGTTCTTGTGGTCCATAAGTATAGTAATAGGCTCTTTAGCCCCCCTCAAGCAGATGGCATTTCCAGTGTGAGTTTAACGACCAAGAGTATGCGGTTACCCACATCATAATTTCTCTCAGCAGGTGACAGTCTATGAGAAAAATAAGCATAGGGATAAAGGGTCCCTTGAAACTCCACTCTTGACTCCACACCTTGAAATGGCCCCAACTCCCACCTCAGAAGCATCAACCTCCAGAATAAATGGCCAGGCAAGATCCGGATAAAGAAGAATTGGAGCAGAACTAAACAATTTCTTGAGAGTCAAGAATGCCTCCTGTGCTTGTGGGGTCCAAGAAGACTGAAAAGGTTTCCTTGTGAGAGCCATAATAGGAGACACTGTCTGGGAAATTTTTTTATGAACTTACGAAAAAAATTGCCAAATCCCAAAAAGCGTTGAATAGCCTTTAGACCTGTGGGAACAGGCCAATCAAGGACAGCAGAAACCTTAGCGGGATCCATCTCGAACCCGGAAGATGAAATGACGTAACCCAAAAATGAAATTATGGACTTGTGAAACTCACATTTCTCAAGCTTGGTGTAGAGACAATTCTACGTTAACTTGAGTAAAACCTTTTTCACTTGGAAAATATGATCAGACATTGAGGAAGAGTAAACCAAGATATTGTCCAAATAGACTGTGACACTGGTCTGCAGAAACTCACAAAGTACATTGTTGATGAGAACTTGAAAGAAAGCGGGGCATCGCACAAGACAAATGGCATGACTAAATATTTATAATTTCCATCCCGGGTGTTGAAGGCCATCTTCCACTCAATGATGAATACGAATAAGGTTGTACGCCCCTCATAGGTCTAATTTGGTAAAAACTTTGGCTCTTCTTTCAAACAATTCAGGAATCAATGTTAAAGGATAACGGTTCTTTATCGTTATTTTGTTCAAACAGTAGTCAATGCACTAATGCACAATGTCTAAGAGTGCCATCTAGACAAAAAAGAAACCAGCTCCGGCTGGAGACATAGACTTTCTGATGAAGCCTTGCGACAGATTTTCCAAATATATCCCTTCATGACTTGGGTCTCAAGTACGGATAAGGGGTATGTTCTTCCCCTAGGAGGAATGGAGCCAGGAATCAGATCAATCAGACAATCGTAGGAACGATGAGGAGTAAGAACTTCAGAATTTTTCTTTTCGAACAAATCAGCAAAGTCTTTGTAGACAACAGGAAGAAGAGGATTGGATGCTGGGAGCAAAGAAGAGGCGGCCCCTGGAAAAATTGAGGAAGCCATACAATTGAAACGGCAAAATGAACTCCAGGCTGTAAGCCCCCCAGTGGCCCAAACAATGGACGGGTTATGGAGCTTGAACTAAGGGAAAACCAAAATTATGGGAGTCTTGGAACACTGAATCAGCAGGAAAGAGATCTTTCAAGTTAGCTGGTACAGCCGAATCATTTATAAGGTACAAGGAGGCCAATAAATCATGCAAAGAAGCTATAAGGCAAGCTAAAATTGCTATAGAAAAGGATATTGCAGCAAGCAGTAAAAAAAATCCAAAATTATTTTTTAAATATGTTAATAGTAAAAAAATGAAGCAGGAAGGGGTGGGTCCCTTACTATTAGAGGGGGGTCAGCTGGTTGATGAAAACAAATTAAAAGCGCAGATTCTGAATTCATATTTTTCATCTGTCTACACAAATGAGGAATCAGTAAGTGAAGGTTTCCTTCTTAACAGTCCCAATTCTAGTAATACAACTAATGATGCATGGTTCACACATGATGAAATTCAAAAGAGACTAGAACATGTTAAGATTAACAAAGGTCCAGGGCCATCCCAGGGTAATTAGCGAGCTTAGCTCTGTGATTGCCAAACCTCTTTACTTAATTTTTCAGGATTCATTGAGATCTGGCATAGTGCCGAGAGACTGGCGAATTGCTAATGTGGTGCCTCTATTCAAAAAAGGATCCCGTTCTCAGCCTCAAAACTATAGGCCAGTTAGTCTGACGTCAGTGGTAGGAAAGCTTTTCGAAGGGTTAATAAAGGATAAGACTTCATAGCAAATCATAATACTATGAGTTTGTGCCAGCATGGTTTTATGCGTAATAGATCTTGCCAGACTAACTTAATTTCTTTTTATGAGAATGTAAGTAGACACCTCGATTCTGGGATGGCAGTGGATGTGATTTACTTAGATTTTGCTAAAGCATTTGATACAGTGCCACACAAAAGGTTACTGGTTAAATTAAGGAATGTTGGCCTGGAACATAGTATTTGTACCTGGATAGAGAACTGGCTAAAAGATAGACTACAAAGAGTGGTGGTAAATGGAACATTTTCTAATTGGACCAGTGTTGTTAGTGGAGTATCGCAGGGCTCTGTACTAGGTCCCTTGCTTTTTAACTTGTTTATTAATGACCTGGAGGTGGGCATTGAAAGTACTGTTTCTATTTTTGCAGATGATACTAAATTGTGCAGAACTATAGGTTCCATGCAGGATGCTGCCACTTTGCAGAGTGATTTGTCTAAACTGGAAAACTGGGCAGAAAACTGGAAAATGAGGTTCAATGTTGATAAATGCAAGGTTATGCACTTTGGCAAAAATAATATAAATGCAAGTTATACACTAAATGGCAGTGTGTTGGGAGTTTCCTTAAATGAGAAGGATCTAGGGGTCTTTGTAGATAACACGTTGTCTAATTCTGGGCAGTGTCATTCTGTGGCTACTAAAGCAAATAAAGTTCTGTCTTGCATAAAAAAGGGCATTAACTCAAGGGATGAAAACATAATTATGCCTCTTTATAGGTCCCTGGTAAGGCCTCATCTGGAGTATGCAGTGCAGTTTTGGACTCCAGTCCTTAAGAGGGATATAAATGAGCTGGAGAGAGTGCAGAGACGTGCAACTAAATTGGTTAGAGGGATGGAAGACTTAAATTATGAGGGTAGATTGTCAAGATTGCGGTTGTTTTCTCTGGAAAAAAGGCGATTGCGAGGGGACATGATTACACTTTACAAGTACATTAGAGGACATTATAGACAATTGGCAGGGGACCTTTTTACCCATAAAGTGGATCACCGTACCAGAGGCCACCCCTTTATACTAGAAGAAAAGAACTTTCATTTGAAGCAATGTAGGGGGTTCTTCACAGTCAGGACAGTGAGGTTGTGGAATGCACTGCCGGGTGATGTTGTGATGGCTGATTCAGTTAATGCCTTTAAGAATGGCTTGGATGATTTTTTGGACAGACATAATATCAAAGGCTATTGTGATACTAAGCTTTATAGTTAGTATGGGTATATAGAATTTAATTAAAAGTAGAGAGGGGTGTATGTATGGATGCTGGGTTTTCATTTGGAGGGGTTGAACTTGATGGACTTTGTCTTTTTTCAACCCAATTTAACTATGTAACTATGTAACTATGTACGCTTCATGAAGACTGCCAACATGAATCAGAACTGGAAAAGTAGCAGAGGTGAGGACACCAGGCGAAATCTGTCTGCCATCCACAGCCCGGGCAGAAATAGGAATCTTGAGAGGCACAGGACTTAGGCCACAGGACTTAGCAAAATAATTATCAATAAAGTTTCCTGGCGCTCCGGAATCCACAAAAGATTGGCAGGAAAATGTACCAGTAAGGTTGAAAGGGAAGCAGGGAGAAACAAGTGTGAACTAGGAGTGCAAAAATCTTGCCTAGGGTAGACTCCCCCCTCACACCTAGGCTGGGGCATTTCCCTGATGCTGAGGTCTTGTAGGACAGGATCTAACAAGATGTCCAGCTAGGCCACAATACATACAAAGGCCTGCAGTTCTCCTATGGGTTCTCTCCTCAGGTGTTAAGCGTGTAGCTCCAATCTGCATAGGTTTGTCATGAACCAGTGGTGTGGGTGCCACAGAAGAAGGAAATTCAGTTCTAACAAATGTTGAAACAGAAGGTTTGTGGGTACGGAACTTAAGCAAGGACTTCGCCCTCATTCTGGAATATATCTTGACAATGAAGATAATGAATTCTTCAAAAGAAGTAGGTAGATCCTGAGTCACCAGCTCATCCTTTAGATCCTCATGAAGCCCCCTCCAGAAAGCTGCAATAATCGCCTCGTTTTTCCAAGACACTTCTGCAGCCAAAGTCCGGAAATGTATGACGTATTCGGAGGTCGTATTGGATCCTTGATTGATTTTTATGAGCCATTCGAGGCATTCAGTTTCTGACCAGGAACATCAAAAATTTAGGGAAAAGTAGAAAGGAAGGCAGTGGAGTCATGTACCAGAGGATCGTCTCTATCTGGCCTTTATCTCTATGCCTGCGCCCGCAGATTCGAGGAGAGACGCGCTGGGAGGTAAAAAGACCCAGCGATCTCCCGGCATGTCTTACAATGTATCTATCGCTATAAATCTGTCAATTATTAAAAGTTGGCTTTTTCCAATTTAACATAGAGGGTAGGTTCATCCAACAATCAACTTTTAAGGGAACCAGCCTCGGTAAATAATAAATGCGCTATTAGTGCAACACAGATCTGGCATTATCTATTAATGTTGAAATGGACAAGTTTAGTTGGAGAAGAATTTCTGGGGTGGAAAATGTAAAATGCTGTTTAAAGGAGAAGGAAAGGCGCTCTTTACTTAGGGGTGCCAAAAGTTAGGCACCCTCAAGTGATTATATATACTTACCTACCACCCCAGGCAGGTGCACCTATCAGCAGAAAACTGCACCAGCCCGGGGTTCTTCCACCGAGCCCCACAGAGCAATCGGCTTTGTGCTTCTTCTTAATTCACGCATGTGCGCATGCGCAGTAGCACAAAAAGGCGGACTTTAAAAAAAAAAAGTTGGCTATTTCGTTCTACTTTGCATGCGTCTGCCATGGGAAATTTGAAAAAAGAAGAAGTAAGCAGAATGCTCCGTGGTGCACGCTGGAAGAACCCCCGGGCCAGTGCAGTTTTCTCTAGATAGGTGCACTGGCCCGGGTTGTGAGGTAAGTATATATTATCACCGGGGGTGCCTAACTTTTGGCAGCCCCAATTAAATATACCTTTCCTTCTCCTTTGAAACACTGTTTTTTAATGTAGCCTTTTACACAAAAGTTGTAAATATTTGCTTAAAATTGTCACAGAGCTTGGGATTTTACATTATGTACATTATGTACCATGGTGTTATTATTTTATTGTTCCACGTATTTCAAATATTTTTTTTTACCCAGTTTTCTGAATATGTCCTAAGGGCTCTTACACACGGCCGTTCCGACCTGCGCTCCCCTGCGTTCCGTTTTTTGGCGTTCAGCCGCAGGGGAGCGCAGGAATAGACGCAAGTAATTATTTGAAATGGGGCTGTACTCACTCAGGCGCGTGTAGGCGCCGAACGCAGGAAAAATGCAGCATGTTGCGTCTGAACCTGCGTTCGGCGCCTACACGCGCCTGAGTGAGTACAGCCCCATTTCAAATAATTACTTGCGTCTATTCCTGCGCTCCCCTGCGGCTGAACGCCAAAAAACGGAACGCAGGGGAGCGCAGGTCGGAACGGCCGTGTGTAAGAGCCCTTATGACAGTGACAACTTTTCTCTCCAAAACTAGGGGGGTTGTGGATGCACACCTGAGGCCAATTTCAAAAAGTTTAAAATGCAAGTGCATGTAATTTTGAAACAGGGTTTTTTTTGTTACAAAGTTATGATCATAATATTGATAAGCCACCATACCACGTCAAGGTAAAACCCCACATGGTGGTCCCTAACTTATTTATCTCTAATAATTAGTGATGTAGCGAACTGCCGATTTGATGTTCGCGAACGCCGTTCGCGAACACCGGCAAAAAAGCGAACAGTTCGCGAACAGTTCGCGAACTTCGAACGCTCGATAAAATCGTTCGATCGAACGATCGAAGGATTTTATTCGTACGATCGAACGATTTTCGTTCGAATCGAACGATCGAAGCTATTCGATCGAATGATTTTAATTCAATCGAATGCTTATAATCGTTCGAACGAATGGAAATCGTTCGATTTTAGCGATCGAACGGTCGAATGGTCGAATGGTCGAACGAAATTTTACTTCGAATCGAACGCGAACACCAATTGGCGAACGTCGCGCGACGTTCGCGAACATTCGGCGGACGCGAACAGTCGAAGTTCGCGCGAACTAGTTCGCCGGCGAACAGTTCGCTACATCCCTACTAATAATAGTAAAAAAGGAATTTTACCTCTCTGTGTAGTACCAATTCTTTATGTAAACATCTCCTATGCCTTGGTTTCAAACTCTGTGCTAAATCCTCCCCCGCCAACTGCTGATCGGCTTTTAAGAGGGAGAGACTGCCTTAACCAACGCCCATTTTAGAAAAGTAGAAGTAAAGTGATGTAAATAAAAACAAAGTAGAGTGATATGTGCAGTTGCACAATAGTGTGTATACATGTATAAGTGAAATGTGAAAGTGTGTATGGTAGTGAAAAGGGAAAAGTGTGTATGTATTTGGGAATGTGTATGAATGTAAGCATAGAATGAAAGAGTGTAAAGGAGAACTTTTCTCTCCAGCCTAAAATTTTAACTGTGTACAAAGAAATAAAAAATGCCTAATTTCTAAGGTCACTGTCCCTGGCAACCAGAAAGGAAAGTTATCTTTGGCATCTTAGGTTTGGGATCTCGAACCTAGAAACCAGATGCCCAGATCTTGCAATTTGAAATTAATAGTTTTTGAATAACATGTATGGGATATGGGTATGGGATCTATAATCTAGAAACCATATATCCAGAAAGCTCCAAATTAGGCCATTCCTTTTCCATTATAAGCAAATAATGTATTTTTTTCCTGTAATAATAAAAAGGATTAGTTACTTGATGGTAACTAAACTGTTTAATGTTCATGTTTAGATGTTTCTCAGTAGACATATCCAAATTACAGGTAAACCCCATATCTTGAAAAACATTCTGGGTAATACATTCTGGGTAATAAGTCCAATACGTGTACTAATATTTCGTGTTTCCTATTATTATAATTATTAACATGTATTTTTAGAGAGCGCCAACATATTTTGTAGTGCTTTAAAATAAATGTATATACAAAGAACATACAGAATTACATACATATAGTATACAGAATTACATACATAACAAACCAGTTACCGATACAAAAGTTTTTGTCAGTTCCTCTCCTAATCATCACCCAGTATGCCACTGTGCAAGGGCCAGTGAGACCCTAACAACCATAAACAGATATACATAACATAAAGTTGAATAATTCCAAATAACAGAAAATAAAGACCTACTGCAAATTATATTTGAATACCAGTAAGATAAGATCAGTAAAGATCAATGTCACATATTACTGCAATGATTCCGCTTCTGGGAAATGAATCAACAGCATTCATTCAAAGATAATGTAATGATACTGATTGAATCATTAGTAAAAAATGTAAAATAATAATTTAACTTTGACCATAGCCTATTCAATATCTGTCTTTTTTCTGGGGAGGTCTAAGTAATTAAATACCTGCAAGGCTGGCTTCGACGATAATAAATACAGATTTTTCTAGAATTAGTCTTATTGAATTAATTGATGACTCAATATGTTATTTGATCAACATCCATCCTCATCCATATCTGATCAATAGCCATTCTTTATAACTCAAACTTGGGCCAATAAGATGTCATGGCAGCCACGTCAACAGCTAATAGCAGCCTATGTATGACCAGCTTTAAACTATAGCTTATTTGGGAGGATCCCTAAAAAACATATTTAACTGATTTGATGGGAAGATTATTATGAAATAATGTACAAAAAATTAAATTTTTTCTAAAGTAGTTAAAAAAGTAGTTATGGTAAATCGTATTTACATAACCTCTTTTTATCTGAACAATTATGTTTCAGCCAAAGTAATTTCCCAATAATTAAGCTGAGTGCATGTAATGATTACTGTAGTCATTTAACTGGTAGAATTGTTTTGGAATTATTGTACAATACAATTGAAACTGAAAACACAATTACCTGTACCAATTTGTTTAGTCTGGAAGCTCACATATTCCATCAGTGTTCAGGTTTAATAAAATAGGCCATTTATCAATGTCTGGATGATACTAAAATGAAAATATTTCTTTAGATTTTGAGATTCGCTGTTCTGTTCATGTCAAATTAGGTTTTAGTATCTTAAAAATGTCACTGGGCGTACTGTACAGTATATGGAGCAACGTACACAGTAGTTTCTCTTTTTATTTGATTAAAGGTAAAATCAACATTTTCCTATGTTGCCATTGTCAATGAATGCCAATAACCTTCCTTACCCACAAACAATCTTAAAAAATGCCTTTAACGAGGACAGAAGGGATGTGTCGTTTAATTCCATGGTTGTCATATGGCATTTCTGGACAAATAAATGTCAGAAAAGGTAACCGTTAATAGTAGAAAAATCTTCCCAAGTAGGACATATTTTAATGAATAAGGTTGACTTGATTAAGATGGTATTATTGGACAAACTTTCTGCCTCAGCAATAATCTGAGATGTATGCATTTCCCATGTAAATCTTTATATTTGCTTACAATCTCTTGCATTGAAAAATCCTGTTAGAACATGATTTAACAGTAGTGACATTCTAAGGAGGCCCAGATGTTTGTCCTGTGCTATTTTGTTCTGCGCTACAAACATTATGCTATGGGTGAGGATTGTTGACACTTCCCAGCTACAAAGATAAGCTACTATGCGTTAGCTAGTGTTTTTCTTCATGTACACAATTAAAAGGCTATGATTAGGGTACTGCTGAGCTGAAGTGGCTGTATGGTTATTTAGCTCCCATGGCTAGAAGAAGAACAGTTTTCAGGTTTTTGAAAGGGATTATCATTGGACATGAGTAAGAAGTAGACCAGTTCCTGTGCTTCAGATCTGTCTGACTGTTGTAAAGATCTTGTGTTAGACCTGGCCTGAGTCTAGACTCTTCTTGTCTTACACCTGCTTTCTAAGCTCAGCTTTCCTAACTCTCCTTCTTTCTCATTTGTCAAGATTCATCTTATCCAACATTTATCAACCGCACCATATAAATATAAAAATACAATAAATATTAATAGGCATTGTACATAATACAACTTCCAACTATACCAAGTATCTAAGAAAGGTTTAAGGAGTGGGTAAGAAGTGCCTCACACAATATCCTACTCATAAAACTAAAAATGACAAGGAAAAAACATTTTTAACTTTTAATTTTCTCCTGCCGATCTCCACTCAGTCTCTCAGCTGTATCCAAAAAAATCTCCAAAATTTGTAAATAGATCAGCACCTGAGAAAAAAAAACAGAAAACCAAAATATTGTAGTATGTTTGGATATTTGGTGTTTAAAAATCTCTTTATAAGGTGTGCTTCCCCTTTAAATTTTACACTGCTGTTGAAAGCATGCAAAAGAAAGATCCCTTTATATCCAAGTAGTTGTATCCACCATGTGGCTAAAATGCCTACTTACAAGCCAAAATTAAGGGATATTGCCCGTAGTTTTAGCAGATCCTTCCTTTCCTAAAAGCAGGGCTGGAACTAGGGGTAGGCAGAGTAGGCAGGTGCCTAGGGCGCAAAGCTTGGAGGGCACCAGTCACGTACCTTTCTCCGCTTCCTACCCCTAGTCCGGCTGAGTGTGCTCCTCTCCTCTTCAGTCCTGCATACTGTTTGTGCACGTGCGCATGCGTGCACGTGCAGGAGGGGAGGAGGAGAGCATACCGGAAGGGGGTGACGGGTCTGTAAGTGCACATGCGCACATACTTCCTGCACGCGCGGTGGAGGGGGCACCACGGCGGCCTGGCCCAGCCCTGCCTAAAAGGATCTTTTTCTAGTTGAAATAAGACCAAAGTCCATCAAGTTCAACCCCTCCAAATGAAACCCATCAGCCATCACAACCTCACTGTCCTCATTGTGAAGAACCACCTATGCTGCTTCCAATGAAAGTTCTTTTCCTCTGGTACGGTGATCCTCTTTATGGGTAACACGATCCCCTGCTATTTGTCTATAATGTCCTCTAATCTACTTGTAAAGTGTAATCATGTCCTCTCACAAGCACCTTTTTTTTCCCAGAGAAAACAACCCCAACCTTGACAGTCTACCCACATAATTTAAGTCTTCAATCCCACTAACCAGTTTAGTTGCACGTCTTTGCACTCTCTCCAGCTCATTTATATCCATCTTAAGGACCGGAGTCCAAAACTGCACTGCATATTCCAGATGAGGTCTTACCAGGGACCTACAAAGAGGCATAATTATGTTTTCATCCCTTGGGTTAATGCCCTTTTTTATGCAAGACAGAAGTTCTTTTGGTTTAGTAGCCACAGAATGAAACTGCCCAGAACAACTTGTAATTCTTGCCAAAGTGCATGACCTTGCATTTATCAACATTGAACCTCATGTTCACTCTGCAAAGTGACCTATAGTACTGCACAATTTTGTATCTTCAGCAAAAATAGAAACAGTAATTTCAATGCCCACCTCTAGGTCATTAATAAACAAGTTGCAAAGCAAAGGACCTAGTACAGAGCCCTGCGGTACTTCACTAACAACACTGGTCCAATTAAAAAAATTTCCACCACTCTTTGTAATCTACTGTATGTTTTAGCTTCTCTATCTAGGTACAAATACTATGTGCCAGGCCGATATTCCTTAAAGGAACAGTAACAACAAAAAATGTAAATGTTTAGTAATTAAAATGTAATGTAATGTTGTCCAGAATTGGTAAAAGTTCTGTGTCTGCTTCAGAAACAATACTTTCGTTTATAGAAACAAGCTGCTGGGTAGCTGTGGAGTTAGCCATTCAAAGATGAAAAGGAGAAAAGGCATATGTTACACAACAGATAACAGATAAGCTCTGTGGTATTCAGCAGGATTCTGTGGTGCTTATCTACTTATCTACTATGTGTCATGTGCTTGAATAGCTACCCCCATGGCTACACAGCAGCTTTTTTGCATAAACTATAATAGTGTTTCTAAAGCAAACATGTCAGTTTTACCAGTGCAGGGCAATGCTAAAGTATTTATTCATTACTTAAAAACACTTTAATTTTTTGATGTTACTGTTCCTTTAATTTAACCAGTAGCCTTATGTGTGGCACTGTATCAAATGCTTTAGCAAAGTCATCCCAGAATCTAGGTCCCTGTTCACCTTCTCATAAAAGGCAATTAAATTAGTCTGGCAAGATCTATAACTCATAAAATCATGCTGGCACAAATGAACAGCTTTCGGCTGTCCCAGCTAACTTGAAAGCCTTAAAAGCATGTATTTTCTTACCCACCTCAACATCAACCTTCTATTGAACCTCAAAGGTTTGTTTTGCTGTGACGTTCCTTGCTTACAAGTGGAATATACTGACATGTATATTTATTAAGCAGCATTATAAAGACTTCCCATTTTTCTTCTGTGTTTAGTCCTGTTTTATGTTTTAGTTACTCCCAAAAGTTAGGCACCCCCAAAGTGATTGTATTTACTTACCTGAAACCCCTATGCCGGTTCTCCTATTGGCAGAAAACTGCACGGGCCCGGGGTTATTCCAGTGAGCACCACAAACCGATTGTCTTCCTACTTCTTCTTCTTTCTCGCGAATGCCCATTCGCAGTAGAGCAAAAGGCTGAGCTTTAATGAAAAAGCCAACTATTTAGTTCTACTGCGCACAGAGCCGGGTCACACCAGGCAGGCGCCCTAGGCAACCTGCAGAAGTGCAGGAAGACGGGGATTGAGGGGACTGGACATAGGGTAGGCAACAGAGCAAGTACGTGCCTGGTGCCCCCCCCACACCTACAGTGCCTACACCTAGTTCTGTCTCTGACTATGCGTGCATCTGCCTCTGGAAATTTGAAGAAAGAAGAAGCAGGAAGATGATTGCTGGGTGGTGCTTGCTTGAATAACCCCGGGCAGGTGCAGTTTTCTACTGATAGGAGCACTGGCCTGGGGTGTCGAGTAAGAAGATACAATCACTTGGGGGTGCCTAACTTTTGGCACCCCAAGTAAAAATGCCTTTCCTTCTTCTTTAACTCCTGTTTTTGTAACTCCACTTACAGAGCACTCACTTAAAGAGTAAACACTTAAGAACAATTAACCAGTAGTGCAAGCTCCACTGGAATCCCAGGGGTTCTATTTATCCTGTCTGTTCAGGTGCACTAATCAAACCCCACCCACCTCAAATTGAGGGAAAACTAATGGCAAAGCAAAGCAGTTTGTGGCAAACTTTCTGTAAGTACAATAGCACACCAAACTTTGCTATTTAGCAACCAAGACAGAATTAAACCTATAAAAAAATTAAGCCACAGTACTTAAATATACAAACCTTACTTTAAATAATAGTTAATAAACAAATACTTTTCTGATTTTCTTGCTTCAGTTGCTTTTACCAGTCAGCAGTCTGTTAGTAAGCCCCTGTGTTAAAAGGGTCAGTTATAAACGGGATAAGATCCAAGTTAACTCTCTGTGTTGTAGGTCATGTGTGCAAATGTTATTCAGTCAGAGCACTTCTTAAAGCGTAGAGTGGTAGATCCAAGTCCCCCTGTAATAATGTGAATTTTACGCTAAAAACATTTCTCTGCACTCCAAGCTGTAAAAAACATTTTACCTTTAAGTGAGGTGCTGTTTGCAATGATTTCACATTAATGTGGTATCTTTACTTACTGTGGCCAATTTGTATCAGCTTACTTTATTATTGGCAGGACTTGAGCTCTTGTCCTTAGAATTTCTGTTAGATATGGTATTTCTTTCTGTGCCTTGTTAATGCGCAGAGACTGTTGGTCTACAAGCATTAGTCTGCAACGGAGAAAGACAGATAAGTAGCCTTGAGCATGTCATTCTCTGTACTATTCTACCTGATACCAAAATACAGCCTCCATTATCCATATTTAATACGCCTAAGGTAAGGTAATAGCACTTGGTAATGCCTTATTTAATGGTTATATCTCAGTGCAGTAGAAAAGAGACTATGCAGAGTAAATGTCAATGAAAATTCTGCACATCAGCACACAGCCAGAGCTTTCTGTCAGCCTGCATTTATTCCTAATACTGATGATCTTATATTATTTTTAAGCCTTGTCCTCTCCAGTTATAGCATATCACTTTTAAGTGACATACTGTAAGAGCAAATATATCAGAAATTTAATAAATAGAAAGATGCAAAGCTTGTTACAGGTCTAGTTGCAACCAATCAACTACATGGTTTAAATGCAGACATCTTATTGGTTGCTATGTTTTACCAGAACTGGGCAAATGTTGTGCTTTTTATTATATGGAGCTTTATCTTTAATTGGCAAGTCATGTATAATAGACATCTTGCAGTGTTTTATTTTGGAAGTTAGAGTGTTTTTTAGAAATTGGTCTGTACATGAGACATTCATTTACAGTAAGTATTGCTTCTAATTTGGATCATATGGTATGCTGTATGTACTGCATTACCGGATGGGTCTTGTGCCTGTGAGTGGTGAGCAAAAGGTGCATTGTGGACGTCATTTATAAACACTGTGCAAATTTGCACCTAGCCAGTAACCCATGGTTACTTTGACTGTTCTACTACTTGCAGCCGACTGAAAAAAAGCTAATGACTGGTTGCTATGGGTTACTGCCCAGGTGCAAATGTGCCCATTTTTTATAAATGAGCCCCATTGTATTTTGTGCCTTTGTTTTGCATTTTTCATCTTGCCTCATGTAATGTTAATCAGGCCTAATATTTCTCACCTTAAATCGCCTTCATACTGATCCCCCTGGCCACTCCACTTTATAGCTTGGGAACCCTTGATTTTAATCTAATATAAATGAATAAACCAATCCGTCTCTTTAGCATACAACCTAACCAGTAGTGTTATACTCAACACTGTGTCATTCAAACACAAAACTATATGGTATCCTAGTCTGGCTTGACAGAAAAAAAACAGGCACAACACCAAGAATGTATGCATCCATTTGCATATAGCTATGACCATTCCAACACTACTTTTAACACGTTACATCCAATCCAATTGAACTAGCTTTGGACAAATGAAAACCTTGATAATAAAACACAAATATTGTTTTTATATTTTACTTGTCTACGTATCTATGAGGACTTGCCATTTTAGTTCCATAATTTTTTTCAACTCGTCTGATTTATTCTGAATTTAGATTTTCTCACACTTGAGGCAATAGAAAAACAATAGATCTTAAAGCAATCTAATATCTTGATTAGCTGAGCACCTCTTTGCAGACCCCCTGTGGATAGGACATTATCAAGAACAGAAGGAGAATTCTAATCTGAAGATAAATTCTGATGGGCAATTTTATTTAAACCATTCAAAGTGGGACAGTTTTACTTCAAAATTCATAATTGTAATTTATGTATATATGTTCCACTTGCAAAAACACTTCTAAGATATAGAGACAATGTCACATTATGTTAAGTTCCAAAGAATTTTACTTTTAGCTATGTGTGCATTAAATAGTGGCTTTAATTTTTTAAACTGTTATACTTATTAGATTCATTACTGAGTAGTGACATACATTCATATAATGTTAACATCACCATCATGTTTAATTTCCTAAATCCTCAAAAATTGTTTAATATGATATACCCATGTCCTGGAAATAGCTATACCTGCTATCCCATGGCTACAGTCCCTTCCCAGAGACTATTATCCCTCTCCTACTATAAACACCATCACTTCCTACTATACCTGCTATCCCACAATCACAGTCCCTTCCCAGAGACGATTATCCCCACTGCTACTATAGGCACCATCTCTCCCTACTATACCTACAGTCCCTTTCCATAGATTATTATCCACTGCAAATATAGACACAATTTCTCCCTACTATAATTGCTATCCCACAGCCACAGTCCCTCCCCAGAGGCTATAGTCCCCACTGCTACTATAAGCACCATCTTTCCCTACTTTATCTGCTATCCCAAAGCCAAAGTCCTTTCCCAGAGACTATTATCCCACTGCTATTATAGACACCATATCTCAATACTATACCTGCTATCCCACAGCCAATGTCCCTTTCCAGAGGTTATTATGCCCACTGCTACTATAGGCACCACCTTTCCCTACTATACCTGCTATCCTACAATCACAGTCCCTTCCCAGAGGCTATTATCCCACTGAAACTATATACATCATATCTCCATACTATAATTGCTATCCCACAGCCACAGTCCCTTCCCAGAGGCTATAATCCCCACTGCTACTATAGGCACCATCTCCCTACTGTACCTGCTATCTCACAGCCACATTTCCTTCCCAGAGGCTATTATCCGACTACTACTATAGGCACCATCAGTTCCTACTATACCTGCTATCCCACAGTCACAGTCCCTTCCCAGAGACTAGTATCCCCACTGTTACCATAGGCACTATCTCTCCCTACTATACCTGCTATCCCACAGCCACAGTCCCTTTCCAGAGACTATTATCCCACTGCAGATATAGACACAATATCTCCATACTATAATTGCTATCCCACAGCCACAGTCCCTTTCCAGAGGCTTTAATCCCCCACTGCTACTATAGGCACCATCTTTCCCTACTTTATCTGCTATCCTAAAGTCAAAGCCCTTTCCCAAAGACTATTATTCCACTGCTATTATAGACACCATATCTCAATACTATATCTGCTATCCCACAGCCAATGTCCCTTCCCAGAGGCTAGTATCCCCACTGCTATTATAGGCACCACCTTTCCCTGCTATACCTCCCCTTTCCCTGCTATGTCCCTTCCCAGAGGCTATTATGCCCACTGCTACTATATGCACCACCTTTCCCTACAATACCTGCTATCCCACAATCACAGTCCCTTCCCAGAGACTATTATCCCACTGCTACTATAGGCACCATCTAGCCCAACTACACCTGCTATCCCACAGCTGCAGTCCCTTCCCAGAGACTATTATCCCACTGCTACTATAGTCACTATCTCTCCCTACTATACCTGCTATCCCACAGCCACAATTCCTTCCCACAGACTATTATCCCACTCCTATTATAGGCACCATCTCTCCCTAAATAATGCTATTTTTGAGTAAACTTTCTTATAACTTATAATGACTTTGCCTTGTCAAAGGTTTGTGGATACTTGCGAACTGACTTGGCTCCAATGTAAAATTATAAGACAGTATGTGACTATGTTGGAGTTTATGCAGTATACTTGGCCAGTACTTAATTATCAATGCACTAAAATCAGAATTTTCATGTAAGAGCTTCAAAAGGGGTTTTGACTAAATTACCAAGTCTCTACAATTTAATTATAAGGTACTTCAAATTAATTGAGAAGTGAAGGGAAAAACTGCATTTTTATATTTCCCATTTAATACAAACCATTTGAATTAAATGATTAATTGTGCATTAATCTGACTTTCAAGCTTTTTCACTCTACTTTGTCTTGGTCAGAGTTTGATCATAAGTATATTAGGTTTTCCCATAGACTTTAGGAAACTATAAGTGGATAACCGTAAACCATTTATAATGTACTGTGCGAAAATCACAAATACTATTCTGATTATTGTGTCTAAAGTAGCAGCTAGGGATGTAGCGAACGTCGGGAAAAAAGTTCGCGAACATATTCGCGAACTTGCGTCAAAAATGCGAACGGTTTGCGAACGTCGCGAACCCCATAGACTTCAATGGGAAGGCGAATTTTAAAAGCTAGAAAAGACATTTCTGGCCAGAAAAATGATTTTAAAGTTGTTTAAAGGGTGCAGCAACCTGGACAGTGCCATGCCAGAGGGGGATCAAGGGCAAAAATGTTTCTAAAAAATCCATTGTTGACACAGCGCTGCGTTTTGTGCTGTAAAGGGCAGAAATCACACTACATTTCTAAACCTGTGTAATAAAATGCTTTAAAACGTCCGGCGTCTACATGCCAATCAAGTCGTGTAAAGGTTACAGCCTGTTCACATGCAAAGACGAAACGCGGTGCTTACTGCAACGCAAAAAGACGCAAAGAGCTTTAATGAATGATACCGTCAAGTGAGCAAATAATAGTTTTTAATTACTAGTTGCTTGTCACCTCCAGGATGTTCGTCCTGTTGGTGGCAATATTTCTGTAGTGGTGTGTTTAGCAGTCACCGTGCTTGTGCGCACGTGCACGGTCAGGCAGAGGTAATTCAATGTACAGTGAAGTGAACCAAAAAACACTGATTCTGCAGTGTGGGCCCAGTTTTGGTCTACTTTATTGATCACCTGCGGTGACCATAAAAGATGCGATTTTGCCACTGTTGCAGAACCCTGAAAAATTAGGCATGTGTACTTTCCTGAAAAATTATCTTTTTTTTGTCGCAGCCACTGAAGCACAGAGGCCAGAAAAAATATGCCATATAAATGCTGAAAATATTAATTTTTTTTTGTCGCAGCCACTGCAGCACAGAGGCCAGAAAAAATATGCCATATAAATGCAAACAATATTAATTTTTTTTTGTCGCAGCCACTGCAGCACAGAGGCCAGAAAAAATATGCCATATAAATGCAAACAATATTAATTTTTTTTGGTCGCAGCCACTGCAGCACAGAGGCCAGGAAAAATATGCCATATAAATGCTAACAATATAAATTTTTTTTGTCGCAGACACTGAAGCACAGAGGCCAGAAAAAATATGCCATATAAATGCTGAAAATATTCAATTTTTTTGGTCGCAGCCACTGAAGCACAGAGGCCAGAAAAAATATGCCATATAAATGCTGAAAATATTCATTTTTTTGTCACAGCCACTGAAGCACAGAGGCCATAAAAAATATGCCGTATAAATGCTGAAAATATTCAGTTTTTTTTTGGTCGCAGCCACTGAAGCACAGAGGCCAGAAAAAATATGCCATATAAATGCTGAAAATATTCATTTTTTTGTCACAGCCACTGAAGCACAGAGGCCAGAAAAAATATGCCATATAAATGCTGAAAATATTCTGTTTTTTTTGGTCGCAGCCACTGAAGCACAGAGGCCAGAAAAAATATGCCATATAAATGCTGAAAATATTCTGGTTTTTTTGGTCGCAGCCACTGAAGCACAGAGGCCAGAAAAAATATGCCATATAAATGCTGAAAATATTCTGTTTTTTTTGGTCGCAGCCACTGAAGCACAGAGGCCAGAAAAAATATGCCATATAAATGCTGAAAATATTCATTTTTTTGTCACAGCCACTGAAGCACAGAGGCCACAAAAACTCAGGATTTACCTGGATTCAAATTAAACCAGTAGGGTTTGCACCCTAGTTTGTAACGGTGGTGGAGGGAGGAGGACGCTAAAGGACAGCTGTATGTGGAGTCATGAGGCGTGCAGAGAAGGACAGCTGCATGGGGAGTCAGAATCAGAAACTCAGCACAAGTCTTCCGGCGTGCAGTAACCCTCCGAGATCCACCCCTCATTCATTTTAATAAAGGTCAGGTAATCCACACTTTTGTGACCTAGGCGAGTTCTCTTCTCAGTTACAATCCCTCCTGCTGCACTGAAGGTCCTTTCTGAGAGGACACTTGAGGCGGGGCAAGACAAGAGGTTCATGGCAAATTGTGACAGCTCTGGCCACAGATCAAGCCTGCGCACCCAGTAGTCCAGGGGTTCATCGCTCCTCAGAGTGTCGATATCTGCAGTTAATGCCAGGTAGTCCGCTACCTGCCGGTCGAGGCGTTCTTTGAGGGTGGATCCCGAACGGTTCTGCCGCTGCCTTGGACTGAAAAACATTTGCATGTCTGACGTTACAGAGTGGCCAAAGTGCTTTGTCCTTGCAGGTGCGCTCGTGGCAGGATTACTGGCACCTCTGCCCCTGGAATGTTGATGAGTTCCTGAAGTGACATCACCCTTAAAAGCATTGTACAACATGTTTTGCAGGCTGGTTTCTAAATGCAGCATCCTTTCAGACTTGTGGTATGTTGGTAACATTTCTGCCACTTTATGCTTGTACCGAGGGTCTAGTAGAGTCGCGACCCAGTACAGGTCCTTCTCCTTAAGCCTCTTGATACGGGGGTCCTTCAACAGGCATGACAGCATGAAAGACCCCATTCTCACAAGGTTGGATGCAGAGGTATCCATCTCCGCTTCCTCGTTATCAAGGACTGCATCATCCACGGTCTCCTCCCCCCAGCCACGTACAAGACCAGGGGTCCCCAAAAGGTCACCACTAGCCCCCTGGGAAGCCTGCTCCTGTTGGTCCTCCTCCTCCACAAAGCCACCTTCCTCCTCTGACTCCACTTCTGACACCTCTCCCTGCGTTGCAGCAGGTGCCTGGGTTCGTTCTGGTGATTCCAACCAGAAATCGTGCGCTTCCTGCTCCTCGTCACGCTGGTCTACAGCCTCATCTGTCACTCGTCGCACGGCACGCTCCAGGAAGAAAGCAAAGGGTATTAGGTCGCTGATGGTGCCTTCGGTGCGACTGACCATATTTGTAACCTCTTCAAAAGGGCGCATGAGCCTGCAGGCATCGCGCATAAGCACCCAGTAACGGGGTAAAAAAATCCCCAGCTCTGCAGATCCAGTCCTACCACCCAGTTCAAACAGGTATTCGTTGACGGCTCTTTGTTGTTGCAGCAGACGTTCCAACATGAGGAGCGTTGAATTCCAGCGAGTCTGGCTGTCGCAAATCAAACGCCTGACTGGCATGTTGTACCGCTGCTGAATGTCAGCAAGGCGTGCCATGGCTGTGTAGGACCGTCTGAAATGGGCAGACACCTTCCTGGACTGCCTGAGAACGTCCTGGAATCCTGGGTACTTTGAGACAAAACGTTGTACTATTAAATTCAGAACATGTGCCATGCAGGGCACATGTGTTAAATTGCCCAGTCTCAGTGCTGCCAACAGATTGCTTCCATTGTCACACACCACTTTTCCGATCTTCAGTTGGTGTGGGGTCAGCCACCGATCGGCCTGTGACTGCAGAGATGACAGGAGTACAGATCCGGTATGGTTTTTGCTTTCCAGGCACGTCATCCCCAAGACAGCATGACAACGGCGTACCTGGCACGTCGAATAGCCTAGGGGGAGCTGGGGGTGCACAGGTGTGGAGGAGGAGGACCCAGCAGCAGAGGACGAAGAAGAGGAAGAAGACGAGGTAGAGAGCGAAGGAGGAGTAGAGGTGGTGGCAGAACCGCGTGCAATCCGTGGCGGTGACACCAACTCCACTGTCGTTGTTGAGCTACACATTCCCTGCTTCCCAGCCATTACCAAGTTCACCCAGTGGGCAGTGTAGGTGACATACCTGCCCTGACCATGCTTGGAGGACCATGCGTCAGTAGTCATATGGACCTTTGGCCCAACACTAAGTGACAGAGATGCGGTGACTTGGCTCTGCACATGGTGGTACAGGTGTGGTATTCCCTTTTTTGAAAAAAAATTGCGGCTGGGTACCTTCCACTGCGGTGTCCCAATTGCTACAAATTTGCGGAAGGCCTCAGAGTCCACCAGCTGGTATGGTAAAAGCTGGCGGGCTAAGAGTGCGGACAAGCCAGCTGTCAGACGCCGGGCAAGGGGGTGACTCGCAGACATTGGCTTCTTACGCTCAAACATGGCCCTCACAGAAACTTGGCTGGGGGCAGATGACTGGGAATGGGAACTGGTGGTCAAGGTGGAAGGCGGAGTGGAGGGTGGTTCAGACGGGTCAAGGACAGCAGAGGTAGAGCAGTAAGATGCTGGACCAGAAGGAGGGTGGCTTTTAGTTTGCCTGTTGCCTTTGAAGTGTTGCTCCCAAAGTGCTTTGTGCTTGCCGTTCATGTGCCTTCGCATAGAAGTTGTACCTATGTGGCTGTTGGGCTTCCCAAGACTCAGTTTCTGACTGCACTCATTGCAAATGACAACGCTTTTGTCAGAGGCACACACATTAAAAAAATCCCACACTGCTGACCTTTTTGAGGCTGGCAATCTGGCGGTAACAGTAGAAGTCGGCGGCGTTGGCGGCAATGGCGGGTGCGTTGGCCGGCTGACCACAGGTGCCGATACATGTTGTTGCCCTACTGTTCCCTGCGAGCTGTCCTCCCTGCTTCTGTCTTATTCTCCTCCTGCCTCTCTGACTCTCCGTCTCTCCATCTGAACTATCCTCCTCTTGCTCTCTTCTACTGGGCACCCATAAAACATCAATCTCCTCATCCTCATTCTCCTCAGATGCATCAATTTCTTCTAACAGCTCACAGAAGGAAGCAGCAGCGGGGACCTCCTCGTCATCACTCATTATGTCCATCTCTGTTGTGTTCTCTGCCAGAATTAAATCTGGTGTAACGTCCTCATCTCCTTCATCTTCTTCTGCCAATAATGGTTGCGCATCACTCTGTTCAAGAAACTCATGTGAAAATAACTCCTCTGACTCCAGTGAAGAAGGGGCGCTGGTGGTGGAGGAAGTGTTACGTGGGGTGCCCATAGTAGTGGAGGATGAGGATGTTGTGGTAAAGTTAGAAACGGTAGAGGATGGGGTGTGCTGTGTAAGCCAGTCAACTACCTCTTCAGCATTTTGGGAGTTCAGGGTCATTGCCTTTTTAAAACTGGGCAATTTCCTAGGGCCACAGGATAGCATAGCAGCACGGCCCCTAGTGCCTCTGCGTGGCGGCCTGCCTTTGCCTGGCATTATTTTTAAAACAACAACAACAACAACAACTCAGGTGGTGTTTCTAGAGACGGTATTATTATTGATATTTAGACAGAATGTGAACAAGCTCACACAGCTAGATGGGAGTTGTTTGAAAATGAAGAAGAAGAACACACTGGGCAAACAAGGCCTACAAGGTCAACGTATACACTACTACAGCAGTGGATACGGAATATATTATTGCTGCCTGAAAAACGTCACTCGGGTGGTGTTTCTAGAGACGGTATTATTATTGATATTTAGACAGAATGTGAACAAGCTCACACAGCTAAGTGGCAGTGGTTTGAAAATGAAGAACACACTGAGCAAATAATGCCTACAAGGTTAACGTATACACTACTACAGCAGTGGATACGGAATATATTATTGCTGCCTGAAAAACGTCACTCGGGTGGTGTTTCTAGAGACGGTATTATTATTGATATTTAGACAGAATGTGAACAAGCTCACACAGCTAAGTGGCAGTGGTTTGAAAATGAAGAACACACTGAGCAAATAATGCCTACAAGGTTAACGTATACACTACTACAGCAGTGGATACGGAATATATTATTGCTGCCTGAAAAACGTCACTCGGGTGGTGTTTCTAGAGACGGTATTATTATTGATATTTAGACAGAATGTGAACAAGCTCACACAGCTAGATGGTTGTTGTTTGAAAATGAAGAACACACTGAGCAAATAATGCCTACAAGGTTAACGTATACACTACTACAGCAGTGGATACGGAATATATTATTGCTGCCTGAAAAACGTCACTCGGGTGGTGTTTCTAGAGACGGTATTATTATTGATATTTAGACAGAATGTGAACAAGCTCACACAGCTAAGTGGCAGTGGTTTGAAAATGAAGAACACACTGAGCAAATAATGCCTACAAGGTTAACGTATACACTACTACAGCAGTGGATACGGAATATATTATTGCTGCCTGAAAAACGTCACTCGGGTGGTGTTTCTAGAGACGGTATTATTATTGATATTTAGACAGAATGTGAACAAGCTCACACAGCTAGATGGTTGTTGTTTGAAAATGAAGAACACACTGAGCAAATAATGCCTACAAGGTTAACGTATACACTACTACAGCAGTGGATACGGAATATATTATTGCTGCCTGAAAAACGTCACTCGGGTGGTGTTTCTAGAGACGGTATTATTATTGATATTTAGACAGAATGTGAACAAGCTCACACAGCTAAGTGGCAGTGGTTTGAAAATGAAGAACACACTGAGCAAATAATGCCTACAAGGTTAACGTATACACTACTACAGCAGTGGATACGGAATATATTATTGCTGCCTGAAAAACGTCACTCGGGTGGTGTTTCTAGAGACTGTATTATTATTGATATTTAGACAGAATGTGAACAAGCTCACACAGCTAGATGGTTGTTGTTTGAAAATGAAGAACACACTGAGCAAATAATGCCTGCAAGTGCACTACTATTGGTGCACTACTATGAAGAACAGCAACAGCACTGTACACGTTAAAGAACAGTAAGATAAGTAAAAGAAAAAAAAAATATATGTATATTAAAAAAAATATTTTTCTCGGGTTGGTGCTGCTGAACTACTAGGAGCAGCACAGTAGCACACCAGTCCCACTCCCCAACACTGCTAGACTAATAGCACTGGGCTTATAGTAGCAACTAGCAAAGTAAAAAAACAAAAAAGAAAATAAAAGCAGTCCTTACAAGGACTATTGGGTTATTACAGCAGTCAGCAGATGAGATCAGAAGAGATCAGTGCCCACAGCAGGCAGCTACATACAGAGCACTGCAGTAGAAGGTAGATTACTAGCCAGCAGGGCCGCCATTAGAAATCACGGGGCCCCGTACAACAATATTTTCTGGGCCCATGCCCACCCTGGTTACCAAGCCCCGCCCACTCCACATCACAGTTAAAAGACCACACAAAAGTAACCCCCCCCACACACAAGTTATAAAAAGCTATTGATGGTCAGGGCCCCCTTATAAGTTAAAAAAAAAAACATTGGCGCCAGGGCCCCCCATAATGTTTTTTAAGATGAATTGTTATTTTACTAAAGGAGTGCTTTGCTTTTTGTTCATGTTGATTCATTTTGGGGGCATCCAGGTAGCCCCATCCAGTGAGAACCCGCTTCTATGGTTAATTTCTTCTGTTGGTGTGGCACGCTAACACTAGTGTTTTAGGTGATAAAAAGATGGCTGCAAGAAAAAAAAAAGGGAATCCTGTACAAATACTGTACCTCAAAAGAGCACCAGAGCCAAAACTATTCTGAAAAACAGTGATATTTAGGTATAACAAAATACATAACTATACACACTATAGAAACATCAAGGAAAGCATATTCCCATGTATGTGGTACATGCAAAAGGTTTACCGGCACCATGACCTGCCTATGGGGGGTTTACGTAGTTTGTTCATCGGTGAGGTAGCATCTGGCCACAGGGCAGGTGAGATGGACCTTGAAATACTCATGTTGGTAAGTGTATATATAGTTGTGACCATACAGACATTATCTAGATTTGATTTCTACAAAAATACAAAAGAAAAAAGGGCTGATGGCACATGAGTGTATACACCACTTGAGTATACTGTAAGTGACTAAACCCAGTCAGTGGTGATTTTGTTGACTTATTTACCAGCAGAAATAGTATTCTATAGGTCTTAAATATTTATATGTTTTACAAAATATACATATGCAGTCAGAACTTGCCAAACTTTGCAGGGAAGCAAGCTTTCAGCAGAACAGCAAGCAGTGGCTGCTAATGTGACCCAGTAAGAAAGGGGAGGATATGACCTTTGAGACTAAACTCTTGTAGGTAACTCTAGTAGGTTTGGTTGACCTTGTAACTGCACCTCAGGTCGAACTTGCTAGTTTGGCACGAGCCCTCGACTAACTCTAATTAACTGAAGTGCCACAGAAATCAAGTCCTGCCTGCCATGATCCAGTTATTGGCGCACTGCAAGTAAAACCCACCGAGTTAGAAGATCTGATCCCCCTGCGCTGCGGATGAGAGTTAGTGAGTAGAAGTGAGCGCAGCATTGGAGGGAGGGCGGGAGGTCATACACAAATCAATAGCCAGCTACTATAGGGAAGCGTGTAGCAAAGGGGGCGTGCTGGAGAGGCAGCAGGTTCCCACTGACGCGCTTCCTACAAACTCCAGCGTTAGTGCTGTCAAGGGGGCCCGGCTCAAAAAGTGCAGCACTGCCGGGCCCCCCTTCAGGCCAGGGCCCGGGAAAAGAGTACCCCCTGTACCCCCCTGATGGCGGCTCTGCTAGCCAGCAAAGCTACCCTAAAATGTCCCTCAAATCCCTGCAGACTTCTGTCCCTCCAATACAGAGCAGTATCAAGTAGATTACTAGCCAGCAAACTTACTATCAACTGTCCCTCAAAGAAATCAGTGAAATCAGTAACAGCTCTCTCCCTACACTAGCTCTTGCAAGCACACACAGGCAGAATGAAAAAACGCTGCAGGGCTTCAGTTTATATATGGAAGGGGAGTGGTCCAGGGGGTGTGGGGGTGGTCCAGGAGGGAAAGCTTCCTGATTGGCTGCCATGTATCTGCTGGTCTGGGGTGAGAGGTCAAAAAAAAGCGCCAGGTAAGGCGAACCCAAAATGGCGAACGTCGCGCGACGTTCGCGAACATTCGGCGAGCGCGAACAGCCGATGTTCGCGCGAACAAGTTCACCGGCGAACAGTCCGCGACATCCCTAGTAGCAGCATGCCCCAAGGTCCTGAGCTAATGGAGGCAACAGAAAAGGGGGAATCATTAAACACCTGCAAAAGAAAGAGACACTGAAGGCTCTAATCAGAAAGGATCATTCATTAAAGGAGCAAACAATTTCACAAAAAACACAAAAAGCTGGCAAAATTTGCACTTTTCCAGTAAACACCATCAGGATGCGAATTAGTTCCGTCACAGTGTACCTTACTATGCAGCTGGGTGGCATGCCTCCCCTAAAATTTTGCTGCCCTAGGACTAGGCCTTTGTGGCCTTGCCACAAATATCAGCCTGATCATTCCATAATTTGAATACCTTAAGTCTACAAAAAATTATTGAACATTTAATGAACACCAAAGGACTGTTTTGCTTCCAACAGACATTAATCATATCTTAGGTAGGATCAAGTACAAGGTATTGTTTTATAAAAGGAAATCATTTTCAAAAAATGTGAATTATTTCATGAAAATGGAGGCTATGGGAGATGGCCTTCCTGTAGTTTAGAACTCTCTGGATAATGAGTTTCCAGATAATGGATCCCAGACTTGTAAGAAGTGAATAAAGATATTAAAGAAAGTGGTTTCCAGCTGATATCCTGTATAGTAACAAGAAAGATGGTTCAACAATGACATGAGACAATTAAGAATACATGCAAATTCTGATTAAAACAAAGAGTAAATAGATTTGTGTTCATTAAAGCCAACAAAAAAGCTATCAAGGAAGATTAAATATAAGCTGCTCTCAATAGGGGCATTTTAGGTGACTGAATAATTATTTCCATATTCATTCTCTAGCTTGTATCAAAATTGTTGCCTAGACAATGTTACTACAAAGCCCCTCTAGATGGACATTTGACTTTTTTAGTTTTGCGGTTTTTATTTGGCTTTAACAAAACAAAATAATTACATCAAAGCTGAATTTCCATAAACGTAGTCAAATTCTTGATTCAGTCTGGGAATCGTCCGGTCTTCTTTTTGAAGGACCTTAAAGGAAAACTATACCCCCAAAATAAATACTTAAGCAACAGATAGTTTATATCAAATTGAATGACATATTAAAGAATCCTACCAAACTGGAATATATATTTACATAAATATTGCCCTTTTACATCTCTTGCCTTGAACCACCATTTCCTGACTCTATCTGTGCTGCCTCAGATCACCTGACCAGAAATACTACAACACTAACTGTAACAGGAAGAAGTGAGGAAGCAAAAGGCAGAACTCTGTCTGTTAATTGGCTCATGTGACCTTACATGTGGTTTGTATGTGTGCACAGTGAATCCTACGATCTCAGGGGGCGGCCCTTATTTTTTAAAATGGCAATTTTCTATTTATGATTACCCAATGGCACATACTACTAAAAAAGTATATTATTATGATAATGGTTCATTTACATGAAGCAGGGTTTTACACATGAGCTGTTTTACTCAGTATCTTTTAATAGAGACCTACATTGTTTGGGGGGTATAGTTTTCCTTTAATTCATCCAGATTCTTAGTACTGGCCAAACCAAATCCAAACCCTAAATATGACATGACTTTAGAACACATGACAATTGAAGTGATCTCTTATGCTTGCTGTGACTTTTTTGGCTAATTTGCATGTTCAAATTAGGGTTCGGTTTTGGCTGAATCTGTTGTTGTGGATTTGGTATATGGCCAAAAGCTAAAATTCTGGATTTGGTACCTCCCTAAGATAAATACCCAAGCACTATGTCTGAAATAAGTAATGTTCTGGCACACACTGAGCATAATGTGAATGTGTTGTGAACTCTATGGAAAGAATGCTGCCACATGGCAAATGTAGGTAGTGTAAGATAGTCCCATATAATTTATCTGGGGCTCATTGTGCTGATGACTCAAGAAGTTTTCCTTCATTTATAACTATTTTTAATAAAACCTCTAGAATGTTGAAAGAGTAATATTTGCTATGCTAGTTTGTAAGTAGCAAAGTACCCCAAGTGACAACCTTGTAGCTTCACATTTGTTCTTTGGGGACATTAGGGGGCACATTTACTCAGTTCGAGTGAAGGAATAGAATAAAAAAAACCTTCGAATTTCAAATGTTTTTTTGGCTACTTCGACCATCGAAATTGGCTACTTCGACTTTCGACTACGACTTCGAATTGATCGATTTGAACTAAAAATCGTTCGACTATTCGACCATTCGATAGTCGAAGTACTGTCCCTTTAAAAAAAACTTCGACCCCCTACTTCGCCATCTAAAACCTACCGAACCTCAATGTTAGCCTATGGGGAAGGTCCCCATAGGCTTTGCAAGCTTTTTTTTGGTCGAAGAAAAATTGTTCGATCAATGGATTAAAATCCTTCGAATCAAAGGATTTAATTGTTTGATCAAACAAATTGCGGTAAATCCTTCGACTTCGATATTTCAAGTAGAAGGATTTACCTTCGGCAGTCGAATATCGAGGGTTAATTAACCCTCGATATTCAACCATATGTAAATCTGCCCCTTGGTGATTAACTGCAAGTAAACCTCAACTTCCTATATCATGTTTAGTGTTAACTGATTCTTTCTTCTCAAGAGGCCATTTTTTTGCCGATCCCTTTTGCATGATTCATGAAGGACCAGTAAAAGGCTAATTGTTCAAATTAATTTGCGTAAATGACTAAGCAAGAGATAACAAAATTACATCTGCCCTTGTTTGGCAAAGATTCAGTTGCAGCGGCCCTGTTCTGCCAGCTGCTTCCAGACAACACACTCTTGCAAAAATTAAAAGCTACAAATATTAATTAATACACTTTTTTGGTACGTTAATTTGCAGTGAAAGGTTCCGGAGAGCAGAACTGCAAGGAAGATGAACCATGATAATGAAAATTAATGGGATTGATGCATGTTTTTGTAACTGAAGTTTTGAAAAAACCCATGAATGGAACTGGGAGCAGGAAACTGACAATCTCATAAATCTTGACGATAATGCAGCTATTAGTATAAGAAGGATTAAGTACTATGGCTTTTGTGTTATTCATCTCATGATACATTGTATTCCATCTGTTATTGTAGGACCTAAGACATGGTCGCTGTCCTTCTTGTGGAGCCCATATATAAACAGTTTATAGCATTGAGTGTCAGGCGAAAAAACAAATGGTTCAAACCTCTGCCTACCAAACAGGAATAATAGCTGGTATTTTAATTGGATAATGGCAGATAGTTGATAAATGCAATGCCTCAAAGTTAATTAATGTATATGCATATTTGGAAAGAGCTACAAGGTTCAATTAGATGTAACCCATCTAATTTCTTATTTGTGTGAGAATAACAATGATAGTAGTGAAGTACAATGTACAAAAGTAGAAATGAGGGAAATGAATGGGCCAAACAACTGTTGCCTTTTGTGCTAATGGTGTATTTCATTTCTGGTGTATTCCAGACACTTTTTTAATGAAAAGTTCTCATTGTTTTTATAGACTTACCATTTATTGACTTGACAAAGCGGTTTAATTCAGTGCGAGATTCATAATGCTGCCAGTGCCCTGACTACAAGTGTTCTTTGCATGAGCACTAAGTGGTGCAATTGTGTGCCCTTCTGAACCCTTCTACTTGCAGCCAAGGTAATAGATGTTGACCTTTAATGAGTAAAAATGTTTCTGCCAGTAGGTTGCTCTGAATTCCAATGAACAATCAAACATTTCCCTAAAAAATGAAAACATACTGCTGTCCACGCACTGCTCCTTCACCTGGTCTATGGCAATTGTCTATATTTACTGTAAAACCTCAACATTTTCTTGGTAGTCCAATATCTCATAGACAGCTGCATTGCCTTATGGGTATCTAACAATCACAAATGCCCCCCCTACAGCAATGGTGTCAGGATCAGCCCGGGACTTGAACTCTGGTGGTGCTGTTCTGGCGATTTGCAGCACCTGCCTCATGAGCCACTGGGGGCTCTCGGGACTGGTCCTGAACTTTTGAGTCTATTGTTTCTGGTAATCTGCCTGTTTTCCACCCACCTCGTTTACCCTCATGTGTTTCCCATTTCCTAATCACCTTCCCTTTATAAACCCCGCCCTGAGCTTTGCTCAGGGCTGAGTCATTGATTCTATTCTGTTTGTTCCTGACCTGCGAATCTGAATCTGAACCTGAATCTGAACCTGAATCTTGAAAACCTTGTATGTCTTGTTCCTGAAAACCTTGTTACCTTGTTTCCTGAGTGAGTACCTTTGTTCCTGTGTTCCCCATTTTTTCCTCACCATCTGGATTCCTCGATTAGCCTTTTGGCCTGTTCCTGCCTTTTGTGTTTCTGTGTTCCGACTGCAATAAACCTACTATAACTTCATCATCATCATGTCTTTGCCTACAATTACCTATGGCTACACCCCTGGGCTCCCACCATATCCACTCCCCTTGGAGTGGCTATCCTTGGTTACAGCGGTTCCCCGTTGTGAACGTTACAGAATGACTCAGCCTAACTGCAAGAAGCCTTTGGGAAAGCCCTCCATGCCTTCTGACTCCGTTGTTAAACTGCAACTCCCTTGGGATGGAGAGGATAAGGCAGAAGACGCCATCCATTTCACTGATGATGTCTGGCAGGATTTTGTCTCTGATGATGACTGGAAGGATTCAGTCTTCAATGAGGACTGGGAGGATCTAGACTCTGATGAAGATGAACTACAAACTGCTATCTGGCCTGTGTCAGATCGGCCACTTCCAGTTTTTGGGCCCTTGTCTCCTTCACAACCTTCTGCTCCTGTGGCAGCTGCCAAACCCAGGTCAACCTCTTTTTCTCTCAGACCTGAACCCCAGTTTATTAGTTTTTCTATGGTTTCCCGGCACCCTCTCCAGTCTCCAGCTTTGGTGCCGGCTCTCCAGTCTCCAGCTTTGGTGCCGGCTCTCCAGTCTCCAGCTTTGGTGCCGGCTCTCCAGTCTCCAGCTTTGGTGCCGGCTCTCCAGCCAGTCTTTGCTCCTGTGCCGGCTTCCCAGCCAGTCCTTGCTCCTGTGCCGGCTTCCCAGCCAGTCCTTGCTCCTGTGCCGGCTTCCCAACCAGTCCTTGCTCCTGTGCCGGCTTCCCAGCCAGTCCTTGCTCCTGTGCCGGCTTCCCAGCCAGTCCTTGCTCCTGTGCTGGCTTCCCAGCCAGTCCTTGCTCCTGTGCCGGCTTCCCAGCCAGTCCTTGCTCCTGTGCCGGCTTCCCAGCCAGTCCTTGCTCCTGTGCCGGCTTCCCAGCCAGTCCTTGCTCCTGTGCCGGCTTCCCAGCCAGTCCTTGCTCCTGTGCCGGCTTCCCAGCCAGTCCTTGCTCCTGTGCCGGCTTCCCAGCCAGTCCTTGCTCCTGTCCCGGCTTCCCAGCCAGTCCTTGCTCCTGTGCCGGCTCCCTGAAAGCTGCCTGTGCCGGCTCCCCGAAAGCTGCCTGTGCCGGCTCCCCGAAAGCTGCCTGTGCCCGTTACCATGCCAATCCAGCCGGTTCCAGCCTCTGTATCTGCAGCCTAGCTGGTTCCAGCCTCTGTGCCTGCAGCCCAGCTGGTTCCAGCCTCTGTGCCTGCAGCGCAGACGGTCCCAGTCTCCGTGCCTGCAGCCCAAATGGTCCCAGTCTCCGTGCCTGCAGCCCAGACGGTCCCAGTCTCCGTGCCTGCAGCCCAGATGGTCCCAGTCTCCGTGCCTGCAGCCCAGACGGTCCCAGTCTCCGTGCCTGCAGCCCAGACGGTCCCAGTCTCCGTGCCTGCAGCCCAGACGGTCCCAGTCTCCGTGCCTGCAGCCCAGACGGTCCCAGGCTCCGTGCCTGCAGCCCAGACGGTTCCAGGCTCCGTGCCTGCAGCCCAGACGGTTCCAGTCTCCGTGCCTGCAGCCCAGACGGTTCCAGTCTCCGTGCCTGCAGCCCAGACGGTTCCAGTCTCCGTGCCTGCAGCCCAGACGGTTCCAGTCTCCGTGCCTGCAGCCCAGACGGTTCCAGTCTCCGTGCCTGCAGCCCAGACGGTTCCAGTCTCCGTGCCTGCAGCCCAGACGGTTCCAGTCTCCGTGCCTGCAGCTCAGCCAGACTCCGTTCCCGCAGCTCAGCCAGACTCCGTTCCCATGCCAGCTCCCAGACGATTATTTCTTCCTGAGCCAGTTTCTGTACTGTTTGCCCTGGCCTCCGGGCCTGAGGACCTGTTTGCCCTGGCCTCCGGGCCTGAGGACCTGTTTGCCCTGGCCTCCGGGCCTGAGGACCTGTTTGCCCTGGCCTCCGGGCCTGAGGACCTGTTTGCCCTGGCCTCCGGGCCTGAGGACCTGTTTGCCGTGGCCTCCGGGCCTGAGGACCTGCCTGCCCTGGCCTCCGGGCCTGAGGACCTGCCTGCCCTGGATAGTTCCACTTTCCCTGCTACTGGACCTGGTAGGGCGGTTAACCCTGTCTCTATCAGGCCTATTGCTGTAAGTGGTGGTATTGCTGTCCTGGCTTGCCTCTTCCTGTTTCTAATGGGTGCCTGTGCTCCTGGTCCACCACCTGTGATGGGTGCCTGTGCTCCTGGTCCGCCACCTGTGATGGGTGCCCATGCTCCTGGTCCACCACCTCTGATGGGTGCCCATGCTCCTGGCCCGCCACCTGTGATGGGTGCCCGTGCTCTTGGTCCGCCACCCGTGATGGGTGCCCGTGCTCTTGGTCCGCCACCCGTGATGGGTGCCCGTACTCCTGGTCCGCCACCCATGATGGGTGTCCAAGCTCCTTGTCCGCCACCTGTAATGGGTGCCTGTATTGGTCTTGTCTGTCTTCATGTCCTGGCTTCCGACTCTGGCTGTGATATCTTGGTTCCTAATTCTGCCAATGTTCCTGATCCGGCTCCTGACCCCAGCGACTTCTTTGTTTTGTTTTCCCATCCTGGTGAAGCTCCTGTTCACGCTTCTGTTTCTAGCGAGGCTTCTGTCCATTTCCCCAGTGTTTGGACTAAAAAGGATGGGGGACCATTTGATCCTGGGATCGC
The DNA here is from genome assembly GCA_038501925.1 of Xenopus petersii. Lineage (NCBI taxonomy): Eukaryota > Metazoa > Chordata > Amphibia > Anura > Pipidae > Xenopus > Xenopus petersii. Next base: position 61,980,161 of record CM076689.1, on the reverse strand, counting down.
CCAGAGGTCGATCCTCAAGGGGGGGGTAATGTCAGGATCAGCCCGGGACTTGAACTCTGGTGGTGCTGTTCTGGCGATTTGCAGCACCTGCCTCATGAGCCACTGGGGGCTCTCGGGACTGGTCCTGAACTTTTGAGTCTATTGTTTCTGGTAATCTGCCTGTTTTCCACCCACCTCGTTTACCCTCATGTGTTTCCCATTTCCTAATCACCTTCCCTTTATAAACCCCGCCCTGAGCTTTGCTCAGGGCTGAGTCATTGATTCTATTCTGTTTGTTCCTGACCTGCGAATCTGAACCTGAACCTTGAAAACCTTGTATGTCTTGTTCCTGAAAACCTTGTTACCTTGTTTCCTGAGTGAGTACCTTTGTTCCTGTGTTCCCCATTTTTTCCTCACCATCTGGATTCCTCGATTAGCCTTTTGGCCTGTTCCTTCCTTTTGTGTTTCTGTGTTCCGACTGCAATAAACCTACTATAACTTCATCATCATCATCATGTCTTTGCCTACAATTATCTATGGCTACACCCCTGGGCTCCCACCATATCCACTCCCCTTGGAGTGGCTATCCTCGGTTACAGCGGTTCCCCGTTGTGAACGTTACAAATGGGTTACCAAGTGATACACTTAATAAATTGTGTCTCTTTCTCTTGTTTCCGGAGACATGATATTCTTTTCTCAAAGGAAAAACTGTAAAGTAGTAAAATAACTCTCTCTCTCTCAAGAGATCAAAGTCGTTGGTTATTTATGCAAGTCTCTCAGACTTTATATTTTGCATATTTAAAGACTTCAGTGGTTGCCTACTTGTAATATTTCAGTTTTTAAGCTGTTTCTTGCCTCAGTGAGTTCATATAAGATACATCTGAAAGCTTTAGTACAAATTTACCTCGAATAAAGTCTTCAATTCATTTTCATGGCACCAAAAAGACAGCTTTAATAACTGCAATGACAAATAAACTGAAAATCATTCCAGGCCCTTTCACTTAACTGACAAGTAGAACACTCTCATAATGAGCCGCAGGTTTTTACGTTTTCTCTTTGACCATAATAGCTTCATTTAAGAGCATCAGACTCTGACACTTCATCATTTATCTACATAATTTCTCATCTTCCTTCAAATAAATTATGGAATACAAGACTGAGCACATAAAAACAAAGTGACTTGTTATCTGTAAACAGCAGTATAAATTGTCTAGAAGTTACTCGTTTATTCCTTGTTTTTTACTTATAAGTGGAAGTGCACCTTTATTCATACCAATTTCTTGCATTCTGTTACAGCCGTCTTGTTTTTGTTGCCAATGGCCTTTGTGCATTCATGCAGTGACTGATAAAATAAAGAAAGCATAAACTAATTCTATTATCTGAAGGTCGGCCAACATGGAGCAACAAAAAAAAAAAGGAGAAGAAAATCAAGTAAATAACTTATCTAGAAATTTCTTTTCATCTGCAATATTATTCTTCCGCTATCATGTCAGGAGAGCCGATGCGACACATCCGAAGTAATCAACAATGGATATGCAGCATTTCTGTACTTCAGCAGAGAATTCCACTTACACAGAACAAGCCTCGACGCAGATCAACATTTCCGAGAAGTTTTGAAAATGAAATAAAAAGGGATCTTTATAAAAATAAATAGTTTCTATAATTCTTTACGGAAGTATGTGACTTTATTGAGACATTTATCAAGCGAAGCTTTGATGCAGTAATTTCCCAGCAGATGAAAAGTTCAATATAATCTTATTTTGCAACAGGGGCATACTGTGCATTTTCGTGCCTTCTCAGGATGTATAGGAAAATAAGAAGCTCACCCTAAGTGAATCGCTCATGTAGCATTCTTTTTCTTTTTGGTCTTGTGTTTAATTTAATTTCATAAAGGATTTGTGAATTTGTACCTTTAGGCAAAACTGTATGTACAGTAGTAGTTGCACATATTGACAGCATTCATCAAAGGTACTTGTGTCCAAAGACACTCCTTGCAATTCACTACAGTTGTGGAATTGCCAGCGTCATGTTGACAGATCTTTTGGGGTTAACATATTTTTGGCACTGAGGGGCAGATCTAAGAAAAAAGTTTGTTTCTCTGATTCTGGCTTTTTTCTTATGGTTCTTAATTCTTTTAATACCAAACAATTGGCACCAAAACAAAAGTGTAATGTATATAAGTTATGGTTAAAAAACATGGCGAATTGCATCCACTTTGTGCACCACATTTGCCTTTACAAATTGCACGTTGTGAACTACATTTGCCTAAATTGAGCCCTGTTGTGCTTTACACAATAGATTTAGCAATAGGGGGGGGGGAAAGACCTTGCAACTTGCATGTAGCAGAAGACTGAAGCACTTTGGGAGCCCTACAGTTAAATCCTTCGAAGGTCGAAGTAGCCCATTCGATGGTCAAAGTAGCCAAAAAAACATTCGAAATTCAAAGTTTTTTTCCTCTATTCCTTCACTCGAGCTAAGTAAATGGGCCCCTGAGACATTTTGTGCATACTGCTACTAAAAAATGCCTTACCCTTTAAACAAAACAGGGATTGTTTGTCCATATATTGCAATATATTTAAGATGGCCAACTACGTCAAGATTCATTAAGAATTCTATTGCTTCATTATACATTTTACAAAGGGACTAGGTTTTACCTGCAACTTACTTGCTGCTTTCAAAGTAAACCTCCATACTTGGCTGCCCTTTTATTAGACACCAGTGGGATCACCTGACTATAGCTGGGAAGGGTGGGAGCTACAACATGGAGCTGGTCACTGCTCCTGTATAAACTATGACAAACAAGGGAACGTTGTGCTCACCACTAATTTTTAAAATGCATAATGAAGCAATAGAATTCTTAATGAATCAGATAAAATTGAGCGTAGGAATGGCCAGATATGGGATGACTTTGATATAGTTGGCCAGCTTAAATATATTTCAATATATGGACAAACAATCCCTGTTTTGTTTAAAGGGTAAGGCATTTTTCAGTAGCAGTTTGCACAAAATGTCTCTGTCTTAAATATATTGATAATGGGTTGAGTGCAGAGGACACTTGTGTTTATATGTATTTTGTGGTCACACCCTCATTGCACCTCCGCCTAATGGTTTTAAAAATTAGTGGTGAGCACAACTTTCCCTTGTTTGTTATAGTTTATACAGGGGCAGTGCCCAGCTCCATGTTGTAGCTCCCACTCTTCCCAGCTATAGTCAGGTGATCCCACTGGTGTCCAATAAAAGGGCAGCCAAGTTTGGGAGTTTTACTTTGAAAACAGCTAGTAAGTTGCAGGTAAAATGTAGTCCCTTTTATAAAATGTATAATGAAGTAATAGAATTCTTAATGAATCAGATGAAAATTCAGCATAGGACTGGCCAGATATGGGATGAGTTTGTCCTAGTTGGCCAGCTTAAATATATTGCAATATATGGACAAACAAACCCTCTTTTGTTTAAAGGGTAAGGCATTTTTCAGTAGCAGTATGCACAAAATGTCTCTGTCTTAAATATATTGATAATGTATAATGAAGCAATAGAATTCTTAATGAATCAGATGAAAATTGAGCATAGGACTGGCCAGATATGGTATATGGTGCCTGGGTGCAAAGCTGGAAAAGGTGTATACAAAGGCACATTATATTTCTTATACTGTTAACCATTAATTACTTCTGAAGTTTTCACTGAAAATAACTCCATGGCCCACTCTTATATATATCTTGTAAGATATAGCTGAAATAGTACACAATGTAAACAATGGCTATTATACTTTGGAAAACTTTTGCTTTATGCCTCAGATACGCAAACAGTACAAAGACCTATTTCCAAAGGCCGTGCTCCATCTGTAACATTTAGGCACTTTACAACCACGGATAACCATGCCTAGTCTATTTTATCAGCCCAGTAGAGTCATCTCTGTGCTTTTTACTGTGGGATGATACTGTACATAACATCTGAAGATGCTCAAAGCCAGGAAGTACCATACTGGAAAGAGATAACTGGAAGTCTGTGTTAATTACAGATGTTAATGAAATTCTGTTAAAAAAACTGTGTTTATTGCCAGGTTTAACTTAGCAATACCTATTAGGCCTGTATAATGTCACATGTCTTGGATTTGAAGGGGTATTATTTTTGCCAGCAGAGATATTCTAATTGCTGCAAAACTAATTTAGCCTTACTACAATTGTAAGTTCCAGTAAATCCTAATAAGAAAATATCTTTCAATCCACAAAATTAGAGTATAGTTAAAATTTCTGCCTTCAAGATGAATGTCAGGGCTATATATTTAAGTTATAAAAACATCAAGAATAAAACAAATTTTAAACTAAATAATCCCAAACTGTATAGGTAAATGCAGGGCTGTTTGTTAGTAGTGGAAGCAAGACACACTCCATTATTTGTATAAAGAAAGATCTGTTAAACCTCAAGGGTTGCTGAATTTCAACCCCCAAAAACGTGGAAAACAATTAGCTGTTGGTCAGTACAGAGTGTTGTAATGCAAGTGGTTAAGGGCCATAAATTGAACAACACAGATACTATCACCATCTTTCCCTACTGTAGTGTTTTAGTTTTGCTTAACCTGCTATGCCACATTGTCCACATTGTTGTTGACCAGCCACAACAAGTCTTACATTTACATTTGTTCTCTTTTGAGGGCCTATGAAGTCTCAGTTTATATACAAAAATATACAATGTGCATTTTTAAATATAATCATCTGCCGCATTTCACATAATGTGTTTATTGCATACGTGAAGAATTGTATTTATTATTCATTTATTTAGAGCATTTCAGCACAACAAGCAATTGTAGGTAAATTGTTTGTCATTTAACAGAATGTTATCTTGGTACTTCTTTTACCACAGTAGCCTGACAACATTTAACTTGGAAATATAGAGAAGACTGTGCTGGAAAAAAGACTAATATAGCAAATATGCTAATTCAACTCTAACAGCAAGAAAATTAGTCCACAGCTTGGTCGTTTTAATGCAAAAAAATACAATTAGGGTATAAAAAACAAGTTAATTTAGAAGAACAATAGAACAAAATAACATTATTAAATAAGTTGGTACATGCTGTACATTAAATTAACAGTCAGGATTTCAGGTGGTGGAAAATATTGTAAAAAGCCATGGACCTGCATTTAGAGATATTTGGTACAATGCGTACAGCAATATTAAAGTATGGGGGGTCATGGGAAAAATGTGTGTGCATGTTAATTTTGAGTTTTACCCATGTTTTGCATTGCAAATTACTTCTCAGGTTCTAAGTATAAGAGCAACAGTGGTTATTTTATGAAGAACATCTTAATGAAGAAAATCTCCTGTTGAATTTCCTGTTTAATGCCAGTTACAAATATGTGTTCATCCTTATAGTTTTTTTCTGGTTTCCTTTGCTTGAGTACCACCAGCTAGAGACCTCAGATGATACAAATGATATAATAAGGATAATGAGTGAAATGTTTCTAGTGTCAACCAGGTACCAGTCTCAAATGTAAACAGACTCATTGTGATCCATTTTTGCTTATCTTTCCCCAACCATATTCATAAGGATTTATCTATTGTTAAGATAAGTTGAGTTGATCATAACATTTAGCTCCTGAGTCAATGATTAGAGATAATATCACATTAGAGACCCTTGTACAGCAGGCGGCCATTGGCCAATTGCAGTGCCTGGAACTTGGCTGAAAATAAGTTTTTCACTGACCATGATATGCAATAGATTGCATATATTTCAAATATGATAATAACAATGAAATAACTGATATAGTCTAACATGTCAAATTTGAGAGCTATGGGGTGCAAATTAGTTTTATGGAAGGTATACATCCCCTTTAGACATATTGTTTCAAGTCTATTTCTGACTTGACGGCCAAGGTTAACAATCCTTATGGAAAAAAAATTTAGAATGGAAAGTAAATATTTTCCACTGAACAATCCACTGTTAATTTAACAATAGACTAACAGTCTTTAATATACAGATATTCTTTTATTTTCCAAAATATTTTTTTAGTCCCTGTTCATTCATTCAGCATTATTTTATTTATTTTTTTAATAAGAAGCTGTCCTGGAAGTTTTATATCTTAATTCAAGAAATTGTAATAACTAATTAAACCTTGTTTAATTTGTATGTGCGTATTGTGTACAGCTAAGGAACACTGAGCTAACGCTGTATTTCACTTATAAATTCCCTGGTATCATGGATGAAAGTGAAATGCTTTTTGATGTTTAACCCCTGAGAATTCTGTTGAATCTTATGCACTGTTCAATGACGATTGCTTCCCAATTCCACTTAAGTCTTATCTCCCCCACAGTACATCAAATTCTCAAGACACTTGAGTATGGATTTAAAATTAATGTCTTCCATTAATAAAGAGATTGGGGCTCATTTATTAACGCAGCGCAGTGCTAAAAAGAGCGCAGTGGCCTGACATTTGCCCAGCGCATGCGAGTATTTAATAATGTAGCGCACGATACCTTAACAGTGCGATTTTGTGCGCTAATGTAGGTGCGACTTGTGAAACTGTGTGAAACTGCGTATCAGCTGTCGCAGTGCTTATAATAAATTGTGCGCACAGGAAGATACCGCAAAGGTAAGGATTAGTTGTGCTCATGTATGAATGCGCTGCTTTAATTAGTTGCGTCACATATTGCGCATATTGCGTTCACTTAGACGAATCTGCATTTGTTTCTGTGCTAATATTTGTTTGGTTGCAAAGGTGTTTAGCCTACCTGATACCCTTAAAGGAACCTTGGTCAATATAAACATGTTGGGTGGAAGGCGTGGTTAATATGCACTTTACAGGGGTTGTTCATCTTTGAGTAAACTTTGAGTTAACAAACATCCCCACCAACAGCAGCACCATTGTATTTGCCAGAACCCAGTTTAGCAGTGTGGCTCTGCTAGCGCAGCTGGGCAGGAATGCGCATTTTGAAGAGCGTTACTATTACGCCACAAAGAGGCAGTCGTAAAAATTGTGGTGCTGTTGACCGGGTGCAGTTTTGCACATATACAGACGCAAATCTGCGACGGCCGCAGTGCAAGCGCATTGTAGCCACGCCCACAGCCACGCCCCTAACAACCACGGCATCGTTTGCGACATAAATGCCCAATCTTTTGCGCAATGCCCATAAACAAAACCATCGCAAAAGCTCTGTGTTATGCGCAATATCACGCAAATATATTAGCGATCACACTCGTGATGTCGCAGACAATCTTTTGCGTCCACTTATGCGCTGCGCTGCGTTAATAAATGAGCCCCATTGTCTTTTTGTATCACAGGCTTCTCCATTTGATGTATCAAGATACATGAAACGTAGAGGCTTTTGTGATGTCACAACTGTAGGCCTATTATTTTGTTGATTATACAAGATCACGGAAAACATAACCAATATTATTGGATTGTTTTACTGCTATTACTATGGGTTACTGCTACTTACTTACTTACTAATCAGGTTTTTGTTTTAATGGCTACTCATGCAGTACTCTTATAAAAACTAATTTTAACTGGTTTCTTTGGGTAATTGCATTTTGGTCAATACTTGTTAAAGGAATAAATAAATGCACATGAAGGGGCACATTTACTTAGCTTGAGTGAAGGAATGGAATAAAAAATACTTTGAATGTTTTTTTTGGCTACTTCGACCATCGAATTGGCTAATTCAACCTTTGAGTACGACTTTGAATCGAACTAAAAATCGTTCGACTATTCGACCATTCGATAGTCGACCATTCGAAGTACTCTCTCTTTAAAAAAAAGTTCAACCAACTACTTCGCCACCTAAAACCCACTGATTTTTCCTATGATCGTTCCAACGAACGAATAGAGGTAAATCCTTCGACTTCGATATTCAAAGTCGAAGGATTTTACTTTGACGGTCGAATATCGAGGGTTAATTAACATGACGGTTTTGGCGCAAGTGACTTTTCTGACATTCTTCCAAAAATTTTTTACGCTGCAAATTTTCGCTGCAGTTTTGCAAATTTATTCACCGGCGGTGAAATGTGGAAATTTGCCGCAAATTTACGCTTGCCGAATTTATTCACCCGTCACTACCACAGTCTAATTAAAGAAGAAGAAGGTAAAGTAATATCACTGGGGGTGTCAAATTGTTAGTAACCCCCAGTGATTCTAATTGCTTACCTGCTATTCAGAACTGTTATTCCAGGAATACCATCTCCTTCACGTGTCCTAGGAATCCATGCAATACCATGGTAGAATGCCACAGAACACCTTCACCAATTTCTGCATTGTGCATGTGCCTAGCATCAACAGATGCAGGAAAAGCACGGGTCACCGGAACAAGATTACATTTGTTTTTTGAAGATGAGGAGCTCCAGCACATAGTAACAAGAAAGTGATTAGAATCAGTGGGTGGGTGTCTAACAACTGGGCACACTCCAGTGTTTAAATTAAAGGGAAATTATTATGGGTAATTATGAGATTAAAAGATGAATAATCTCCCTATTAACTGAAGGAATAGGGACAGTAGGCAGTCCCGGGTAGAAGTTATGTTACTAGAGGATATCTCTCTCTGTCTCTCTTTCTTTCTATTTTTTAACAAAGCAAAAGAAAGGTTATTAAATCCTATTTCCTCATACATATTGTTCCGGAAACATAATTATATTACTTGGCATTAAAAATGTACAACCTATGTTATCCCAATACCTTGATGACTGAAGTCAACACTTAACATATCAATATAAATTAATCATTAATTGAATAGCAACAAATGGGATACAGTGGTCATGTTTTTCTATAGGTTGCCCCACTGTGCCTATAGTCCCTTGAGTTTACCGGGTCTAAAGCATCTTGCATTTTTTTTTCAGGGAAACTGAAGCCTACGGAAAAGCCTGCCTTCCGCAGTGATTTGCTGTAGAAGGCTGCGAGAGCACTTGTCAAATCATACCACCATTATTAATTCAAGCATGATGAAAATGTTCATTTTAACTATAATCATGCAATTCATCAAAATACTACTAGAGCATATCATTCTGTGTTGTGGCACTGTCATAGCACCTTATTCCACCTAGTACAAATGCAGGAAATGTATTGGGAGATGCTTATCTACAGAAAAGTAATTTGTTCAGGGAGTTTGCAAAATGTAGCCAAGTATTACAAGCTAGAAAATACATCATTTTTCTTGTAGTGAATGGCTATTTGAAGTCTGTTTCTTCTTTTTTTTTCAGAAAAAACTCAAGATGCTGTAAACGTCACCGTTTTTACCATAGCACTGAATCAAAATGTAAAAACATTTAAGCCATAATGATTTCATATTCAGTGTAAAAGAGTGTTAGGGAGACTTGTTTTTTCCCAAGACTAAGGCTTTTTGCAGAGATACAAATTTGGGGTATGTTGCATGCCCCTATTTCCAGTTGATTCCCACTGAAATTAACTGGAGCACTACTGTATATTGCCATGTTTTGAGTATAGAAAAAAAAATGGGAACAAAATGACAAGTGAAACACTTCCTGCCCTTTCCTTATAAGCTTCCATTATCCATTCAATAATTCAGTTGTTTTGGAAAATGAATTGTAGCATGCAGAATTCTGCAGTCTTCAACATTTACCCTCTTAGTTAATAAAGGTATCAGCTTTACATCACTTCCATTTTATTTTATCATGATCCCATGTTTGTGGCCAACTTGCAATATTATCTGCCCAATACTACTGCAAAATGATTAATCTTTTAAGGGAATGCCCAACAAGCTTCTTTTCCAATATGGTGCGGCTAACTCTTTGGCTCCATTGTGTAAAGGGGCATCACTGAGACGTAGAGCTCCCTGCAAATTTGTAGGTCTCTCCACATGAGAGTTAATGTGTGACTTGAATCTACATTTTTGAATATTCTGGTTCCTGAATGCTGCCTGTCCCTTTCCATGCTCTGTGTTGTTTCTGGATTCAAGCATAATTTGACTTACTGGTATGTTTTCTGCTACTGCTAATCATTACTACTTTGCACTCTGTCTGCGCTGAAGAAACTTGCAGTTATGGCAGCAGCAGAGTACCAGAGGGATGTGCAACAGATCTTGCCATACTTATTTAATTGCCTTTCATGAGGAGGTGAGCAGAAATCTCAACTCTGCAGTAGCAGTTGATGTAATCTACTTGGACTTTGCTAAATCTTTTGATACAGTGCCACACAGAAGGTTAATGATTAAATTAAGGAATATTGACCTGGAACATAGTATTTGTACTTGGATAAAGAATTAGCTGAACAATAGATTACAATAGTGGTGGTAAATGGCACATGTTGGACCAGTGGAGTATCTCAGTGATCTGTCCTTGGTCCCTTGCTGACACTTTGCAGAGTAATCTGACTAAAATGGAAAACTGGGCAGCAAACTGGAAAATGAGGTTCAATGTTGATAAATGCAATGTTATGCACTGGCAAAAATAATATGAATGCAAATTATACACTAAATGGCAGTGTATATTATTAAATGAGAAGGATCTAGGGTTTTTTTGTTGATAACAAGTTGTCTAATCCTGGGCAGTGTCATTCTGTGGCTACTAAAGCAAATAAAGTTCTGTCTTGCATAAAAAAGGGCATTAACTCAAGGGATGAAACCATAATTCTGCCTCTTTATAGGTGCAGTTTTGGACTCCAGTCCTTAAGAAAGATATTAATGAGTTGAAGGGAGTGCAGAGACATGCAAGGAAACAGGTTAAAAGCATGGAATATTTAAATTATGATGGTAGACTGTCACTGTTGGAGTTGTTCTCTCTCTCTTGTTTTTTACCATAAAATGGATCAACGCACCAAAGGCCACCTCTTTAGACTAAAGGAACGTCATTTTCAATCAAAGCAGCATATGTGGTTCTTCCTAGTGAGGACAGCGAGGTTTTGGAATGCACTGCCGTTTGATGGCTGATTCTGTTAATGCCTTTAAGAGTGGCATAAGTGATTTCTTGGACAAGCCTAATATTCAAGGCTATAGAGATACTAAATATAATATAAAAATGTGTATATGCAGTTTATGTCAGTGTAAGGAGGGGTCAGTGTGAGTATATGAATGTGCGCTGGGTTTTATTTTGAGGGGTTGAACTTAATGGACTTTTCAACTTGATGGTATTTTCAACCCAAATGAACTACTATGTAACCTGAAGGGAGAAAGGTGGTGCTGTATGTGAAACCAAATGCAGAGGGGAAGACAACCAAACCAAATTCTTCCATTGTTTAACCTAAGGCTGTTATCTGTCACACATTTTGGGATTAAATTGGTTCATTAATCAATCAATATATATATATATATATATATATATATATATATATATATATATATATATATATATATATATATATATATATATATATATATATATATATATGGTCATTCAACAGTTGGCCAGAACTGTATCCTTGGGGCCAGATCAACCAGACTGGTTCTACATGCTCAACGTATGAATACAGCTCTGATCTTCTAATGGAATTCTAAGAAAAAAACTTGTTGAACCCAAATATGTCCCTAAATATCCTCTAGTCTGGACACCCATAGCAAAGGCTCTTATCCCTACTAGGGAGGCCAGTCCACAGTTTAGGAAACATTGTGCTATTTTCTTGACCAGTAAATGTCAATGCTGGTTAAAGTAAGATTACACAATTATTACATTATGTATTCATTGTTATATATTTGTAATATTGGTGTCATGAGTGTAAAGTTACATGACATTCCAGATTGTTACTCAAGAAGGGGTCCTACCTTCCTTCATTGCCCAATTTTGAAGCATAGGTGGCTTTTTTAAAATAGTTTTTATTGAGAAATAAAATGATGCAGCTATATGGGGGTAAATCCATGCATTGTATAAATGCCAGATTGTGTATGGGATTCCAGTGAGAAGCTATCTGAAAACTCAATTTATTTTGTAAAAAAATCCTATTTCAATATTAAAGTATGCAAACTCTTGGCAAGTATAAATGATACGAAATGTAGTATCACAGAACCCTGAAATTGAGTCCTAGAGACCAATACATAAACATCAAAGTTGGAAAATTGTCAGAGACATTATTGCCATTTTTCCAACTTTTAATATTATTATAACTTCTGCTTCGAAACATTTTACTCTGTTATGACTTTGATCCACTGCTAACAATGTTCCCACTTTATAAGAAGCTTTGAACTTCTTTTTAAAAAATGTTGATGATATTTTCTTGCCAACTCAGTTGGGAGAATTTCATTGTTTCGTATGGAAGAATGAAGTTTTGTTTGGCTAAGCAGAGAAAAGAAGCCATGGATATATTGCCACCTGAAGATAATCTGGTCAAAGTTAAAATGTAATTTTAAATTATGGAATTTCAATAACATGGTACTATGTCCGTGACATATGACTCTTTCATGATGCCATATTTCATTTTCATTATGACTTTGACATCACTACAACTTGCTCAGAAACTTTTAAAAGTACTTGTATGTAGTAAATACAACTGCTTTGACATATAATAAATGGAGTCCCAACCTTACAAAAATAAAAGTATGGAAGAATTGTGTAAACATGCTATTAAATATTCTGTTGATTTTTGGCACATGCCCTGGCCCCCTGTAGTCACACTATATTTGTTCTTTAGTGTGATGTCAGTGAAGCAAAATTACATATTTCTATTTAAGACTGATGGTAGAAAGATTCTCAAAAATCCTCTTGGATATGTTTGCTGGAAGGTTTACTTCATTTGTGCTCTGAGGAATCAAACCAGGTTGTTTACTTATCAAAATAAAGAAAATATTCATGATGCTCCCATACGCCAAGAGATACCGAAGACAAGTCTGATTAAATAGATATATCCTTTCTGTCAAATTAGATGTCAAAAGAAAGATTATGATAGTAAGAAAAATAATCAATATGGAAGTCACCTGCGATACACATTATGTGAAGTATCAGTTTTCAAATAGCGATACGCTGCACAGTCATGCAAGTTAGTCGAAAGTAATTGCTTGAAGTGAGGAAACCAGAAACCTTTTAAATCAAACTAAGCAGTGTTTTATTAAAGTGCCGAGCAAATCAATCTAAATCCAGGGATAATAAAGCTCTAATCAGATGGTCTCTAAAGTAATAGGTTGTCATGCATGAGGAAAACTAAGCAATCATGGAATGTTTTCTTTAATTAGGTCATATAAAAAGGAAGAACAATGTTCAGATTGGCACGGCATTCATCATCAGCAAGGTAGGAAATTATTTTGATTACCAAGAAAAGAAAACTCAGTATTAGCGTTTGACTAGACTGAAAATGAAAGCTTTTTGCTTTAATGTGACACCTATTTCTATTGACTGGCTGACAAGTATGAGGCTAAAATATACAAATGAGTTAATTTATTTTCATAGACCCTATAATCTTCTTTGTGTCCCTGTCACACAGGGTGCTGAAAGATTTCATTACATGCCTTTCCTGTTGTCGTTCACCTCCGTAAAACCTGTATCTGGGAAATCATTTTACGACTGTTGAAAAACAAATACTCATGTGAAATATATAATAACATGTATGAGCCTCTAAGCTCAATAGATGCATTTAGGCATATAACTCAAGTAATTGAAAATAATAATAATAATAATAACGAGTTACACCAATATAGTATTTATAGACAATAGAATAAGTAAGATGAGTGAATACAAATATGTTTATTGTGGCATTTGATTTGTAATAAAACCTTTTCAAAGAAACCTATACTTTTTAATAAAAAAAAATAAAATTATATATATATATATATATATATTTCTTCCCTGTCACAGACCATGAAGAACCAGCCTACAAATCAAGTGTCATTGGGTCTGATCTACCTTGTTTCAGGTGGTTTGCCTCGGTCTATTATTTCTGGTAAAAGACCCATGAAAATTAAATACAGACTTCATATTTGCTTCAGCAGCTTGGCTCTCCATCATATCTGTGATATAGCAGCAATAAATCATTTTCAACTTTAATCTATTGTTATTGATGAATGTACTATTATTTGTCATCTAATATGCCGAAAATGATGATCAGTGAAATAGATCAACTTATTATTTTTTTCCTTTCCCATTCCAAGCACAGCATTGATGGATCATCTTCTGAAGTTGTTACTGCACTTTGTAATGCACTCTTCAACAATGACAGCTCAGTCTTATTCTTTCTTGTTTTTTTTCACATCATCTCACAGAAGTCAACTTGCAACAACACAGAAAGAGTCATAACTCATGTCTGTTTCTGTTTTTATCAGTGATGTTAAATGAATTTTTCTTACTGTTGAAATATTTCTTACCTGACCAAAATGACAAAATTTTTCAAAATTTTTAATAGATAGTTGCTTAGAGAGGTGGAAAATAAAAGTGACCTATTTAAATGTCTCATTCTTCTGATACAAAAATGTGAGCTTCTCTGCGGCAGTGGTTCAAGTAAAAATATGTATTGATTACCTTGTAAGGCTTGGGCACTTCTAGCGAAAATGCGATAGCCTTTCAAATCAGAGAAAATTAACAATCAAACTAGGAAAGTTGAAGAAATGAAAGATGATACATTGTTCAAGAATATTTGACCTAAATGGCATGTGATCAAGATCTTAATTAAAAATGTTTGCTGCTTTATTTATTTTGTATTTGAACAAATGACCGATTAAAGGATAACCGAGAAAAAAGGTTATAAGAAAATTCAAAGTTGAGTATCCATGCTAACTGTGTTTGCTATTAACATAACTATTATGGACCTAATTTTTATATTGAAACCAAAATATCTGTCAAAACCGTAATAAAATTGGACTTTTAAACTTTGAGGTCAACTTCACTTAAGTTTTACCAAAAACTTGAAGAGGAATGAGTAGGTATGTTTTTTTAATAATATTCTTATTGGCACTGCTACCTATACTCTTTAAATGAAAGTCCAGAACAAACATTTCATTTTGTATTTCTAAGCTAGCTGTTTGCATTCCTTTAAAGCCCTCCATTTTATTACTTTATTTATTAACTGTATCACCTATAGGTACGGGACCTATTATCCAGAATGCTCAATGCTGGGGTTCCATAACCTCAGTCATAACCCATAATTTCATGTAAATTTTAAAAAACCCGAATATGCTATTTTTCTTCCAATAGGGATTAATCTTAGTTTGGATAAAGTACAAGCTACTGTTTTATTATTACAGAGAAAAAGTTAATCATTTTTAAAAACTGGATTATTTGGATAAAATGGAGTTTATGGGAGATGACCTTTCTGTAACTGACAGCTTTCTGGATAATGGGTTTCCGGGTAATGGATCCCTATACCTGTATTTTGTGTCTCCACAAGTTCCTGTCTGCCCCCCCAGGGCCGAAACTAGGAGTAGGCAGAATAGGCACGTGCCTAGGGAGCAAAGCTTGGGGAGCTCCCGGCACATACCTTTAACTGTTGCCTACCCCAGTCTGGTCTGAAGAATCTTGCTCTTTGCGCGTATGTATGCGCACACATGAGGAGAGTGCCTGGTGGCACGGCCTGTCAACACGCTTACACTTACATGAGTGCGCTCACTTACATGCTCTCATATATGCGTGCACGGTGGAGGGGGGCGACATGGCCAGTCTGGCCCGACTCTGCTCCTCTTCCCACTCCTCTAAGAGCAATAGCTTGGTCGCACCTTCTACTACCATTGCTGTTTCTCACCTTAAATATTTCTGTTTGCTGCTCCTTTTGGACATTTCCATTTTCCATTTCATGTCATCCCTGAATTGCTCCAAAAATAATATTCCTTCAGTTTCTTTAAAAATAAACTCAAAGACTACTAACAATAACAATTGACCCAGGTATGTCACTCACAATGTAGTGATACCTTCTATAAACTGCAGCACTTGAATTTGTGTCTCACCCACTTAGACTGTAAGATCTAAGGGCCAGGTAACTCCTTCCACTTATCTCTTTAACATTAATGTAACTATTCTTTATATTTATTTGTGTTTATTATTGTATTGATCCCTGTTTATTCCACCAAATTATTGTTCTGCTGCACAGAACAATACACATACCCTATGTGCCATTAGTCTTAGGTTGGCCATAGATACCTAGATACAGTTGGACAGTTTAGCCAGTTTCACCCTCCAGTCCAACCATCTTGCCATGTATGCTGGGTCAGTAGGTCACTACAACCAATTATCCAGTGATAGTGATGGGCGAATTTATTCGGAAAAAATCGGCCACGAAAATTCACTGGCGAAAATTCCAAAAAACGGACGCCGGCGCAGTTTTGCAAATTTTTCGCATTACGCAAATTTTGCAAATCCGCCCATCACTATCCAGTGATCCTATTGGCTCACATGACTGGAAATTTTAAAAAATGCAATCAGGGTGTAATTGTGGTGCATCAGCAGATGAGGAAGTGAGGAGGATTTACAGCTGCAGTTTTGATCATTCGGGCTGTTGGCAAATGAATGGAACATTATGCAAATCAAAATTAGTCGAAAAAAATGTAAAAAGCTGTGTAAAATATTACATGGTGACGTTATTTTACATTGCTTCTAGCAGAAATTACTGTAAGAAAATACGCATAAACATGTTATGCTTTTTTTACACTGTCTTTTACATGGCAAAGCCTGGCAACGTGAGGTGTATTATCCCTCCTCTTTTTTACACAGCATAATATATGTGCCCCTAGAAGTTTGCCTAAACCTACACCAAATTTAAATCTACCAATTGATAAGCTGCACTCCTAGCTCAAGCACATAAATTCTCTTTATAATCAAGATGGCTGCATCATAAAAGATTTAAGTGAGAACTAACGGACATATTTAAAAAAAGGCACTGCACTTGAATTCAATCAAAATGCATAGTACACAAAAGGAATCCATTCTAATAAGTGAAGCTTTCAGCTTTTCAGCTTCTTTAATATAAATGAAACTGTCACTTGCCCTTTTTTACTTTATACTGTAGATAGAGAGGCTCTTGTTCAGTCTGAATCTTCATCTGTTCAATGTATGACAATAAGTTTTTGTAAACCCGTGATCCTTTTGATATCTCATAAACAGCAACATTCATTTTAATTTGTCACATTGCACCATATAACTTAATGTTACTAGCAGTCTTCTCAAGTAATCAGTTCTACATGGCAAACCTAAAAATTGCCCAAATGTTGTTTACTGCTCATGTATAATAAGTGATAAAAGGCATGATGAGTCAGATCATGCTGAGTTAATTTACTTTCTGATCTGTCTTTAAAATTTGCTGCAATAATTCATAATCATTTGACTTGATATTTGTCCTTACAAAACATGTTAATGCACAGAGCTACTTACGCAGGAGTTGTATCTGGCCAAACTGTCAGGTTTTATTTTATTTTTTGTGAAAATCTTTTACATGTTCATATGAAAATTAGGTAGAACACTGGTGAGTGCCATTGTAGCAATTCAATATGTATTTGAAATGATAGTGGCTACTGCCAGTGACTACCACCATCTAGTGTAAGAACTGCAAAACTGCAAATATATTGAGTGGGGGAACTATCTTTGAACATTTGACAACAGCTGGAGGCTCTCAGATGGAGGTCTTAAAAATATTTGGCCCTGCTCTTAGAAAGATGATATTAAGCATTGTCATTCCTTATAATATCCTGAGCTATTCACTCAAAATAGAAAAACTATTACAAAATACAGTATTTGGCTCAGATGACTCACTATGTCCAATCAAACTATATCATTCTATATCTATATCATTAGAGGATACATTATGCCTGACATGAGTAATACTTAGGGGCCAATTCACTAAGGGTCGAATATCGAGGGTTAATTAAACCTCGATATTCGACTTGGAATTAAAATCCTTCTACTTCGAATATCGAAGTCGAAGGATTTAGCGCAGATAGTTCGATCGAACGATCGAAGGATAATTCCTTTGATCAAACGATTCGAAGGATTTTAATCCAACGATCGAAGGAATATCCTTCGATCAAAAAAAGTTAGCCAAGCCTATGGGGACCTTCCCCATAAGCTAACATTCGGTAGCTTTTAGATGGCGAACTAGGGGGTCGAAGTTTTTTTTTAAAGAGACAGTACTTCGACTATTGAATAGTCAAACAATTTTTACTTTGAATCCTTCAATTTGAAGTCCTAGTCGTAGTCAAAGGTCGAAGTAGCCCATTCGATGGTCGGAGTAGCCCAAAAAAAACTTCGAAATTCTAAGTTTTTTACCTTCGAATCCTTCACTCGAAGTTAGTGAATCGGCCCCTTAGAGTTTTCTGAATAACTCAGCCTGCAACCTTGTGCCTTTATATGGCCATGAACCCCTCAGTGACTTCTGATATCCTTATAATTTACAGTTGGGGGTACATTGTCCCGCATAACATGAGTGATAATTCACCATGCAGCCTTGTGCCTTTATATCATCCCCTTAGTGACTAATATTCTTGGAATTTACAGTAGGGGGAACATTTCTCCTTATAATTTATGAGTGATACTCGGCAGTTCCCTGAATAACTCAGCCTGCAACATTGTGCCTTTATATGGTCATATAATTCCTTAGTAACTTCTAATATCCTTAGAATTTACAGTATGGGGTACATTATAGTACTGTACAAAACTGTATACAACAAATACAGTTCATGATTATATTTTTGAGTGACAGTCATAGTTCCCTGTATAATTCAGCTTGCTGCCTTGTGCCTTTATAGTATATGGTAAATGGTGACTAAAACCTTTAACATTTACATTAGAAGGTCTGTTATACTTTATAATACACTAGTGATACTCAGAGTTCCCAATATAACTCAGCCTACCCTATCAGAAGCTATGTTCCAATATCTTGCACTGATGAGATCTAACGAGATCAAACAGGCTGTCTGCAAGTTTGGATATATGGCTCTGAACCATTTGGCTGTCTCTGTGCTATAAAATCTGCAGTTCTGTGTGCATAGTTGGCCAAAGGTACATAAAAGAGCAATTTGCAAGTCTCTGCCCATAATACCTAATGTGAGGGTTAAACTCTCATGTGTATGGCATGGAGGCAAGTAAATACCTTCTGTTGTCAAAAACAAACAACTTGCCGTTTGCCTTTTTTTATGTATTTGAGTTCTAAAAGTACAATTTTGTTTTTCTCTTGATGTTTCCAGCTATTTTTTTCTACATCTTATAACACTGGAGTTTTACATATTTTCATTCTACATCTGACATCTCTGAGCCTGACATTATTAAGTTAGGCATGTGCTCCTGCCAAGCTCAGATAGCAGATATCTCCATGACAATGCTACAACTGCAGTCACTGATGCTTGGCATGGATGAAACCGCCAGTTAGCGCTATTGTTTTTCAGTTTCCAGTTTTCTTTTTTCTCTTTTTCCAACAAGAAAGGAAGAGAATAAAGGATGTAAGTTCCTCACAAAATTAAAGACTTTCCCAACAATCATAATAGCAAATAAAAAGACATTGGTAGATATTATTTTGACCATATACAAGTCTTACCTTCAGTGATTGGCAAATCTGACCCATTTTCTGACAAAAATTTAGAAATTATTTGACGCTCTGTAAATTATGGGGAAAAAAATGCCGAACAATTTTGCTCATCACTATTACCCTTTAGCCCTGGATTTACTGTTGGAGTACAGCGTAAAGCTTGAAATAGGAAAAAAGGGTAGGGAGTTACATAAATCTGAGATTTATTTTAACTGGAACTCTCGTGATCCCACCAAGTTTGCATTTCAGCATTCAGAACACCAAGCTGTCACTAAAAATATCTAGGTTTTCTACTGCCTAACCAAAACTGTCCTTGATACAGAGACCGTTTTGAGGCCTATGATCTGAGAAGGTCTCCGTAGAAAGAACATGTCTTTGGCATACTTCACTATGTTCCCGATATTGATGCACAAGCCCGGAAAGGTGTAATACTTTACAGAAAGTTGACAGGGTTTCAGGCAAACTGTAGTGTGTCTGAGCTTAACTTAAATGTTATAAGGTGGTCAACAGTAACATTTCTTATACTGTAGCTCCATATGTATAATAATTGATGTTCTAGTACTGTATTTATATGAAGGGATGTCCATTCTGTGCCCTCAACCTTCATTTTTCAGCTAATAGGTGTAATGAGAATCATTGCTAAAGTCAAAAATGTAATGAAGTCAGTTTTGATCTCCTTTGAATTTGTTGACTCTGCTTGACAAGCACAGATGTTAATTTACCTGGAGTGTGAAGAGTATGTGATTTCTCTGCTCCTCGCATTGTGTTTCCTTGGGCACGGTTACTCCTCTGCTACTCCTCTGTGTTTCCCCAGGGGCCAAAGTGAGTTTCAACCTTTTACACCTCACTAAATGTAACTCTGTCCCTTGTGGCTGGTCTCACTAACCTTAAACTAACCTGTTACTGGCCACAAAGGCCAGTATTTCACCTTTTAGGGCACCAGGAAATCAGTACAAGGCAAATGTTTGTCTTATTTTTTTTATTTTAATTATTTTGGAAAAAAGTGTCACTTGTGCGAATTAGTAAGATAACTGACCTCCCATCCATCAGTCTATAGTATTAATAAATTGATAAGTAAATTAATATATTGAAACTTCTATGTCATGACTAGTTACAGTCCCTTCAATACAACAACCCTTCTGTAAAGCTACAATTTGTGTACCTTATCTTACAAAATAATACAGGGCCAATGGCATTATAGGAATGTGTCCATTCTTTTGTTTTGCTGGAAAAAAACGTGTTCCTCTGGGAAAAAAACAAAGAAAACAATTCCATTAATTCCAAATACTTTTAACAGAAATTTCACCCTTTGTGTAAAATTTTCAGTAGTAAAATGGGCCAGTTTTTTTATCACTAGTAAACAGTCTTGTAAAAGAGCATTGGGCACATGCAAGTATGTTAAGTATGTACCACCAGGCTACTTGCTTCAAATAGTTTCTCAAGCTACTTCTTCCAAGACTTTGTAAATGAATCATGAAGTAAAAGGGGCATCCCTAGGAAATGGGTGTCCCACATGTTAGTTAGCATTTTTTCTGTTTTCAGAAGGCTTTATGTTGCATATCTTGCATGTGAAGGGCTTTTTGGCTCATTTTAGCCCTTCTCACCCTAACAAGGCTACATTCTCTGCCTCGCTTTTAGAGGGAAAACGGAGGATGTAACCTACTGTACATGCAGCAATGGGTTTTCTCTGAGGCATTGATAACATTGGAGATAAATCTGGCCCATCAGATGATTCAGTTTGTATAGGGGAACCTCTAATATGGATAATTGACTCCCCAATTAGCTTAAAAGGCTGGTCTGAATACAGTCTTTAGCATTGCCCTTAGGAGTAGATATGGTTCCAAAGCCTGGGCCCATTGAATTGTAAATTTGGGATAGGAACCAAGTGAACAACATCTAGCCAGAGTGAGGTCTATATGTCCTAAGAAGAGATGTAACAACACTCAGAAGAGCACAACTGAGCATTTATCAAATGTAAATTTGTTTCTATTTATGTTTTTGGTTGTTCATTGAAATGGTGTGCATTGAAGAAAATATAGCATCCGTTGATGTGTATAAAAGCAAAAGAAAAAAGTTATGTGCTCTTAACTATGAGAGGAAAATAGAGAAAAAACATTTCACCTTTCAAGTATAAATGCACAATGCAGCAATGTTTTCCTTGATTGAAGGGTGCAATGGATTCACCCCAGTTGACAATGATGATATGCAGATAATCTGTTTAAGCAAATGACAGTAAGAACATACTAATACAAACCTGCACTCTCAGATATGGGCATTATAAGAACTGTTATAAAAGAAAACAGCATTTAAATCCACTAGAACCTAATCTGGAAGTAAAATTAGTACCAGTTTCAAGTTACTGATACATAAGATATAATCAAAGTAGCCGCGGGAATCTTCATAATCTCACTTTACGCTGCCAGCTTGTTAATCAAGCACTTTCCAGTTTAGTTTAGATGTCAGCATCTTAATAGTAATAATCTGCATCTACCTACACTTCTCCAATAGCTGCAAAAATCATTTTACCAGCTCAATCAGATCTGCTCGAGTCCTGCAGCTTTTTCTACTTGTAACACCCCTTGAAGAAAATAAAAATCCAGTAATCTTCATATTAATGAAAGAATTCATGGGGTCTCGCCTCTCCGGAGAGTTAGAAATGCCGGATTATTTATGCGTGTCACTCCTTCAGCAATATAATGAGAATGGTGAGAGCTAATCAGTGTCAATATATTAAGTAGAATGGCCTTCAGGATGATGAAAGGTTTAACAAACGGCCAACTTTGCCATGGGTGGGGGCAGAACACTCTAGTTCACAATATTCTGCCTTGCAACAGTTCAGACTTCTAAATGATTGCCATGTTCAACACAGTTCTGTAGGAGCTTGATGCAAGTATATACAAACACTTCCAACTCCCATTCAAAGAAAACAACTTAGGGCATGTTTTTAAATAAGACTTTTTTCAATGGGTTTTGAGGAAGATTTTTCTGTTTTTTCAGATTTTTTCTATTTATAAAGCTTCAATATTTATGAAAAGAACTTAAACTGGAAAAGCTCTATCACATTAAGTTGAGGAAAACATTTGATCACCAAAAAATTACATTCATTTCCACATATTCACTTGTTAAAAAACTTTAAAAGGTCCATAGAAGCTCAGCAGGTTTTAAGTGCTGAATTAAAATGAATTTGTTATATATTAGAAAAAAATTAAATCCAGTTTTCATAAAACAATGGGTAATAAACTCATTACTGCTATTGAAATAGAAACTACAGTCAATGTACCCTTAATATTGCTTGAAAAAGTATTGCATTTTATATATTCGGGGAAACAGTGCTCATTTACATCCCAAAGCCACATTTGTGGTCATCCTAAATTTGATGCAGCATGCAGGATATGAACACAATCCAGCTAAGCCCCCCCACACACACACACACAATATTGTGGCAATGCACTCCCGGTGTGCCCGGAATGTGATCAAACTCGATGCACCCCTGGTAGTTAAATTACTGTTCTTTCTGCAAGTAAAGTGAGCCCAATTTTTATTGCACTTCATAATTTGTTCGGTGTACTATTGTATTAATATTGTGAACAAGAGCACAGTTTAAAAGGAACAGTGACTATATTGTATCAGAATAGTGTAATGTGTATGGATATAATAGGACATTGGGCAACTAAGAGTTTCTTAATGTTGCTACATACAGTATAATCTATGGTCACTGTAAGTGACCTCCATGGCCTATAGTGATATCATTTGAGTTAAATGGTCCGATCAAATGGGAGTCCATTTTGTGGCAGATCAAGTCATCATTTGACCTGGAAAAATTACTGGGTCTCAATATAGTTGATCAGTTCCACTTAGAAAGATACTTGTAGAATGGTTATCATGGTTTATTATTGCCCCTCACAATTACATTAATGCATATTATTAACAGATAGTGGTGGGGTCTTTTTCACATAGAGCAAAAGAACGAGATGTTCCGTAGAGCAGCAGTTAAACCCTTGCAAAAAATTAATTAAAGGGATCCTGTCATCGGAAAACATGTTTTTTTCAAAACACATCAGTTAATAGTGATACTCCATCAGAATTCTGCACTGAAATCCATTTCTCAAAAGAGCAGATTTTTTTATATTCAATTTTGAAATCTGACATGGGGCTAGACATTTTGTCAGTTTCCCAGCTAACCCCAGTCATGTGACTTGTGCCTGCACTTTAGGAAAGAAATGCTTTCTGGCTGGCTGCTGTTTTCCCTTCTCAATGTAACTGAATGTGTCTTAGTGGGACATGGGTTTTTATTATTGAGTGCTGTTCTTAGATCTACCAGGCAGCTCTTATCTTGTGTTAGGGAGCTGCTATCTGGTTACCTTCCCATTGTTCTTTTGTTTGGCTGCTGGGGGGGGGAAAGGGAGGGGGGTGATATCACTCTAACTTGCAGTAGAGCAGTAAAAAGTGATTGAAGTTTATCAGAGCACAAGTCACATGACTTGGGGCAGCTGGGAAATTGACAATATGTCTAGCCCCATGTCAGATTTCAAAATTGAATATAAATAGATCTGTTTGCGCTTTTGAGAAATGTATTTCAGTGCAGAATTCTGATGGAGCAGCACTATTAACTGATTCATTTTGAAAAAAAAAAATATTTTCCCATGACAGTATCCCTTTAAAAATATCTGTGTGTAGGGATCCATAGGATCAGTAAGCTCCTATGACTACACTCCCTACATTTCCTAGATGCTGGGCAGATGCCCATGTACATAATACATACTCCTACCTGGCCCTTAGGATTATGAGCACTTAATGTTTGTTTAGGGGTGAATCTTTCTTTTTGTCCTTCATTTGTTGACCCAGCTGGATGTGCTCTAGGGAGTCTGGGTTAAACTCGGTACACTGCCCTAAAGGGACATGTACCCCTTGTGAAATTCAGGGAGCAGGGACCATGCGAACGAGGCTTAGCCAGTGACACTGTAATTATTTTATATAGTCAGATCTAGATAGAATGAGCAGCCTGTGCTCCAACAAGTATTGATAGCAGGGATTAAAGTAAAGGGACCACTGTTTAAAGAACGATTCAAGCATATTCTTCTCACTGATCCATTTAGCTGTATGGGATTTGGACCACAAGGGGAATTTACAACCTAGAGGTGTACTTTAAATTCCCCTAGCTGTCTACACATGATGCCGCAGCATGCTGTCTGTGCTTGACTGTCCTGACAATCTACCATTTTGCACTACTTTGCCTCTGCGGATCTATGAGTAGTAAACCCTATGTATCAATGCCTTTGACAATAACCTAGTTCTTCCTGCATCCTCCAGCAACCTTATTCTATTTTTATGCACAGTAGCCTAAATGAGTTGCAATTCCACTACACTTCCCCTTCATAGTTCCACCTAGCACAGGCCCATTCCTGCATGTTAGTGTCAATTGTAACCCTTGCTCTGCAGTGTTCAGCTAGACTTAACCCATTATGGCTTAATATAGTCCAAAATAATGTTACATGTAGCGATGGGCGAATCTGTGCCATTTGGTTTGCCGAAAAATTCATGAAACTGCAAAAAAATTGTGAAATGCATTGAAGTTAATGGGTGTCAAAATAATTTTGACGCACGACAATTTTGACGTGCGAAAATTTTTTGACACGCGATTATTTTTTTGACACGGCAGATTTTTCACCAGTGTATTGTTGCCGCAGTTTCGCAAATTAATTTGCTTGCAACAAAATTTGGAAATTCGCCCCAAATTCGTATCTGCGTATTTATTCGCCCATCACTAGTTACATGTGTTTCTCACAGATTAATCTTTCTTAAAGTAACCCAACAGAACTCAGGTAGGAGATACTCAGTTGGTCATTGACTGATCTGGTCATTGCTCTTCCTGCCAAATTCTGAAGGTAATGCCTTCACTCTGTCTGACAGTTGTCACTTTCTGTACTTCGTAGCCCCAGCCAACACCTGTTGGTGCCGGTATCAGTACAAAGACCCTGGGTTATGCAAAGTTATAATATAAAAGAGCAAAATAAAAGAGCAAAATAATTTCAGTATATATATTATAGTACCTCCAATGTGCTACTGACATGTAGCGTCACATAAGCAGAGTGAAGTCAGTCTTGTACCTGGGTTTTCTTACTTTTAACTAATACAAGCTGTGATTAGCCCAATCCACAATCAATAGATCAATACTTTATGCGGGGGTATTTACTACAATGCAAGTTTTTCTCACTATAAAATTCTCAGGAAATCATACGCCTATTCATATCGGGCAGTTTTGTTTTCAGGATTGAACCCAAAAACTCAACTTCATCGAATATATTGGATTATCAAACGAAAAACCTGCGCAAAGAGACCAATACTATAGAGAATCATGAAGTTAAAAAATATGTTCCATTTGTTAAAGGGGCATCTGCTATTGACTTCTACATGGTTTTGTCAGGTTTAAGCTGGAGCATTTTGGATTTTTAGCACCTTCAGAGCAGAATAAATATCGAAAAATTTGAGTTATTTTTTCCTCTAAAAACATGGTATTTGCACTATTTTTATATACTCAGGGGTGAAAATCCACCAGTGTGACGTCATTTCATGACTTCGACGATTTACTAATGGGCGCGTAATGGTGTAAATTCGCTAGCAAAGGAGATAGACTGTAGCGCTACTTCGCACTCTGGTTGAATGGACGTAACTATGCAAATTCACATACCTCTTGCACCAGACTTCACCACCTCAGACCAGGCAAAGTGTAATAGAGTAGATAGTAGTGATGGGCGAATTTGCGCCGTTTCGGTTCGCCAAAAAATTCGCGAATTTCGCGCGAAATTCGCGAAACGGCGAAAAATTCGCGAAACGGCGCCGGCGTCTCGTTTTTGACGCCGGCGCCCGTTTTTGACGTCGGCACCCGTTTTTGGCGCCGGCGTCCATTTTTTCGAAAAAAAAAATTTTGACGCCGGCGAATTTTTGACGTGAATTTTCGCGGGAGTTTCGCGAATTTATTTGCTGCCGGCGAATCACGCAAATTCACCGCAAATTCGCGCCTGGCGAATAAATTCGCCCATCACTAGTAGATAGGAGTTCCAAAAAACGCTGGCGACTTTTCAATTTTTCAGGATGATAGGCTGCAAAAGATCGTAATTTTTTTAGGGTACTCGGCTTCCACCCTACATTTCCTTACATATGGCACATAAACTATACACTGGACACACGTGTAGGGCATTATAACAACTTTATTTTCTTTTATAAAGGTTCCCTGGGCTTGTGTAATGTAATGTATTTGATGCAAATTAGCCTGCGCTATAGCAACTTCGCTTTGCTTGCCGAATTAATGCTAGCAAAACTTCGCCATCGTTCAGCGCCCTGGACGCAACTTCGAATTTTAGTGGATTTTCGCCTGGCGAAGTGTGATGATGTCCGCATATCTGAAGTGCATCACAATTTTCTTCTGACTTATTATTTGTTTTTAGTATGTTTTCATTATATTTTTACAAATTTCATTTGTTCAAATAGCAAACCATTTCTGTGACACTTTGGTTTACATTGTGTATTAAAAATGTATGAGAATTGTTGCAAATTATCAATAACAAACTAATGTGAGCTGACTGGTTTTATTTGAAGAGTTTAATTAAACACTGCAGCTGTTTGTCTAGGTGTTGATTAAAATCTATGTAAATTACATTTATTCGAATCCCAATACTTATGTAAATGTCACTTGCCTTGATGTTCTACATTGCTATTATTAAAATGTAGCCAGGAGCTTGTCTTTTTCATAATTTTGTTGGATTGCCAGTATTTACAAAAATTGATGTTTTTCAGAATTGATTATGTTTGAAACAGTGAGTATGAATTAGGTAATGGAGATCAACTCAGCACAGGAATTAACCTTCTGACTTTAGACAGCTGAGTAATGTATATGAGGTAACAATTGTTTTCTATAGTTACCATTTTTCTCTCAACTACATTGTTTTAGCAATCATGAAGCTTTTTTCTACATCAGGTTTTTTTAGCTCCGTTTTAGGGTTTTAAAATTTGCTCATAACAATATTACAGACAAATAGAAACATTGCTGAAACCCTGCTATATTTTGAGGGGTACCTAAGGAAGCAAGTAAACTCGTCAGGTTGGTCCTACTCATCTCATAACGAGGTTTTGGGTAAATTGAAAGATAGATGTTACAGTCATCCTGCTATAGTTCCAGGGTTATCTAGGGCAGCAAATAATTTCTCATCGCATGGTTCATCCAAACTGGCCTTCAGACTGACCCCCCTCATTAAGGTTTAAGATATTTAGAAATGTGGGTGTTGTAGTCACCATGTTATCCCTGCAGTGGTTTCTAGGCAATTTCATCCCAAATTGTTTCAAAATTGGCCTTTAAACTCTCTCCATATGTGAAACACTCACCCTACTATAATTCCAAGGTATCCAGAGCAATACATCTGTGCACCTCACACTGGTTGTGTCAGAAGGCTTCATAAATTCCCAGTACAGCAGCGATTCTCAAATCTCATCCTAACTTACAAAGAACATAGTAAGTTAGGTTTAAAAAAGATACCCGTCTATCAAGTTCAACCTTAAGTCCATATATAACCTGCCTAACTTTTAGTTGATCCAGAGGAAGGCAACAAAAACATTTGAAGTCTCTCCAATTTGCCTCAGGGGGAAAAATCCTTCCTGACTCCAAGATGGAAATTGGACCAGTCCCTGGATCTACTTGTACTATGAGCTATCTTCCATAACCCTGTATTCCCTCACTTGCTAAAAAGCCATCCAACCTCTTCTTAAAACTATCTATCTAATCAGCCAGTACAACTCAGGTTGATAATTCCACATCTTTACAGCTCTCACTGTAAAGAACCACTTTTGAATATTCTTAGCTCTGGTGAAAATGTACCAGAAAATATTCAAAGCAACTATAACCTCCAAATCCATTTTCTTAAAGTACATTGTTTACAGGAAAAAATAAGTAATTTTTTTTTATTATAGTGTGTTTTTAAGTTAACGATTTCATTATATTAAAAAAGCAAGCAAACCCATAATAAGTTTCCTAACTTGCTTTCAAAACCAGAACTTTCTGTTGAATGTAGAAACACTAGATAGGATATGTAACTTTAAGAATCTGAACATTTGGTGGCACTTTTATTTGCCATAAAAAAGGCTCAAGTTCAAAATCTCTCTGATACAGAAAAGGCTTCATTAGATTAGTGTGTTCAAAGTGAAGCCCCTCAACAGAGGCTTTATATTCTTCAAACAACACTCAGATTTTTGATAAACACATAAAAAGCATGCCCTTCATAAGTGTTCCAAAGAAATTGGGTACAAGAAAGCCTACTAACAAGAGGCAACATAAAACACAGAGGAGTGAGAGAGCTTGAGACCCTCGAACTCCATCCTTAAAATAAGAATATTTACCGCAAGCAGAGCATTGAAGTAGAGTTGTTTAAGTTAACAGTTCAAAGAGTACTTTAAATAAATGATTAAGAACAAAGAGAAAGTTATTCTCTACAAATTTAACCACTTAGAAAGGAAAATGTTGTTGCAAGCAACGCAGGTCAGTCATCAAGAACGTAAGAAAAAAAAGAAGGACTTTTAAGTAGATCTTTGGAATTCCCACAATTCAAAAAGGTTTCAAAAGAAAAGGTTTTGCCAAATGCTTGTTTATTAAAAATTAGGGCATATACAAAAAAATATTTATTTATAGTAATTTATATATAAAAGATGCCTAAAAGATTTTTAAATGTATAATGTAATCTAAAGCAGGCACATAAAAACATAGGTTACAGATGTAAAGATTTCACTGTGTATAGCATTCAGCACTGCTAGTACCAGTATGATTTACAAGAGCCCATATTTCAATTAAAGTAAAAGCGTGAGTCACCAAAAGGCTCACTAGTGTTACTGTACCAAAGTTGAAAAAAATAAACAGACCAATTGCTGATGTGGTACAACAGAGAGCAGTATGACCAACAGTTTTATCAATAGAATTCCAGGGTTTTTGGTAAAAAGTGATGGGTGAATTTATTCGCCAGGAGCGAATTTGCGGGAAATTCCTGCGATTCGCTGCCAGCAAATAAATTAGTGAAACTGCTGTGAAAATGCGTCAGCGTAAAAAATAAATGGACACCATCGCCTGTTTTTTTTAGACGCCGGCGCATTTTTGCTGGCAAATGTGCGCGTTTCATGAATTTTTTCGACGTTTTTTTTTTCGGCAAAGCGAAACGCCCCAAATTTGACCCATCACTATTGGTAAATCTTACCTATGTAGCTAAGGTTGGTAGCAGACCTAGACAGTGTTAAAACAGGATATGCATCACCACGGGAAATACTGATAAAGGTTTTCAAGAAAAATGGTGGCATATTGCAACCCAGTTTAGGTGCAGGTGGATCAAGGTCAGATTGAGATTTTATTTTCTGCACCTACTCTCAAAAGTGTTACCCATATTGTTACCCAACCCCATATTGGCAAATGCATAGGGTCATTTGTTCAGATCAGAATGGAAAGGCTGATACGTCACCTCTTATGTGACCCTCTGACCCTAATAGAAGAGTGTAGTCTCCCCATCAGAATTTCTCCAATTTCTACAACTACTTGGCTGAACGTCCAGTGGAAATCTATAGATCCATCTGTAAATTCATTAAACGTGTAGTCAGTAGAAATAATGTTCTCTTCTTGGCTTTGAGACCCAATGGAACAACCTTGAGGTCTAATGGTGGTTGTGTTGCTGCAAATCACTCTAACCATTAATAACATTTTGTGAAAGGTATCTAACCCCCAAAAAAATAATCGGTGTAAACTAACTTAGAGTGCACGGGTGCTCAGGGAAGATTTAGTAAGTTCACATCAATTAATTGTTTGGGCTTAGATCCCCTTTAATTATCAGCGGAATGTTTATGTGGAACAAAAAAGTAGTATATGCTACAGAGCACCCTGCGGCCTGCTTTACACTTTAGTTTTCGGAAATGTTACTAACACATACAAAAGTCTAGTATATATGAAGTATGTACCTTTCATGGAAATATGTTTGTGTCATACTGTTGTTAAAGTTTTATAAAATATTTACTTCGATTTAAATCTGACGTTTTATTATTGAGAATATTATTCCTAAATACATCTTAATTATTATTGTGATTCCTATGGTTAAGAATATTAAAACTTGTTTTTTTACATCATACCAAGGGGCATCACTCTTAAACTTTAATGGAGAATTAACATTAATTTGTACAACATAGCATCATTTTAATAATGCAATGTACAAAATAGGGGTGTGGAAGCACTCTAAAGGCTAAGTAATAGTATATTTAAGTATAATGGAAGTGCTAGTTTTAATGCACATTCCCTGGGCCCCTGTCTCAAAAGTAAGTTTACAAAACAGGGGTTTTTAGTTACAAAGTTATGATCATAAAGTTGAAAAGCCACCATACCACGTCAAGGTAAACCCCACATGGCGGTCCCTAACTTGTTTGCCTTTCGGCCATAGTATAAAAAGTCTTACTGCATAGTAGCATTCAGTGTAATCAGTGTCTGTTGAACCTTGGTTTCAGTGAAAAGGATCTATCCTCCCCCGCCAGTATGCGGCTTTTAAGGGAAAGAAATTGTCCAACCAACGCCCATTTTTAAAAGTATAGGGCCCCATTAGTTTAAGGGGGGGTATGGGGTGCTATTAAAAGGGAATGTGCATTAAAACTAGTACTTCCATTATACTTAAATATACTATTACTTAGCCTTTAGAGTGCTTCCACACCCCTATTTTGTACATTGTATTGTTGCCAGAAGCTGTGGCTGAGCTTCATGTGGTTTTTAATAGCACCCCATACCCCCCCTTAAACTTATGGGGCCCTATACTTTTAAAAATGGGCGTTGGTTGGACAATTCCTCTCCCTTAAAAGCCGCATACTGGCGGGGGAGGATAGATCCTTTTCACTGAAACCAAGGTTCAACAGACACTGATTACACTGAATGCTACTATGCAGTAAGACTTTTTATACTATGGCCGAAAGGCAAACAAGTTAGGGACCGCCATGTGGGGTTTACCTTGACGTGGTATGGTGGCTTTTCAACTTTATGATCATAACTTTGTAACTAAAAACCCCTGTTTTGTAAACTTACTTTTGAGACAGGGGCCCAGGGAATGTGCATTAAAACTAGCACTTCCATTATACTTAAATATACTATTACTTAGCCTTTAGAGTGCTTCCACACCCCTATTTTGTTCATTTTAATAATGCTAGCTAATAAAATCTGTAGCTCCAGAGTTAGCAAATGAGATTTAAAAGGACAGTAGCATTTAAATGTTTTGGATTTTATTCTAAGACCCCACCCATTTACCATTCTGATACTGATTTCTACTGGGGACAGTGTTGTTGCTTGTCATGTTGAATTAGAACAAGCTGGTAATGGATGTTTGATTTAAAAATAAGTGGACTTTTCCCAGCTGCTTTGATTTTTCTCCAGTAGCTATGGTGGAGGACCCTGCCCTAATATGCTGTATGGCCTAAAGCATTGCTAATTGGAAAATTGCTGGGAATAACCAGAAGACCTGTCATCATATGGTATATGGCCTAAGAATTATGGAGTACTAATGGAATAAAAAGGGGGTCCAAAAAGTGAACATCATAACAGGAGAGGCCCAGGTGCACCACTCTGAGCCTTCAGTAAAGGGAGCAGATCAAACAGAAAATCTTATTAATCAGGCGCTCAAATAAGTCAATCTTCCCACCAATATAATATCAAGTGAAAAACTTTATTTGTTTAACAAGAAATGCATAGGGCTGCTTCTATGTACCACAAATCAAGTTTCTACTTGCTTTTATGTGCCTGGTGGGAACATTGCCTTATTTAAGGGCCTATTCTACAAAATTTCCAGGTATGGAAGTGCTGTAAATTTTTCAAAAAGTGTCTACACAGTTCTCCATGTCATAGCCCCGCCCCTCTATGGCACATCACATCCTCTTTACATCACACCCTGCCACCACTAAGTCACTGCCCCGCCCTGGGGCAGTCTGGAGGAAAGGTGCTAACCATAGCCCCCTCACAGGGCATACCTCCCAACTGTCCCTTTTTCGGAGGGACAGTCCCTCTTTTGACAGCTCAACCCGCAGTCCCTCATTTGTACTGGAAAGTCCCTCTTTTCTCTGCACTGAACAGCCAGAAAAAGAAACAAAGTTTCTCACTTAATTGGCTTTTAGCAGAGAGCCCAGAACAGCTAACAGGTGCAAATAAGGTACTTTGTAACAATTTTGAGACACAAAAAACAGTTTAGATAAGGAGAAATATTTTCAAACTTTCATAACCTGCCAAATTTTATAAAACAAACATAGTAATTAGGGGGTGTGGCCACAGAAAGGAGTGTGGTCAAAAAATTGCTGCGCTACGTGCGGAAAAGTTTTTTTGTCCCTCTTTTTACTTCCAAAATGTTGGGAGGTATGACAGGGTGAAAAGGACTGGATAGGCTGCAAATGGCACAGTAGCCTATCTACTTCCTGCTTCCTCCAGTGACGCCCACGACCCCGATCAGCGATCTGGCGACTCCCTCCAGCTCCTCCAGTCCTCCAGCCTTCAGGCACATGATCTGCAGCCTACACACCCGAGGTTAGTGTAATACATGCACACAAATACACAAACACACACATTTTACACTATGACACACTTACATTTACACTTACACACAATCACATACATTTTTGGAGGATTAGGGGAGTTTCACACATTCACAACACTCACACATATGTGCACACACAGGCACACAAGACACCATTTGCCTAGTGTATATACTCTTACGCAATTTTATATCTTTTTTATTTTCCTTACTGCATCATGTGTTGTTTTGCCTGAAAAAAATATTTTATTGGAATTGCAAATAGTGTATTCGTTAATTGCACTATGCAATACCTTTTGTACGTTATTTCGGTGATTCTATTTCAATTTCAGTAATTGTGGTGCATTTTAACCATTTTATTGCATTTTCAGCTTCGCGTAGGTGTTGGTCGCTTATTTCTGTCCATAAAATCTATTTGGCCAGTGTTAAATATTCAAATCTTGATTCTGACTGCTGATTACACTAGGCAGAAAAAAAGCATTGATTTTTGTGGTTTTGTTGGATTTTAGTGATTTTATACCATTTCGATTTGTTCTTTGTTACTTAATTTTGCCCATGGAAGTTTTGCCTGCTATTTATCCATTTGAGGGTCTCTGTGCACAACATAGTTTGGTAAATCTATGCATATTGGGCATCAACCTGTTTAGTAGACCCCTGAAATTCATGGTACGGTAAAAAATGTGGGGTATATAACAGCGTAAAATGCAAGCTTTGTGACGATTTTCAGAAAAAAAAAAGCATTATGTTTAGCATAGCTTTGCAATTTGCAGTAGAAAGATGTAATTACCTGTTTTAGATTCGTCAGAATGTGTACTTTCAGAAAATATATGTTTCTATAGGGTCTCCATACTGTTAGGGGGTCTCATGGCACATAATACACATACCGGGTGCTTATATTGTAGTAGCCAGAGTGTCATATTTAAAAAATGCATATGCACTATTTGGATTTGGGAGTCTCTGTATGCCACATAGTTTGGTAAATATATGCATATTGGGCATAAACGTGTTTAGTAGATCCCCTTGTTCATATGTAGGATGCTTTATTCTGGTAATAATACATGGATGATACGACTCAGTCGTTTGGAACAGAAAGGCATGGGTACCCATTTTAGATTCGGCAGAATGTGCAGTTTCCAAAAATATATGGTTTGGGGGTAAACATATATTTCTGTGTTTTTACCCCACAAAAAAAATGTAGTCAACGTGTTGATTTTTAATTAGCTGAAGTTACCCACAGGACAATTTGTATGCGCTAACTTTATTTTGGGGCCTCTAAATGCTAGATACTTTGGTAAACCTATGAACAATGGGCACTAAACTGTTTGGCGGAACCCTGGCAATTATATTTAGGGGGCTTTTTCTTGGTACCCATTATGACTAGTTTGGAGCAGAAAGGCACGGGTACCCATTTTAGATTCTGTAGAATGTGTACTTTCCAAAAATACACAGGCTCGACCTGTGCCCACTTCAGCAGCCAGCATAGGCCCCAGATAACTCAGATGCCTTTTTCATGCACAGTTGTTTTGCAGGAATCTACAGGCCCAACACAATGGTGCTTTATATTTCTACATTTCCAGTATCCCTACTGCTCTACATTGCACTGTATGTTTACTGACAATTGACAAAACAAGATTCTGGAACTTAAAGTGTTTAAGGAAATAACACTCAATACTAAGCAATATTTTTTTTCCTTTTTTTTTCTTCTAGGAAAAAACAAAATGCATAAAAAAATGTATAATTCTTTTTTTTTTTTGCAATATATCTCTTTATTAGTTTTCAAGTTTAACAAACAGCAAAAGCAGTATGCTCAAAAAAATACAGACAAACAAAAAGAAAGAAAAAAGAAAGGGTAAAAAAAAGAAAGGGGCTATGAGCTACTTACAGATCTTTTAACATCTAGTACCAACCAGAGACCATTTTTCCCAGGAAATATAAAATTTCCTAATCTTATTAGCTAGTGCCGCTATTTTCTCATATTGGTAATGTAACTCCACATTATTCACCATCTGTTGAATTGAAGGAATATTGGTACTTTTCCAGTTCCTGGTAATTATTTGTCTTGTCGCATAGATTATTTGATGGATAATTGTATGGTAAGGCTTTGATAATGTTAGAGGAATTAGTCCCAATGTAATAAGTTCTACAGTAATAGGTACTTGAACATTCCAAGTTGATTTGATAAATGATTCTAATTGTGACCAAAAAGATTTCAATTTTGGACAGTTCCACCAAATATGTAAAGGTCTCCATTGTGATGACATCCTCTCCAGCATCTATTTGAAATACTCTTATATATACGGTTTAACTTATTTGGTGTCATATACCAATCGTACAAAATTTTCCTTGATGTTTCCAAGTGGGTTATACATTTAGAAAATTCAGAGGGGTTGGAATATATCTGTTTCCATTCTGTTGCTGATAAATTCACATGTAGCCTCATGTTCTCCCATTTTTGAACAGTAGTAGTTTGTTTAATGTCTGTAAGAGGGGTTAGAGCTTTATACCACAACGAAATACCACCTCTTGCTGGAGTTAGAGTGGTTAACCATTCTTCCAAATAAGTCGATTTCCTTAGAGGTATTGAGTTCATTGCCCCCATAAGATGCCTGATCTGTAAATACAGATAAAATGTAGACTTCAGTAATTGTACTAAATTCTGCAACTCCTCAAATGATAGTAATTGGCGATTCTTTGTTAAGTAATGAATGGGGGCGAATCTGTATTGACCCCATGCGGTTAATCTTAAATTCGGAATGAGAAGTTCAAATGTCACTATTGGTGCCACTGGAAGGAAGACTATCAGTTTTTTTCTTATAATTTTGCCATGTATCACACGCATGAATTATTGTAGGTGCCACTTATTGATGATTAAGTACCTTTAACGGAGTTGGAGAACCTAGAATTTGTGGTAATAAAAATGGAGAAACCAAACCTTGTTCTATTTGCACCCATCTTTTTCCACAATCCAAAGTCACCCATGCCTTGATTTGTTCCAAACGAACAGCCTGATAGTACTTTATAATATTTGGGGCATTAATCCCACCCATACCCCTAGGCAATTGTAATATAGCTTGTGACACTCTAGGAATGTGATCTGACCACATAAATTGTGTAAACAATTTCTGTAGTTTAACCAAGTATGATTTAGAGATCTGTATAGGTATAGTTCTAAATATATACAATATTTTTGGTAGCGCCATCATTTTTAATACATGAACCCTTCCCAGCCAAGATAGATATTGTAATTTCCAAAAAAAATAAATAAATAAAAATTAAAGAGAAAGTGAAAAAAAAAACAACAAAAACCATTAAACATTATTTCAGATTCTGTATTGAATTGCAGGCATGGGTCCAGGTCATAATCAACATGCAGTTAATATACTGAACTTTAACCACATGAGGGTGCTCTGTGCTTGGGAATGCTTGTGCCTTCAGAGATTAACAGTTAGAAGAAGAACCACTGAAAACCTTTTTTTACTGTCTGAACATAAATTAACCATAAGAGCAATAAAAGTGTATTGTTATATTTATCGTACAGTATTATATATTTTTGTATGCTTACAGTACATTGACAGGATTCTACATTGTAGACTATGTACGAGTAGCTCATTGTGTAGATTTTCATATGCAGTATAATTGCTCTCTGCCATAATGCTTTGCTCATTCGGGATCAGTCTGACAATTCTCTGTGAATACATCCTTAGTGACAATAAATAACCAAGGTCAGCTCTGCAACATGGATTCATTCTAGCTTAGTCAATATTAAGCATAAGGTGCTCATGTAGGTGTCTTTCCTACTTTAAACTAATGGGCTCAAATGTTACTGCTCATTTTATTAATATTATTGTCATTAGTGATGAGCAAATCTGACAGATTTTACAAATTTTTGACAAAAGGGTCAGTTTTTGCCAAAAGAATTTAAGTCAATGGGTGTTTTTTTTTTTTTTTGCTCTACAATTTTTCACACTGTGCAACAGTTTTTGAACCACAAAGCTGACCTGTATTGGGCTAGTGGTTTCATACCCATATATGGAACCCTATAGGCAGAGTGCAGGGAGTTAGTTAACCATTTCCATTTAGCCATCATAATCAATGGAACTAGTGTATCAGACCTGAGCTATTTCTAAGGTAGTAATCCCTATAGGATAGATTTGGACTTCAGCACTGTAGTGAGTTGGCCAGCGTTTACACTGGATCTGGATTGTGGATTACCCATCAGCCCTGTGACACCTGCAGTGGATCTCCTCAGAATTTCAGGAATCCTTCTCCTACACTAACATTCCAAGCTCAGTGTGGATTGAAGTTGCCAGACTGCTTCCTGCATCTGCTTTGCCTCACAGGATTTATTTCTCTTCCATCACCACTGGGAGTTAGTAAGACTTTTACTTTCCAAACCCAGGGGTGCATTCATCTGGTTTAGGGTTGCCACCTTTCTGTTGCTCACGATTTGTGCAGGGGGCGTTGTTATGACATCACAGGTGCCAGTTAGTGACGTTGCGGGCAGGATGAGAGACATCACGGGGACGGGGCTATGACATGGCGATCAAGCGAGATCCTGCCCGGTTTCCCTTATTTGGAAAACCAGGCATACTGTCTTGACCCTGGCAGCCCTTCTGAAAATCAGGCTGTCCGGGTCAAATCCAGACAGGTGGTAACCCTAATCTGGCATTGCAACACATAACTCTAACTCTTGGTATAAATACTAATTCCTTGCAGACTATAGTGTGCATGGTCACCATTCTTAAAGTGACAGTGGACAATTTCCAAAAAAAGGGGGAACTCTTGTTTTATTGACTAAACTGAAACTTTTATTTTACTGTTCCTATTGCACTATAATATATTACAGGTCCTTCATATTGTGTGGTTTATTGTCTGTTAAATTTGGGTATAGTAATCACTTCTGCTTCAGTTCCCAGGGAGATATCTGGTTTTAGTCCTGGGTGGAGGCACTTAACCTATCAAAACCGCACAAATCTACCACTTAGTGGAGGTTTGGGATCTATACTGTTAGAGCCCCTGTGTGGCCCTAGATGGCCCTTGTGCCAAGAAAGGGTTACATTTGTTTGATGTAGGCCCTCTTACGGTCCACTGATGTTACACATATGCTGCCATAAGTATACTAGCGCTTATAGATCATGAAGGCCACTATGCTCAATCCAATGCACTTTGCATATCCTTCCTATCTTTCTTCAGCCTCTATAGTATCATAGTATCAAGCTATGGCAAATGGGGCAGGTGAAGAATGTCATTTGCGTTATTGGTTTGTAATTGTTTGCTTGATATCTCAGCCTGGTGTGATGTAAAACCTCTTATGATCCACTGATGGTACTTATATGTTGCTGTAAGGAGACTGGAGCTTACAGGCCACCTAACTACCAAATGGATGTTCCTATGATTGCATGGATTTTTTCTGTACTTTCAGTTTACACTCACAATTAATGATGAGAGATTTTTTTCTCCAGGCATTTGCCCAAATTTCTGAATTTCGCCATCTACGTTCTCGAAACTGCGGCAAAAATTTGCCACAAAAATTCTGCCGTGTCAAAAAAGTTATCAAAACAAAATTGTTGCAGAGACAAAAAAGCCACTGTAAGAAAAAATGCCCATTGACTCTAAAGGTAGTGGCAGACAAATCTTCTCGACTAATGCCTTCCCTGCCAGCAAGAATACGAATTGCTGGCGGGATGGCATACGAATCGCTTTGGATTTCCGAAGTCGCCCTAAGTTTCCTTGTGAGGCAACTTCGGGCGACTTCAGGAAGTGTGTGCCATCCCGCCTGGAAAAAGATGCAGTCCAAACTGAATACTTCATCTGCTGGAACTTTTTTCTTTCATTGTATATGGAACAAAAATGAAATAGTGCTGATGAATACATATTGCATATGTTTTAGGCTTGCTGAATCGACAGAGGGAGCTTATGATTGTTATAAAAAGTAATAGATTGGAAAATTGAATTTCAGGATTCATTGTGCTCGGATAATATAAGGAAAAAAAAACATTTTAATCTAAAATTTTGCGTTCCTACAGATAACAAAGGCAAGAGTCAGCAAAAGTGCAAATGACTGGCTTGGTATTTCAAATTTTATTCATAATACATTAGAAAGGTTGTTGTTTCTCTGAAGGTGACTGTACAAGCATGTTATTTGTCGTGTACAGCTCTCTTTTATTTCTGATTTTGCTTTGTTTAGAACAGCGAAGCCTGAAGGTCAGTTAGGGTGAGATTTGATGAAAACTCTCTTTTTATTATAGTTATACCTGAATGCCCAGCTTGAAGATTGGTTAGGGTGAGATTTGGGTATAACCAGTTTAATAATTTATGATCCTAGATATTCTTAGAGCTATAACTGAATGGCTGATACACAGAGGTTTTTCCTATATCTGTAATTATTTTTGAGCTATGGCCAAAATATCAAACAACCACTTGTTTAGCGTATTTTCCTACATCTGTAACTATAATAGGATATTAGACGAACCCTGACCCAAAAGTTGGACCTCCAAGGTGTTCTTGAAACAAATAAAAAATAACCACTTGTTTAAAGGGGTAGTTATAAGTAGTATTTTTTAAAATCTGTAACCCTATGATGACCATGAACAATGGTTGGACCTCTAAAGGGTCTTAAACAAAAAGGTTTGACTATCACTGGGAAGGAGTACTTACCTATATCAGGTACTACGTTTTAGATCTAGGTACTAGAACTACCTAAAAGGTTGCCCATTAAAGGGCATGTAAAGGCAAAAAAATAAAATCACATTTTTACTTTCTTTAATGAAAATGAAACCTATCTCCAATATATTTTAATTAAAAAATGTGTACCGTTTTTATAAGAAACTGACTGTATGCAGTAAAATTCTACCTTCGTTTACAGCTGTGGATAGGAATTGTCAGATGGTCCCTAACTGCTGAGCAGGGAAACAATCATACTTATGAACAGCAGGAGGAGCCCCCTCCTTACTTTCCAGTCATGCAGAACTCAAGCAGCTTTGTTTATGACGATCCCTAAGCAGCCCAGACCACACTGAGGATGTGCACAGTCTTAGTCTTGCAAAGATGTTTAACAAAGTTACAAGATGACAGCCCCCTGTAGCCACCTTTGAAAGCATAAATTATTTGTTTGATTAGGCTTGTGGTGCAGTAAGTTCATGTTTATATTTAGTATACAAAATACAGCATTTCTAGCCTTATTCTATTTTAGACTTTATATGCCCTTTAAGGGAGAGTGTTTGAACCAAAAAAAATCCAGCAACCACAATGTTAGAGTAATGACAATTAGGGTTTCATTTATCTGTTTATATATATTCTGAGCTGAGATAGACCTTGATCAAAGGTTGCTCCTACAAGGGTGGCTTGAACCAAAGAAGTCTGATAAGCATTTATTTAGAATGGCAATGAGGCATTTTCTATACTCCCAGCCTAGTGCTGCAGGGTGTGACTGTTTCTTTCTTACAGGATAAAAACCCAAAATGTAATTCTGTCTAATTAAAGAAGTAACTTCATTCTCTGCAATAATAAGAATTAGGGAAAGAGAAAGAAGACAATAAGGTACATAAGAAAACTCAGTAAAATCTTTATAGTACTCATTGGAAGCCCAAAAACAAAGCGGTAATTTTACAGTTCATAACCTAAATACAAAGGGGAAATGTTACTGTGATATTATAATTACATATGAATATATACAGTAGCAGTTGGCCTTTTTGGGGGCCTATATCTTTATAGCTGTCCTATATCTGTTTTCCTTTATTAAAATCAGCTGTGATCAAAATCGTGAAGTGGCTGAAAAATGTTCTAAATCTTGATACACGATCAACATAAGGTGAAACCAATTAACGTCTAATTTTAAATCCAAGGCAAAACAATCAAAGTAAACTAACAACTGCATTAAAATCTTTCTCTTAAACACTCAAAAAGCAATATTATTGATCCTGTTTCCTATTCTTATGGTTTAATTATGTTTATTTGGTTGTAAACTAAATGGATCATCAAGAAGTCAACATTAAAAAAGATTAGGCTCATAAAAATGATATGTTGATTTGCAAGTATAGCGTTGTAATAAATAAATATAAATTGACTGCAGTATTATGTTTTATAGATTAGCAGCAGAGGTTTTTAATTAAGCACAACATGAAAAAAAATCATTTATGATACAAATAATAATGCTGTAAAACACCATATAATCATAAAAATGATATATTTTGCCATGGTGCACTTTAAAATGGAAACTATTTAGAAGTTAAGTGGATTTATATGGTTGATGTAATTATGAATTAAAACATATAGTTAAAATGCATCAACATAAAATATTTTATTTCACCGTGGAATAGAGGCCATCTTTCTTTTTTATAGCCATTATTTCTTTCCATCTTCACTACGATCTTGCACTTTTGAAATATTGATAGTGAGTGTGGTGTAGATGCAATCAAACGGCATCCTCCATACAACTACAATAGGGGTTGCCTACTAACCCCTACAGCTGTACATAGTGTTAAGCTTGGATGATGCAGCCACATTCATACAGTACACATTTTCATGTACACACATTATGGTTGATGATGAGGTAGTACCAGTAGACTTAACTACTGCTGAAGAAGGGCAGGAAATTGTGCACACTGTGACAGACTGGGCATCCTAGCGCCCACCATCAGAGGACTGCTCTCACAACAGTTAGATGGAGACAGTGACAAATGGCATAGCATTTATATAGACTTAGCAGGTTATTTATTAAAGTCCAAATGCTAAAAAAAATTCAAGTTTTCAAAGCCAAATTTATAGTGGAAAAAAAAACCAAATTTTTTTAAAATTTATTATACCTCGAGGATCCAAAGGTTCAGAATCTGAAAATACTCGATCTTCAACCTGTTAAGGTCCTGTAGAAGTCAAAGGTCCTATTTGCAATTTGAAGATATTAAGGTCTGTGCTGGGTTTCGTAAAAAAATAAGAAAATTTCAGGCTTTCCCAGTGATTTCACGAAAAAATCCTGACTTTTCGGAAAATCAAATCAAAAAATTTGATATTTTCCCATGGCAATCCTAAAAAGTGAATTTTTTTCCCGATCCAATTTTTTTGTTTTTTAATGCTAAAAACATGAGAAAAAAAAATATTTTGAT
Source organism: Xenopus petersii (assembly GCA_038501925.1). Classification (NCBI taxonomy): domain Eukaryota; kingdom Metazoa; phylum Chordata; class Amphibia; order Anura; family Pipidae; genus Xenopus; species Xenopus petersii. Next base: position 61,938,152 of record CM076689.1, on the reverse strand, counting down.
AAATAACCTCCTTAATGTACAAATGGGAATTTTCTTACATTGGGCTTGGACCCACTAGGATAGCCTCCGGTTCCCTGGCAGGCGAGCCCAACTCTACTACCACTTACTGTACTACCACTTACTGTAAGTAAGGTTAATGAAGGCCTAGTGCTTATGTTTGATGTATATTTTAGGACAGTGGTTATGAATCTTTTTTTATCCAGACTTCACACACTTCAATCAGGCTTTAGTCATTACCCAAAGTTAAAATTAAAAGTCTACAGGTGTCTTCCTGCTCATGTAACTTAAGGCCTAATCTGTGAAAAACATTTACTTCTAAAATTATAATTAAAGTCTACAGGTGTCTACAGCAATTACTTTTAGTAATCAAGCTTCTGACCTAAGCCCTTTCTTCTGAAATTAAAAGTTACGTGTGTCTACAACAATTAATGCTGTATAATCAAAGGGGAGTAACAACAAATAGAATGCTGTTATGGCCCTGTATAAGGAGTAAGAAGTTCACTGGGTTTGTCTCACAGTTTAAGAAACAGTGTTCTAAGCTATTCTAGTTGTTTTGGGATTCTCCTAGGATCCTAATTGATTTAGAACTGGAGTGGAATGCAGCAGATGCTTGTTACTTCAGAATTTGGTTTTCAACATCACTTCTGTGTCATCACTAAATGAATGAATAACTATTGCAATTTACTGTAGGCACAAATTCTGTTTGATATCCTATTTCAAAGAATTTGGTGGTACAGGTATGGGACCTGTTATCCATAATTCTTGGGACCTGGGGTTTTCCCGATAAGGGGTCTTTCTGTAATTTGGATTTCCATACCTTAATTCAACTAAAATATCATATAAACATTAAATAAAACCAATAGGGGTGTTTTGCTTCCAGTAAGGAGGAATTATATCTTTGTTGGATCAAGTACAAGGTACTTTTTTATTATTACAGAGAAAAAGGAAATCATTTTTAAAAATCCAAATTTATTAATTAAAATGGAATATATTCGAGATGGCATTTCCGTAATTCAGAGCTTTCAGGATACTGGATACTATACATGTACTGTATGTATAGTACTGTATGTATAGGAGCAAATTTAAAAAGTATTAGAGTACATACTGTAAGTCATCATGGGTCATTTTTGACCACAACTGCTGGGTGAAAATAGCTACTTCTGATGCAATTTGCCATGTTGTTACACAGAAAGCAACAGTTTTTCTAAGGGGAACAACTTAGTCTGTTGCGTGAAAAGCCAAGCCAAATGCATGCACAGTAGCTAATAGCATGTTAATAGCTAATATGAAGGAATAAACAAATTCATGTCTTTTTAGCTGATTGTAGCCAATAAGCCTAACTTTTGCCCCCCCCCAGCAAAAAAAAGACTTTCCTTCTCCTTTAAAGGTGGGCATACACTGGGTGAGTCGGCAACTTATTGGCCCATATATGGGGCCCTCCGACGGGCTTCCAAGATCGATATCTGACCGAAAGCCGGCCAGATGTCGATCGCGGTCCCGTGATCTGACCGCCCAAAACCCTTTGCTATGATATGATTATTGGGCCCTAGGGCCCACGATCGGATCAGACAGATATTGCCCACCTCAAGGTGGGCATACAGTATTTGGTAAAGATCCGCTCATTTGGTGAAATCGCCAAACAAGCGGATCTCTCAGTATATGGCCACCTTAAGGGCTTACAATTGCTTTACAAAAGATCAAGACCTAACACTTATAAGGTCTAAAGGTGGCCATACATGTCCTTTAGACCAATTTGGCAGCTTATCTGTTTTTGTATGTAGCCCTCCGACAGGCCTCCCAGATCAAAATCTGCCCAAAATTCGGCCAGATCTCGATGATGCAGGCTTGATTTTTCTGTTGGACCATATTGGCTGATGCAGACCGACTTTTCATATCCCCTTCATTGTAATGTGATCACATTATCACAATCATGCCCACCCAAGTTGGGCCTGTTGAGGGAGAAATTTGCTTGTTTGGCGAAGTTGCCACAATCTTACAGCATACAGCCACTTAATTATCTGGGCAAATAACAATGAAGGGTTCACTGTTTGACAGTGAGACTAAGAACAGATGGGAAATCACTCCAAAATCTATAGTATATAAAGTACAGGGGTTAAGGTTTTTTGATCATTTACGAAATGATTAGTATGAAACGAAATCTGCATTACAAATGAGCTGTTAAAGTTTCTCTGTTTCTGCCATAACATCATTAGGCATAATTGTCACCTTGAAGAAATAATTCAGTTAGTAAATGTGTTTTCAACTAAAGTGCATCCTTTTGTGTGGTTAGAAATTCAAATCACAGTTTTTCCATTAACACAATTACAGTTTAGTCAACATTTTTTTTTTCATTAAGATCTAATTTTTCAGCAACATTTTATCATTATGATCTTTTCCTTCCTCAGAGTGCCTTTGTTGCCCCAGCCTATATAAGGGGCACTAATCAAGATGTATTCTCATCTTGACAGTGTGGTGATAAGCCATATGTTTCTCCTATATCCTTCTACAGGTTGTAAAGAACCTCTCTAGAGCTTGATCAAAAGGAAAGTCCTGGAGACCTAACCCATACTAGAGGTTGTGAACTGTTGCTTAATTTACTTAAGTCATTTAAGTGATGCAATTGCCATACATGGGATGATAAATTCTGTCGACTTGTTCCATCCCTGTATGGGGTCTGACGAAAATTAGCCATATATCACATAGTGTTGATGTAGTTCTGGTCAGATAACCCTCCTTAGCTCGAATGTATGATCCTTGCATTGGCCCGGGGCCTATCAGTCCTTGCCAAACAAGTGGATCTGGCAGCATATGGTCACCATAAAAGTGGTTTACTCACTGGTACACTCTGCGACAACACAAGCAGATTCACCAGAAGCTTCTGGGTTGTAAGTGTTGATCAGAGGAAGTGAATAAAGCAACAGTTTACAACCTTTATTCTGGTTAGGGGCTCCAGGTCTTTCCTCTTGATCAAGCACTATACATTTTCTTTTATCTCTGCTTCTCTCATGGGCTCTCTCCTAGTCCTCCATGTAAGGATGCTCTGCCAGTCAGCCAGTCAGTCTTGGCCCCCTAGAGCCTACTAGAGAACATGATTTCCAAGACCCACTCTCACAATGGTTTAGATCGGGAGTTGCCAACTTATTTTACCTATGAGCCACATTCAAATATTAAAAGAGTTAGGGAGCAGCACAAGCATGAAACTTCCCGTGGGTGCCAAATATGGGCCATGATTGACTATTTGGTAGTCACTATGTGGTCTGGCAGCCTACAGGAGGCTCTTTTTGGCAGTACAAAACTTGACAATACCAAAACTTGCCTCCAAGCCTCAAATTCAAAAAGAGCATCTGATTTGAGGCCCCTGGAAGAACATATTTAAGGGGTTGGTGGGCAAATTGTTGCTGACAAATCACTGGTTGGGGATCACTGGTTTATGTACATGGAACATGTGTAGGCTTATTGGGCAAAATAATGAGAATTTTCCCAGACTGAGGACAACTAGGTTGATCCCGCTTCTGTTCCACCTGTTTCCAGGATTGTTCAACCCAGCAACCCCCTACCTACCATACACTCTACCACATGTCACTGTGTAATGGCTTACAGAACCAGCTAACAGTTCTGCAGAGGATCTTGGGAGCAAACAGTAGTAGTAAACCTGTTAGCCCCACTCCAGCTCCCCATTAGGGATGCAAGAAATGCAGGTTGTCTCCACTGCCCAAACATCAGGGGCAATGAGCTAGGCACACTTACTGTAGCACATGTGTTTGTTTGTATATGTATTAATAGTGAGTAATGAGAGTGCTGTCATAATAAGAGGAAATTGTAATCACTTTCTAATGATTATATTGGGTAGCACAGTGGCACAATGGTTAGTGGGGTTGTTTCCTTCAGGGCACTGTCTGGCAGGACTTTGCATATTCTCCCTGTACTTGCATTTGCTACCTACCACACTCTAAATTAACACTGGTGTCTGTAATACGGACCTTAGATGGTAAGCTCCACTGGGGCAGGGAACAAGGTATTATCTCATGGAATATGTCTGCAATATATAAATTAAGTATAATATTAATCTATGATTTGGCCACATATTGTGTAAAATAGTAGATCATTATCTTGGGTGTTACTTGGTTCTAACTTATAGGAGCGCCCTTGTTCTTCTAACCCTACAACTGGTCCTTATAAAGCTACACTTTAGTTAAGCACTTAGTATAAAGACCATAAAATTATTTAAGCAGGAAAGTTTGCAAAAATTCCTCAGTTTCCATGGAAAGTTTACACAGCGTAAGAATGTTTCACCGACCCACACAGATGTCATTGTGCATGTGTTGGGGATTTTTTTTGCAGTTATCATCTGGTTAGAAATGACAGGCAATGTGTTTATACTTTATAGTGCCATAATGGGACATATGCCTGGCAACGCTGAGATTTCCATGAGCCCTTTTATTGCACAGCCACACGCAGGGCTCTTGCTTCCAATAATTAAACCTGCAGGCACCCAGCGAGTAACAGAAAAACCACAGCACAGTAAATGTGCCTCAGACATAACATCATGGTTAACATCATTAAAACAAAAGAAAGCAGCAGCAAATTGATTAGGTTTCCATTTTTTTCCATTATTTTTGCACCTGGTTATTCATTTTTATTAAAACAAGTTTGTAAGTTGGTCTTCACAGGTAGGACTTTATATTTTTCATGAAAAATTTATTTATTGCCCTTTTTTAATCCAGCTGGTTTGTGTCAGCACAATAACCATGACAAAGATATTAAATCTGTTTGCTAAGAATGAAGCAATATGGAACTGGTTTTCAGGTGGAATAAGAGGTTTTCGCCTTGGGTCCCAAATTCCAGATGAGGGCTCCTTAAGGTACAGGTTATTACAGTGAAACAATGGTTAACTTATTTAGTACTCATTTAGGGGTTTCTTTAATTTGTGGTTAAATTACAGCTGTCAACAACACATTGAAAGCTACTAATGGTATGCTGGGAATTTCAGACCAATAAATGATAGAAGAACACATAGATTTTCATAATCTTTTTTTTAATTTGACATTCTGCAGTTCTGTGGACCCTTGGCACCTTTATTTTACAAAGGGACTTTGTACTTCAGAAAAGAAAAATGGCAATGTGTTGCCAATCTAGTAAACCAAATTCAAACTATGAGTTAATGCTCCTCCATGCTTCCTCATAGGCCCAGACACCATGCACTGGAATTGAAATTCAGACATGTCCATTCATCTCTGATTAAGTAATGTATCAGTTCATTAGAAATTAATATATCACTTTGAGCAGTCAAATTAAATTCTTCCTATGTGTGTTGTAGTTCAACAACAACAGGCAATAATTCTATTAAAAAAATGTTTGTAGTATTGTACAAATGTAGTATTTCTGCCTGAAAACAAGGAAAATAGCATTTAACAAAAGTGTCAAAATCTTTAAGAAAACTCCAGCGCGTTTACCTCTTCTTCATATGATTTCAAAAATTTCAAATTTCACTAAAGAGGGGCATATTTACTAAAGCTTCCATATAGCACATGCTTTATATTAAAGGCGATAGCTGTGGATTTTAAGCATCCCTGTTCAATCACCATAGATTATAGAGAGAGAAAAGCACTGAAAACTCTTTAATATAAATGGTAGTTCTACACTAAATGGTGGTGTGTTGGAGGCCTCCTTAACGGAGAAATAAACCCCTCCGCAATAATAAAAGCCCTCACCTACTGCCCTAGATAGCCCCCCCCCCTTTCTGATTCTACTCCTCATAGTTTGTTACCCCTGAAAGTGCCCCTAACTCTTTACTCATATATCGGTGCAGAGTAAACACAGTGGAGCTCATGGGTGCCATCTTCTGGATCTTCCTATTCTTCTGTAATGGAGGGCCATATTGACGCATGTGCCGTTGGAGCAGTCTTCTGGTTTGTAGCAACTACACACTTGCCAAAAGTGTCGGAAATTGCTGAACAAAAGGAAGAGGACCCAAAGATTTCAGAAGTGGCCCTGATTAAGTGGCTACTAAAGCAAATAAACTACTGTCTTGCATAAAAATAGCATTAACATACTTTCCAATTATCCTATTTTCTGCAGGACAGTCCGGGTTTTGACAGCTCAGCCTGCAATCCCAGGTTTCTTACTTGAAATGTCCTGAGTTTCTCTTTGATCTCCTTCACTGACACGAAAAAGATACAACATTTCTGAAACTAAACTAAAATAAGAGGGTTTTTGGTATTGTGCAACTGCACTTAAATCGTTTGTCGTGTGTGTGTTTTGGTCAATTAATACCATTTTTTTTTTTTACTGGAGTGCCGTTCTTTCCTTTGGTCTTGAAACAATTAAAACCATGAGCTATCTAAGACCAAAAAAATCCCTGGAAATTAGAGTTTACTGACTTTGTTGTGGTTTAGATTAAATACATTTTTTACCATGCCACTTTGTTACATAAAATCCACTAGGTGGCAGTATATGGATCTATATTTGTACTCAAAGAGATTTTTAGGTAGTCAAATATAAACAAGACACAAAAGAAAATAAGGATTCACTGTTAAATACTCTATAATATGTCACAAATATTATTCTTGCATAGGATATAAATATCGCCAGGAGAAACTGCTAAAATACCATTTTATACTAGTAATATAGTGTTCTACAACTAAATTGTAAGTTCTGTGGGGCAGAAACCGAATTCCTCTTGAGACTTAATACTTAGCTCGAAATCTTAAATGAAAATGTATATTTAAATCATAATGTTGTATTGTTGTCTGTCTGTTCTATGATGAATCCATTGGTTTAATGTACAATAGCACTGTATTAATATAAAACTATAAATAAAAAGCAATTCTTTTATGCTCAACTTTAAGGATTTGATCTTGTCCCTGTATTTGAACTCATTCATATTCCTCTGTACAGACAAGTCTGCGGAAAAGGTAATTTTAAAAATCTTTATCTAAATGAAATGAAACTGATAATGGAAAGTAAATGGAAGAGTCTCTTTATCTGCTTCTGGCAAGTCCATTTCTTGCAGCTGAATGCAGGAACATTCATTGCTTGCTTGGATTGATGGGGATAGAAAAAAATCCATTTCCAACTCATCTTTTGGGAATATCACATGCCCTTAAAGTAATTTCAATGAGACCTTATTCTCTGTTTGCCTTAAAGGGATACTGTCATGGGAAAAAAATTTTTTTTCAAAATGAATTGATTAATAGTGCTGCTCCAGCAGAATTCTGCACTGAAATCCATTTCTCAAAAGAGCAAACAGATTTTTTTATATTCAATTTTGAAATCTGACATGGGGCTAGACATTTTGTCAATTTCCCAGCTGCCCCTGGTCATGTGACTTGTGCCTGCACTTTAGGAGAGAAATGCTTTCTGGCAGGCTGCTGTTTTTCCTTCTCAATGTAACTGAATGTGTCTCAGTGAGACATGGGTTTTTACTATTGAGTGTTGTCCTTAGATCTACCAGGCAGCTGTTATCTTGTGTTAGGGAGCTGTTATCTGGTTACCTTCTCATTGTTCTGTTGTTAGGATGCTGAGGAGAAAAGGGTGGGGGTGATATCACTCCAACTTGCAGTACAGCAGTAAAGAGTGATTGAAGTTTATCAGAGCACAAGTCACATGACTTGGGGCAGCTGAGAAATTGACAATGAACTTCAAAGTTGTCAACAGGAGTTCCCCATTTTGGTTCTTGTTAGGCCATCTTTGGATGTCAGTGGCATTGCACATGCTCAGTGTGCTCTGGGCTGCTGTTGAGAAGCCAAACTGAACCAAATTAAAATAATCAAGCAGAAAACAAGGTTTGTCTGTGATAAAAGATGATGCTAAAGAGCTGGCTATGAATCCATTCTGATGCAGCATTAGCTTTGTTTCATGTCTTTTATATTGTATATATACAGTAAATAGTAACCTGCATATTTCTTTGAAATAAATGATTGTATGGGATCTATTATCCAGAAAGTGTGGTCTTTGATAAACATTAAATAAAGCCAATAAGATTGGCCACCAATATGGATTAATTCAGTATAGTTATCCTTAAGTACAAGGTACTGTTTTATTATTACAGAGAAAATACATACAGTTCATTGTTCTGAACAGGCTTTGTGTGCTCTGGTTGAAACCTTACACTTGTGAAGGCAAAGCGAGTGTGGGAGCTGCTTAGCGAGTGTTGCATGTGATCGAAGTGTTGCATGTGAATTAAGTGTTAAGCAGCATTAAAAACCTTAAGGCGTTTAAAACCAAAAAGGCGTTGGTGAGGAATTACATTTGGGAGACTGTAAGTACCCAGTGTAAATATGAGTGGATTTGCTGGTATTACTCAGTGTGTGTCTTGTCACATGTATGTGGTGTTGGAGCAGCAGTTCCATGCAGTATTTACATGTGAGAGATGTCGGTGGGTTTTCATCTTGGAATCTGAGCTGCAGACTCTAAGGGGTGAACTTGCAGCACTGAGAGCATCGGCAAACGAGGGGAATGACAGGAGGCTCGCAGAGCAACCACTGGCAGGGGCTAGTGGAGCGGGGGGAGGAGAAGGGGCAGTGGAGGCTAATGAGGGAGGAAGGTTTGTGACAGTCAAGAGGGGAAGTAGGGGACAGAAGAGTAGGGGGGCTGGTCCACAGTTTGTCCAAAACAGCAAATTTGCCGTTTTGGCTGAAGATGCTGGGGAGGAAAACTCCGAACTGGCATGTATGGAGCAGGCTGACTCTCGGAGCACCCCGGGAGGCAGTGGCTCTAATACGGGTGGTGGGGGAAGTGCAAGGAAGGAAAGGCAGGTTCTAGTTATAGGGGATTCAATTATTAGAAAAGTGGATAGGGTAATCTGTCGCAAGGCCCCTACATGCCGAACAGTCTGCTGCTTGCCTGGTGCTAGGGTTCGGCATGTGGTGGAACGAGTGGACAGATTATTGGGAGGGGCTGGGGAAGACCCAGCGGTCTTGGTACACATAGGTACCAATGACAAAGTTAGAGGAGGTGGTGAAGTCCTCAAAAATGATTTTAAAAAACTAGGTTCAAAGCTGAGGGCGAGGACTTCCAAGGTAATTTTCTCAGAGATATTACCTGAGCCACGAGCAACGCTAAGGAGACAGCGGGAGCGTAGGGAGATTAATGCGTGGCTGAAAGATTGGTGTAGGGAGGAGGGTTTTGGGTTTTTGGAGAACTGGGCTGATTTTTCAGTCGGCTACAGGCTCTTTGCTAGGGATGGGCTGCACCTCAATGATGATGGGGCAGCTGTTTTGGGAGAGAAGATGGCTAGAGGGTTGGAGGAGATTTTAAACTAGGTGTGGGGGGGAGGGTTCAGTAAAAGATTCAGTGGTAGACAGGTTAGATGAGATAGTGGGCAAAGAAAGGGAAAATGGGGGAGGAGATTTGGCTGGGGATACTGTTAAGGAGAGGGAGGACCACATGTCATATGTTCAATATGGTGCCAGTATTAAATGTATGTTTACAAATGCAAGAAGTCTGGCTGGTAAAATGGGAGAGCTGGAGCTGCTGGTGATGGAAGGAAAATATGATGTGATTGGTGTGGCCGAAACATGGCTGAATGAGTTGCATGACTGGGCAGTAAATATCAGTGGCTATACTTTGTTTCGGAGTGACAGAGGCAATAGAAAAGGAGGAGGGGTATGTCTGTATGTTAGGCAGGATTTAAAAGCTCATATAAAGGAGGAGGTTATGTTAGAAAATGAGGGGGCAGAAGTCGTATGGGTGGAGTTCTTCACCAATTGTAAAGAATCCAGCAAATTAATTGTAGGCGTATGTTATAGACCCCCTAATGTAAGTGAGGAGGAAGAGACAAAGCTCCTAATGCAAATAGAAAAGGCTACTAATTTAGGTAAAGTATTGATAATGGGGGATTTTAATTACCCAGATATTGACTGGAGCAACGGTACTGCTAGATCAGTTAATGGGAACAAGTTTATAAACTTATTGCACGACAATTTTTTAGCACAGGTTGTTGAGGAGCCTACCAGAAAAAATGCTATTCTTGATGTAGTGATCTCAAATGACCCAGAACTTATAGCAAATGTGCAAGTCATTGAACCCCTGGGTAATAGTGACCATAAGGTTATATCTTTTAATGTCTGGTGCAAAAAACAAAAATATACTGGGGCAACAAAAACCATGAATTTTGCAAAAGCTAATTTTAGTGCCTTGAGGGCTGCCCTACAGAGCATTGATTGGGGCATTAGGTTTTCAGCTAAAAACACAGAACAGAAATGGTTGTCCTTTAAAATGATATTAAATCATTACTGTTCTCAATTTATTCCCTTAAGGACTAAACGTAGAAGCTCTAAGAATCATCCTGTGTGGCTTAATACAGAAGTAAAGAAGTTAATGGGAAAGAAGAGAAAGGCATTTAAAAACTACAAATCTGTAGGGACAGAAGCTGCATTTAATGAATATAAACACTGTAATAAATGTTGTAAATCAGCAATCTGGAAGGCTAAGAAAAGAAATGAAGAGTTAATTGTGGTGGAGGTGAAAACTAACCCTAAAAAGTTTTTTAAAGGAGAAGGAAAGGCTAAAATTAAGTAAGCTTTATCAGAAAGGTCTATATAAATACACCAGTAAACCCTCAAAGTAATGCTGCTCTGAGTCCTCTGTCAAAAGAAACACCACATTTCTTTGCTTTTATTGTGTACACATGGGCTTCTGTATCAGACTTCCTGTTTTCAGCTTAAACCTCCAGGGCACGGCCTTGAGCATGCTCAGTTTGCTCCTCTCCCCCTCCCTCCTCCCATCCCTACTGTAATCTGAGCTCAGAGCTGTTAGTAAGCAGGGAGAGACTCAGGCAGGAAGTGATGTCACACCAAGCATATATGGCAGCTTCTATCCTAAACAAACAGAGACAGTGTCTAGAGCTGTTTACTCAGGTATGGTAAAGCATTCTGCAGAATAAATATAGCATTCTAGCTTGCAATATTGTGGCTATTCTATTGGCAATAAACTGTCTTGGAGCTTTCCTTCTCCTTTAAATATATTAATAGTAAAAAGATGCAGGTTGAGAGTGTTGCTCCATTAAATAATGGTACCAGTATGGTTGTAACAGATACAGATAAGGCAAATGTGTTAAATCAGTTCTTTTCTTCAGTGTATACAATAGAGGAGTCTGGGTTCACAGGCTCACTTAATAACTGCACGAATGGTTCAGCTCAATCTAGTCAGTGGCTGACTCAGGATATGATTCAAAAAGCGTTAATACAAATTAATGTAAACAAGGCTCCAGGGCCTGATGGCATACACCCCCGGGTTCTAAGAGAGCTTAGTTCAGTTTTAGACCAGCCCTTATGTCTGATTTTCTCAGATTCACTGTCATCTGGTATGGTGCCTATGGATTGGAGAAAAGCTGATGTTATTCCAATATTTAAAAAGGGATTACGATCTCAGCCTGGCAATTATAGGCCAGTAAGCTTGACATCTGTGGTGGGCAAATTATTTGAAGGCTTCTTAAGGGATCACATTCAAAATTTTGTCCTAACGAATGGCATTATGAGCAACAATCAGCATGGCTTTATGAAGGATAGGTCATGTCAGACGAATTTGATTGCATTTTATGATGTGGTAAGTAAGATTCTGGATAGTGGGGGGGCAGTAGATGTGATCTATTTGGATTTCGCCAAAGCGTTTGATACTGTGCCCCACAAACGACTGCTTTCTAAACTAAGGTCTGTTGGGCTTAATGAAGTCGTTTGCACATGGATAGGAAACTGGCTACAGGATCGGGTACAGAGGGTAGTTGTAAATGGGACATTCTCTACTTGGAGTAAGGTTCTTAGTGGGGTCCCCCAGGGCTCAGTATTGGGTCCACTTTTATTTAACTTGTTCATTAATGACTTAGGGGAGGGTGTTGTAAGTAATGTATCAGTGTTTGCAGATGACACAAAATTATCCAGCCCAATTAATTCCATCCAGGATGTGGAATCCTTGCAACATGATCTTGACAAACTGGCAATCTGGGCAGCTAAGTGGCAAATGAGATTCAATGTTGATAAATGTAAAGTCATGCACCTGGGATGTAAAAATATCCAAGCCACTTATACCCTTAATGGGACTGCACTAGGCAAATCCATTATGGAAAAGGACCTTGGAGTCCTTGTAGATGATAAATTTGGCTGTAGCAAGCAATGCCAGTCAGCAGCATCAAGGGCAAATAAGGTCTTGAGCTGTATTAAAAGGGGCATAGAGTCAAGGGAGGAGGGGGTCATTCTTCCACTGTATAGAGCACTTGTAAGGCCCCATCTAGAATATGCCGTACAGTTTTGGTCTCCATCACTCAAACAGGACATTATTGTATTAGAGAGGGTACAGAGAAGGGCAACTAAGCTGGTAAAAGGTATTGAAAATCTTAGCTATGAGGAAAGACTGGCCAAATTGGGGATGTTCACGCTGGAGAAGAGGCGCTTAAGGGGTGATATGATGACTATGTATAAATATATAAGGGGATCATATAATAATATCTCTAATGCTTTATTTACCAGTAGGTCTTTCCAGCTGACACGAGGTCACCCATTCCGATTAGAAGAAAAGAGGTTCCGCCTAAATATTCGGAAGGGGTTTTTTACAGTGAGAGCTGTGAAGATGTGGAATTCTCTCCCTGAATCAGTTGTACAGGCTGATACATTAGATAGCTTTAAGAAGGGGTTGGATGGCTTTTTAGCAAGTAAGGGAATACAGGGTTATGGGAAATAGCTCATAGTCCAAGTTGATCCAGGGACTAGTCCGATTGCCATTTTGGAGTCAGGAAGGAATTTTTCCCCCTCTAAGGCAAATTGGAGAGGCTTCAGATGGGTTTTTTTGCCTTCCTCTGGATCAACTGGCAGATAGGTAGTTAATAAAAAAAAAAAAAAAAAGGTTGAACTCGATGGACATGTGTCTTTTTTCAACCTTACTTACTATGTTACTATGTATTGTACAAATTCAATCAAATGGTTGAAGTAGTAATTCTATAGTCAGAGGCACCTCAAGTAACTTCAGGCACATATTACCCTGTTTTGTATTCACAGCAGGTTTTTTTTTAAAAACAAATATGTTTTAATAAAAACCAAAAAATAATGTTCATTCCTGTGAAATCAGAAAAGGCTGCTTTACTGGCAGTGTGCAGGTATACTCTTTTATAGTAGCTCAGCTACTATTAGGGCAAAGTAACCACAGAAAATTCACTCACAATCTCACATCTGAAAATGCTGTTATTCAATGTATTGGTTTTTAAGGATCTATGGCTTAAAAAAAAATCACTGTTTCTTTAGTGTCTTAAATATGGTAACGTTAGTAGGGCAGTAAATGATGATAGCTGTAGTATGTACGAAATCAATTGCCTTTTCTCTGCATGTAATGATTAATAAATAGGCCCAGGTGGTTTGGCCAGGTCTTTATTAGTGTGTGGTGCTGACAAACTGCTGTAAATTTGCAAGTTGGGACCTTCTCCATCAGGTACATATCCTGCTCATGGTTCAAAAGCACTTGTTTAAACTTTATTAATTTCGCTACCCCCTTTCAGCACTTCTCCCATGATGTCACAATGAGCATTACAATGACAGGGCAGGCTGCAGAGGCATCTCTAAACACATAGGTGGACAGTCCTTTAGAGATAAGGGGACTGAAAAGGATTCAATTTGCATATTGATTAGGGCAGACGGAGAAAATGCATTTCAGTTTAATGCGAGCCAATTCAAGGTGAAAATCATGAAAATGAAAATCAGTGCAGAGCAATGTGTGAATGGATTTGCATGTCATAACCCAACTGCTGTTTATATTTTATATAGATTTGAATTAATTGATTTGCTCATCTCCAGTCAGAAATAGAAAGCACTTTATCCCACTGCCGTAGCCTCTCAGCAAAATATTACCTATATAGGTAAGTCCTGGGGGTATAAGTACATGTAAAATAATCACTTAAAGATAGGCTACCATTTTTTTTCCTTTTGAGAGCTAAACAGTAGCATTTCAGGTACACTCAGCTTAGCTCTCAAAGCGAACATGAATGATGGTTTTTCAAACTGTGAGGTTCATTTGCAAAAGCGGTGAGGCTTGATTGCGCTTCCTGTTCTCCAGATGGGGCATTTTTTAGTTTTGTATATTAAACTCATGTTGCCAAGTCATGATGTAATGAAAACAAAACGATTGCTGTAATAGAACAATATGTGGTGCTTTATTCTTAGGATAAGTATTTGCCAGGTGCCAGTGGTTCTCAGACATACAATAATCAGTTTATCAAATCAGAGGCATTTAACATATATTAGTGTAGTTTAAAAACTGCATGATCAAGATTCAATTCAACTGACGCCTATAGCGTATCTTAAAAGAAGTCATATTCTCTGCTGTGTTTCTTATATTTAAGGTCCCTATATTTTCTTCCACACAGAGGTACTGGTCCAACTACAATTACCTGGTGGAGCTCAGGACTGCTTGACTACCTGTCCCTAACTATTTTAGTTTAGCTACCCTGGTGCCTCCTCACTAAAGGCTAAATAGTGATTCACCCTTCTGTTTTATGAGGTGGATCCAAGAGAAAGTTTTAAACCCCTGTCCTGACTTACAAACAAGTTGGTACATAGACTGGCCTTAGACTGGATCTGACATTAGAAGCTACCTGAAGCCACAACTAATCTTTTAATTCAGACAAATCATTACCCTGTAAGGTTGGTTCCTCCTTGTTTTGTCACTGCACAGTGATTGGTAAACCTTTTCAGTTTAAACCCACCTTGAATGTCCTCCCATTGGATAGCCCCCCCCCCCTTAGCTGATGAATGAAAACATAGAAAAAATATGTGTCAGTCAATAAGACAAGGTTTCAAGTTTATCTAGATCTTACTGTAACTGACGTTCAAGCTAGTCTATAAGGTGTATCAAGGACAGCAAATGGCTGCTATTCCCAATTCTCACACTAACTGTCTTCAGTCTGAGCCCTCCCGCCACTGCTCTGATCACACTAAGGGAGTCCAGCACACAGTTTTGTGAACTACTTTTTTGCAGGGTATTACATATAATCACTTTCACTTCTTCTGTCCCACTAAAGCATACTAAGTAAGTTTTAAACATTTTGAACAATGCAATTTATAAACATGAAAGGATATATATAAACAGGAATGGATGTTGTGCCTTGTGTCCTGTTACCAGGTAGCCCAAACTCTAAGCATTCTAGTCTTTAGAAAACCTTCTCAATAGAGGTTGAATTTAGTGGATTTTTTTCTCACATTACTCTCCCCTGCTTTCCATAGTAACAAAGGGATGGATTGAACAAATGAGTCATGATAACCAAAGACTTCATTTACAGTACAAACATTGGCCCTGGCTCTCAGCCTTTTTTGCCTCTTTTTTAGTTTGTTTTTTAAGTCTAGCAGCTTAAAGAGTATTTATCCTTGACACCACCAAAGAATTTGCTCTTTAAGCAGAAGGCTACCATTTGTGGATCCTCATTGTTCTGAAAACGTGAAGCAGTTTTTAACTTAGCCCCTTTTCTTCTTAAGGGCACATCATTATCAAAATACAAAATGTGTGTTTGTGACAACAAGCAACCTAAAGTAAATCAGAGCTATGTTGGGTTGGAAAACAAAATGCTGAAGTCTGCACATATAGTCACTTTTGTGCTTGCATTGGGTGGCATCATGAAATGATTAGGTATCAGATTTTCATGTTTTAGCTGGGATTTCTTTATAACACACCAGAAATCTGTTGTTTACATTCATAATTATTAGGTGAGTGGTTGTTGTTCTGTATCTGTAGCCAGATAGTCCAACCTCTGGTCAGGGCTCATGACCAGGTTATAGATACAGGAAATTTCAGTGCATCAGCCATTCAGTCATGGTTCCAGAATATCTAGGATAGTAAATACATATTCTGACCAAATCTTACCCTAGCTGACCTTCAAACTAGGTGATCAGATGCAGGAGAAAAAGAGAATTATTCTCAAATCTCACGCTAATTGGCTTCAGGCTGAGCCCTGATCTGGTCATAACAAGGTTACAGATACAGGAATCATGAGTGTATCCACCATTCAGGCATAGCTCCAACATATCTAGGACATTAAATAAATAGTTTGACCAAATCTCACCCTACCCGATCTTCAGACTAGATACACATTGTAACTGGCCTTCAGGCTGAGCCCCCTTGGTCAGGGCCACAGCATTACAACCAATAAGGCATAGTTCCAAGAATATATAGAATAATATATAGTTTGTTTCAAATTTCACCCTAACTGACCTTCAAGCTGGACTTTTCAACTATATCTGAACAACAAATTCTTTACAAATCACATGTTGAGTGGCCTTCAGGTTAAGCCCACCCTGACACTGCTTTGGAAACCACTGACTTACGGTGCATGGAGTATTTTAAACACAATTGTCCTCTTGTTCCATAAGCCTTAGGACCCTCAGAAGAAACAACTGTAAATAAGTTATAAAATGTGTAATTGCAAGAAAACTGGAGATCATTACAAAAAGTTAACTGCTTCGCACTAAATAGATTTCCGTAAGACTATGAAGTGGCAAATGAAGTAGACACAAAATACCACTTTAGGCAGGCAAGAACCAGGGCCAGTTTTGGCCTGTGAATCAGTTCATGCAGTTATTGAATGAAGACATTATTTCCTTAGGAAAATGTTATAATATAAATCAGAAATGGAAGGAACAAACAATGAACACATATTAAAATAATTAAAAATTGATATTAAAATCATAATGTCATTACATAATAAGAATTACTTTATTTATACTCCTAATTCATTTGTGATATCAGTTTGTTTTGATGTTTTCTGTCATGAAGCCGATATGGAATGTTCTTTTTGTCTACTACTTGTGTCAACTGTCTTGTGTTTCCAATTTTCCAAGTTAAATCTTTCATTCTACTGAAACTAGTAACAATGTACATATAGTACATGATTGGAAACCCTCTTGGTTTAAGTTGCTATTCTATTATTATATAGCTTACTGAGAGATTCCTACTTTGTAAAGAGCATGGCAAGCCAGTAATGATCTTGTGTATGTTGGCCTTTCAGAGAACCTAACCTTAAGGACCCATCAAATACAAAAGTGCTTTCCCCATCCCAACTCAAACTTGGCTGGGCCTAAGTGCTCTCTCCCAATATGGTCCCCAGCATATTTTATTAGTGGATGCAAGGTTCACTGGATTTGCAGAAAATACAGACAGAGCTCCCTTTAGTAAGACATCTGAGGAAGGAGCTGTGCAATATAAGAGGCATATCATATAGCAAGCAGAGAAGACTGATTTTATTGGTAGGGAGCAACACTGCCCTCAAATAGACTGAGCACATATATTTTAGCAGAACTGCTCCCTGTCTAACAATGCACCCAAGGCTCCTGCATCTACTTCCAGCCCTGGTAACCACAGCTGGGAGTAGCAATTAAAAGACTGGCAGTGCAGGTAAGTGAGCAGTTAGCTGGCTATGTAGAAGGACAAACCACCAGTGGGGTCTTCTGAGAGCAACCAAGATTATTCCCAGTGAGCCAGTCTGACCCAATAGCAGGCCTACATTTCAGTTTGAACATAAATGCATCATGCATTTACACATCATAAGAATAGGCTGGAAACCCCAAAAAGTTGGGATTTTGTCAATACATAAAAGATGGTTAAATAGATCAGGTTCCAACAACTACACATTGCAATCAACATGTGCCTGCTTTCAATGTATAGAAAAGAAAACACTCTTGCTTTCTATGTATAATTTTTATTTTTTGGTCCTTTAAAACATTCTTCCTTTTTTAATTGAAAGTAGCAGGTGAAAATGAGAAAATCACTTTATAATTGGTGTAGTCAATGTAGATTTCAAAATACTTATAAAGGTAGATTAAGGCTAATATAGTAATGGGGCAAATCTTATGTCACTCAAATAACCCATAGGAATCAATCATCAATTAACTTTTAGTGACCAATTACAGTTGGGATGGAAACATCTGAATAGTTGCTAAGAGTTATACAATATTTATACAAGAGGCCAATAAACTGTCCTGTTAGAAGAGAGATGCCCAACACAGAAACTGTAGAGCATTACAATAAAAATTACTTTAAAAAAAATCAAATCAAATAATAAATTATTATTCATTAATTAACCAATATATATGACTTCAATTTTGTCACTCTTTCATGTATATACACACATGGAACAAGAAAAAAAACTTGCAGTTACCCATATGGACATTAGATGGCACTGAAAGCAGAAGTTTCATTTGATTTAAAACTCAAAACAACCTTGGAATTCATTTGGCATGTTTGAGTTCATATGTTAGGACATGTTTGTGCCATGGGAACAGAAGTAGGTGCACTATGGCAAAATTCAGGACAACTAAAACCTATTATGAATTTAATTTAAGCAATTTACTAAAGGTTCAGATACCAGATACATTATTTCTCCCCCATTAAAATAATAATTTGTTATGCATTCATGGTCTATATCTCAAATATACTATACTTTTTGCATCTGTATTTAATATACTGTATTTAATATATTTCATGGGCAAATTTGTAGTAGACATTACAGTCATTTATATGTGATACTTTTCAGGTAATATAACATCAGTCTTTTGATCCAGTTTCGGTTAGAATGAAAGCATGTGCTGTACCTTGTACAGAATATTGTTTATAATAAGGATTGTTTAGGTACATGACTATATTGTAGGAGTGACACTTAATCTTAAATTAGATTTATCTGCGGCCAGTGTTTTGGCAAAATATCCTTCAAGTTCTTCTATATTTATCTAATGTACACCCTATGTAAAAAATATCTTACAAGTACGGGATCCGTTATCTGGAAACCCGTTATTCAGAAATCTCTAAATTTTGGAATGGTTGTCTCCCATAGACTCCATTTTATCCAAATAATCCAACTTTTAAAAAATGATTTCCATTTTCTCTGTAATAATAAAACAGTAGCTTGTACTTGATCCAAACTAAGATATAATTAATCCTTATTGAGAGCAAAACCAGCCTATTGGGTTTATTTAATGTTTACATGATTTTCCAGTAGGCTAAAGGTATGAAGATCCAAATTACAGAAATATCCATTGTCCGGAAAAAAAACCCAGATCCTGAGCATTCTGGATAACAGGTCCCATACCTGTATTTTATTTTAGACAAAAGAATCCAATATTTCGGTCCTGTCTAGGACCTTTCTCAAGGACTGAAAGTGCCAAAACATTGGAATACTTTGTGCAATGTGTCTAAAATAAAGTTATATAGTTTTTACATAGGATATGATGGTATCACAACATTAAATTAAATTTGACCGTGAACTGGTGAGGCGTGAATAAATTCGGCAGGCATGGATTCACGGCAAACTTCTGCGTGTCACCACCAGTGAATAAATTCAACAGTTAAAAATCCACAACGTCAAGAAAAAATTGTTGCACGACAGAATTCTCACGCGCAAATAAAAATTGGCACGTGTCAAAGACACCCATTGACTTTAATGCATTTGGACAAAATAGACGTGCATAAATTGCCGTTCGCATCAGAATTGTCGCACATCAAAATGATTGTGATGCCTATTGACTTCAATGCGTTTCACAAATTTTCTAAGTTTTTGCGAATATTTCCACTGTTTCGCAAATTATTTGGTGAAATGGGACAGGTTTGTCCATCCCTACCATGAACCCCATCACAAATGTATTTTTGCCATTTGAGTGCAAACACTCTAAAGACTAATATAGTAATGGACTGTCTATCTTGTCTCCTTAATTGACAAGGACTTTGGATAACAGACCTTGTAACTCTAGGGAATGTCCGTCATTGTATGTGAAGTGCTTTTTTGTATACAAGGCATTTACTTGAAGGACGAGACCTTAATTTGCTTTTTATAGATCCTTGATAAGATTTCAGCACGAATATGTATTGCAAAATCTTCAACAACAATTGTTTCATACACAACAATTACCGTTCAGCAAGGCCACCTTTCCACGTCCCTTCCAAACGCACGCATAACTTCAATATTGTATAGTAGAAAAGGATAAGGCCAAAGGCAGAATAATTGCAATGTGCATTTAATGACACAACATGTTTCAGATATAACAACCAATCGATAAACGGTTGCAGTTATTCTGCCTTTGGCCTTATCCTTTTCTACTATACAATATTGGAGTATGTAGTGCAGTTTTGAGTACTAGAAGGATAAGGATATTAATATGCTGTAAAAAATACAGGGGTCAACAGCTAAACTGGTAAGGGGAATAAAACAAGTTATGAGAAAACACTATCAAAGTTGAAATATGTTTCACTGGAGAAAAGGATCTTGCAAGTGGTGCGGTGGGGACGCCCGCCACGCCGCTCCGTGTCCGGCACCATCTTGGTTCCTTAAGGGGCGTGCGTGCGCGCCTTCTTGTTATTTAAAGGCGCAGGCACGCTGGCGTGATGACGCCAGCGCGCAATGGCGCCAAATTTGAATGTATATAAGGCCTATTAAAGCTACAGGACCTTGCCCATGATAGGAATTGTTCCTGGTGCTTTCTGAGCTTTGTGCTACTAGTTATTCTGATTCCTGTTTTGACCCCTGCCTGGCTATTTGACGATCCTGACTTCTGAAATCCTGACCCTTGCCTGATTACCGACTTCGATTCTGTTAAACCCCTCTGATTGACTTCCTGGTTTGACCCTTGCCTGCCTGACTACGTTTAATCTCGGCCTGCCCCGACCCGGCCTGACTACTCTATTGTCTAACGCCTTGTACTACGATCTTCTGTCCATAGACTTTGCTCTACAGTCGTGCCCCTCTGCCTATCCAGAACCCTCATCTTGCACCTCTCGTTTAAGTCCAGGTGGCATCCAAGTAAGCCGAGGGCTCCTCCCGAGGCCCAAAGGCGGTCACACTACTGGTGAAGCACGAGCCGAGACCAGGGTGCCTGGTGTTTGTTCTGGTGTTGGGTGCCGACCGTTACACAAATAGTTGTTTTCAGATAAGAAAGGACATCCCTTCAGAATGGAAAAACTGAATCTCAGCTGGTTCTTCATGGTGAGAGCAGTGAGGTTTTGGACTGCCCTACTAGGGCCGTTGTGACAGCAGATTTCCTTATTGATTTAAAAGGAGCTTGTATGACTTCTTGGGTAAATATAGGCTACAATTAGTTTACTGTATCTATATTTAAGCATATATATTATGCAAGTATCTTTTGGGGAAATATGTATTATTAGATATATCTAAATTAGATACATATATAGTGCAAGTACCCTGCCTTAAACTGAAACTGCACTGTATTATTGTCTTTCAGAATTAAAGGCATTGAACATAAAACAATATAAAACGGTATCCAACCTATAAGGGGTCAGTATATGCACTGTGCCTATAACAGAGATTTATTAGCTGTCAAAATACTTAATTTGGGTAAGAATGAAGAGACCGTAGCTAGTTCCTTACCCAGGAGCAGTGAGGTGTGGAGTGGATACTCCCCCACAGGGCTCCACCACTCACTCATATGGTGCAATTAAAGATCAACTATAACACCTGCACATGGGTAATTTATTTCTTATACACTCTAGTGTTGGTTAGAGAGCCTGTGGCTAGAGACTACTGCCCTTCCTCCCATTTGCAGAAAGCAAGTCCTGACAACATGCTTAAAAGATACTGTATGAATATAATAAAACAGGTTAGAATTTGTTACTGGAAGATGCACAAACGAAATCACCACTGTACCTGTGCACAATTTTACTATATTTATCAATATACTTACTAAAAAAAATCTGGTGCAGGAAAAGACTCGATAAAATTGTGAAAAAAGTCATAATCATTCATCTTTCTTTTTTTTTTACATTCAGGGTTTGACGTTCTAATACTTTTGATTATCACCCGAAAACCACAAATGAATCGGATTATTGTACGAAACCCAGCACAGATCATGATATCTTTTAGTTGGAAATGGGACACCTGCCATTCACTTCCACATGATCTTGCCAGGTTTGAGATACAGTACTTTTTTATTTGGACCTTTAACAGCATCGGGGTTTAATAAATCACTAAAAAATATACAAAAATTGTGTTTTTCCAACACAGACCAGAAACAAATCAGAGTTTAGTAAATAACCCCTTTATTTGGGTTATTTTCTTTTTGTATGTCATGTCTGAATAAACATTTGTACAGTATTTCTTTGATCTTAAACAAGTTCTTTATTTTGTGAGGTTACCATGTATTTCCTTCCATTAGTGGTTTGTTCATCAAGTATTTAGAAACCAGAAGTGGAAGGAACCATAGTTCCAGTTTCATAACCTTTTAACATACTCAGAATACCCTATATTACAACACAACATAATAATATAAGATTAAGTAATTTTATGTAAAAAAAGTGGGCTAATTAAATATTTCTGAAATGACGTCCTAAACTGCCTTCTTCTGCCTCTCTTGCTGGTTTTATCTATAGCCTTCTTGTGTCTGTAAAAAACAAAGGTGGGTTCTATTGGGAAAAGATGTCAGTCTTCCATATTGCTATTAGTTATGAGTGAATTTTTCATGTCTCACTTTGTACACAAATTTGGAAAACCACAGGAAAATTTGCAAAACTGAACTGACTGGACTGAAGTCAATGGGTGTTTTTTTTCTACTGTGATTTTTTCCCACACAAAATACATTTGAATCTATGGGTATTTTGTCACTGTGTCTTTTTTCCATGGTGACTATTACCACGCACAGTACATTGGAGTCTAATACGTTTCATGCCTAAAATTCTTAAAATTAAATCTTATTGGCAGTTTCTCAAAAATATTCACTAATGGTCAAATGCAGAATTATGCTGTAAATCAATATTTCGCTCATCACTAATTGTTAACTGCCCCTACGGGTCCTCATACTTTTTTTTCTTTCTTGCTCTGGATCCCTAAAATTCAAAAAAAACCTTTCAATCTAACATTCCAACTTTCTCACTATGTTTTGATCTTAATGCTTTCTACTTGCTTAATTGCTTTCTAATTTGTTGGTGTCTCTTTCTTTCTCTCTGCCTGCTCTTGAATTTACATTGGTTTCTTGGTTTTGAATGGTAAATCTTCCACAGCCTAAATGGTTCTCTAGCATATTGTAATTTTAAAAATAAAAGAAGTAATTTTTTTTGGTAAAACCAACTTGGCAATGGCGGACCTGCAATTTAAGTCTAGGGAACTGGCAAGTTTTATGAATCTAAGCACTTGCAGACAAAAGAAAATTGATATATAGCATATTTGAGACATTCTTCAGACTTTTGAAGAACCAGCTCAAGAAGCCTTTGAGCTAAAAACTAACCAGGTGACATAGGGATCCAACTGCAAGCAAAAAAAAAAAAAAGAGGTCAAAATACAATGGGTTGAGTAGAATGAGAAGTGTATGCCTCTCAAATGACATTAACTAGGGCCTCTGTCAGTGACCCCATTCAGTGGCATTGGTCATATGTATGATGACCTGTTTTAACATAAACATTAATTAACTTTTTCTACACATGTAGCACCACTGGAGATCATTGGTCAATGGACAAGATTGAAATGAATAGATGAAAAATGCACACATGAAACCTAAAGCAGATCAAAGTAATCAGATGTAGAGATATGGTTCTAAAGGGGGGGGGTCATGTCTTGTATATCAATAAAATAAACTTTTTGTGAAGAACGTACCTGTTGGTCTAGTGGGGGGACGGCAGGGATGCCTGCCCCCCCTCAGTGGGGATGCCCGCCGTGTCGTAAGGTCTCTGTCAGGCCGCAGGCGCCTGTGTCTTAGGGCACGCGTGGCGCGTTCTTGTGAAGTTTAAAGGCGCAGACGCGCTGGTGTGATGACACCAGCACGCAATGGCGTGAAATTTGAACAGTATATAAGACTCATTGGGGGCTGTGAGACATTCCCCGTGATAGGATTTGTTTCCTGGTGCTGTTAGCTGTTGCTATTCTGTTTGAACCTGATTCTGATTACCTGTTTTGACCCCTGCCTGACTTTTGACGATTCTACATTCTGTATCCTGACCCATTGCCTGATTACTGACTTTGATTCTGCTTAACCCTTTGATTGACTACCTGGTTTGACCCTTGCCTGCCTGACTACGATTATTCTCTTCTTGCCCCGACCCGGCCTGATCTGACTACTCTAACGCCTTGTACCTTGACCTTCTGCCCAAGACTTTATTACAGTTGTGCCGCTCTGCCTATCTAGAACCTCTAGCCTTGCACCTCTCGTTTAAGTCCTGGTGGCATCCAAGTAGCTCCTCCCGAGGCCAAAGGTGGTCACACTACAGGTGAAGCACAAGCCGAGACCAGGGTGCTTGGCATTTGTTCTGGTGTTGGGTGCAAATGGCCTAGTTTTATCACCAATTATTATTTTGCCTGAGGTACATAGATAAATGTTGTCCTTAGCATGGGTGTCATCCTATTCATTTAAAGTGGACCTGTCACCCAGACATAAAAAGCTGTTTAATAAAAGTCATTTTCAAATTAAACATGAAATCCAAATTCTTTTTTTATTTAAGCATCCATAGCTTTTTTAAACTCATTTAAAAATTCCTGCTGTCAATCAAATATTGCCTGCCTTAGGCATAGAGGTGGGGCAGGCAATTACTTTCACTTTCCATTCAGCACTTCCTAGATGTCATTGCTCTCCCCACATTCCCCCTGATCTCTTTACCATTTAATTGTGTAATTTAATAGAATTTACTGTTATGGATGAACATGCTCAATTATACTTTAATTTTGGCATAAAAGCATTTCTGCAAGTCACATCAACACAAATCATGCTTGTACAATTTAAGTTTCTACTTTCTAATACATGTGTAACACCTATTTGGGCTGCATAGCACACAAATAGTTAAACTGTCCAGCTAGCAGTAGAAGCATGGGTTACACTGCAACTTACACAACAGGGTCAGGGCCTTCGCCATGTGAAAGTGTTCCCTCTATGGTGTAGTGCAACTACATCCCCCAGGCTACTGTGCATACAACAAAAGATAGGCGCCAGGAGGTTCTTGCAGTAAAACAGAAAACGGTTTATTTAACTATGCACAAGGCAAGTGACCACAGGTTTAGTACTCACGCAGGAGCTGAGGCAATAGCACATTTCTCACACAGAGCTGCAGGCATTAGGCATTTCTCACAGAGGAAAGGTCTCCATTAGGCATTTGCAGTATTCACACACATTCCCTCCTGGAAGTTGTCAGGAAAGCAGCTTCTACCCTACAGTCCCTCTTCACTGAGGTCCCTGACTGGAGGCAACACACAGAGCCTCTGGGAAGCTACTCCCTTACTGCAAATCCTTGTTGGAGCTTCAGCTGCTCTTTCTCTCTCACCTCTCTGCCTTTCTCTCCTAGAGAGACTATGACAAGTGTGCCCTAGTGTAACTATTCCTCATTCACGGGGTTACCTGGTCCCCAACTTCTTCTCCAAAGCACATGGGCCTTTCTGGGCCTAGCTGTACCCAGGCTCCCCTGAGCACACCCAGCTGGATCACCATCCACAGGCCAAAGAGGAAGTGGCCACTCCCTACACACACTATATAGCAGTGTAGCAGGGGAGTGTCATTATCTCCTGGCAGATCACTCTAAGAAAAAGGTGGGGGCCTTAAAGCTGCAGGACAGATTAACTCATAGGGGCCCCTACATATGTTTAACTGAAAGCATGTTTAATTGAAATAATTAGCAACAAACAACAAAAATAAGCCCCACAAACAAAACCCAGAACCACTGAACCCTCTGAATGGAAAGATATGGAAAAAAACATCAGCAGGATTGCACGTTTTTGTCGACTGACTAATTGCACTGGATGCCATTTAGAGTTTCACCAAATGCTGTGCATATTTTACATTGACTAAATAATTGTATCAGATCCAACTTGTTTCTCAGTAAAATATCAACTCTGATATGCGTTGCCCTGAAACAAAATAAAGAACGACTGCAGTATGTATTTTAAGTAACTGGTTGTGAGAACACAACATAAATATTTGCCATTTTAAAACGCTATGCAAAGTGCTCTAGATGGAAATCAATTTTTTTACCCACAATGCATTATTTCCCCCCAGAATTGTCATGTCACAATTTGTTTAAGAGAGAGAGAGAGAGCTCAGTAAGGAAAAGGGATTGGAGCTTCATGCTAGACAAGGAAGTAAAAACAAGAGCTGTCGTTGAGCTGGCTGTAATAGGGAAATGAAAAAAATTGAAAGCAGGGGAGAGGTATTTTATTCTGGGGGCTGTTTAGAGTAATTTTAGAGAGGGGGAAATGTAACCTAAGCCATCAAATGTGGTTATAAATGATGAAAATGTGTATTTTCTTGACAGTTAATTGTGTAAACCTGTTGATCTGAAAGATGTGTTTAAGGGCTCTTACACACGGCCGTTCCGACCTGCGCTCCCCTGCGTTCCGTTTTTTGGCGTTCAGCCGCAGGAGAGCGCAGGAATAGACGCAAGTAATTATTTGAAATGGGGCTGTACTCACTCAGGCGCGTGTAGGCGCCGAACGCAGGTTCAGACGCAACATGCTGCATTTTTCCTGCGTTCGGCGCCTACACGCGCCTGAGTGAGTACAGCCCCATTTCAAATAATTACTTGCGTCTATTCCTGCGCTCCCCTGCGGCTGAACGCCAAAAAACGGAACGCAGGGGAGCGCAGGTCGGAACGGCCGTGTAAAAGAGCCCTAAGGGGGGAAAATAATTATACAAAGTCAATGGAACATAAAACTTAAGAAATGAATGTTCATTGTAATGTCATTTCTGAGCAGTGATTTCTCACAGGTCATGGTCACTAACAACAACGTACCTGCCCTCTAGAGATGATATTACAGCTATCTGTTTATTGATGTAGTAATAATTTACTGGGCAAATAAGTACATTCTTTTTTTCCTCTATATAATGGGAAGGCTGAAGATGTATGTTACTACTCCAGCATTTTAATAAAGCCTCTCTGCATGATATACATACCTTACTCATTCTTTTCTATACAAACAGCACATGTTATATACTATATAGCATTAGTAAAATTGTATCCATCATTGATTAAGCTTCAGTAATTTAATGTCGTTTTCAGCTATTATATTTGTTTACAAGTGGCCGACTGTAGGTTTAATTTATTTAAAGATGCACCAGGGTCAATTGAAGCATGTAGTTCATTTAATGCTAAGATAATTATTATCACAATTACTCAGTTGCAGCAACAAAGAACATGAAGTCAGATATACACAAGACAGGTACAGTATATAGTAGATGAGATTCACTTTAATAAATGTAAAATTATATACACTGCAATTGGAGATGCAGTCTCTCTTATCTCTGAATTATTGATATGTTCAATTCATACACTTGTAGGATGGAAAAATGTTTTGCTCACTTTTTCTTTAAATAGTCCCCATAAGGATTAATCCAGCCAAGGGCTAGGAGTGTTCAGAGATGGAAGGAGTAGCTGTCACCATTTCCACTTTGGAGTTCCCTAGCAGTGCAGTAATTGGCCTGTGATGTCAGGTGTCCCTAGTCTTTATGGGAAGTACCATATTGTTCTGTATCTTCAGACCCCACTTTCTGGAGGTTCAGGGTCCGGGTCTGTGGACCAAGGTATGGCCTGTCATATAAATAGCACTTAATAAATACATGTTATTAATAATACTGTAGTAATAGTACAAAAATAGTGTCATGTTTAAAAAATTATAAATTCACATAAGCAGTGGTAATTCTTGAACTATACTTTTACTTTTAAGACCTCGATATATAAGATAAAGGAGTAGTATTGGCTTCCTGTACTCAAATGGGACATTTCTCAAATAGAGATCAGAAAAAAGTAACATTGAGAAGACAATGCTGTTATCATTATGTGTAGATGCTGTGGTAGAGTAACTAAAGCAACGAGGGAAATTGTGTGTTTTCCTTTTAAGTTCTCCTTAGTGGGAGATGTAGGCACCAGGAAGGGTGTTCATAAAGAGAGAATAGGTTCTCTGTTTAAAGGCTTTGGCGGCCAGGTCCTGGAAGCTGGAGTATTCTGGAAAGAACAGGCAAGCAGTCTCGGACTGGGACACAAGGGGCCCACCCAAAAACCTTAGACTAGGGGCCCACTGTCAGTACTATTATTCTTCCTCTCCTCACTCAACCTCTACTCTCCTAGTCTCTTTTCTTTACATATTATAATCGTAATAATTATAATTATTCCATCTATTTAGCCTCTTTTTCTCATAGAAATAGGGAATGACCATGAAATAAGACAAATGTCAGCACAAGGGCCCACTGACAACTGGGCCCACCGGGACTTTTCCTGGTATCCCGGTGGGCCAGTCCGACACTGCAGGCAAGCCAGGTACTCTGATCCAGAAGTCCAGCTCATGGATTAGAAGGCTGACCTGTGGAAAGGTATTTAGTTCTAGTGGGCCTGTTAGGAATCTCCCTCTCAGAGCAGGACACAGAGCAGGAAGGACACCTGCCTGTTTGAGGAACTCCCAGAGGGGCTGGGGGTGCCATTTGCCACTGCAAGGTGCAGAGAGAGCCGAGACCTAGTGACACAGAGTCTGTCTGAGAAAAGCCAGGAGGCTGAGCAATCCCCCAGGAGAACACTGAGTACAGGGGTGACCCCCAACTTATGTGTTTGCTTACTGGTAGTCCACAAGGGGCCCAGTGTAGTAAGGGAAGGCTTCATGTGTAAAGGTAGAGTCCAGTGAGCAGGAGTTATTTTTATGATTTGTTATGTATCCTGAAATGGTCACCCCTGTATGTAAATAAAATGTCTTAAAGAGAAGAAAAGTGTCTGTTGTGGATACCGCAGCTTACAATACATAAAGGAGAAAATACACTGGAGTCTTAGGGTCTGGCCACATGGGCAGATTCGGGGAGATTAGTCGACAAATCTCCTCTTCTTTGCGGTGACTAATCTCCCCAATCTGTCTTCACCTGCCTTCCACCACCTAAAATAAAAATCGCCTGGGGGCAGGCACACGGACCACTTCGTTTTCCGAAGTCACCCGTAATTGCCTCACAAGGAAACTTCGCGCAACTTTTTAGCCGGTGGAAGGCAGGGGAAGGCAGATCAGGGAGATTAGTTGCAGTGAAGAAGAGGAGATTTGTTGCCTGGCGACTAGGGATGTAGCGAACGTCGGAAAAAAAGTTCGCGAACATATTCGCGAACTTGCGCAAAATTGCGAGCGGTTCGCGAACGGTTCGCGAACCCCATAGACTTCAATGGGAAGGCGAACTTTAACATCTACAAAAGACATTTCTGGCCAGAAAAATGATTTTAAAGTTGTTTAAAGGGTGCAACGACCTGGACAGTGGCATGCCAGAGGGGGATCAAGGGCAAAAATGTATCTGAAAAATCTGCCTGTGTGTGCTTGGAAGAGATAGTGTAGGGCGAGAGCTGTTAGTGATTTCAGGGACAGATGATAGTAAGTTTGCTGGCTAGTAATCTGCTTGATACTGCTCTGTATTGGAACAAAAAAATAAATAAAAGCAGTCCTTACAAGGACTACTGTTATTGCAGCAGTCAGCAGATGAGATCAGAAGCAGGACAGCTGCCCACTGCAGCTACATACAGAGCACTGCAGTAGAAGGTAGATTACTAGCCAGCAAAGCTACCTAAGCTTAAATGTCCCTCAAACCCCTGCAGACTTCTGTCCCTCCAATAACAGAGCAGTATCAAAACGATTACTAGCCAGCAAACTTTCAACTGTCCCTGAAATCACTAACAGGCAGCAGCTCTCTCCCTACACTATCTCTTCAGCACACACAGGCAGAGTGAAAAAAAGCTGCAGGGCTTCGGTTTTTATAGGGAAGGGGAGTGGTCCAAGGGAGAGCTTCCTGATTGGCTGCCATGTACCTGCTGGTCTGGGGTGAGAGGGCAAAAAAAAGCGCCAACAATGGCGAACCCAAAATGGCGAACGTCGCGCGACGTTCGCGAACTTCCGGCGAGCGCGAACACCCGATGTTCGCGCGAACAAGTTCGCCGGCGAACAGTTCGCGACATCTCTACTGGCGACTAATCTCCACAAATCTGCCCGTGTGGCAAGACCCTTAATAAAACAAGAAACAAGGTTTCATCCCAGGGGTATTTCACAGTGAGTTGTGAAATGTTCTCCTTAAAACAGCTGTAAGGCAGATACATTAGATAATTTCAAGAAAGACATAAGGCATGTCTATTTAGAAAGTATAAGGTTACTGTTAATCTAGGACAGTGATCCCTAACCAGTAGCTTGTGAGCAACATGTCACTCTCCAACCCCTTGGATGTTGCTCCCAGTGGCCTCAAAGCAGGTGCTTATTTTTGAATTCCAGACTTTGAGGCAAGTTTTGGTTGCATTATTATTATTAACATGTATTTATATAGCGCCAACATATTGCGCAGCACTGTAAAGTAAATGTGATTATACAACTACATCACACGAATTACATATATAGAATATATGGAGTAACAAACGTCACAATCAATACAGGTACAAAAAGGTGAGGAAGGCCCTATGCATATGCATACAGTCTAAAGGGGAGGGAGTAATACACAAGGTGTGGGAGTGGGCAAGATCGAAGTAAGTGGTGAGAAATGTGGTATTGTATGTGGTGTTGCATTTGGTAGTTAAGCGGAGTGAGGGTAGGCTTCTCGAAAGAAGTGAGTTTTCAGAGATTTTTTGAAAGTAGAAAGGTTGGGAGAAAGTCGGACAGACCGTGGGAGAGCGTTCCAGAGGAGGGGTGCAGCCCTTGCAAAGTCTTGAATGCGAGCATGTGAGGAGGTAATGAGAGAAGAGTTGAGTAGGAGGTCAGTAGAGGAGCGTAGTAAGCGAGTGGGTGAGTATATAGAGATGAGTTCAGAGATGTAGGGTGGAGCAGAGTTGTGAAGTGCTTTGAAAGTCAGTGTCATTAATTTGAATTTGATTCTGAAAGGTAACGGAAGCCAGTGCAGGGATTGACAGAATGGCGAGGCAGAGGAGGAGCGGTTGCTGAGGTGTATGAGCCTCGCAGCAGTGTTCATTATGGACTGGAGAGGTGACAGTCTCTGGAGGGGGAGGCCAATTAAAAGCGAGTTACAGTAGTCTAGACGCGATATGATGAGAGAGTGAATAAGAATTTTGGCAGCATCTTGGGTGATAAATGATCGTATTTTGGATATGTTCTTTAGGTGGAAGTGACATGATTTGATAAGTGACTGGATATGAGGAGTGAATGACAGGGCACAATCTAGGATAACCCCAAGGCACCGGGCCTGGGGAGAGGGGGTGATAGTGGAATTGTTAACTATGATGGATACTTCGGGGATGCTACTGGTGTTATTTGGAGGAAAGAGAACCATTTCAGTTTTGGAGAGGTTTAATTTAAGGTAGCGTTGCGACATCCAGGTAGAGATAGCGGACAGGCAGGAGGAGACGCGAGTTAGGAGTTCTGGGTTGAGATCAGGAGATGAGAGATAGATCTGAGTATCGTCAGCATAGAGGTGGTAGTGGAAACCGTACGAATTTATTAATTTGCCAAGGGAGGAAGTGTAGAGGGAGAATAGTAATGGTCCTAGGACAGAGCCTTGAGGAACTCCAACAGAAAGAGGTAGGGGAGAAGATGATACTCCATTGTAGGAGACACTGAAGGAACGATTGGTGATGTAAGAAGAGAACCAGGACAGGGCTGTGTCACGAAGGCCAAGCGACTGGAGGGACTGGAGGAGGAGAGGGTGATCTACAGTGTCAAATGCGGCTGAGAGATCAAGCAGTATTAGTAGTGAGAAATGATTGTTGGCTTTTGCGGTTAAAAGGTCATTAGTTAGTCGAGTCAGGGCAGTTTCTGTGGAGTGTTGTGGCTTAAAACCAGATTGTAGGGGGTCTAGCAGGTTGTTGTCAGAGAGGAATGAGGTAAGTCGGTTGTAGACTAGGCGCTCAAGTAGTTTAGAGATGAAAGGTAGCAGAGAGATAGGTCGGAGGTTGTCAAGATTGGAGGGATCAAGAGAGGGTTTTTTCAGAATGGGGGTGACAAGAGCATGTTTTAGTTGAGAAGGAAACAGTCCAGTTGAGAGCGAAAGATTAAATAGGTGCATAAACAACAGGTGTACTGCCAGAGACTCAATGTAGGTTGACAATCCACATGGGACTACTAAATAGCCAATCACAGCCCCTATTTGGCACCCAGGATCATTTTTCATGCTAGTGTTGCTCCCCAACTCCTTTTACTTCTGAATGTTGCTCACGGGATCTAAAGGTTGGGGACCCCTGATCTAGGACAGAGAACAATGTGTTCCCTTCTCAGGCAAATTCTAGACTTCAGAATGTTTTTTTTTTGTTTTTTTACTCATCAATCAAGAAAGATATTAACTTGATGGACATGTAACTTATTCCACTGCTATCTATATAATTAATAACTAGCTGCAGTTAAGTAAACAGGCCACTGAAATTAAAGTATACTTATGATTTGCATTTGACAGTGTACATGCCATGCTCTTTCTTCCATGTTAGTGTTTTTAACAGATCGGAGCAGCACTAAAATGAATTACTCTTAGCACCAATTATTAAACACAGGGATTTTTTCAGAGCAATAAATGTATCATTTGTGCGCTGCAATAGCCACAGTTTCGACAGATCTCAGACATATCAGAGAAATCAGCATCACTCAGAATCATCTGAAGGACATATTCTTTTGATCTCCAGGACAACAATGAGCTTTTTGACAAGTCAGTGCCATTATTCACTTCAAGCTGACATTTACTGGGAACTGTTTATTTTTGCAAAGGGAGCAGATTTGTTTTTTTGCAGTCCTCACCTTATTCAGTAATCTCATGAAGAATACTGACATCAGAAGACTTTCTCCTTACAAGTCACTATTCAAAGATACAAACAATTATATTCTAATTTTGTATTTAAAATAAGGGAGCTCTCTGAAAGTGCTACCTTAATAGTATGATTTGAAATAAATTATTGTTATTACTATTATTATTCTTAATGGTACCGTTACCATTTTGTCCTTTATAGTCATGGCCCATATATGTAGATTAAATAACTTGTACGTTATGTTTGCAAAATTAAGATGTTCTAAAAACCGTGATTTGCAGTTGCAATGAATCTTCTTACCAACAGCAACTTTTTTCTATTGTATTGCAGTACTGGAATTCTTTTATAGCAATGCAAAGAAATCACTGGAACCATTCTGTTCACTTGTTACATATAGTTACATAGTTAAATTGGGTTGAAAAAAGACGAAGTCCATCAAGTTCAACCCCTCCAAATGAAAACCCAGCATCCATACATACACCCCTCCCTACTTTTAATTAAATTCTATCTACCCATACCTATACTAACTATAGAGCTTAGTATCACAATAGCCTTTGTTATTATGTCTGTCCAAAAAATCATCCAAGCCATTCTTAAAGGCATTAACTGAATCAGCCATCACAACATCACCCGGCAGTGCATTCCACAACTTCACTGGCCTCACTGTGAAGAACCCCCTACGTTGCTTCAAATGAAAGTTCTTTTCTTCTAGTCTAAAGGGGTGGCCTCTAGTACGGTGATCCACTTTATGGGTAAAAAGGTCCCCTGCTATTTGTCTATAATGTCCTCTAATGTACTTGTAATGTGTAATCATGTCCCCTCGCAAGCGCCTTTTTTCCAGAGAAAACAACCCCAACCTTGACAGTCCAAAACTGCACTGCATACTCCAGATGAGGCCTTACCAGGGACCTATAAAGAGGCATAATTATGTTTTCATCTCTTGAGTTAATGCCCTTTTTTATGCAAGACAGAACTTTATTTGCTTTAGTAGCCACAGAATGACACTGCCCAGAATTAGACAACTTATTATCTACAAAGACCCCTAGATCCTTCTAATTTAAGGAAACTCCCAACATACTGCCATTTAGTGTATAACTTGCATTTATATTATTTTTGCCAAAGTGCATAACCTTGCATTTCTCAACATTGAACCTCATTTTCCAGTTTGCTGCCCAGTTTCCCAACTTAGACAAATCACTCTGCAAAGTGGCAGCATCCTGCATGGAACCTATAGTTCTGCACAATTTAGTATCATCTGCAAAAATAGAAACAGTACTTTCAATGCCCACCTCCAGGTCATTAATAAACAAGTTGAAAAGCAAGGGATCTAGTACAGAGCCCTGCGGTACTCCACTAACAACACTGGTCGAATTAGAAAATGTTCCATTTACCACCACTCTTTGTAGTCTATCTTTTAGCCAGTTCTCTATCCACGTACAAATACTATGTTCCAGGCCAACATTCCTTAATTTAAACAGTAACCTTTTGTGTGGCACTGTATCAAATGTTTTAGCAAAGTCTAAGTAAATCACATCCACTGCCATCCCAGAATTGAGGTCTCTACTTACCTTCTCTTAAAAAGAAATTAAGTTAGTCTGGCAAGATCTTTTACGCATAAAACCATGCTGGCACA
Organism: Xenopus petersii; assembly: GCA_038501925.1. Taxonomy (NCBI): domain Eukaryota; kingdom Metazoa; phylum Chordata; class Amphibia; order Anura; family Pipidae; genus Xenopus; species Xenopus petersii. The sequence continues at coordinate 61,903,897 of CM076689.1, read as the reverse complement.
AATTCATAGTATTATGATTTGCTATGAAGTCCAGTAGCTTATCCTTTATTAACCCTTCGAAAAGCTTTCCTATCACTGACGTCAGACTAACTGGCCTATAGTTTTGAGGCTGAGAACGGGATCCTTTTTTGAATAGAGGCACCACATTAGCAATTCACCAGTCTCTCGACACTATGCCAGATCTCAATGAATCCTGAAAAATTAAGTAAAGAGGTTTGCCAATCACAGAGCAAAACTCGCTAAGTACCCTGGGATGAATACCATCTGGCCCCGGACCTTTGTTAATCTTAACATGTTCTAGTCTCTTTTGAATTTCATCATGTGTGAACCATGCATCATTAGTTGTATTACTAGAATTGGTACTGTTAAGAAGGAAACCTTCACTTACTGGTTCCTCATTTGTGTAGACAGAAGAAAAATATGATATCTCAATATAGTGGGCCAATTTCTCACCATGTTCATGGTCCATATTATAATACATGATGGTGTTATCCATAGAGTTCTGTGGTGGAATTAAGCAGCATGAGGGTCAAAAGCACTCCATTTAATTTAAGGTCCATGGGCTTTTAGTTGGACTGGACAACAATTTGAAAAAATCATTGATCAGCTCTTTCAATCATATCTATCTAAGTAGCTATCTATCTATCTTGATCCTATCTCTCTCTACCTCTCTTGTTCTCAATCATATCTATCTATCTACAGTATCTATCTACTGTATCTATCTATCTATCTATCTATCTATCTATCTATCTATCTATCATGTGTAACCTATTTCTCTATCTCTTTCTCAATCATATCTATCTATCTAGATCCCATTTCTCTCTTTCTATCTCAATCATATCTATCTATCTATCTATCATCTATCTAGAATATATTTATCTCTGTCGTTCTATTGCAATCATATCTATCTATCATCTGTTTATCTATAGAAAGTGCTTGATTTTATATCTATATCTATTGTTCATATAAATTTATCTATCTATAAAATCCTTTACTCATGCATGTGTATAGTGCAATTTCGGGTACAATCCACCATGTTTTTTCCCCATAATTCCAGTGCCATTTCGAACACAAGGGGGAGTTGCTTAAAATATTAAACACTCATGAATTTGATAGCTTATGAAGCTAGGTTGGCAGCATTTTCACCAGTTAAAATAAAATCTATAAATGATTCTTTAGATAGCGGTCCACTGCATGAATTTATGCAGGCCACAGTGGGAACCCTGGAATTACTGACAACTTAAAGGCGGCAGTATTTGGTGCTGGTGTGTCCAGGAGAAAAGTTGGATACACTGGTGCCAAGCACAGCTATAGGGAAGTGCAAGGAGCATGTTTGGACAAAAGTACCTTCACAAAATAGTGCAATACATACACAGAATGCATCCATATCACCATGACCACAGTTGTTGCAAATAAGTCCTTATATTTCTCCAATATATCCAAAGTGGTGCACTAGTATGGCTGCTCTACAATGTTGTTCTGTCTGCATTCATTAGGTATGGCCTCTTCGTGTTTGTGAAGGTTTCTTCCAGGAAACTTGACGTTTCTAACACAGTTATGCACCTAGTAACACAGAGGATACACTCCAAGGATATGTACACTTATTGGCATTGAGGCTGGTAGTTATTTAATAGTGCAAGCAAAAAAACTCCATAGATAATGAAAACACTAGTTTTTCTCATATTTTTGCATCAGAATACATTTACACTAATACAAGCGGCAGCAATAACATCCATTCTGCTGAAAATTCCAACTAATGGGATTTTGATCAACATAAGGTTAAATGACTTGCAAATCGCAATATAATACAATATCTAAATATGATTAATTCATCATGTCAGGGCTTTTTGTGTTACTAAAACATCCTGTTTCAAGGTTGTTCTAATCTGCGAATCATAAATGAAACCACAAGTGTAGCTGACTAATTGAATTGCAGATATCTGTGCTGTAATTGTGTTCCACTGGCTAGTCTGTGCCCCCTCCATGTTGATACAGTTGGTAGTGGGTAATTGGATTACTTATGGATTACTGCTGGCAGACATTAAAGAGGTGCAAAGAATACGGCAGCATGTGCTTGGGTTAATAGAGTATAATGTGGTGGCAATATTATTCTGTGCCACGGCCTGCAAAGTGTGAAAGGCTTAGATATTGTTTTAACACAAAGATATTTCATAGGGAGAAAAGTGCAAATCTGGTAGGAGACCATGCCATCTCTTATTGACCACCTTTTAATTGAATAGGATATTAACTTTTCATAACGGTGTTGATGAAACCTGGTAACCATGGCTTGCTGAAATGGACTACCACCATATCCCACTATTTTGGCAAGCATACAGCATGCACAGAGCTACCATCCATCCATTCAACTCATTCTTAAAGGAACACTTTTGCCTAAATCTTTTGCTCCATCAGACCAGTAAATGCAAGGAGATTCCCTAATCATTATTGGAGACATTTAATACTTAACACAAAACATCTAAAAAGCCCTATGCCAACCCTTTTGCTTCAGCAGTATAATATCAACAATCTAAAACTGTAAAATATGTGTGATGACAACAAGATGGCTGATGTACCCTGCCAAACTTGTTCTCTCTAGCTTCATGACTAAAACTCAGCCATGTTTTAATAGACCATTTCATCTCACTGGACACATTGTTTGGAAACTGATTGCTTTATTGAGACACACCTGTCTCCATAGACTATAGACAATGACAGGGAACTCTAGAGGCACCACGCATTCCCCACATGTATAAGCTAATGGAGCAACTGTCTGTTATGGCATGGGTGAAAAGGCTGGATTCAAGCACGTTATGGAGGTCTGCATGCCACTTTATTCAAAGAAAGCATCTTGAGCCTCTGGGGCCCTATACATGCTGAAAATATTGGTTTAGGATCCATATTGAACTATGACCAATAGAACAATAGTATCCTTTGCTTTTAAGGTCCAAATTAATGATGGTGTTCTGTACAGTTGTAAACCCTGATGGCTGCCCTAGATATCCAGTTTTATGATATTTATATGAAACAATAGAATCAAATATCATCAGTCATTGGGTTTACTAACACATTGGGTTTACTGCCTGTGAGGCCTTCCTAACTCAAGTGCCTGGGAAAGGCCTTTGAGTTACTAGTTGACAATGATATCAGTATGTATGTAAAGCTCTTCATGAGTATTGACCTATTGTATCATTGCTAGGACTAGACAATGAATGGGCAGTTTATGCTTCCAACACTTGGACCTTTGTTTCGGAGAACATAATGAGGCACAAACCAAAATGCCAGAGAAGCGTTATTCTTGAATAACTGAATTCCGTCGTAGAACCATGGAGTGGCCTGGAGCACTTCATTTCTATAAGCATTGTCAGGAAATATGCGAATGGATCATATTACACATTAGCAAGATGTTCCGAGGCATGGGCTTAGTGCTGGGAAATGTGCAACGTGAAATCCCATGCACATTATTTGCTTTGTCACTTTCAACTTGCTGCATCTACAAGGGTAATGAGGACAGACAGGGGGGAAATGAGATATGAGACAGTAATGCAGAGGTGGAAAAAGGTGAGAGGAAAAACTACATAGAGGGGAAACTGTAAATGACAATAGACAAAGAGATAGATGATACAGACAATGATAGGAAATATGGGAATACTGTAGATCATATTACATACTAGCAAAAAAATTTGCTCTGTCACTTTCAACTTGGTCTTTTCCAAGATATAGGAAACAAGTTGGGGGCTTGATCTTAGTTTCATACAGTGGCATGCCTCAAACAATTTAAGAATACACTGCAGAATGCACAGCCTACTAGCAAATAAACACAGTAGTCAAAACACCTTTCATATAGACATATAAATGCAATTTATAGTACTTACTCAGAATAAATTCCTGGAAATAAAATTACATTTCACAGGTATAGAATGTAGAGCCATGGGCGTAATTTCATTAAGGCTCAAGGGCTAAGCCTCTCCAAACCTGTTTGTCCATAAAAAATAAAAACCCTGCAAAAAATTCAAAGAAAAAGTTACTCCAATGTGCAGTGATGTCATCACAAAATTACTCGAAAATCTTGCAAGATTTCGGACTGGAAAGCTCCACAGCCATTCTTAACTCCAGACATGGCCCTCACAGTTAGGGAGAGGCGATTGAGCCACTGCAAGGTAGTAATCCTAGATGGGTCCACTCTTTCCTGGAGACTTACACCCAGTTGCTCCATTTGGCTTAAAGAATAAAGGACTGAACAGATAAGAACTATATTGCAAGTGCTTTATTAGCTCACACAGCATATATAAAGTTATTTTTAAATGTCTCTTGTCAAACATGACATGTAATGTCTTGTTGCTCTGTGTATGTGTCACAGCAATCAGAATGTTGAACTGCCCTAATAGTATGTGTGTAACGCTTTTTTGGCCTATTCTGCCAATTAGGAGTTAAGGGTGACCAGCTAGGTAGTGAGCATGGGTTACATTGCGAATCTTCACCCAGGGTAGAGCCTTCGCCAAATGGAAGCTTCCCCTTTAAACTGTAGTTGAACTACAACTCACAGGCATATAAGTGCAAAATAGAATAATGGACGCCAGGAGGTTCTTTAAAAAGGTAAAACAGGAGCACAGATTTATTATGCCAGAGGCAAATGACCACAGGTTTACTTATAAATATTCTGAGGACACAGCAGGTGGAATCACTTTGGACAGTACAAGGTTCACAGTCAAACAGGTGCGACTCCCAAAGGATATTGCAGATAGGTGTACATCAATTCCCAGTTCAACCGACGTTGCACAGTGAGGGGATCGGGATCTATCAGGTAGGGTACAGGTAGTCCTTTGCTCACCTAGATACCTATCAACTGAGTTCCCTGCTCTAAAGGCAAACAGGCCTTGTGGGAAGCTACTTCCTCCTACAATCCTTGTTGGAGCGACAACTGCTCTTTCTGCTACACCTCTTTGTCTTTCTCTCCTAGAGAGACTATAACAAGATCTTACTATCTTAGCTGGTCCTCGTTCACAGGGTTACCTGGTCCCCGACTTAGCACCAAAGGTGTCAGGTCCCTCTGGGGTGCATGCTTACTGGGGCCTATGGTGATCCCAGGCTCAATGGGGATTCACCTAGCAGCAGCACCAGGAGCCAAAGAGGAAGAGGACACTCCCTGCACAACACTATATAGCAGTGTGGCAGGGGAGTGTCATTACACTCTTTGTCCAATAGATGTGGGTGTTACACTTTACCAGTTACAAGGGCTTGGCCCAATAACAAGGGAAAAGAGAACTACATACAAAAGGTAGGGGATTAACTCTATAGGGATAGGATATCCTATAGGTCCCTACATGTGTATGTGCTTTTCTATTTTTACTACAATCAACATTCCTGTATGCTGGTGTTGCACCAATGTTACAGCCTGCCAGCACTGGAAATAGAGCAGTAGTACAGCTAAAAAAAAAAGTAGTAATGCTGCTGGAAGTTGTATATGATAGTGAAGGAGATAGAGGAGAAGCTGGTTGCATATGCCGGGTAAAAGGCATAGCAGCCCAGTAGATGAAAAATATAGGGAAATGAAGAGGAGTGTCCTTTGTATTAGAGTGATTGCTTTACAAATAATGAAAGTGGGAGCAATATTCTCTAGGAATAAGGTCTGCCTAAGTAAGACCACAGAGTTAAGAGTAAGTGCACCATGTTCTTACTACTCAGTCACACTGTTTGCTGGGGGACTTTTTTTTTAAATGCACTACATACTTACAATACTAATGGATAGTGTAGGACTTATGTACAATGCGGGGCCTTGATGTGGCACGTGAGCTTACATATTTTGGCCAAAGTGTGGTACTAACACCTCATTTTTTGTAATAATTATTTTTAAAGGCAAACCATGCATAGTTACATAGTTAATAAATATGGGGATGAGGAGGGCACTCTAACAATAGATCCAAAATAATGGTTAAGGGTGCAAAAGCCCTAAAAACTCCATTAGTTTTTATAGCACATATAGTATAAAGATATGGGCATGCACACCAAATGATTAATCATATAGACCAGATAGTTGTGCAGTAAAAAAAACTTTTAATGTTTAAGACATAACAGTAATAAATAACATCAATTAGTGAGGGTAAATATTCAGTAAATCAGCATACATACATACCACACCACTGGTAGTTTGGTTAGATATTGGAAAGCGGATACACAGACCCCCAAAAAAGAGAACACCCCGACGTTTCGGCTTTCGCCTTTATCAAGGGGTATTCTGACCTTCATGTTTCAAATGGCTTTAAATACCTTAGCGTTTCCTATTCTCAGCGTTCAATTGCACGCGCGCTGTAATGTCGCCCCTTAGTGACGTCACTTCCGCATACCTCGTGCTACTGGACAATACGTCCACACACAGGAAGCGGATATAGATGCTGAACCGCATCTTGGAGCGCAAGCGCATGTGATAAGTGATCGACTTCCCTAGCAACCTATCTTCTCAACGTCCAATACAGAACTATGCATTCCAATACGATCTCACATTCATTGCGGAACACTACCATATTTCTACCATTATCTAACCAAACTACCAGTGGTGTGGTATGTATGTATGCTGATTTACTGAATATTTACCCTCACTAATTGATGCTGTTTATTACTGTTATGTCTTAAACATTAAAAGTTTTTTTTACTGCACAACTATCTGGTCTATATGACTATAGTTACATAGTTAAATCAGGTTGAAAAAAGACAAAGTTCATCAAGTTCAACCCCTCCAAATGAAAACCCAGCATCCACACACACCCCTCCATACTTTCACATAAATTCTGTATACCCATACCTATACTAACTATAAAGTTTAGTACAATAGCCTTTGATATTCTGTCTGTCCAAAAAATCACCCAAGCCATTCTTAAAAGCATTAACTGAATTAGCCATCACAATATCAACGGCAGTGCATTTCACAACCTCACTGTCCTCACAGTGAAGAACCCCCTACGTTGCTTCAAATGAAAGTTCTTTTCTTCTAGTCTGAAGGGGTGGCCTCTGGTACGGTGATCCACTTTATGGGTAAAAAGGTCCACTGCTATTTGTCTATAATGCCCTCTAATGTACTTGTAAAGTGTAATCATGTCCCCTCGCAAGCGCCTTTTTTCCAGAGAAAACAACCCCAACCTTGACAGTCTACCCTCATAATTTAAGGCTTTCATCCCTCTAACCAGTTTAGTTGCACATCTCTGCACTCTCTCCAGCTCATTTATATCCCTCTTAAGGACTGGAGTCCAAAACTGCACTGCATACTCCAGATGAGGCCTTACCAGGGACCTATAAAGAGGCATAATTATGTTTTCATCCCTTGAGTTAATGCCCTTTTTTATGCAAGACAGAACTTTATTTGCTTTAGTAGCCACATAATGACACTGCCCAGAATTCAACAACTTGTTATCTACAAAAACCCCTAGATCCTTCTCATTTAAGGAAACTCCCAACACCCTGCCATTTAGTGTATAACTTGCATTTATATTATTTTTGCCAAAATGCATAACCTTGCATTTATCAACATTGAACCTCATTTTCCAGTTTGCTGCCCAGTTTCCCAACTTAGACAAATCACTCTGCAAAGTGGCAGCATCCTGCATGGAACCTATAGTTCTGCACAATTTAGTATCATCTGCAAAAATAGAAACAGTACTTTCAATGCCCACCTCCAGGTCATTAATAAACAAGTTGAAAAGCAAGGGACCTACTACAGAGCACTGCGGTACTCCACTAACAACACTGGTCCAATTAGAAAATGTTCCATTTACCACCACTCTTTGTAGTCTATCTTTTAGCCAGTTCTCTATCCAGGTACAAATACTATGTTCCAAGCCAACATTCCTTAATTTAACCAGTAACCTTCTGTGTGGCACTGTATCAAATGCTTTAGCAAAGTCTAAGTAAATCACATCCACTGCCATCCCAGAATCAAGGTCCCTGCTTACCTTCTCATAAAAAGAAATTAAGTCTGGCAAGATCTATTACGCATAAAACCATGTTGGCACACACTCATAGTATTATGATTTGCTATGAAGTCTAGTATCTTATCCTTTATTAACCCTTCAAATGCGCTGGCAATTTTTCTCTTTCTTTTTGATCCAGGGACTAGTCGGTTAGCCATCTTGGAGTCAGAAAGGATTTTTTCCCCCTCTGAGACAAATTGAAGAGGTTTCAAATGGGGTTTTTTCACCTTCCTCTGGATCAACTTGCAGTTAGGCAGGTTAAATAGACTATAGATATTGAACTTGATGGATCTATGTCTTTTTTCAACCTAATTTATTATGCTATTATGAGACAAAACAAAAAAATGTATACATGAAGAATAAAATGCAGAAATTCAGTTTTTTTTCTCCATGGTGACAAAAAAGCAAACCAGTTAAAGAAATCTGAGCAATTTTTGATAAATGTATATTTTGTATATGCAATCACTATTATGTAATCCATATTTTATGTATGTATTTTATTTTATGTATAACAATCATTTCAGAGCATTACAGAGCTGTTTTCTAGCTTTGTCTCATTATGGCAATTTTCAGATATGGAAAAAAACATCACCAATAAATTCAATTGCTACTTTTTTCTAGCATCATTATAAAAAAAATCTCGAATCAGGAAAAACTTGATCATGTTAAGTCATGAAAGAAAAAACCCAGAATCAATGAAAATCATACTTGTCCCACCTTTTTTTATTTAAAAAATGTATTTTTTACAACTTGAAAAATTCTGTTTTTTTGCTGTGATTTTTTTTGAATTGGTAAAAAAAATAGTACAGTTGCCCCAGTTTAAATCTTGTGAATGCTGATAACACAAAGGACATCAGACATATACACAAATGCTTTCCTTTGTAACCTTGTAAATGGGTGGAATAAAGGTATGTATAAAATAAATATTATCACTTAAGATAGATTTAAAATTTCTGGAGCAGGTGAAGTTCAAAAGTTTACTAGTTGACTGTCTACAGTCTCCCGGTGTTCACTAATCAACAAAATATTGTAAATATTTAATGTTGTAATGTCTTCATGGATTGACCATTAAAGGGCACCTATCACAGCCAAAATCAAACACATATTAACAATCTGACCAGTACAAGCTAAACACGTTTAATCAAACTACATACAGTATATAGTTTTTTGAAAAAACTGCAGGTTTTAAAAAAAATCCCTTACTTTGTCAAATGGGTTCTTTCAATGAGGGAGGCCATACAGTGACTATAACAGAGACTCTAATATGCAAATTTCAGGAGCATGCTCAGATTGTAACACTGTTTTGAGTATTCTACCCAGAATGCCTTGTTTAAGTAAACTCCTCCACTAGAAGTATTAGGATATTTCTTGTCCCCTGCTGGTAAAGTCATTATGCAAATGAAGGGCACACACTAACTTCCAGCAGGTGGCAGCACTACTGTACAGCAGCTAACACAGAGGTTTGGCTGATTTGAAAATAGCTTAGAAGGGTTGATAAGCAAGCAAGGAATTTCAACTGAGCATGTATGAGATTTCAGAGCTACAGTTGGCTGGGAAGATATAGGTAGGAGGAGCCAGTGAAATTCAAGATGCCTGCCTCAGCTAGAACTGCAGGGGAGATAGGGGAGATCTTGCAGAAGGAATAGTGAGCTGATCATTTACATTATACAAACAATTCTAAAAATCAGATTTCTTGAACTTTCACATAGTGTATTTACTTAGTAAATGATTTTGTTCATGATTGGTGCCCTTTAATTTACCAATCCATTGTATTGTCACTATTACAACACCCTATAGAGCTTCATGACCAACCTAAATGTAATGATGTAATAATTAACCACAGTTGGATCCACGATAAACCATTCAGTGAAGTAAAGTCTATTCAATATTTAATAATGCTATTATATATGTATATGGTAAGCGATTGCATATTTATTTCCCACAGTTAGGCCATTTCCCATGTTTGCTAAAAACTGCAACAGCCCTAGGTACTTTTGTAGGAGCATCAAGTCACCATCTTTTTCCATTTGTTCAATCTGCGATTTGGCCCCAGGCTGGGAGCGCAGGATACTGAATAACAGATTGTTTGCATGTGCACCAAGACCAAACCATACAGAGAATTCAGGAATAAAAGAAAATGGTGGTGTGGCCCTGCTACAGTATTACCACGGGTCATTGCATTCTTCAGCAAACAACAACACCTGCCTGAGATCTCAGATAAGCAGGTATAATCACTGGGAGGGGGGCATAGAACATTTTTACACCCCTACAGTGATAAAGCATTTTTGTGGAAACACAAACATGGAGATGTTTTAAATGTTTTCTACAGTAATGGGCAAATAAAAAAGGATCTAGCAACCAAGATTCCTTAGCCTGTAATATAGTGGAAAGAGTTGGCCAACAAAAAGAGGGATTATTTGGTGGGCCATTGTGTGTAAATTAAATGCCAGGGACTATTTTGAAACTCAATCCAGACACCAATGTCCGTCTTCCATTGAAACACTAACTGCCGAGTTCCAAGTTGCCTCTTGAAACAATATCAACACAAGAACTATTTTTAGGGAGTGTGTAGTATTTCTGGCATCGGCCATGTGAAATGCCCTGCATCAGCTGGATTGATCTAAAGGTCACTGCCACTGGTGTCTGGAGCAGTAGAAACACATCCTTTGGAGGGATAAACGGCATTTCACCATTTGGCAGTGATGGAAAAGCCGGGGCTTGGCAGAAAATGAACATTACCTATCTGAATGTATAGTGCCAACAGTGAAGATTGGCAAAGCAGGAATAATGCCCTCCTCCTTTTCCATTCAATTCAAACCAACGGCTACTGCATACAATTACAATAAGAAACAATAATGTCCCCATGTACAAGGTCTGTATAGAATATATGAAAGATATAAAAGAATTTGACTGTCCTGCACAGAGCCCGAACCTCACCCAGATTAAAACCTGTGGCATAACTTGAAATGCCATCTCCAAGCAAGGCCTGGTCCTAGTATCTGTGTGTATAAGCTTTCAAACTGCTTTATTTTTTAACTATGGCAGCAAATGGTATCCTAGAAGAAATTCTACAATCTTTCCAGCATATGTATTTCACTGTACTATGGGCAATTAAGCAGGAACAGCCTTTAAGTTTGTTCATAGACCTCATCACTGTACTCCTATACAAAGCACACCTTAGCAGGAACAGCCCCATACCTTTTATCATATCCTGTATAGATGGATACTCCGCCATACATCAAAATCATTATTCCTTTTTAGCTAGCACAATGCAGCATAGTTGCCCTTTAAAGAAAACATTTGGCCTTACATTCAGTAAGCAATCACATCTCCTTTACCTCAGGTTCTGTAATTTCATAACCTAAAAGGCATTCAGCAAACTATTCAATTATAACTAACAGCAGCACTTTCGTATTAATAGAGACATTTAAAAAGCCGAGACTGTGTAACAAAATAATGAAATCATTTCATACAGATTATTTTGCAAGATTGAACTGGAGCTTGGAAATGAATACTTCTATTATTAAGCACACTCAAGCTAAATCAATGCACATTTATAGCAGAGGATAAAAATATTATCAAACCAGCTGTATAGTCCTCCTGGAGTAGATGTTGCATAAAATGTTCTTCGTGTGCACTTCTCATCCAGCAAAATGCAATTAAATGGCAGTCACCCTATTACAGGATATTGAATGTTCTTCAGAGAAGAGAATAAATATTAGCACATTCAGTGGTATTTTGAAGATGTTGTTTGGAAGATCCTATACAGTATATCTATGAAACCCTGAATAGATACAAATAGAAGCCTGGTGTTGTCAGACCAGAAAATAAAGAAGGACTCCCATCAAGGGTGCCACCCCAAAATTCCTATAATTGCCAGTCACAATTGCAGCTGTTGCATCAAAGTATTAAAAAAGTACCTTGAGCATTTCCATGAATTGGGTAAGATTCCATGACTTCCAATGCATGCCTCAAAAATGACATTAGCATCCGATGAGTTGGCCTGCAAGTTTTGCATAAATATGCACCTCGTTTTGTGTCCATTTTTGATCGGCATACTTTTCATAAACGCAGAAAAATTGCAATTAAGCAAGAAAATTTGGTATGCCATAATTTCTAGCACTTGCCATAAAAATCGTGTCTGCAGATGCACGGCAGTAGCTCAGGGGTTCCCTAATATCAATACGTTCCCTTCATGATACATAATCTGAAAAGTTTAGATGGAACGCTCCAGAGCGAAGCACAACAATGAGGAATGCAAGTAGCTTTGGACTCAAGTTTCTTTAACAAATCAACTTAATTTTGTGCATTTGCAGTTTATAAATGAGCCCTTTCATTTAGTGAAGAAAATGGTTAAAATAAAAATGGGAAAACAATTTAAATAAATTCCACCAGAGAATAATGAATAATGAATAATGATACTCTCTTTTACCTTTGTCATTTCAAGATAGATAATGTTGACTCAAAGTTATAAAAAAAAAAAATCTTGGGCTTAATGTAGCTGTAAAATGTGCTCAGTGTGCCCCACTCGCTGTTTTCTAGTTTATGCTGCATGTTCAAAGGTAAATCTCTGGACTATCTTGCGAGACAGAATTCAATATTTATTCCACTAAAAGGATTAGTGGGTGAAATATAGAAGGGAACAATACAAAGACACTAAAGGAGAGTTATTCTTGCACTGTGTGCAGTTCAGCTGAGGTACAAGATATTACAGTACAATAAAATGATAAGGATATAGTTAGCTTGCTTTTTACAAAAAGGGGGTACAATGTCTCATTTGACAATGGTATAAAAGCAAAATCTGGAGTGCTACATGGTACAAGATTGTGACCCGTTGGATCCATACACGATCAACTTGTGCAATTGCCCAATGCAAGATGCAGTCTTTACCTCACATTGGGAAAAAAAATATAGTGCAAAGTGTAGCTCACATTGACACTAGTGTATGTAACACCTGCAATAAGCTAGAAACATGCCTGCCCAGACCATTGTTAGTCTTCATTCTTGACCTAGCCCAGGAGTGCTAATACTTGCTAGGTCTACTTTTAGTGATGTTGTCCCATTATGATCGACATCAATAAAAGCATTGTTAGCATTCTGTTCCATGGAAACTGTATTTAAATATTATATTTATTTAAGAAAGAATTTATATTTCTATGTTTAACAATCAACTATTTCTTATGTAACCTTAGCATTGGGTCCTATATAGAACAGAAAACCCAGGGTCCCAAATGGGTATAAAGTAAGATATGGATTATCAGATCTTGTTTTAATGGTCTCAATGGTTGTGAGATGACACAACTCTGCCCACAATCCCTTAGAGATCATCCATAGTGCACTTAAACACCTACAGAGGTTGGAACATGGAATAGCCATGTAGACTGCAGAGCTGTCAGGTGCATCTGAATGCTTAAAGTGATGGGTATTCCAGGGGACCCCAAGTGTTGCCATCTACAAACTAGGGATGCAGGATTCGTTTTGGGATTCGGCCAGGATTCGGCCTTTTTCAGCAGGATCGTATTGGCCAAATCCTTCTGTCCAGCCGAACCAAATTTGAATCCTAATTTGCATAAGCAAATTAGGGGTGGAGAAGGAAATTCCTCCAATTTAGAACTGCATGTTCTGTTGTATTTTTGTATTTGTATACAGAAAATGTCCACTTTTATGGTTTGTCAAACCAAAATGGACAAGTAAATAACATTTTTTCATCTACAACAATACCAGCAAGCTACAGTAACCATGTGACAGATGACCAGTAAATGTTGACTGGATTCTTATACAAACATTGACTCTGATTACATTACCCCCATAGTGAGCAGTCTCCAGGCTGAACTGTCATATATTATCCAATATGACCACAATATGATCCTCATAGATGGACACATAACATCAATTCACTTATTCAGTCAATGACTCAAGCAATCTGATCTGATCAGTAAATTGTGTTCATAATAAGCAGGACACATGAATAGTGATCGGCGAATAAATTTGCCTGGCACAAATTTGTGGCAAATTTCTGCGTTTCGCCACCCTCGAATAAATTTGTGAATTTCCTGCGAAAATTTGCCTGCATTTCTGATTTCCCCAATTTTGCGTGAAAATGTTTGATTTTTATGATTTTTAATGAAAATGTCTGAATTTCACAATTTTTCTGTGAAAATGTCAGATTTCGCGATTTTTCCATGAACTTTCCATTTTCCATGAAATTTGCAATTTTTTCTGCGAAGCAAAACGCGAGAAATTCACCCATCACTACACATGAAAGAAAGCCCTATTGATTGAGATTATTATTATTATACTTCTTTAACCTCTGAAAACATGTATATTGTCTGCACCAATCTGCCTGGATTATTAAATTGCTGTAATTAGCAAATGTTGCTTGTGGGGAATGTGTACATATAAAAAAGATATATGAGCAGATTATGCCTTCTTCATGTCATGGTGTTTAAAAAAAATATTAAAAGACAAACCTCTTTAGAGCCACAATCACAGCATGATCTTCAACGTCTAGTCCATTTGGCATAAGATCTAGTGCAAAAAAATCTCCAGCTGGTCAGCATTTAATAGTTAATGCCATGTAATTCAGTGTAACCAAATAATAGTGGGACTCAACATTCTTCCTTGCTGATGGTAAAAGAACATGATAAAAAAAATATAAGCTAGAATAAATGATGGAGAATTAAATGCCAACATGGTATAAACATATTCAGTTGATAATACTGTATAGCATTTTTAAAAACAGGGATTAGCCATTAATAGTGATGAGCAAATCTGTCCCGTTTCGCTGACAAAAAAAAATTGTCAAAAAATTTGCATTGAAGTCAGTGGGCGTGAAACTTTTTTCTACACGCAACCAATTTGTTTTATGTGCGCAACAATTTTTTATGCGCACAACAATTTTTTATGCGCACAATCATTTTTTCTCACTCCAAATGCATTAAAGTCAATGGGTGTTTTTACTTTTGGCAACTTTTTTGTCTTAGCCACAATTTTTTCTTGGAGACTTTTTTGGTCTCAGCGACTTTTTTGTCCCAATGCATTAAAGTCAATGGGCATTTTTTCTTTTGGTGACTGTTTTGTTTTCATGAAAATTTTGTTGAGGCAACTTTTTATGAAGTGGTGAAATTTTCCCGCAAAATTTGCCGCAAAACCATGCCTGGCACGGTTGGCACCCAACACCAGAACAAATGCCAAGCACCCTTGTCTCGGCTCGTGCTTCACCTGTAGTGTGACCGCCGTTGGCCTCAGGAGGAGAGCTCAGCTACTTGGATGCCACCAGGACTTAAACGAGAGGTGCAAGGCGAGAGGTTCTGGATAAGCAGAGGGGCACGACTGTTAGCAAAGTCTTTGGGCAGAAGGTCGTGGTACAAGGTGTTAAACGGGATCGTAGTCGGAACTGGCCGGGTCGAGACAGGCAGAAAGTTCAAAGCGAGGTCAGGCAGGCAAGGGTCAAAACCAAGAGATCAATCAGAGGGATACGGAAGAAGAGGCAGTCGAAATTCAGGCAATGGATCAGGATACAGAGGTCAGAATTGTCAGGAACAGGCAGGGGTCACAACAAGTAGTCAGAATCAAGCTCAGAATCAGAATTGCAAACAGCTAAAGGCACCAGGAACAAACCTATAACGGGCAATAAGAGCCAGTGGAATGGCCCTTTAAATATTTGAATTTTCATCACGTCAGCGCGCATACGCATATAAGCAGAAGAGCTTATATAGAAGAGCGCGCCCTTTATGATCCGGCACAGGAGAAGGAAGATGCGGCGGGTGTCCCTGCCGAGGGGGTGGCAGGCGTCCCTGCCGTCCCCCCACTAGACCACCAGGGTAAGCCTTTACACTGGCGAATAAATTCACTCATCACTATCCATTAGCTTCACTTTAATATCATGCTAAAAGGTGTGGCAAACTATAGGGAGACATTTACAAATGTATTATGACTTTGCCCCAAATCCTTTGTCAGCAGATAGCATATATTGGTCACCTGTTTATATGCTACATCTGATTGGTTGCAATGGTTTACTAGACACCGTGACTTTTCTTATATTACCTCCATGCAATGCATTAATAAATTCCATAAATATGATTGGGAACTCACTTTGCTACTAACCACAACTGGTGTAAGAAAGCAAAATAATTATGTACTTAAAAAATGTTTTTAAAGATGTTCCAACGGTTCCACTAATGGGACTGATCCACCGAGGCAAAACTAAGAGCAAAACTGGGGCCCAACTGAAGAAGTGGGGGTTGTAGAAACAGGCAAACAGGAAAAAGCAGATATTATGCTGCAAGGTGAGTAAACTGTATGCTAATTGTATGATCTTCTTTTTGGGACAGAAGTGGGACAGGTACTAAATATGCAACTGGCCCATTTTTTTATTATTATTATTTTTATTTTACTTTCAAGGCTGGAGCCCAGTGTGAAGGTCAGAATTTGTTTGGATAGAATGCCCATTTTCTTTTCAACATACAGAGGGTCAATTATAAAGTTTGGGTAGCACATAGTTATTTGTAAATGGTTGTATTGCCGATGCTTTTTCCTGAAGGCTAAAATATTGCACTGTTGTGCCCTTCATTCCGTTTTTTGCAAATACGCATTGTGCATACATTTTTGCAAATGACGGTGTTTGTGTGAGTGCGCCCACTGTGCAAGGTTGTTGTGCACAAAAATAGCATTGACAGTAACTTAAATTTGCAAGTTGCGAAACTATTTTCTCGTGGCACAATTCAAACACAGAGTGCGTGCATAAATATTTGCAATTCGTGATTTTTGCCATGTTTAAAATCTCTTATGGACCTTCTCAGTGTGACTCAATTTGCAGTTCTGTTTGCACAGTCTTATCCAGCTTTATAAATATAACCAGGGCAAATACATTCACTGTGCAAACCATTCTGCCCTGCACAAAGTTTAGAAATGAGCCCCACAGTAGTCCTGAAAATCAAGTTTGAAGTATACCTATTCATTGCGCCAAATGTTCACGACTGAATTACTAATAAAACTATGTTTCCTAATAGGGATGTAGCGAACGTCGGAAAAAATGTTCGCCAACATATTCGCGAACTTGCGTCAAAAATGCGAACGGTTCGCGAACGTTGCGAACCCCATAGACTTCAATGGGAAGGCGAATTTTAAAAGCTAGAAAAGACATTTCTGGCCAGAAAAATGATTTTAAAGTTGTTTAAAGGGTGCAGTGGCATGCCAGAGGGGGATCAAGGGCAAAAATGTATCTGAAAAATACATTGTTGACACAGCGCTGCGTTTTGTGCTGTAAAGGGCAGAAATCACACTACGTCACTCAGGTGATGTTTCTGGACACGGAATGTGAAAAAGCTCACACAGCTAGGTGGCACTTGGTTAAAGACTGGGCAAACAATGCCTGCAAGGGCAACGTATACAAAAGTGGATACGGAAAATATTATTGCTGCTGTAAAAACATCACTCAGGTGATGTTTACGGACACGGAATTATTATTGTTATTTAGACAGAATGTGAAAAAGCTCACACAGCTAGGTGGCACTTGCATACCTCCCAACTGTCCCTCTTTTGACCACTCAACCCCTTGTCCCTCTTTTGTACTGGAAAGTCCCTCTTTTCTCTGCACTGAACAGCCAGAAAAAAAACAGTTTCTAACTTAATTAGCTTTTGGCAGAGAGCTCAGAACAGCTAACAGGTGCAAATAAGATACTTTGTAACAATTTTGACTCTGGTTGGTGCTGGTAGTGGTGAACTACTAGGAGGAGCAGCACACCAGTCCCACTCCCCAACACAGCTAGACTAATAGCACTGGGATCTTATAGTAGCAAAGTAAAAAAACAAAAAAGAAAATAAAAGCAGTCCTTACAAGGACTATTGGGTTATTACAGCAGTCAGCAGATGAGATCAGAAGCAGTGCCCACAGCAGCTACATACAGAGCACTGCAGTAGAAGGTAGATGACTAGTCAGCAAAGCTAACTAACCTAAACTCACTGTCCCTCAAATCCCTGCAGAGTTCTGTCCCTACAATACAGAGCAGTATCAAGTAGATTACTAGCCAGCAAAGTTACTATCAACTGTCCCTCAAATCACTAAACAGCTCTCTCCCTACACTAGCTCTTCCAAGCACACACAGGCAGAATGAAAAAACGCTGCAGGGCTTCAGTTTATATATGGAAGGGGAGTGGTCCAGGGGGTGTGGTGGTGGTCCAGGAGGGAGAGCTTCCTGATTGGCTGCCATGTATCTGCTGGTCTGGGGGCGGACGCGAACAGTCGATGTTCGCGCAAACTAGTTTGCGGGCGAACAGTCCGCGACATCCCTATTTCCAAATATGTTTGTCGTGGGTTAAAGGGGGCACTTTACTGTAACATAGTCACCCTCCAAGAAAAAAAGTAACAAAGCCAACTTGCTAGAGTTGATATAATGGCACTCCTACAAAAGTATAAGGAGAAACTAAAATCTGCCCCAAAAACAACTTGCTTACAAGCTTTACTGCCAAACAAAAATGCATTTTTTTGGCAACTGTGTATTTTTTTCTCCCTTGTATTCTAAGTATCAATTTTGAAATCCCAGGATTGGGCAATGATAGGAGCAAGGTTTACCACAATATCATATCCCATAGTGCAGTTAGAATAATTAAAGTGTACTGATATCTGCGGGTGACTGTGCCCATCTCTTCCCATGTAACTGCACAACCACTATTGATCTACAGCCAAAATGCAAAGAAAATAAGAAACTGTAACATGACTAAGCACCAGGGGCGTAACTAGAGAGGAAGCAGATCCTGCAGTTGCAGGGGGCCCAGGAGGTATAGGGGTGCCATGAGGCCCTAATTCATTTAGAAGTTAAATAAATATTGGTAAAACAGGTCAACCTCAAAACATTTTGGGGGCTATTAACCCTAGTTAATATCCAGTTACGCACAATTAATTTCCCTGAATGTTGCTTCCTACCTGAAACCCTAGAAGATATGGCCTTCTGCCATTCTAACCCCAGATGAACCAGAGTCATCAAGCCAGTTGTAAAGCTATGTCAATCAGGATTCATTCATTAACAGTGTTCTGCATCTTATGATCCACCTCGTCCCATGATACTGACCGGTAATGATACAAATTGTTGGCCAGCATTTCTAACTTGCCCAAAACATGCATCTATTCCTTCCCTGAGCCCTTAGAGACAGTAAACATGTTCCATTAACAAATTTGGAGAGCGATTGCATTATTTTGAATAAGAAATGCTAATTAACAGATTGACGTGAGCTAGATAGAGCCATAAATACTCTCATATTCCAGACAAAATAACAAATGTGTTCCTTGGTGTTGTATAGAAGAGAGGGCTCGCCCCTCAGAATTTATGATTATAATATAAGAGCAGCTGCATTGGAACCTTGATGTATAGGCGCTTAAGGCCATGTGGGGGAGACAAACAGATGTTTCAATTTGTAATCAACATCTTTTTACTCAGCATCTTTCCAGTTTCTTTTTTGTTTCTTTTTTTCTACCTTGCGATATGGCATGGTGTTTTCAAATGTTGGTTAACCCTTTAAGTGTAGCCCAGCTTGTCACGTTTACATTTAATCATTCATGGAACTAAAAATGTGCAATTTGCTTTCTCTCTCCAGAAATTGCACTATTGGACACTTAACAATGGATGAAAGAAGAGTGCAACAAAATGATTAACCCTTTTTCCAGCCAGGAATGTAGATTTTATGTTGCCACCAGAAAAGGTAATAGCCTACTGAAACTATATTACTATAGTTATATATATGTATGCCACAAAGGTAAAAAAAAAAATATCTTAAAATGGGGAAGCTAATAGTAAAAGGGTTAAAGAGACATTTACAAATGAATTAGGAAGTACTGTATAAAATGATGGACAGGTGGGTGTTTGTTTTGTTTCTCAGATATGTATTTATTTGTGTCAGTGTTTACAGTGTATACATTGACCTCCAACTTGTCAACTGGCTCTTTGTAACATGATCTGCTCATTACAATTGAATCCGTGCTAGGAAACATATAGAATGCACAAACGAAAGTGTTTTCATGACAGTGATTGTGACCGTTCTTGCTGTGTTCTGTACAATATTTCTTGGCAAACAGCAGCTGTGTTTATTCAGATAGAAACATGTGCATGACTTGATGACAGAGTAATCTGCGAGCATTCCAAGAGTAGCTGTCCCGTATGGTTTCTGGGAATAATATGGAGCCCATTCTGATGGATAAATGACCACAAAGCTGTGCAGCTCAATTACTACATTATAACTGTTTTAAGTGGATGGAAAATAATGTGTCATTTTGTAATAAAATATGAAGTAGTGGGTATCCAACAGATTTCCTTAGGGATACATTGAGGGGATTTATATCAGGTCTAAACCCACTGGATATACAACTTAAAAATCTGAAGCCCAGGAGGTTTGAATGAAGAGTGAAGTTTTGGTTCATTTTTGTAATTTAAATTTATATTTCTGCCTATGTGTAAGGACATGACCAAGAACTTACTATTTGTAAATATATGTGGTTTATATATGGTTGTAAGGGCATGGAACGTAATGTGAGTGAGAATGTGTGTAAAATGCCTGTATGACAACTGAAAGTATGTATGTAAATTTTATTGTATGTTTAAAATTGTGGGTAAAATAATGTGTTGTAATTTGGTGAAACAGCCACTAGGCAGCAAAAAAAGGTTGATTGTAATACATTCCTCCACCACTAGAAGTAACTGGAGAACATAAGGTAAAGAAGGGAGGAGCTATGCCTTTTGTTCCAAGTTAGTGAAGGTCCCCTTAAGTACAGGCACTAGGTGCCTTAGCCAGAGAAGCCTAGAGAGAACAGGTAGCTGGAACCCCAACGAGGAGTTCGAGGTGTAAAAGCCTTGGTTCTGCCACAGTTAGGGCGCAAGCGTGAATACAGGAAATTGTGGACAACCCAAGTCAGAGGAGAAGAAAACTCCTATCCGGAAAGATCAGAGGGCACTCGCGTGGTGTCAGTCTGGCTGAAGGAGGGAGGTGACACGAAGCAAATTCCTGTCTGGGGCTAAATAGTTGGGGTGTAGGACATACGCCAGACTGATTGAGCGGCAGGTGGTGCAAAATCCTTGACAGAGGTTCACAAGTCCAATGGTTTGTTGGGAATGTAATTGTTATATCTGAAATTCTGCAAAGAGCGGTACTTGGACTCACCTGTAACTGATGCAGAAAGTGAGTATCATTGTGCTAAAACCAAATAAAGATTACTGTTCCAGTTCTATTTCCTTGTACTGTGCCTTTAAGTGTCGGACAGGGCTCTTACATGGTAATTCTATTAATTCTTGTAGTTAAAGATTTTTTTATATTCAATTTTGAAATCTGACATGGGGCTAGACATACAAAATAAGGATGACTGGGTATTGGGGTTAATTCAGACTCTCTATCTCAGTAGGACAACCCCGCTCCAGGTGTGGCAAATAATCCAATAGCTCAGAGGGACTGAGAGAAAGCACGCAATGCAGTTAATCTGCATTGCGTGCTTTCTCTCAGTCCCTCTGAGCTATGGGGCTAGACATATTGTCAATTTCCCAGCTGCCCCAAGTCAGATTTCAAAATTGAATATAAAAAAAATCTGTTTGCTCTTTTGAGAAATGGATTTCAGTGCAGAATTCTGCTGGAGCAGCACTATTAACTGATTCATTTTGAAAAAAAAAAAATTGCCTTTAAATTGTGCAACTTCACTAGGGGTGGATGGAGATTTGAGGGCTTATAGGTCAAAAAGGAAATTGCAGTGAATGATGGGTAGCCCTAAGAAGCCCTAAGAAGCTCCACTCGAGGGTGAAATGCGTGTTGGGAATGTTGTGATGGAGCCCTTGGTAATTTACAGGTGCACCAAGAGAAATTGAGACTGGCAATCTAATTAACTATTACGGAATGCCATACAGGGAACAAGAAATGTGCCTGTATGCCATTGCGGTATAAAAGCTGATCCGTGAGTATTTCAAAAATACTGTGCTGACTAAAACTGATAGATGTTTCTTGGCAGTCATTTTTGAACTGGCCACCCTAATAGAGCTTGAACAATTTTTCTCATGGTCCAATCGAATTGTGTCTTTGGAGTGAATCTGCTGGAACTACAACTCCCGTATGTTAAGGCTTACAATTAACAGCACAGTTATGCTATTTGGATTTCAATTGGCTATGTGAGATCCGTTTGGCCAAGATAAAAAACAGTGCACATATGTTTGATATACAAAAAGTTTGGGTGCAGGATTTATAACTGTTAGTCGGTGTGTGGTTTGGTGCTCCCTCCATTGACCATTGTTTTGGATATTGGTATTATGGGATTTGTCAAAGTGTAGTGATCCTATGCTTTAATTGCACCTTATGAATACAATTTTTTTAATGATATCTTGGAGAGTGCTGGTAATAGGGCTCCTTTGTTTGGTGGATAGGGGCCAAAAGTGACATTTTCTATTTCTCTATGCTTAGCCTTAGCACCACTCAGATTGGGGTTATCCAGGCTTTTGGTTGTATGGCGGTGCATTAAGTCATTCTGATTTATTGTGAACCTACTTCCATTATACAAAAGGAACAATATTAAAAAGAGAAAGTCAAGCGAAACAGGGTTTTAGTTTTAAACAGTGTCAGACTGGCCCACTGGGATACCAGGAAAAGTTCCAGGGGCCCAGGGTCCATGTGTCAGTGGGCCTCTTGCTTCTAACCATTTGGCTATTTCATGGTCATTCCCTATTTCTTTAATAATGGAAGTATAGTATGTAGAGAATAATGAGGTTGAGTGAAGAGAGGAGGAATAATAGTTTGGAAAGTGGGCCCACAGGTTTTCTGGTGGGCCCCTGGCATCCCAGTCCGACACTGGTTTTAAAGAACAGTTGGCCAATGGTTTGCATTGACGAAGAAGTCCTTAAAGGGCATGTAAAGTCTAAAATAGAATAAGACTAGAAATGCTGTATTTTGTATACTAAATATAAACATGAACTTACTGCACCATAAGCCAAATCAAACAAATAATTTATGCTTTTCAACTTTGCAAGACTAAGACTGTGCACATGCTCAGTGTGGTCTCTGCAGCTTAGGGATCATCATAAACAAAGCTGCTTGAGTTCTGCATGGCTGGGAAGTGAGGCATGGGTTCCCCCTGCTGTTCATAAGTATGATTGTTTCCCTGCTCAGCAGTTAGGGACCATCTGACAATTCCTATCCACTGCAGTAAATGAAGGGAGAATTTTAATGCATACAGTCAGGTTTCTTATAAAAACGGGACACATTTTTTAATTAAAGTATATTGGAGATAGGTTTATTTTTCATTAAAGAAAGCAAAAATGGGATTTTATTTTTTTGCCTTAACATGCCCTTTATGGGGGTAAAATGATCATAAATACGGTTAGGTACATAAATATTTGGACAGAGACAACTTTTTTTTCTAATTTTGGTTCTGTACATTATCACAATGAATTTTAAATGAAACAACTCAGATGCAGCTGAACTGCAGACTTTCAGGGGCTCAAAAGTAATTGGACAAATTAAAAAACTGAAAATAAAATGTTAATTTCTAATACTTAGTTTAAAACCCTTTACTGGCAATGACACCCTGAAGTCTTGAACTCATGGACATCACCACATTCTGGGTTTCCTCCTTTTTAATGCTCTGCCAGACGTTTATTGCCATGGCTTTCAGTTGCTGTTTGTTTGTGGGCCTATCTGTCCGAAGATTAGTCTTCAACAAGTGAAATGCATGCTCAATCGGGTTCAGATCAGGTGACTGACTTGGCCATTCAAGAATATTCCACTTCTTTGCTTTAATAAACTCCTGGGTTGCTTTGGCTGTATGTTTTGGGTCATTGTCCATCTGTATGATGGAATGCCTCCCAATCTGGATTGCATTTAGCTGGATTTGAGGAGACAGTATGTCTCTGAACACCTCAGAATTAATTCAGCTGCCTCTGTCCTGTGTCACATCATCAATAAACTCTAGTGTCTCAGTTCCACTGGCAGCCATGCACACCCAAGCCATCACACTGCCTCCGCCATGTTTATAGATGATGTGGTATGCTTTGGACCATGAGCTGTTTTTTACGCCTTCTCCATACTTTTTTCTTGCCATCATTCTGGTAGAGGTTGATCTTGGTTTCATCTGTCCAAAGTTCCAGAACTATGTTTTTTAGTTTAGCAAAGTCCAATCTAGTCTTTCTATTCTTGATGCTTATGAGTGGCTTGCACCTTGCAGTGCACCCTCTGTATTTACTTTCATGCAGTCTTCTCTTTATGGTAGATTTGGATATTGATAGGCTTATCTTCTGGAGAGTGGTGTTTACTTGTTTGGCTGTTGTGATGGGGTTTCTCTTCACCATAAAAATGATTCTGCAATCATCCACCACTGTTGTCTTCCGTAGACAACCACGTCTTTTCACGTCGCTGAGTTCACCAGTGCTTTCTTTCACCAAACTGTAGATTTTGCCACTCCTAATATTGTAGTCATTTTTCTGATGCTTTTTTTCTTTTTTTTGCAGCTTAAGGATGGCTTGTTTAACCTGCATGGAGAGTTCCTTTGACCAAATGTTGTGGTAATGTACAGAACCAAAATTAGAAAAAAGTTATCTCTGCCCAAATATTTATGGACCTAACTGTATTTATGCGTGCGTGTGAGGGGGAGAGGATCTGTAGACCTTTCAGGAGGACATTATGCCATCCCTTGAGATTGGAAAAAGTGGTGTCATCTTTAGATGCCACAAGGTTTTTTACAGTGGTATTTGTGAAGGTACGGAATTCTGTTTGTTTTATCCTCTGGATCCTTTATGGAGTTTAGGTCTCAAAATTGCATTTGTTGCTTGCAAGCATATATAACTTTCCCTGCAGAAGACTAATTGACACCCCTAAAATACAAAATAAAAGAAGGGTGCACTTCCCTAGTGTAATTACCTTTTATAATTTAATAATTTATCATTTATTTTTATTAAAAATTAGTGCACTTACAATATTGTAGCCAACATCAGCTCATTGGTAGGCAATAATACAGATTCAAATCCAATGTGTTTCGTCACCACTTTGCTGCTGCCGTCTTCAACAATCAAAAGTTTGGCGGCACAGGGCAGCTGCTGTGAATGACACCATATGTTACTGCAGGATATATATTTAATGGAACTCCTGCACTTCTGAACATGTACCTTAAATATTAGATTCATGAATAGCCCAACAGCCACCCCAGTGAGTAGTTAACAGCTGCTTTAAACAGACATTAGTTACATGGTTATTTTTTGAAGCTAAGTGGGCCTGTTTCTAAAATGGACCTTATTCTACACAATACTTTATTATGTTTGAAGGTGCTTGTCCATGCTGTTGCTTTACACATTGCCCCATTAAACAGATAAATCTTCTTTATCCATTGAGTTTTTTTCAGTGCAGATCATGTTCTATAGACAGCCTGGAGGGTACTGTGGTAGGTGCACAAACCTAACCTATGGTTTTGGAAATGGGGAGCCCTAAAAGGATCTTTACTGGTCCAAGTAAATTCTAATTACTAACTTTAAATAATTGTGATTGTTTATATTCAAATAGTGTTGTAGTTTTCCATTACAATGTCACCCCAAACATCAAGATTAAGGCAAAGATGACCATGAAAACAAATAGAGGCAGAATCATGACAGTGCACAGCACCAACATGTTGTACAGTATAGCATCAAGGTGGTCTCTATACATATACAGGCTACTATAAAGATATGTCTGTCTACTGGATTTTAGTCTATTCATTTTACTTTCCAGGGCTTTAAAATTCATGTCCATCTATGGAAATTACAAAAAGCCATAAAACCAATTTAGCAAAAAATAAAGCATATGGAGAATAAAACTGGGCAAAGCTCATATTTCAAAAGCAACAGGTGCCAGTCCAGTGCAGCACAGTACAGCCATTATGGTCTCTAAGCTGAAACCATTACAGGCGCAGCAATGCTGATGGAATTCTTTGCACTTCTCAGGTTTACATTTCTAAATGCCACTGTCTGGGTTCATTAATGTTAAACCATCGTTGATCTGAAACCTTAAAGTAACTTTGAGATACCCATTAACACTCGGGTACCGCTTTCACCTGTTCTTTAAAATGTGTCTACGATTTGTTCACTTTTACATCAAAGGGACACGGTACATGCCTTTTTGTTTGTGTTTCTTTAATAGAAATGTTATGAAGTGGATACCTTTGTAGGGAATGCAGAGGCATAGGGAAAACAAGTGTCATATGTAGATAACCACAGATAAAAATTGCCCAGAAAGAGGGCAAGGCAAGTGCAAAATGACTTACCACAAAGGCACCTTGGCTGTGCATTAAACTCAGTGGCAAGTATCAGGTTGGAGTTTCATTAAAAAAAAAATCTCTCAAGCTAACCATTACTTCCTTCCCAGAATTTATTCTACCTTACTAATACAGTGGTACCTAAGGCAGTCATAGCTGTAAGATACACAATACGTGAATGAGGTCACAGTGTAACCTGTCCAGATAGAGGGCAAGGGCAGTGGTTCATACTGTAGAGAACAATTAACCACACTGAAGCTGTCTAGACATACAGCAAAGCAAGAGATACAGTAGCTATAGAATTAATACCCACAAAATATACCCTGCTCAGACAGAGGGAAAGAATGAGTAACTATAGATATACTTAAATGATAAGGATATCAGAAGTCACTGAGGGGTTTTGTGACCATTTAAAGGCACAAGACTGCAGGCTGAGTTATACAGGAACTCTGAGTATCACTCGTGTATTATAAGGGATAATATACCTCCTACTATAAGTGATGAGGATATTAGAAGTCGCTGAGGGGTTGAAATCATTTGAAATCCTGGCAGGGAAGGAGGGACTAAAACACTGATGTTACAAACTGTAACAACTACTCCACAGTTTACAGAAAGCATGCAGGAACTACATAACCCACAATGCATTGCACTGTGATGTTCATTTCCTTATTCAAATCACGTGTGCAGGGAATGGGGGGGTTTGGAGGATGCAGGCTGAGGACAGCTGGCTGTTGATACAAAGTAACAGTAGTCAGCCAGCTCAGCAAAGTAGTCAGACAGATCAGCAGGAGAGCAGGGGGCCAGGCTTAGGGAACTGTCAGAAACCATTAAAAATCATGAAAAGTCTGCATATTTTTTAATTGATGTTTGATATTGATGTTTTAATTGATGAACTGATATTGCAAAGTTGCTTGAAATTATGTTTGCTTCTCAAAAAGCTTAAGTTATGTTTTTGTGGAGTTCCCCTTTAACTGCTGTGTATTTAGATGCTGTGATGAACCACACTTATAATGCACACAGGGAGGAGTTACATAAGAAAATCATGAGCAGACATAAATATGTTAGGTGCCAATCAAAAATACAGTCGCCTACAGCACTTCTACAGATAATTTGTTATTGGTTGTAAAACTTTCTTTCAGCCACTATAAATAATATCATAGAATTGTCATAAATTCTTCTTTTACATTAATACCACACCTAAAATCTAGGCATTTTTTTACATTAGTATATTAGTAGCTACACACTGACTCCTTTGGGTGCCAAGTTTGTCTGACCCTGGGGGGGGGGGGTGGTTCTGACCCAGTTCTGTACCAGAGAAGAGAGGCAAACGTCTTGAATTCCTATAGTTAAAGTAATTCTCCTTCAAGTTCTTTCTACTATAGAAAGGGGAAAGGAAATACAGACTAGAAACCTTGAAGCTGCACACCTTTACCATAAAATTCAAAATATGATCAATGCAGCCAGCATTCCAAAATATGTTATATAAATTCCTTTTGGTCGATATTTACTGGCATGACCAACATATTGGCTCCTCTCTTGGGAAAGGATAAACTTTTCTTATTTGTATACATAGTATATAAGTAATATTTTCCAGGATTAGGTTTGTTGCTCAAAGAACCTGACACTGGTCTGCTTTTTAATATTTTACAAGATATAAGGACATACATATCAATGTACATATGTAACACTAGGGGGTATATTAATTATGCTGTGTAAAACTAAATTCTGCAAAAAAAACTGTGTAACATAAATGGCAAATTTATCAAGATGTGTGTTATTTTGCACCACACGGATGCCAAATTTGCTGCCGTTTTTTTGCATTGGTTCCAAGGGATGTCACTCTGATAAAAAATGCATTAAAAAATGTATGCCTTTTTTTACACAGCGAAGTCTGGCGGTGTGTGGTATAATAACGCTGTTTTTTACACCTCTTAATAAATATGCCCCTTAACGTCATCAATTATCACAGAAGCTCTTAAAAACAAATATAAAAACACATGGGTAAATTTATCAAAGAGTGAAGTTTCGCCACTAGAGTGAAATGCCGCAGCTCTCAATTAATTTCTATGGGATTTTGAAAGGAGTATTTATCAATGGGTGAAAGTTAAAGTTCAGCCTTTGATAAATACGCCTTTAAAAATCCCATAGAAATGAATGGGGAGTGACGGAATTTCACTCTATTGGCGGAACTTCACTATTAACTTAACTCTTTGATAAATATACCCCACAATAATAAATAATTCCAAATGGGAACCATACTGACATCCACACTGCAAAAGTAAGGGATTCATGTCTGAATTTTGTGGACTTCTCAAGGCTTGCAACGGTTTATGCCATATAATGGTTGCAAAGAAACTCATCTCATATATAGAAATACACATATACAAAGGTTAACACATATAGTACATGCAGGCATGCACACACACACACATGAATGCGCATGGCCACATACATTCATATTTAAAGATGTTTCCCCAGAAGGCAGAGCAGGCTCCAACAGAGCCCTGAACTGCCTGCCCTATAGCACAAGAAAAGTGACAGGACTGCCTTGCACCCACCACCAGATTTTTAAAGTGGACCTGTCACCCAGACATAAAAAGCTGTATAATAAAAGTCATTTTCAAATTAAACATGAAACCCAAATACATTTTTTCATTAAAGCATCCATATCTGTTATAAATAGTGATGGGCGAATCTGTCGCGTTTCGCTTCGCCGAATAATTCGCGAATTTCCAGCGAAATTCGCGAAACGGCGAAAAATTCGCGAAACGAGTCGCGCGGCCCGATTTTGTCGCGCGTCAAAATATTTTGTCGCGGACGCAAGTATGTGTTATAACGCGCGACGTTATTTTTGACGCGCAGTGCAATTTGATGAAGCCCATCTTCTATGGGTGTTTTGTTTGTATAACCTTTTTTCATCTTTGGGCCTACAAATAAAAATTTTCCCCTTAGTTTCAAGCTTTGTAGTCTGTGATGATAAATGAACATGGTATCTTTTGCTTTGTGTCTGAATGTGCTGAATTGGATTGGACTCCATGGGAAGACCAATACACATGCGTGTTTCACTTAGTATACTGCTACACACATGCCCTGCATTGTTAGAGGACTCCTATCTTGAAAAAATGGCTCCCATTTTGCAAGTTTCTTAAACTTTTAACGTTTGTGGATTTTTTCACATTACCTCTGGTCAACTGGTAATGGTATCTACTACTACTCTATATAGGGACACGCATTGTCCCTGCTAACAAAGCGTGTCACCTGCTCAAAGGGGGCAAGTACTTGGCAGAGCTGCCTCATTTGCTGCCACTGCTCTGCACTAAAGTACCCCAAATCCGCCCCCTGAGTACCCCTGGCACTGTGCTCCAGCAGGTAATTGCTGACCGCCCAGCGCTGCTCTACGAGGCGCTCCACCATGTGCAGGGTGGAATTCCAGCGCGTCGGCAGGTCACAGATGAGCCGGTGGGGTGGCAGACTATGCTGCCGCTGCATCCGTGCCAAAGACGCGCTGGCGGTGGGGGACCTGCGAAAATGGGCACATACCCTACGTACCTTCTCCAGCATGTCACCCAACCCTTGGTAGCTCTTGAGGAAGCGCTGCACCACAAGGTTGAGGACATGTGCAAAGCAAGGCATGTGGGTCAGGTGCCCTAGGCGGATGGCGGCCAGCAGGTTGCGACCGTTGTCGCAAACAATATTACCTGCTTGGAGCTGGCGGGGAGTGAACTACCGCTGCACCTGAGTCTGGAAGGCAGCCATGAGCTCAGGTGCAGTATGACTCCTCTCGCCCAGGGAGAGGAGTTGCAGCACAGCCTGACATCGCCTGTGCTGCACTGAAGCGTAGCTGCGGGGACGCTTCAGGGGTGGCTCATCCATAGTGGAGGAGGAGGAGGAAGTGGACATGTGGGGTTTGCCCTGTACCCCACGGGGAGGCACCTGTAGCCTGAGGGGAGCGCCCCGGCTTGCACCCTCCACAGCACTCATGAGGGTGACCCAGTGCGCAGTGTAGGTTATGTACCTCCCCTGCCCATGCCTGCTGGTCCACGTGTCAGTGGTGCAGTGCACCCTGCCGCCAACAGCATGATCCAGCGACAGGGACACATTCTCAACCACATGCTGGTGGATGGCAGGGACAGCCTTCCTGGCAAAATAATGGCGGCTGGGGATCCGCCAGTTAGGGGCAGCGCAAGCCATCAGCTGTCGGAAGGGGGCTGCTTCGACTAGCTGATAGGGCAGCAGCTGCACTGCCAGAAGCTTTGCCAGGCAGCCATTAAGCCTCTGCACTTGGGGGTGGCTGGGGGAGAGAGGCGTCTTGCGGCTGAGGAACTGGGGGAGGGAAACCTGGCGGGACAGGGGCCGCATTGAGGAGGAGGAGGCTGCAGAAGAGGCTGAGCTACACAGTGGCTGCCTCCGACTGTGAGCCCCAGAATCCTCTTCACCTGCTGCAGGGTCTGGGGAGCTAGCACCTCTTCCCTGAGGAATGGGAGGAGGTGGACCGGAAGCACCACTGCCACCCGGTGCCCTGCCACTTTGGTGCTGCTCCCACGTCATCCTGTGATGACGTTTCATATGGGAACTTAAAGCTGATGTTCCCATATGTGACCCTGCCTGCCCCCTTCGAACCTTCTGCCGGCAGAGCTGGCACACTGCTATTGCCTGGTCCTCTGCCTGGCACGTGAAAAAAGCCCACACTGCTGAAGTGCGGGCCACTGCCTTGCCTGCTGTGGAGGGTTGAGGATGGTCCCCACCCGTACGCACATAGGCTTTGGACCTAGGCGCAGTGCTGCCCTGTTGCCTGCCCCCCCTAGCAGTGGTCGGTGGAGCCGGCTCTTCATCCTCATCAACAACAAACAGTTCCCCCCCTGAACTGCTGCTGTTATCCTCTGGAGCCGGCTCCCAGGGTCTGTCCCTGTCATCGTCCTCCCCCAGACCAGACCCTGCCTCATACATGGCATCAATACCC
Organism: Xenopus petersii; assembly: GCA_038501925.1. Lineage (NCBI taxonomy): Eukaryota > Metazoa > Chordata > Amphibia > Anura > Pipidae > Xenopus > Xenopus petersii. The sequence continues at coordinate 61,872,741 of CM076689.1, read as the reverse complement.
ACATCCAGCATGCTGGTGTCTGACCCCACACCAGCAACTTGCTGCCCTGCCATAAGGGGACCCTGCCCAATATCCCCTATTGATGTGGGCTGTGACATGACCACCTCCTCCTCTTCATCAGACATGAATGCCCCCCCCATTCCTGCCTGATCATCAAAAAGATCCAGGGTGTCTGGGCCCAAGTCCACCTCAGGATCAAATAAGAGGGATGGGGTGTCATCCCACACTGAGCTAGCAGGTGATGCCACCTCCTGCCGCTCACTGGTGCCTGCTGCAGATGAGGTAGCCTGGGTCAGCCAGTCTACCACTGCCTCTGCCTGCTGCGACCGTATGGGTCGCGAAGCAGTGGCAAAAAAATCGGGCACAGTCCTACGTGGACCAGTTGCCCCGCTGCTGCGACCCACAGCCATCTGCTGCTGTGGCATTTGCTGCTGCTGTTGTTGCGGCTGCTGCTGCTGTTGTTGCAGCTGCTGCTGCTGTTGTTGTTGCAGCTGCTGCTGTTGTTGTTGCAGCTGCTGCTGTTGTTGTTGCAGCTGCTGCTGTGATGGCAGCTGCTTTGATGGCAGCTTGTGCTGCGACTGATTTACAGTGCCCAGACTGGGCATGGCACATGGCTGTTGTGGGGTTGGATGCCCACGGCCAGCACCACGGCCTCTTCCTCGGCCACCCCTCCCTATCCCACCCTTCTTCCCACCACCACCACCACCCATCCCTAACCCACCCTTCTTCCCACCACCACCACCCATCCCCCCTCTCCCACGGCCCGTCATATTGGGCAACTAAACTTAAAAAAAAATATATATATATATGGGGGGGGTTTGGATATTTCGGGGAAGGAAAGGAGAAAAAAATAAAACCCTCAACTAAATCCCCTCAGCAGAAGTGTGCACCCACAAGGAGTACACACACCAGCACAGACAAAGACAAAGACAGTTAGCCCTAAAAAGGGCTATTGGGTGGTGAGCAGGCAAGCAGAAGAGGGAAAACAGTAAACTGAAATCCACAACCTCCACTTGCACTGACTCAGAAAAAAAAAAAGCTCTCTACACAAACTCCACTAGCTAAATCACACACAAATCTCTCACTATCCTGCTCTCTCTACCTCTACCAGAAACGCCACGAGTAATGGCCGCCTCTGCAGCTCCTTATATAGCCAGTGGGTTGGCTCAGGGATGGCTCACATCTTATTGGCTGCTGTGGGTGATGTTTAGTTTGTCGCGCGTCTTTTTGTTTTGACGCGCATTAGCGGCGTCGCGGCTCGTCGCGCGACGAAAATTTCGACGCGCGGCGAAACGAGTCGCGAGGCGAATTTTTGCCGCAATTTCGCGAAAAATTCGCCCGCGGCGAAACGCAGAAATTCGCCGCGAATTTAACCATGGCGAATTTATTCGCCCATCCCTAGTTATAAATGCATTTAAAAATCTCAGCTGTCAATCATTTATTGCCTACCGCGCCTCTATGCCTTAGGCATAGAGGTGGGGCAGGCAATTACTTTCACTTTCCATTCTGCATTTCCTAGATATCACTGGTGTCCTCACATTCCCACTCCTTCCCTACCATCTAATTTTGTAACCAGTGCATGGGGATGGACATCAGGTCCCCCATTCTGGAGCATAAACAAGATTTTTTTATAATGCAAAGCTTGCCTTAATAACAGTGTTTACAAAATGGTGCCTGCCTGCATGCTGTGATTGTTTATTCGCAGGTTAAAGGGAACAAGACTGAAATCATTTATGTAGTGCAAGTAAAGTTTATTTTGCTTGAATGACATGATAATATAGGATTTGGAATTATTTCTTAGGATGACAGGTCCCCTTTAAGGTGCACTTTTACATCCCTTCCCTACCACTATAGATTTTATCAAATACATACATGCATATACAAGTACAAATGAGCAACACTATGGCAAAATGGGCAGCACTGATCCTTTGTTGTAAATAATTAATAATAATTCTGTGTGTTACCATTGTGTATATCAGCTGTGATTGTAGAGTAATTAACATATCAATATCAATTGTTGATGTTTCTTTTACCAGCTTAGTCCATTTTCCCCATGTCTTGTCTCTCTCTTTATACCATATACAGTACTGTATATAAAAATTGATCCAAGGGATTGCTCAGAATTTAGAGTTTAAGCTTCAGTGGTTCTGGGATTAAAGTGAATGATCAACAGACTTACAGTCTTAAATATTATTATTATTTTTATTATTATTATTATTAATAAAGTATTAACATTTTACATACATGCATATATACATGAAACAAGACATAGGTGAATATGTACATATAGTACCTGCCTGGAAGTAGCTACACTATGAAGCATATTTATGATTTCCATGTCTTTGCCTTACTTTGATGGCCACAATCATGATCTAAGTGTTGAGGGTTTCTGAGAAGATTACTAACACATCCTTTATATGACACAAGTTTTATTTTAGGTTTAGTGTTCCTTTCAGAACAAGTCCAACACAAAAGTCAAACTAATTAAGAGCATTACCAGGAATGGCTAAACATTTTGGAAACAGCATAAAAGATCTGCAAGTGTACAGCAAGGAACATCAGGTTTTAATTCACATCTGTAAACCACTTCCAATTGAAAAGATTTTCTTTGAATAAACATTCTCAGTATTTTATGTCAAAACAAGTCAATTTCTTCCTTTTGCTGACAAAAGAGATCCTAATGTGCTAATTTCTTTGTATACAAAATGAAATGACTTAGGCCAAATGTTCTTTATTGACTTTGTTCAGCTGCAATTTATTAGCTAACCCACATGGCCCCGCAACGATTAAATATATCTATTTATTTCATTATCACTTGAAAGAATGAACTTTTTGTGTCTTGGAAATCCAGCAAGCACAGACAATCAGGGTATAAAACCGGCCAATGAAATATTATATAAAAATGTGCCCCAATCCAGAGATATCAAATAAACAAAAAGATATAAATTATGGAAATAACTTTTTTTTTTACTGCAGAGAGCTTTCAAGATTGGATTTTTAGAACACTGGGTTGCTCTTTCTGTAGATCCTAATTGATTTCCTTGACATCTCTTTAGTCTGGCAAAATGCCCGCCTAAGTACTTTGTCTGACCTCTAGGCTTTACGCCAAATATCGATTCAGTTTCTACAATAGTAATGTTGTATCTTCCCTTCCATCTTTGATAAGCTGCCAACAAGAGAGAGACAGGAAGTCAATGGTTTGCAAATGTTCTATTAGTGTTTGTGTATTAGTATTTCCTTCTGGGAGTAATGCAATTTGTATTGTTAAAAAATCCCCATGCAGAGAGGTATTTTTCTTTTTGTACACAAGTCATACACTTAGTTAACGAGAGAGAGGGAAAGTGAGTGAGAGATGGAGAGAGAGAGAGAGAGAGAGAGAGAGCTGCACTTAGCCAAAAGGATTTAATTTAAATTTGAACTGGGTGTTAAAGCTTTGGCCTGAATTTTCAATATACTACCTCTGATCCATATCCCATTGATTGGATACATTTTCAAATAAGAGAAAGTGGCTGTGTAGAGACACCCCATCTGGAGCTTTCCTCACTTAATCAGAGATTTTCGGTCTTGAAATGCTCCCTTAAGAGTATCTTCTTCACAAACAAGCATTTTCCTGATCCCGATCCACAAGAACCTTATCTGATAAGGCTAGGTTAAGAATTTGTTGTTGCTTTGCAGCTGAAAATGAGTTTTGGGAATTTATTTCTCTTAAAAAGGTCCTCGCCAAAGTATATACATGAGCGTTGAGCTTCAGCATCTGTTACATTTTTTAATACTAAAATGATTTCTGTTCCACTGTAAGGTATTTCCAAAGTGTCGTTGTTCTCTGCTGGGTTTCAACCTGGTACTTTCTTCTGCCTATAGCTCTGTCTTATAGAAAGCTGGCATTCTTTGTAATGAAGTCTACATATCTCAATCTGTGTCTCAGATTCTGCCAGTGCTCCCAGTTGCTCTATATTAATTACCAGGTGAGTCTCATACCAAGAGACCTCCTAGCAGAGACTGCCTCTATATGTATATCCAAATCCAAAGCTGGCATTCTTTGTAATGAAGTCTACATATCTCAATCTGTGTCTCAGATTCTGCCAGTGCTCCCAGTTGCTCTATATTAATTACCAGGTGAGTCTCATACCAAGAGACCTCCTAGCAGAGACTGCCTCTATATGTATATCCAAATATATACAAGTTCTTTGAACTATTTTCCTACTGGTCACTTCAACAAAGTATAGGTGCTCCTGATTCTGGTGTTGACCCATCCCTGTGTTATACTGCACAAATGCAGCTCTCTAGAAGGACTCCTGTTTCATAAAATTAAAGCAAAAATAAAACATCTCCAGTCTTGGACAAATAGAACATCATCTCTTGCTTCACTGCAGACAACGTCAGTCTCTTGTTTAGGGAGACTAACCTGTGTGGTTCCCCACAGCCTCATATGGTTATCCCACAGCCACAGTCCATTGGGAGTCTTCTTAATACTGTTAAAAGAGCTTTTTCCCCTAACAGTAGTAAATTGGGCTTGTCTAACAAGACTTGGACAGTGTTAGATACAGTAAGCCTTTTCAACCAATGATTACCATTAAAGGTTTAGTTCTGTTAATGAAAATTGTTTTCTGATTGGTTGCCAGTTGTGAATGCACTGGGAAGAGTTTTCTTTATGTTACTATAAAAGAGGCAACTTCTTCATGCTCCCAATAAACACGGCAACTGCTCTGCAGGGCCTCACAAAGTGTGGGGCCCACAGAGGCTGCTCATGCTTCCACCCACCAAGGAAAGCTGTGACTGCATTTGTCTCCTTGTTTGTTTGTTGATACTACAAAAAATCCTGTGACCGATGCAGAGAAGATCAAGTTTACATTTCATTCTGGTCATAATGTTTCTTTAGTTTCATCCAAGTGCAATGTCAGTCTGTACGTAAGCAAAACAACACAACTCCTTTCTGTCCATTTGGCAGCAACCCAACAGGACATGAATTAGGAGACAGCTGAAAGATCAACCACAGGAAGGCATGTGTTGGAGAAAGGGAATAGGTTGAATTTAAATTAAGACGATGGCCCTGTATCATAAGAGATGAGAAGATTGTGCTGTTCCATTATGAAATTTGAAAATATACCAGGTGAACCCTACGTATAAGAGGAGCATAAACTGTTCAGAAGGGTTCATACAAGTTGTACAAGTAGTAAAACTGATTATAAAAGGAGCAGGATATGAAAAGCTGTTCCATAGGTGTTATCACACATTTTAATTATGTAATAATATATACCCCAAGCACATCAACATAGAATAATAAAACCCAAATTACCTTACAGTTTTACATATACAAAGGCACTTAGTCTACAGCCTTGTGCCTTCATATGGTCACAATACCCTCAGTGACTTCTAATATCCTTATAATTTACAGTAGGGGTATCCCTTATAATACATGAGTGATACTTCCCTGTATAATTCAACCTGCAGACTTGTGCCTTTATATAGTCACAGAACTCCTCAGTGGTCATGGTTCTGACCAGTGACATCTATCATCCTTATTATTTACAGTCGGGGGTACATTATCGTTTACAATACATGCATGATATTCTTGATGTGTATCTTGTATAACTCAGCCTACAGCCTTCTGCATTTATATGGCCATAGAATGCTTTCAGTGACTTCTAATATCCTTATAATTTACAGAGTATATGATCCTTTATAATACACAAATGATACTCAGAGTTCCCTGTAGAACTCAGCCTGTAGTTTTGTGTCTTTATATGGTCAAATAACTCTTCAGTGACTTATAATATCCATATAATTACAGCAAGGGTACATTATCCCATATAATATATGTAACTGTGATGCCCAGAGTAACTGTGTATTTTCACAGAAGCTAGTTAGAAGCAAGTAATAATATATAATAACATATTCATGGGGTAATGTAATAAAAGTTCCCTGTATAACTCAGCCTGCAGTGGTGTGCCTCCATGATTTCTATTGCTCTTAGAATTTACAGTAAGGGGTACATTATTCCTTATACATGAGTGATACTCGGTATGTAACCTTCTCCTCGCAGAACTTCCTATTTATATCTATTACCATTTTATTTTTGAGTGGGAATTGCTTTATTTACTTCATCATTTGTAACTAACAGCAAAATAATGTGGAATCCATGAGGTGAACCACTGTTTGTTGTTGTCTAACAACAACAACCATGACTCACAACATAAAAGAAGAATTGGTATTTAGTGCTCATATGGAATCCTTTAGAGCTGTATACTTTAGTTCCTTTATAGCTTTTGAATTCTTTCATCACAGGCTAACCTATTACTTTGATTATTTTGCTTTGTTCTCGGAAACATTGTTGGACAATGTATGGACTCATTCCCTGATCGTTCTGAAAACTTTTTGCTATAATTCTATTGCCTCTTATAGCTATTCCTGTGTTGTATGGAGCTAGCCCAGCTATATAAGAGGCCAGGGGTCAGTTGTATAACTATAGTGAAGGATAATGTGATAAAGCGTAAATTGCAAGTTTTCCAATATGACTGTGGAAGAGTAAGAGAAAGGAGAGCATGGCCATAGGTTAAGTGAGAGCAGGCAAAGACAGAATAAAAGGGTATAAGAAAGGGGGTTGTTACAAATCCACCTAATGGCAAGGCAGGTCCAAAGTTCCCATAAAATTCCACCAGAGAACCGCATTATCTCTCATCCATATCTCTGACAGATTCCACTGCCCTTTCCAGATAATAGATCTTTCCATAATTTGGATCTTCATACCTTAAGTTTATTAGAAAATCATGTAAACATGAAATACTCGATAGTCTGGTTCTCTTTCCAATAAGGATGCATTATGGGGCCGATTCACTATGGGTCGAATATCGAGGGTTAATTAACCCTCGATATTCGACTAGGAACTAAAATCGTTCGACTTCGAATATCGAAGTCGAACGATTTAGCGCAAATCCTGCGATCGATCGATCGAAGGATTTTTAATTCGATCGAACGATTAAATCCTTCGAATCGTTCGATTCGAAGGATTTTAATCCAACGATCGAAGAAAAATCCTTCGATCAAAAAATCCCAGGCAAGCCTATGGGGACCTTCCCCATAGGCTAACAGTGACTTCGGTAGCTTTTAGCTGCCGAAGTAGGGGGTCGAAGTTTTTCTTAAAGAGACAGTACTTCGACTATCGAATGGTCGAATAGTCGAACGATTTTTAGTTCGAATCGTTCGATTTTCGTAGTCGAAGGTCGAAGTAGCCCATTCGATGGTCGAAGTAGCCCAAAAAAACTTAGAAATTCAAAGTTTTTTTAATTCAAACCCTTCACACGAATTTAGTGAATCGGCCCCTATATCTTCGTTTGGATCAAGTACAAGGTGCTGTTTCATGATTACATAGAAAATGGAAATAAGTTTTAAATAATTTATTTTTAAAACTGTTGCATTATTTGGATAAAATGGAGTCTATGGGAGATGTTCTTTCTGTAATTCAGAGCTCTCTGGATAATGGGTTTCCAGATAGTGGATGCATTTATATATCTTTCTATTCAGGAATCATTCATTTATTTTACTTATTTCTTATACAGGTTGCTATGACTTTTGACTCCAACAACCTAAAATATGCAAGTGGCACCTACTTTTCTGCACACTGCATCGTACCCTGACCCAAGCACCAGCTGAATTACATGGAAACATCATTACTGCCATTGCTCAAACATGGTAAACTGTGCCAATATTTAGCTCTTTTCACATAGAATCAGCTAAGAAAATAAGCTCCTGTCAGCTTACACAGCTGTGCAAGGCCAGATATGCCCTGAATACCATCGTCTGCATAATATTAAATTGAAATATTGTAACAAACGTGTCCTTTAAGCTGGGAGTTTCTGTGCAAATACAGGCCTATACAGACCCACGCACCAGCAGGGTCAACTCGCTTTGTGGGTATATAGAGAAATTTTATCTAATGACCTTAGCAACACATCTCTAATGGCCTGAGTGTGTCCTGGTAGTATATGCATTTGGCATTCCACAAACCTGCTATCTGTATTGAATTCCTGCATAGCAACGTACTGTTATGTTAGCCCGATCTGATGCAATTCCATTGGGCTCATTTGGGCTCCTTGTTTACCGGTTGCTAGAAAACCACTAAGTCAAAAGTAGCCGTCAGAGGAAATGAGGACAATGTCTACAATGTGGTTACAAAAATAGCAACGATTAGATTAAAAAAAAATAAGTGCAATAGTGAAAATGAGGCAAAAGACAAAGGACCGAGCTAGAACCTGCTATTAACACATTTATTTTCATGTTATTTATCCAAATAGATGTTCTGAAATCAATAGATGTTTGTAACGATGACCATGTTTGTACTGAAAGGGTTACGGCCTCCTTTGCTTTGCATTCCTCTTAAAGCAGTGGTTCCGAAACTGTTGGGTTGGCCCTGATGGTTTGGCGCTTGGAGGATGGGGCTCAGTCTTAATACCAGTTATGGTAAGATTTTACAAAATTGCCTATTTGCTTTCTTAGATACACAGGTAAAATTGGGGATGAAAACAAGAAAAGAATATTTTCTGTCCTAAGTATTTGTGGAACTATGGCTGATACACTGATATTTTCCTCTGAAACCCTTGTTATGAGCTAAGGGAGCCCTTACCTAAGGTTAGACCTCCAACGTGGGCTTGAACAACCACTGCCCTAGAAAAATAGTGATTGGTACTAGCACTAGATAGGTATCTAAAGCATAGGGACATGGACAAGTTTCTGCTCCTATATCTGCTGGTCCAGAGCAAAACACCTGGACCTAATGCCTACTTCAGTAAGCACAGACTACTATATTTATTTACTCCTGCCTTCTTGTATTCATGTTGTATCTCACGTTTAAGGGTAGTGCTATCACAAATATCTTAGGGCAGTTGTGGAGGCCCACCAATAAAATATTTGCCATAGACCCACTGGAACCTTAATTCAGCCCTGCAGGTCAGGAATAATTCATTTGAATGAATGGAATTATGATACCTGTGGGGGGGGGGGGTTGATGGACTAATGAGATGCTACTTTATATGGGAAAAATACTTAAATGCAGAAAGTTTGAAACCCTCAGTTCTATTGAATGATAGTCATGTTGGCATGTCTGGTCTTTCAGGACAGGCTGTTACCGTATATCTAATGTGCTGCTTCTTCCATGACCCAGATTTGCAAATTAGCTCTCATGAATTAGTTGCCCAGATTATGTACAATAAATTCTTCTGCCAATTGCCATGGATTTCTAAAAAAGCTTCTTAAACGATTGCATCGAAGCTGGTACAACCCCAAAGAGGAGGACAGAGAGCTTGGCAAGAGAACACAATCTCAGGAATTTCTATTGAAACTGAACAGCTACTTGGATGCTTGAATATTTCCCTATCTCTCTTGGCAATCAGAACAGAATAAGTTTACTTTAGCAGGGAATGATATTTTAAATACATGTTGTTTTTTTATAAAAAAATAATAATTTGTACTGTGTGCGAAAGATTGTGTAACATTCACACTGTACTGGATATTACAATGCCTTTGTATATGTAAGTCAATGTACCCCCAGACTGAAAGTATAAGGATATTAATAGTCATCATCTGATATATCTTTATCTACTACTATGGGGGCAGCTTCACAGATGTCTTACAATACTGACTCCATGCATTAAAGGAATAGTTCAGTGTGAAAATAAAAACTGTGTAAATAGATAGGCTGTGCAAAATAAAAAATGTTTCTAATATAGTTAGTTAGCCAAAAATGTAATATATAAAGGCTGGAGTGAACAGATGTCTAATAAAACAGCCAGAATCCAACTTCCTGCTTTTCAGCTCTATAACTCTGAGTTAGTCAGTGACTTGAAGGGGGGCCACATGGGACATTTCTGTTCAGTGAGTTTGTAATTGATCCTCAGCATTCAGCTCAGATTCAAAAGCAACAGAAATGACCCATGTGGCCCCCCCTCAAGTCTCTGATTGGTTACTGTCTGGTAGCCAGGGCAACCAGTCAGTGTAAACAAAGAGAGTTGAAAAGCAGGAAGTAGTGTTCTGACTGACTTGTTATACATGAAATCACTCCAGCCTTTATACATTACATTTTTGGCTAACTAACTATATTAGAAACATTTTTTATATTGCACAGCCTATCTATTTACCCAGTTTTTATTTTTACACTGAACAATTCCTTTAAAGGGGCAGAAATGGGGCCCAATATGCAGATGGCTCCATGAGAGGGTGCCCTGCCCAAAGACAGTGTCCATGGAAGGAGAAGCTCAGAGCACCTACCTGTTGGTGACCATGCAAAGCTGGGAACCCTCAGGTATTGATGGAAAAGACTGAGAAACCTGGAATTTTCCTGGAACATACCTTAATGAGTCCAGGAGTTAACCAACATCACTTTTAAGAGTGAGACAATCCCTGGAAGCAACCCAGTGAATAAGCTGCCATGTGGATTATATAAGCAGAAGGACAACCAACAGGTCAATCTCCGAGGACCCTTTAAGAATTAGGTATTGTGAGTGTACCTCATGTGGAAAATGCTGTACCCAAAGGGAGAGGTACATACTTTAGTGACAGTAGTGTTATCTGTGAGTTATAAAAGCTGTTGGGAAGGGACTTTTATCAAAAATTTAACAGAGCCTTAAATTTGCCATATGTTGGGTTTAATTTGACAATAAGGGGCCGATTCACTAAATTCGAGTGAAGGATTCGAAAGTAAAAAAACTTCGAATTTCTAAGTATTTTTTGGGCTACTCCGACCATCGAATGGGCTACTTCGACTACGACTACGACTTCGAATCGAAGGATTCAAACTATATATCGTTCGACTATTCGACCATTCGATAGTCGAAGTACTGTCTCTTTAAAAAAAATTCGACCCCCTACTTCAGCAGCTAAAAGCTACCGAAGTCAATGTTAGCCTATGGGGAATAGAGATGGCGCGAACTGTTCGCCGGCGAACTTGTTCGCGCGAACATCGGGTGTTCGCGCTCGCCGGAAGTTCGCGAACGTCGCGCGACGTTCGCCATTTTGGGTTCGCCATTGTTGGCGCTTTTTTTTGCCCTCTCACCCCAGACCAGCAGGTACATGGCAGCCAATCAGGAAGCTCTCCCCTGGACCACTCCCCTTCCCTATAAAAACCGAAGCCCTGCAGCGTTTTTTTCACTCTGCCTGTGTGTGCTGAAGAGATAGTGTAGGGAGAGAGCTGCTGCCTGTTAGTGATTTCAGGGACAGTTGAAAGTTTGCTGGCTAGTAATCGTTTTGATACTGCTCTGTTATTGGAGGGACAGAAGTCTGCAGGGGTTTGAGGGACATTTAAGCTTAGGTAGCTTTGCTGGCTAGTAATCTACCTTCTACTGCAGTGCTCTGTATGTAGCTGCAGTGGGCAGCTGTCCTGCTTCTGATCTCATCTGCTGACTGCTGCAATAACAGTAGTCCTTGTAAGGACTGCTTTTATTTATTTTTTTGTTCCAATACAGAGCAGTATCAAGCAGATTACTAGCCAGCAAACTTACTATCATCTGTCCCTGAAATTACTAACAGCTCTCCCCCTACACTATCTCTTCCAAGCACACACAGGCAGATTTTTCAGATACATTTTTGCCCTTGATCCCCCTCTGGCATGCCACTGTCCAGGTCGTTGCACCCTTTAAACAACTTTAAAATCATTTTTCTGGCCAGAAATGTCTTTTTTAGATGTTAAAGTTCGCCTTCCCATTGAAGTCTATGGGGTTCGCGAACCGTTCGCGAACCGCTCGCATTTTTGCGCAAGTTCACGAATATGTTCGCGAACTTTTTTTCCGACGTTCGCTACATCCCTAATGGGGAAGGTCCCCATAGGCTTTCCTAAGTTTTTTTGATCGAAGGATATTCCTTCGATCGTTGGATCAAAATCCTTCGAATCGTTCGTTTCGAAGGATTTAATCTTCGATCGAAGGAATATTCCTTTGATCGTACGATCGCAGTATTTGCGCTAAATCCTTCGACTTCGATATTCGAAGTCGAAGGATTTTAATTCCTAGTTGAATATCGAGGGTTAATTAACCCTCGATATTCGACCCTTAGTGAATCAGCCCCTAAGAGTTAGCCATCTAATACCAGTGTGATCTCAGTCATAAGTATTGTTACCCCTTGTATTAGACAACATTTCTATAACTTTTTCCCCACCTATTATTTACTGATGTTGCTATAATTTTGTAATAGTTTATTTTATTGCAAATGGGACTCCTTATGGCATGTCCCATGAAATACATTGGGGTATATTTATCAAAGAGTGAAGTTAGAGATCACCACAGTCCTCTAGAGTGAAATTATACGGGATTTTGAAAGGCGTATGTAAAGATGAACTTTTACTTTCACCCATTGATAAATACTCTTTTAAAAAACCCCTAGAAATGAATGAAGAGTGGCGGAATTTCACTCTAGAGGACTGTTGCGATCTCTAACTTCACTTTTTGATATATATACCCCATTGAGTGGAGGCACCATGTAATTAAGACCCAGGTTTCCCATCCTCTCCTACCAGTATCACTGAGGTTTCCCAGCTTTGCATGATCTCCAACAGGTAGTTGCCCTGTGTACTCTGGAGTATAAGCATGACATGGTCAGGGTTTTAGAATTAAGGTTTTTGGTTTTGGTTTTATACATGAAATGACATAACAAAATGCAAACATAACATTGGTTCAACATACTTTGGTTCAGCAGCTTCATTACAGTAGCAAAAATCATTTATTGGCAGTTCTTACAAAGTTCCGAAAACTTCCTAAAATCTCTGTTAGAGGTCCTGTGTAATGTCTGTCTAGGGGGGCCTAGGTAGTGAATTTGATCCAGTCACCCCATGTATTGTCATGTTTCTGAGGGCAGCCTCTCACAGCATAGGTGAGTTGTATCAGGAAGAGAAATTAGTTGATTAGGTTTAGCCCATATTCAAGTAACTGTGGGTGAACGAATGTGATACTTTTCCTAGTATAGAACAGTAGAGTACGGAAGTCATCTACAACACCCAGCAGGCACCCCTTGGGTGTCAGCATTTTTGGCAAGGATGTCTTATCTTGTATATAGTCTAGGACATGTGACCAAGATGTTTGCATCCTTGGACAAAACCACATGAGATGGAGGCGGTCTGCAGTCTGCCTCCAAGGCATTACATTTAGGGTATTCGGGGGAGTCTCTATTTCCCTTGTGATAAAGCTAAGTGGGGTCAGGTGAATCTTATGTATATTTTTAAACTGGATTAAAATGTTTTCATTGGAGACCAGGTAGTCATATGCTTTGCTAGTGCCTTCATCCCAGTCTTCATCGTTGATTTCTGGCTACTCCTATTATATTATATATTATATACTGTATATATGGGGCAGATTTACTAATGGGATTTCGCTAGCGAAGGAGATTGACTCTTGCGGTGATTCGCGCCCTATCGCCAGGTGCATTTTTGCTCTGGCGAATGGACGTTACTCTGCAAATTCACCAAGATGCAGATTTTACTGAATGTTACATTTTTCGCCTATGGAACATTAACTATACAGTGGGCTCATGTGTAGGTCCAGGGAACCTTAGTAAAGAAAATAGAGTTTTTATAATGCAGCTTTATAAAAACTCTATTTTCTTTACTAAGGTTCCCTAGACTTGTGTAATGTAATGTATTTGCTGCAACATATACGTCCATTCAACTTTAAATTAACCGATGTATGCAAATTAGCCTGAGCGAAGACCTCTAACGAAGTTACGCTTGGCAGAATTGAATGCTAGCGCATCTTCACTTTGATTTGCTCACATTGCGAAAATTCGCCAGCGTTCGGCGGCCTGGACTCAACTTTGCATTTTAGTAAATTAGCGATGTCTGAGTGGATTTTTGCCTGGTGAAGTGTGGCGATAGCTGCAAAGCCGTCGCTGGCAAATTTTCGCCACTTAGTAAATTTACCACATTGTCTCATATACTGAACAAGCTCCAGATCGCTTGCAATGAAATCTCAGCCTGTCAATGTTTTGCAGCATCCTTTATTGATCATTTATTCTGCTAAACAGCATTTTGTTTTGTAGGATATCAAACTAAAATGCATGCACTCAATGCCCATATCTGTGGGTGTTCATATCTATTTAAAATGTTTAAATGGATTTTTCCCTGAAACATGAATGTATATTACTTGAGGATCAGTACACTAATCTTATGATCATTATATTTTGTTTTCTTTCAGTAAAGGCCTGACAGGTTTCAGTATCCCTTCCCCGCTATTTCTAATTCTCATCTATTAGGAAAGAAAATATGATGCTTTGCCCATAAAGTGCAGCTGCCACATTCATAACCGTGGTCCAAAAACGAGAATCCAGGAGGTTGCATCTGTTCAGGCTGCTCAGCTCCACCAGTTTGAGGTCTACCATAAAAATCTGTCTGACACAAAATTAGATGCAAGAAAATGACCTGAATAGTTCAACAAAACCTCCCCACCTGAAGTCATGTTCTTCTGACAATGCCAAGGCCTCAAAGAATCTTTCACATTCATTTCCTTCGGCTGAAAGGTAACGGGTTGGGCAGCACTAATATAATGTTTTCCCATAGTGTTCTACTGTTTTTATCTTACCTCCTGTCTTCATCTTGCCCTATTGTCACCATCCTTCCCTACCAAAGAATATGTTGGAACTTTATAAATACATTGATGCCTCCATCTTGCCCTACTGCATGTTTAGTGCCCTGCTGTCTCCACCGTTTTTCACCAACTTTACTCCAATCTGGGTAACATAGGGGATAAATTGCACTAGAATACTTAGCAGTCAATCCACACTTAGTTTTGTTTAAATTACCAACACATTAGAAAATGATAGCAAATTTTTAATTTGTCGCTAGGGTTAACTGAGTAATAGCAATTTAGAACCTTCAATAGTAAATCAGCCCCTCCTCCATTTCAGCAAGACCTGACAATGAATCAATCAACTATTGTATATAAAGATAGGAGCACTAATGTCTCACTTCTTTATGACATTGTGTACCTACATAAGAATAACTATAATTTAATTGAGTCATTAAACCATTTTCCATAGACAGTGAAAGATTAATACCATCATCATGAATGAGTGGTACTCTTCTATTGTTCATAATATAAACATACAAAGAATTGCCTAGTTGTGCCAGTTTAGATGAGTCAGTCCCAAATAACAGATCCTGCATGGGTAGATGGATCCATGTATAGACGTGCGTAACTGGGAGACAGTGTGGCACAATTCTTTTTCATTTAAATACTGAGGGGCACAAAAAATATGGCAGTTGGAACCCATATAGTATAAATAAAAATATACAGAGAAGGAATGTTTGCAAATGCGCTGCGACTATGCCAATTCACTAATATGAGTTTCGTCCTGTATGACAAACGATGGCGACTTTTCGGTATCGTTACTTCGGCAATACGAGCATTTCTTAGCGGAGTTGAGATATCGTTTCGTTCGTGCCTACTAAAAATTCTCTAGTGATCTTGCGCTTAGGTCAATTTGCATAGGGCGGGTAAATAAGAGTTGTATGGAGGTCTTTATTATAAATGTTGGTGCAAATGCTTGAAGTTACCACTTTTCATTACAAATGTCCAGGAAACCTTAATAAAGACAAGAGAGTTAATAAAATGCCCTACACAGGTGCCCACTGTAAAATGAATGTTCCATATGTTATGAAATGTCTGGAAAAAACTGGTTACCCAAAAAAAAGTTTGTTAGGACTTGAGCAGGCAATTCCGCTTCAAAAAAGGAAAAGTCGCCAGTGTTTTTTGAACTTCAATGCATTTTCAGCACAAAGGATATGATGTTAAGGCCCCCATACATGAGCAGATAAAAGCTGGCGACAGACCAAGTCGGCAGCTTAGCGGCCGTGTGTAGAGGCCCCCGACAAGCTTTCCCAATCAATATCTGGCCAAAAGTTGGTCAGGTTAGAAAACTCTGTCTGATCGCGGCCACATCTTTACGTGTATGCGGTCCTGCTGCCCATTTGGCCTCCGTTCTGATCCAATCAAACCTGGGACCACAAACCTGGAATCAAACCTGGGACCACAATTATATAATTGTAGTCACTGCTCCTATAAGCCACCAATTTGTATAAATATGTTATTTTTTGCACACACTTTTATATATACCATCATATTGTAGTTCTTCTCTAACGAACCTGAGTTTTTTAGTTCAATAAAATGTATATATGTCTCTTCCAAGGGTTATATAAACATTCCTGTTTATTTAATAAAAGCGGAGTTTAAGGCAAGTGAGAGAGAAGAGGATTAAGGTAAATGAACATAAATGAGAGATATGAGAAATAGGCTAGAGAGATCTCAAAGTGTCTGACATTTGCAGGAAGCAAACAATAAGCCTCTTGTCTCAGGAATGAATCCCATTTAATGAAAGTTCCATACAGACATTACACATGCTTTATATTAATGTGTCATTCATCCTTCTTTAGCCTCCAGGAGCCAAACATGCCTTATACATGTCAGTGTCATGAGTTCACTTTGCCCATTCTTTTTATGCTTTTGAACGATTGAACCATTTGTATATAGTAATAGGTGCAGCTTTAAACATTATGAATCAGGATCTGTGATAGACGTCTCTTGTGGTCCTTCATATCAGCCTTGGAAGGTGATGCACCCAATATACTGTAGTTCAACTTGACCCAACTTTCCATTAAGTGCGATGTCTGACCTTAAGAAGGTAGATCTTGCCAGCTTTAGATAGCTCCTTATTTGAGTTATCTTGAGGAGATAATCTATGCTCTATCTATATATATATATATATATATATATATATATATATATATATATATATATACATATATACACATATATATAGGACAGTAGATCAATGATAAAGGGGATCTAATTCAGCTGTTCTTAGTTTTCTATATTCAATGGTCTAAAATGTACCTGCCTTCTTATTCCTGCAACCATCTGTTTATTAGGGTGGTCACTGAACCAAGCAACCAAAAACCAAGTTATCTTTATTTTGAGTTCATCTTACTATTCCAATCAAAATTTTAAGCTGCTACCTAGTTGTTATGGTAATTAAATTCCGACAACCCAATAGCAACCTACGTTCTGAACTTGAGCGCTAAAAAGTAAAGAAGTAAATCATTCAAAATAACACAAAAAATTAAGATGAAGTGCAAACATGTAGAATACGAGCAGTTAAAAATTGAAAGAGGTTTAGTTCTCAATTGAGCTGCATTTTTTTAGGTTTTCTAGTGGCATATTTATGTATTTTTTGTGTTTTGGGATTGTTGGTATTGCCACCACTTGAAATGTACATATGCATCAACATGTATATATACTGTGTATATATATATATATATATATATATATATATATATATATATATATAAAATAATGCATGTGATCCGCACAACCATGAGCCAAACGACAACCTGGGTGCTAGTCCAAGTAAGGATAGATAAAAATGTACAGTTAAAGTGTCAAAAAGAGCAGGTTTATTGAATCCGACGTTTCAGTTCCACATAGGAACTTTCATCAGGGAATACAAAGGTCTGGGGCCAGATGGTATTCATCCCAGGGTACTTAGAGAGCTTAGCTCTGTGATTGCCAAACCTCTTTGCTTAATTTTTCAGGATTCATTGAGGTCTGGCATAGTGTCGAGAGACTGTCAAATTGTTTTCCAAACAAAGATTTTTAATGAACTTGTATGAAATTAAATCAAATATAAAAAAACTGGCTGTGCAAAAATGTGGGTAATTTTGCTAATTTGAATGCATGTAACTGCTCAATACTGATTACTGTCAACACCAAATTGGTTGGATTACCTCCCTAAGCCTTGAACTTCATAGGCAGGTGTGTCCAATCATGAGAAAAGGTATTTAAGATGGCCAATTGAAAGTTGTGCTTCTGTTTGACTCTCCTCTGAAGAGTGACAGCATGGGATCCTCAAAGCAACTCTCAAAAGATGTGAAAACAAAGATTGTTCAGTGTCATGGTTTAGGGGAAGGCTACAAAAAAGCTATCTCAGAGGTTTAAACTGTCATTTTCAACTGTAAAGAAATGTGATCAGAAAATCACAGTTGCTGTAAAACCCAGGTCTGGCAGGCAAAAAAAAATACAGGATTGTGAGAATGGTTACAGAAAACCCAAAGATCACCTCCAAAGACCTGCAAAAACATCTTGCTGCAGATGGTGTATCTGTACATCTACAATTCAGCGCAATTTGCACAAAGAACTGTATCTGTATGGCAGGGTGATGAGAAAGAAGCCCTTTCTGCACTCACGCCACAAACAGTCGCTTGTTCTATGCAAAAGCTCATTTAGACAAGTCACAGTCATTTTGGAACAAAGTGCTTTGGACTGATGAGACAAAAATTTAGTTATTTGGACATAACAAAAAGCACTTTGCATGGTGGAAGAAGAACACTGCATTCCAAGAAAAACACCTGCTACCTACTGTCAAATTTGGTGGATGTTCCATAATGCTGTGGGACTGTGTGGCTAGTTCAGGGACTGGGGCCCTTGTTAAAGTCAAGGGTCGGATGAATTCAACCTAATATCACCATATTCTTCAGGATAATGTTCAAGCATCAGTCACAAAGTTGAAGTTACGCAGACAATTACCATTAACACACTTCGAAATCTACAAAGGCATTTATGCAGAGGAAGAAGTACAATAATCTGGAATGGCCGTCACAGTTGCCCAACTTAAATATCATCGAAACTCTATGGGATGATTTGAAGCAGGCTGTCCATGCTCAGCAGCCATCAAATTTAACTGAACTGGAGAGATTTTGTATGGACGAATGGTCAAAAATACCTCCATCCATAATCCAGACACTCATCAAAGGATGTAGGAGGCGTCTGGAGGCTGTTACAGCCCCCCCGGGAGTTTTCCTGGTATCCCTGTAGGCCAGTCCGACACTGCTGCTTACAAGGAAATTGTTTCTTAAGTTAAACTTTTTACAAATACATAATTAGCATGCTCCAACAAGGTGCTCGTGGTCTTCCCTATTTGCAGATACTTGCAGCAAAGCAAATATTTTCAGCCTGCTATAATTCCAGGGGTACCTAGGGCAAAAAATAAGGTTTCATCCCAAATCTTACCCTAACTAGGTCTTCAGGCTAGGCCCCCTTAGCTCATAATATAAATTACAGATTTATAAAACATTGGGGTAACAGTCACCCTGCTATAGTTCCAGGGTACCCATGACAGCAAATAAGCACTCACCCCAAATCTCACCCCAAGTTATCATTGATAATATCACTCTGGATCTGGAGAACCAGATTATCAGCCAGTAGTCTTTTTTTACAAAATGCACAACATGTTTCAGATCAAAGATCCTTCCTCAGGTGCTTATATTGGGCTGGGTTCCCTTAGCCCACAACAAGGTTACATATATATAGAAACATTGGGGTAACAATTTACCTTCCACAGTTCCAAGGGTATCAGGCCTAATCTCCCATTAAGTGGCCTTCATGTTGGGCCCCCTTAGCACATAACAAGGTTACATGTGTATAGAAGTGTACCAGTCACCTCTCCCTGCGTGAATTTAACAGTATCTAAAGCAGCAAACAGGTATATACCATAAATGAATCCTAATTGACCTTTAAACTGGGCTCTCCCAGTTACAGGTTTGTATAAGAACCATTGGTACTAAAAGTTTTCATGTGCTTTAAACTCAGCACTTAGTTTATACTGATACATATTCCATTTCAGTAGTAGGTCCTGCAGACAAACACATGCTATTTGGTGATTATAGCCTCTCTGCCTTCAAAATAAATAATTATTAATGTATTTAATCTGGATGCAAGGTTGGAGTTCATGTATTGGTCTCGGCATGAAATATAATACTTCTTCATTTAACTGATGGATAACATACCAAAGCATGTAATGGCAGAGGCAAGAACAAGATTAATTTTTGGGAATGCCCCAGGTTAGGTTGCCTTGAGCTTAAGACTTCCACTAAAACTTCTCATGCACTAATTAATCAAGAGGAACGACAAAAAGAACATTACATACAGCAAACACCTACCAGGCATAAATAAACACACAGGACAAACAGCAGAACAAAATGATAATCCAGAAACAACTAACCATGAGAATTCTTACATCGCTTCTTCCTAATTGACTAATTTTTCTCACTGAATACCTACCAAAAGAATTTGCCTTGTCTCTTAAAGTCTCTCCGACGTGGCCCTTCTTTTGAAAACTATAGATTAACCAAATCTTTTTTTTTTTTGCACAGTTCAAGAGAACTCACATTGTTTTGCTCACTTTCCTTAATCAATATTTTCTTGGCCATTCCACAAAAACAAATCATTCCATTTCTGTTTCTCATTTATTCACAAAATATACTAATTCCGAAGGTGTTTTCATTGATTTTGCTTTTGACAGTTGTGAAAGTACATCCTTGAAATCTGAACCAGTGCCAAAGCTGAATGCTTATTCACCAGTCTTTGTTTCACCTGAAGCCATAAATTGAATGTCTGGAAATGCGGACTTGTCACAGTTTGCTAAATGCATGCTTTGCAAAGAAATTACTAAGACAGGCCTCACTAAGTTTGATGACAAAGCAAAAATTACAGAGACAATTAGTGGACTAGACATCAAGGCTACATTAGAATTTGATTTGCTTATCAGGTGGCTTGGTCTTCAATCTGCTGAACATATCAAGAGATTTAAAGCAGTTCATGTGGATAAAGCTGGCCATAGATGTACAAATCGTGGATTCGTATGATTTTCGGACCATGTGTGGAGAGTCCCGACATTTTTTGTCCGGCGGAGATCGGTCGTTTGGTCGATCGGACAGGTTAGAACATTTCTGTCAGCTGCGCTTAATATGTCTGCATGTATTGCCGATCGTACGATTTTCAGTGGGAGACTGTCACTAGCTTTGTCTATCGTACGATTGCTGTCAGGGGCAGAACATCAGCTGATCTGTTTTTTAACTACTTTATTTGGTTGGAATGGTAAGACTTTGATCTGAATGGTTAGTGACAGGTCCGATGGGAAAGTCTGATCATACAATAATTCGTACGATCGGATCTTTACGTCTATGGCCAGCTTAATCCTGTTACAGGACTTAATGCTGCCTGGAACAGATTCGAACATAGCTTTGGGAACCCTGAAGCAATTGAGGATGATTTGTTCAAAAGGTTGCAAAGCTTCCCAAAGGTATCTGGGAACAATAACCTAAAGTTTCAGGAGCTAAGTAATCTTTTGGAGCTCCAACTCGCCAAGGCTGACTTCCATCTCCCTGGCCTTAGTGACCTCGACACTGCACTGAAGTCAACCCTATCATTTCAAGCTACTATACAGTATCCAGGAAAGGTGGCCATCGCTTGGGCCAAAGTGCAAGTAAGAGAATCAAGTTGCAGTTACTCCCTTTTCCTACTTCTTTGGGTTCATCAGAAGAATTGCAGACATTAGGAATGACCCAGGTTTCTCCTATCATCAATTCAAACCTCTTGGTCCAGATGCTCCAAGGTCCACAAGTCCACACACTTCCTTAGTGCGCACCCTGAACAGAAAACCTGAGATGAAGAATCATTTTTTTGACTTTATGGAGAAGGTGTTTGAAAGAGATCACCGGACCAGAGCATGCTGGTCTTTGACTCAAGCACTAGATATCAAGGTATTTCCAACAATGACCTTCTTCTCACTGGACCTGTAAAGTTACTGAGATCTGACTGTGGGACTAAGTATATAGGACCACAAAGAGTGGAAAACTTCTTGAGTGACAATAAATATAAAATGGGAATTCAACCCTCCTCACTCATCTTATACATGGGAGATGTCTATGTCATAAAGAAGGTTATTCTAAATTCTTCTTCAGGTCCATCAATGAACTTGTGCTTCTTCTGTCCAAAGATGAGGATGTGTTTCAAAAGTAGACTCATGAACTGTTCTCTTTGCTTTTCCTTGTTTTGTCCCATCTCCCTTCTTGGTGCCCCCTCTGATCTCTGTCTGTTGGTTTACTTCACTTGTCATATTATAATCATTTGACCTATCCAGTTGTTCACTGTAATCAAGATCTTCAAAGTTTTGAAATATACTTCTCAACGATATTCAAGGTGCCATTCGGATTGAGTCAACTATCTGCCTGAGGTTTTAAATTAGTGCTATCTCAAGACAACTTGATAAGTTAAAGAGATCACACTTTCAATGCTAAGAAAGGAAGGCAGAACACATTTCTTTAAGCTGTGTTCCCATTGGTCAATTATTTTGCATAAATTATACAAGTTGCATTCTCATTGGTCAAGTATTTTGAATAAATTATGAAAGCTGATCCATCATTGGTCAATTATTTTGCATCAATTATGAAAGCTGATCCCTCATTGGTCAATTATTTTGCATAAATTATGAAATCTGTGCTCTCATTGGTCAATTTTTTGCATAAATTATGAAAGATGTGCTCTACTTGGTCAATTATTTTGCATAAATTATGAAAGCTGATCCCTCATTGGTCAAATATTTTTGCATCAATTATGAAAACTGATCCCTCATTGGTCAATTATTTTGCATAAATTATGAAATCTGTGCTCTCATTGGTCAATTTTTTGCATAAATTATGAAAGATGTGCTCTACTTGGTCAATTATTTTGCATAAATTATGAAAGCTGATCCCTCATTGGTCAATTATTTTTGCATACATTATGAGAACCGTTCTCTCATTGGTCAATTATTTTGCTTAGATTATGAAAGCTATGTTTCAATTGGTCAAATATTTTACATAAATACTGGAAGATGATCAATTATTTTGCATACATTATGAAAGCTGTTCTCTCATTGGTCAATTATTTTGCATTAATTATTCAAGATGTGCTCTCATTGGTCAATTATTTTGCATAAATTATGAAAACTGATCTCTCATTGGTCAATTATTTTTGCATAAAATTTGAAATGTGATCCTTTGTTGTTCAATTATTTTCCATAAATTATGAAAGCTATGCTCTCATTGGTCAATTATTTTGCATCAATTATACAAGCTGTGCTCTCTTTGGTCAATTTGTTTGCATAAATTATGAAAGCTGTGCCCTCATTGGTCCATTTTTTGCATACTACCCTTTTCCCAATACAGTCGCACCCAGAAGACAGTCCCAGTCAATCAGGTTGATTTTAAAGGGGTGGTTCACCTTTAAGGTAACTTTTAATATGTTCTAGAACGGCCAATTCTAAGCAACTTTTTAATTGGTTTTAATTATTTAATTTTTATAGTTTTATAGTTATTTGCCTTTTTCTTCTGGCTCTTTGCAGCTTTTAAATGGACGTCGCTGAGCACTTCTGAAAATCAAATGCTCTGTAAGGCTATAGATGTCTTCTATTGTCTCTTTTTTCAAAACATGGTTGCTAGGGTAATTTTGACCCTATTTACCATATTGGTTAATATGCAAATTGAAGAGATAGTATATGAAATAGTATATTCCAAGGCTTCAGGTTTAATGATGGGCGAATAAATTCGCCTGGCACAAATTGGCGGCGAATTCCAGCATTTCGCCACCGGTGTCAATTCACAATTTTCACTATTTTTCCGTGAAAACGTTCAAATTGCTCAATTTTTTAGTGAAAACATTGAATTTCACAATTTTGTGTGAAAAAGAATTTCACGATTTTTCTGATTTCACGCTTTTTCGTAAATTTTTCGCAGTTTCACGAATTTTGCGGGAAATTTTTCAGCGAAAAAACACGGGAGAGATTCGCCCAGCACTATTCAGATTTCCATTTGTTGATACCATGAAAGGCCCGGATTTGTCCCTTTCTTTTTGTTTGCTGGCTACACCACTTTTGCATGCAGTGATTTTGCTTTGCCACAATAGCCAGGACTTTTAAAGTAGCAAATAAACAAAGGATGTCATGTTAAAGTCCTATGTCAAAATAAATGCAAGACATATACTGAAAGGTAGTTACGAACCACACTCACACTTGTGAAAGTGCACTACATCACAAAATATAAACTATACATTGGTTGAACAGCTTATAGCATTGGCTTTGTCATATGTTTGCTGCTTATATACATATATCTGTATACTGTAAATCTGCTTGGTTCCCTGATGCATAGTGGAAGTAGAAGTATCCTTGGTAACAGTGAAAATTGTGGATCATTACACTGAGTAATATATGAGAAATGTATTGCAATTTAAAGGGGAACTAAAGTCTAAAGTAGAATAATGCTAGAAATGCTGTATTTTGTATACCAAATTTAAACATGAACTTACTGCACCACAAGCCTAATCAAACAAGTGATTTATGCTTTCAAAGTTGACCACAGGGGGTCACCATCTTTTAACTTTGTTTATCATCTTTGTAAGACCAAGACTGTGCACACGTTCAGTGTGGTCTGGGCTTCTTAGGGATTATCATAAATTATCAAACCAGCACAAGTTAAATAATATCTGCTATAGAAGCTGATTCAGAAAAATTGATTAATAATTAGAATATAGAGACTGCACTGGGTCCTGTGTTGTAATGTAATGTGGATTTTATAGTTTTTGTATTGTTTAATACATACTTTTACAAATCTGCAGAACCGGTGGTTGCAGAAACATAATCCTTCAATGAGAGTCCCAGTTTTTCTGTTTAAATCTGTCTCCATGATCGTTATCCCTGCAATTAGGGACTGTCTAAAGTTTCCTATCCACAGCAGTCAGAGCAAGTAAATGAAAGGAGAATTTCACTGCATACAGTCAGGTTTCTTATACGCATTTTTTAATTAAAGTATATTGGAGACAGATTTCTTTTTCATTAGAGAAAGTAAAAATGGGATTTTATTTTTTTTTACTTTACATCCAGAACCAAACCCCCAAACTAATGAAAACCCCTACCCTGCATAGTCCCTCCTCCATGTTCTCCCTCCCCCACATAGGTGTTAATTACCCCTCGATGCAGAGTCAGTGCAAACAACTGCGCAAGCGCCGACAGCCACGGATATTGCCGAAGGGACCCAAAGATTTCCAAAGCAGTGAAGATGGTGCCCATGAGCTCTGCTGTACTGACTCTGCATTGGGGGGTAATTAAAGACTTAGGGGCATTTACAGATATTAACACCTATGCAGGGGGGCAGAGAGGGGGGATTATGGAGGGTAGGGGTTTTCATTAGTTTGGGGGTTTAGTTCTCCTTTAAGCACATACATCAGGTAAGTCCAACTTCTGTCCCATGAGTTATTGTTAAAAAAGAACCATGCAACATTTCACCAGAGCCTGTTCTTATTCATAGCCCTGTTTGTCTGTGTATGAATTCCATAGATTTTAAAGATAACAAATCCACTGATTTAAATGCTACCTTAACATGTATGGATTAAGGGCCTCTGTTTGGAGTGGATAACTTGTGCAGCAGCTGCACAGATTGCCATGTGAAATTAAGCTTTCCAAAGAAACCTTACCCCGCTATATAAACACTTGTATCGAACAAATGAATGTAAATATTATCTATTTAATATCAGCCTCTAAGTAAATACTGGGTAGCAGGGTAAAGGTTTGGCCAAGTTTTATTAAAAAGAGAACTATCGCAAAAATTAAAATTAAAATAAGCTTCATCCTACTGAAATAATAAACTTTCTAAATACAATCAATTAAATATTCTGCATCGTTTCTGAAATAAGTTTATGTTCATTATCCCTCTCTCAGCATCTGTTTTCTTAATTCTGTCTTTATGTTAGAGTTGAGTGTCAGATATTTATTGACAGTTAGATCCAATATTTCTTATAGGGGGTTTCCTTTCCCAGCAGATGAATTAGAGCTCCCCTGATTCCAGTATAAACAAAATAACTCCCTTTTGCACAAATTCTGCATGTAGACAGACAGGATTTCTGGTGTTTTTAATAGAGTGAGCTCTATTACATTTTCTAGGAAAAAATGCCCCCCTATAAGATATATTAGATCTAACTGTCAATGAATATCTGACTCCCAACTTTTGCATGAAGACAGAATGAAGAGAAACAGATGCTGAGAGATGAATAGTGAAGATAAACTTGATTATTTCAGAAACAAAGCAGACTTTTTAATTGATTGTATTTAGAAATGTCCTATTTTAGCATGACGAAACTCATATTAAATGATCATTTTTACAATAGTTCCCCTTTAAGGTAGTTCCCTAGAAGGTTTTTGAACAGCTAAGAGCTGCAATAGGATTTCCCTGGCAGTTCAGTAACTGTTCTGGCTTTTTGGTCCCCACTGGCTGGAGAAGGTGGTGAGCTGAAGGTTCTGAGGTAGGCTTCAGTATCGGGAAGGTCCCCATAGGCTTCCTAACAATTTTCTGATCTAAGGAAAATCGTTCGATCGATGGATTAAAATCGAAGGATTTAATCGTTCAATCAAACGATTTTTCCTTCGATCGATCGATCGTAGGAAATGCGGTAAATCCTTCGACTTCGATAATCGAAGGATTTAACTTCAATGGACGAATATCGAGGGTTAATTAACCCTCGATGTTCGACCCTAAGTAAATGTGCCCCTTAGGGTCAGATTTACTAAGCAACAAATTTGCACTAGTGTCCACTTCACTCACATCACAACACTTCGCCAGGCGTAGATTCGCCAGGACAATGCTAATTCAATGCTAATCCGAAGTTGTGTCCAGGGCACCAAACGCTGGCGAAGTTGCGCTAGCGTTACTGCGGCAAGCGAAGTTGCGCTAGCGTTGCCTAATTTGCATATGGCGGGAAGTTGAATGGACGTATATGTTGCAGCAAATACATTACATTACACAAGCCTGGGAAACCTTAATAAAATAAAATAGAGTTGTTATATTGCCCTACACATGAGCCCAGTGTATAGTTTATGTGACATATGTTAGGAAATGTAGGGGGGAAGGCGGGTACCCCAGAAAAAATTACGATCTGTTGCAGCCTATCACCCTGAAAAATTAGTCGCCAGCGATTTTTGGGATTTAGAAAAATTTCGCCTGGTCTGCGGCGGCAAAGGCAAATCTGGTGCAAGATGCAACGTTCAGTAAAATCCGCATCTTAGTGAATTTGCGCAACTTCGCCAGGCGTAAGGGAGCGAATTACTGCTAGAGTCTATCTCCTTCGCTAGCGAAGTTACCCTGCACCCGTTAGTAAATTGGCGAAGTAACGAAATGATGTCACGCTGGCAAATTTCCGCTAACGTTAGTCACTTCACCCTTTAGTAAATCTGCCCCTTAGTAGATCACCCAGAGGCTCGGAAAGGGTTAGTATCCAGCTGTGTCACCAACTCTGCTCACCCGTTCAGTCTTAGTCCCTTATCCTGAGACAACCATCTCTATTCTTTATTCCTAACTCTCAGAGAATAAGAAGTACCACCCTAAACTACCAATAATGCCAAGCAAAAGCCTCTGATATCTACCTCACAAAATTACATTGTTAAATTTGCTTTTAGTGATGGCAATGTCACTAAAATTCTAGGGAAAAACATGACTGCACGTGCAAAATGAGCATTCATTTGCTAAAGTAGTTAACCGATATGTGAAAAAGGAAATACTGAGAGGATACAAGTAAAATGTCATGTTTACAGTCAAATTTCGCAAGGACTCTATGATAAAGCAGAAAATACTGTGTTTACACACATATACACTTTGTTGTTTAACAAAATCTTTCAATACCCTGAAAAGCAAACAGAGTTAGATCTTTGTCACTATGTTTGAAAAATGTTGCTGGTGAGATTAATGTACTTTTTACTCTCTTCTGCATGTACCTGTGGGAACCTAAAAGTTGATAAAAGTGATTCTGTTGCCCTGAATAGTGCAACAAGTGATGCAAAAGGGAAACATAATCCTTTTTCTTGTTTTGTTTATTTTAAACCCATTGAGTTTATTGAGTTTATTATAGATCAACCTCTAAGCAAGGATGTGATACCAGAGGTTTTTTTTTCCCCTTTGAAAAATGTTTTTCCCTATAGTAATCAATAGAAATAAGCAAGTAAGCTGTCAATTTTTGTAAATACATTTTTCCATTGTGGTAATGTAGTTATAGCCTATTGAAATTGCCTAATTAAAACAGTAGTACCGGTAATAAAAACAATACAGTCTTGGTGTATTTTGGTTTTTCATAATTAGGGAACAGTGTTTTATAAACACTGGGCAAATTTGCAGCTGGGTAGTAACCTATGGCAACCAATCACATGATTGCTGTCAGTGTTCAACCTGCAGCTGGCTGAAAAAAGCCTATTCACTAATTGGTTGCTATGGGTTACTTCCCAGGTGCAAATATACCCTGTGTTTATAAATGAGCTGCACTGTTCTTTAATGGCTACTAGTGATGGGCGAATTTGGGCCCGCTGTCAAAAACGAGACGCCGGCATCCAATTTTTTTTACACCGGCGAATTTTCGCTGGCGAATTCTCACCTGGCGAATAAATTCAGACACTTCCAACCCAATCATTTGGGGTTTTACACACAAATAGATGACACTGTGTGTGTTTGTATGGCCACATTCATGCCAACAGTAAACAGAACGATTTCCAGCTCAGCAGGTAGGTGACAAAATGCACAGAATCAGAGTCATTCTGCAAAACATTAGCACCATTTCATTTCAACTAACGAAAGAGACCCAGTAAGCACAAATAGAGTGGACTAAGCATGTAAAGTGACTTGGACCCTGGAGAGAGGTCACACCAAGATCAGAAGGTTTTGAAGCTACTACGAGCATTTTGGGGGTACAGGTATAGGATCCGTTATCTGGAAACACGTTATTCGGAAAGCTCTGAATTACAGAAAGGCCATAGATCCCATTTAATTCAAATAATCCAAATTAATTAATTAATTAAAATAATTAAATAAATTAATCCTTATTGAAGACAAAACTAGCCTGTTGAGTTTATTTAATATGTAAATTATTTTCTTGTAGACTTAAGGCATGAAGATCTAAACTACAGAAATATCCATTATTTGGAAAACCCCAGATCCTGAGCATTCTGGATAACAGGTCCCATACCTGCATAAAATTATAAGGATGTTGTACCTTTGGCATAATACAGCAAGTCCCTAATTCTAGTGCAATAACCAAAAGCTGGCTTTTACACAAGCATGAAAGGAAGCCAATGGTTTAGCTCAGGGATCCCCAACATTTTTTCACCATGAGCCACATTCAAATGTAAGAAAAAAGTAGGGGAGTAACACAAGCAAGAAAATATGTCTAGGGAGTGCCAAATAACTGCTGTGATTGGCTATTGGTAGCCCCTGTGTGAACTGGTAGCCTACAGGAGGTTCTGTTTGACAGGACACCTGGTTTTTATGCAACAAAAACTTGCCTTCAAGGAAGAAATTAAAAAATAAACACCTTCTTTGAGGCTGTAATGACAGTGATTTTTTGATCCTAATGGCTCATGGTAATACTTTGATTGAACCCAGTAGTTTCTTATATTCAAAGCAGTTTTGAGCTTCTAGCTTCTTGTATCATACTAACATTGAACACAACATTATATACAAAGCAGCTTTAATCGTGTATAATGAAGCTTTGTCAGTCTGATTGTTAATCAAAATTGATGTCCTGATGACCTAATACTGGTTCTTTTTATGCCCTTTGGAAACTTCTGGATGTTCTCATATGTATTGTCTAATATGTTTAGGAGTTTTCAAGCCCCTATCAGACTCTTTATTATAGCTAGGGGCATAATATGCTATTAAACTACTAGTTAGCGAGATAAGATCTTTGCTTCGGATGCGCTTGTTGGGAGTCTGGCCAGCTTCGGATGAGCGCATGGGAAGCGGGATCTGTTATTAACCAAACCATTATATGAATAATATGAGCTATTGATTAAACTACTATATGAGCTCATTGTGTATAGTCACATATAAAACTGAAGGTCTGTGTCCGGTCAGTTGAGATCTCACTTGTGGGGTTGACGCGTGCCGCCACAGGACCTTCCGTGGACCGTTTGAGGGATTCAATCTGCGGACTGTTCAGGGATCTCCCAGTCTTGATTGTAGATTGTCTGCTTTGCTCTTTTACTCATTCGGTAATGTATATCTTCTTCATTCTATGTATGTAATAAACCTTTGCTTATACTAGCTGGTGTGTTTGAATTACTTCCGAGAGACTCATAGAACCACAATTAAAACAGAGGCCACTGGGAGCAACATCCAAGGGTTCAGTGAGCGATGTGTTGCTCATGGGCCACTGGTTGGAGACCACTGGTCTAGCTGTTACCAGTGTTGCCAAAATAATTTTTGGGGTTTTTCTGAGCAACATTGAGATACCGAAAAATACAGAAGGAAAGATAAGAGAGGTGGTTCAGTGATGATCACAATCCCAGGTGCATATCACTCTGCTCAGCTCAAGCATTTTCAATCATAGCTTCTTAAAATACACTATATTCAGAACTTGTTATTTTTGGTGAAGGAAGCGCTGGCCCCTATTATTTGTGACATTTCAAAAATTGTTTGCATAGACTAATACCTGCAGACACGCATGAACTAGAGCAGAATGGTTCCCTGTTTATGAACTATGCCATGGGATTTTTACATTTTCAGTTGTTAGTTTCCTCCACACATGCACAAAAAAATGTATTATTGATATATTAATTCCTTCAGTCCCCATGCATCAGCACAAAAGGCGGACATGTTTCAGACGAATCAATGTTCCTTGAGTTCTGCATCAAAGAAACCAGATATTTATATTTTATTTTTTTTTTTTTTTCAATTCGCAGTGTTAGGTTTCTCTGCTGTAAAACTGTGTGGATTGAGTATGAAATGAAAAGACTCACTAAAGTATCATAAACCTCTTTGGCCAAGGAAAGTTTGGATTCCCACACTTCCACAAAGAATATAAAGGGGGAAATATAAAAAGGCTTTACAACTGACATGGGATCCAAAGAGTGATCTTTCACTGGGGGGTACAAGTTTCCCAAGCTGATCCTCAAGGCATTGGTAACATTCCGAGATTTTAGAGATATGAGGTCAGTATACAAGAAATGTAATCCTAAGAATGTAGCAACTGGGGCAAAACAAGAAGTGATTTAAATAGTATAGCTTGTGTTTGCTTCCCCCTTTTTTGCATTACATATACTGTATTTTCTGACACTATAAATAACAAAGATTATCAGAATATTTTTTTCTAAATTCATGTTCTTCGTGTTTTCAATGAGAACTATTCTGCTAATTTCAACTGACAAACATCAAAAAGGTGAAACCAAAAATTGCATTGTAAATACAGTAAACCCCCCATTTTACATCCCTTAATTTTAAGTTTTCCATCATTTTACATTACCAGATTGTAAAAGGAGCAGGTGGATTTACTAATTTTCAAAAAATTCCAAAATCTTCATTGCCTCAAAAGTCACATTATTTTATTTATTGTTAATACGTCTTTTTAAAATCATAAAATATCTTGAATGTTGAAAATACACCTCCTATTCACTTCACAAAATAAACTTGCCAGGTTTTAGTTGCAGAAATTCTTTATTCGAATTTTCAAGATTTTTTTGATTGATAAACCTATTTATTTTCTGAAATCACTGCAAAAATGGTTCAATCCCTAAGTGTCACATTAGCCTACTCATTAATGTAATTGGAAGAATAATTCAACAGGGTCCACATTCTTACATTTTAGTACCTACCTCATTGTGAAAGTTCGGTACTCCTTTCTTCTTTGATTGAAAGATTTACCCATCACTATTAGTGACAGAAGTGGAGCTGAAAAAATATATATTATTGGGTAACTACAAATGATAAGTCTAAAGAACTGGATCTGCTAACCACTGATTGGTTGTTATGGGTTACTGCCCTATGTACAAATAAAGTAATCAGGTCCCAGTAGTAACAATAATGACTTTTTATAGAAATCCAGGGCCAGACATTAAAGGCTTGTGAGGATGGTGACTCTGAGAAATACGCATATAGTAAACTATCTCCATCTTGGTTATATTAGTTGCATCAGCACCAACTTTTCCAAATGAGCATCTGCATTGACTGCTATAATGATTGCATCATATCACTCTACACAACATCATGGGGCACGTTCATAAAGATATCACTAGTAACCAGTTTGTTAAATATATGCTGGTGAAAAATGGTATCAGAAGGTTGAATTTTAAATCAGGTTTTTGGGTGGGTCAGAAAGAAATGTACAAACTTTTGCCCACTAATAACGCAATAAAAATTTGTGAAATGCATTGTCACTGGCCATAAAATTCATTGGGGTTTATGGGCATCAACTATTGCCCACCAACAGCAAAATAATTGAGGGGGGATTTTTAAGTTGGGGACCTATTTTCTAGATCTGTTCCTTATCAGACTGATCAAGTCCAAATACAGGTCCCAACCATTTTTCTTCAACTAGTGTTTGCTCTCCACAAGCTCAAAACTCATTCCTCAATGCCAAATAAATACTGTCTTTATAATAAATTTGTTTTGTGTATGCAGTTTAATTGGAGCCATTTCATTTGGTTCCTTAACACCACAAATACTACTGCCTGCTACTGAGTCATTCTAGTAACATTAGTAGCTATGGCTATGTCACTTAACAGGTTAGTTTAGGGTTTTTCATTTCTCCTCTGGTAAGAGTAAGATTAATATTCACTTGACATTGAACATATAACGTGTATGCTTGCTATTGTTGAGTTGTTTCAAAAGTATTTGCCAAATGAGGGGTACAAAAGGAGAACTGACTGTATTTGATTGACAGTTCTTTTGGCAAAAATAACTTGAGCTGTGTTTTCATAGTAATAGCTTATTTATACTGCTGTATTTTGCCCTAGGCTTTTGTTTTTAATAAATGAGCCTGAATACCAAAGGTCTGAGTCACTACACTTTTTGTAGAGGTGCACGATTCACTTAAGTTCTCCAAAGGATGTAATTTCTATTTTCCTTCCCCCTAATAAACCTTACAAACTATATTCTAATTGTAGCTTTTAAAATTGTTATGAGTTAAATCTACCTCATTATAAATTGTGTAAAAGATTATTGCTAGTACTGTAAGGCATACACGTTGTAAAATATATGATAGTTATACTGAGTATAAGGGACACTAGAGATTTTATTCTACATGGGGTTATGCTTGTACAATGACTTAAACAGGATCCTCAGCCAAGACTGGAGCTGTAATAAAAATGCAACATTGGTCATTAACCAACATTAACAAACTAATGGTCTCCACAGGGGTATCTTGACAAAATGTTAGACTAAAAAGGAGGATTGAGCCTATGTATTTGGTGGACACTGGGAAATTAAGTGAGCAGCAGACAGGTGGCAGGAGTAGAAGAATGGAGTTGCACTAAGCACCAAATAGTGAATGAAGTAATGGAGCATAAAGTTCCTCTAAATGTGCTGGAATAGTGATAGTCAATAAGCAAATAAGAATAAAGCCAGTATGTTTATTTTAATGCTAGAGCCTCACAAGTCTATAGAATGTCCTTAATACGTTGCTGTCCCAGAGAATAACAAACATTGTGCCTTGTATTAGCGCTAGATTTTGCCGTTGTGTTAATCATTGTTAGGATAATACTCCATTGCCAGTTTGCACCTAGGAACTGTATGCCAGATAATTATCATTATCTTGCTGGGAAGAAGTTCAATCTAAGTTCCTGATAGGTTTTTGGGTAGATTCTTGTGTTCAGTCAATTGTTTTGGTGCACAATACACCAATATGTTATATACTTAATGACAATGCCGCTGTAATACTGACAGTTGGGTTCAGCTCTAGTCTAGCATCTGGACCCTAGAACACAACTATTTGGTCTACCAAAACTGGTTAGACTGCACTGGACAATAAACATCTTGAACCAGTTTTGGAAGACCAAATAGTTGTGTTCTAGGTTCCAGATGCTAAACTAGAGCTGTCTAGGGAATGCAGGAATTAAACTAAAAAGTTTCTAATAGGAGACATTTTTTGAGCTTTGTGTTTTGTGAGAACATGGAACAGACTATGTAGCTGCCAAGTAGGGTCTATCTCCAAAAGGTAACATTTTATGGTTTATGTAATATTGCATATTGATATATGTTATGAGTCTGTGTATTTTTTCAGCAGGGTTATACAGGGTTGTCAGCCCAGTCTAAAATATCCATCTGTCCATGCTATACTTAGCACCGGCATTTCCTCCTCCCAACATTCTCTAAAAGGCTGGTGTTACTTCTAAAAAGTGACATGAAAATTTTGGATACCAAATCAGAACTGTGTTTTGTTTTTAAAGCTTTTGTTTTGTTTTTGCTAGTCTCTCATATTATGTATGTAATGCAGACTTAATCTATCATAATCTTGCACCGGTGTAGAGATTGTTCATCTGAAGTAGAAATGCACCTTTCAACCACATCTAATCCACTAGACTTAATTGTTCTTTCACATGCCACACTAAAATGTGTGTTTTCTGAATCTGTCGGCAGATATATAGCAGGGTAGAAGCAGTGGACAAATGTAAAAAGTGTATTATTTTTACAAAATAGAGCAAATCCCATGAGAATATAAATGAAATACATAGAATTGAATATTGACATAGAATAGAATATTAATGCATGTATTAGTATTGCAATGTGCTTTAAATTATTATTATTTAAAAATGAGGTGTATGTCATGCATTTGAATAATGATTCATTTGAATTGAATTGAATAATTGAACTAAAGAATTGTCATACTAGTTTGATGTTTCGCATTAAAGCCTAAGGAGCAGAACAAACTGGAATGTTTTTGGACACTGCATTCTACCATATAAAAAAAAGCTTAACTATCACCTCTTCCCCAAATGTATAATGTATTGTATACCACCCTGACATTAGTATAAAGGTAATTCATAAAACAGAAAGCATATTATAAAGCCTCTATGGCTTTGCTTGAATGAAGCATTTGACTGTATACAGGACCAGTTCCTTCTCATAGTTTCTAACAACCCCTCTGTTCCTTGTTTGTTACATAGGGGCCATCCTGAATAACTTGTCTCTTGATTATTACCCCTTGTAACAATTAGCTGCCCCTGCTGGTATACTATTAGGGGTTTATTTACTAAACTCTGAAAAATTCATTTTTTATAAAAAAATTTTTTTATAAAATAGGACTTTTAAAAAATCACAAATTTTTCGGAATTTATTAAACCCAGAGGATAGAAAAGGCTGAATCAGAAAATCCAGCATCTC
This sequence comes from Xenopus petersii, assembly GCA_038501925.1. NCBI lineage: Eukaryota > Metazoa > Chordata > Amphibia > Anura > Pipidae > Xenopus > Xenopus petersii. The sequence continues at coordinate 61,837,775 of CM076689.1, read as the reverse complement.
AGATCTGTCGAGGTTGCATAAAAGTCAATGGGAGAAGTGCCAATGATTTTTTTGATGTGCGCTGGGTTTCATGCAATCTGAGTTTTTGGGTGAAAAACACCAAAAAAATTGATAAATATTGATGAAGAATCTGAAAAAAAACGTGAAAATCTGATTTTATTTCCTGCAAAGCAAATTTCGTGGAAAATATCATAAATATAATAAAGAAGAGATAAATTCGGACTAAAATAAATAAATAACCCCTTTAAAGTGGACCTGTCACCCAGACACAAAAATCTGTATAATAAAAGTCCTTTTCAAATTAAACATGAAATCCAATTTCTATTTTTTATTAAAGCATTCATAGCTGTGCCATGGGCATAGAGGCGGGGCAGATAATTACTTTCATTTTCCATTCAGCACTTCCTAGATGTCACTGCTCTCCACCAACCCCCGTTCTCTTTACCATTTAATTATGTAACCAGGGCATGGGAATGGATGTCGGGTCCCCCATTCTGTTGTATAAACAAGATTCTGAGATGATGCAAGGCTTTCCATAAAAACAGTGTCCACAAAATGGCTGCTGCCTGCTTTTTGAATGCCCAGACTGAAGGAAACAAGATTGAAATCATTTAAACAGTGTAATTAAAGTTCATTTTGCTTGACTAATGTGATAAAATAGGATTTTGAATCGGTTTTTTTGGGTGATGGGTCCCCTTTAATGTTCCTCTATACAAATTTCAAATTTATGTTCCACCATTCTACCTTTAATTAGTTTTATTTTTTTAGCATTCTTTTGTTAACTTGTGGATAGTAAGGAGATGGTGGTCAACAGTACTTAGAGGGACTGAAACAGAAAATGAATTGAATGTTTATTTAGGTATCATGATTGTGGGACCTTTATTCACAAAAAAGCATGCTATGGTCCATATTACACTCCGTATACCTATCACCTATGTGTTCAAATAAAGCATTATGTCATATTTGTCCTATCACAGCTATCTTACTCTTGAGATGTCATTGGTTATTACTGGCTACACATTGGTTCAAACTCAATTCTGACCTGCAATTGTCTAAAATGCACTTTTCAAGGTCCCATGACCAGGAAATGAGTCCCATATGACTGCATCTGAGGATTGGAAGAAACCAGAAACCTGTAAAAAGTAGCAGGAGTGGTAGAGAAGAGCTAGGGAAATCAAAAGCCAGGCTGAGGTATGTGCGGATAGTTGTTAATAGGCCAAGCTCAGAAGGAGAGAAACACACAAATCAGGCTAGGTCAGGAACATGACAACAAGTTTTAATAAATACTTGAGTTGGAAAACAATACAAACAAACCCATGTCGGGCATTGTAACCATAACAAATTGGACCAATCATTCAAAGTACATAACAGACCATGAATTATTCATTACTATTACTTTAACCCGCTGCCTTTTAAGTTCCTCCGCATCTTATACCACAAGACGAATGCCTATTACTATTAGTAAGCTTAATGCATGTTTACTGTGTAATTTGCCCAATTTTCCTTTTGGTTTAATAAGTTTCATTGATTATAAGCCTAAGCTCTGTGGGCTCCATACTACTCCATACTACTCTCCTGATCTTTCATATTATAAAATAAAACATAATTGTACAAATATTGCTGATCAGGGCCATCTTTATTGGTAACAGGTCCAAGGACAAAATATACTGCCAAACTATTGTCCTTCAGCTGGTGCTGAGGGACCACAGTTTGGACAAAATCTCTCCCTACTATACCTGCTATCCCACAGCCACTGTCCCTTCCCAGATACTATTATCCCACTGCTTCTATAGGCATCATCTCTCCCTACTATACCTGCTATCCCACAGCCACAGTCCCTTCCCAGAGACTATTATCCCCACTGCTACCATAGGCACCATCTCTCCTTACTCCCTACTTTGAAGGGGCCCAGCACCACTAAAACTTTCCTTAGCAGGCGTACGGATTCCCTAACTTGCACGTAGAGGCACCCCCTCCTGCTCATGTGCACACCACCCAAACAGGGACCAAGCACAAAAATTATTGATTAGTAGTGTTGCTATCGAGGAAGCTGACCCTGCAGTCCAGGCCTCCTGTTCCCTGTCTACCCACCCCACATGTGACCGCAGGGTCTACTTCCTCTAGTTCCATCACTGTCATTATAGCATCAGGTTTTACTGGTAATCTGGGAATTCTAACTAGACAGACATTTGTTCCAGACATTCTGGCTATGTTACAACTTAACTCCAAAATAAAATGAACAATGTGACTAATTTATCAAGTAATTTCCCCCATTGTGCTCTTTCTCCATGAAGTGTAGTGTGCTCTCCAGCTTTGAGCAGTTGAAAGCTATTTCATCCCTTGGACCAAAAACGTCTACAATGACAGAGGTGAAAAGTCATAAAATGCTTTTCATACTGTGGGAAATGCATCACAGGGTAAGTCTATATATCCTGAAAACCATTTTTCTTTAGACCTTTGATAAATCTGCCTCATAATATACTGTTAATCTGCACTTTTGAAACCGTGTTCACATTTATAGAGTTATATATATATATATATATATATATATATATATATACAAAGAAGAAGGTAAGCACTCACAGGTCTTAAAATGTTCAAATAGTGAATATTTATTGAAGAATTTTTTCTGACGTTTCGGCTAAACCTATAGCCTTTCTCAAAGAAAGAAAGGCTATAGGTTTAGCCGAAACGTCAGAAAAAATTCTTCAATAAATTTTCACTATTTGAACATTTTAAGACCTGTGAGTGCTTACCTTCTTCTTTGTATATCCTACTATTTTGGCGCAGCACCCAGGCACTTTATACCCTACAGACGAGTAGTGCCGGCCCTCCTTGGACATTATATATATATATATATATATATATATATATATATATATATATATATATATATATATATATATATATATATATATATATTTTTTTTTTTTTTTTTTTTTTTTTTTTTACTCTATTTCTTCTGGCTGGGCTTTTAACTTAGTTAAAGAGGTTGTTCATCTTTAAGTTAACTTTTAGTATGATATAGAATGGCTAATTCTAACAACTTTTCAATTGGTCTTCATTATTCGTTTTTTTACAGTTTTTTTAATTATTTGCCTTCTTCTTTTGACTCTTTAAGCTTTTAAATGCGGATCACTGACCCCATCTTAAAAACAAATGCTCTGTAAGAGTACAAATGTCTTTAAATAATAATAACAATGTACAGTAATATGTAATATACATCTAATATTTATCTGGAAAACTCCCTAGATTTTTAAACTATTATCCACATTTATGATTTTTATTGCAAGAAAGTTTGATTTTCTGGAATAAAATGCAAAACTCCATAATTTCTCCTGATATTAATGAAGGAAATAAATTCCCCAAAGTTTCAGTATTTTTAAATGAGTAGGATATGATGCACCTCAGAGAACAACGCAAATATTTTATTGGTTGGCACTTATGGTTGGCTTTAAAGATGAACACATGTGGTATACAAGTAAACCAGAGAGGTATTCACTTTCCTCTACTGGCCTGCCCCGCCTCTATTGACCTGCCCCTCTTCTACTGACCTGCTCCTCCTCTACTGACCTGCCTGCTGCCTACTCTACTAACATGCTCCTCTTCTATTCACCTGCCCCTCGTCTACTGACATGCTCCTCCTCTACTGACCTGTTCCTCCTCTACTGGCCTGCTCTTTCTCTACTGACCTACTCCTCCTCTACTGACCTGCTCTTCCACTACTGGCCTGCCCCACCTCTACTGACCTGCGCCTCCTCTACTGACCTACCCCTCCTCTACTGACCTGCCCCTCCTCTACTGACCTGCTCCTCCTCTACTGACCTGCCTCTCCTCTACTGGCCTACTCCTCCTCTACTGACATGATCCTCCTATACTGGCCTGCTCCTACTCTACTAACATGCTCCTCCTTTACTGACCTGCCCCTCTTCTACTAACATGCTCCTCTTCTATTCACCTGCCCCTCCTCTACTGACATGCTCCTCCTCTACTGACCTGTTCCTCCTCTACTGGCCTGCTCTTTCTCTACTGACCTACTCCTCCTCTACTGACCTGCTCCTCCACTACTGGCCTGCCCCACCTCTACTGACCTGCGCCTCCTCTACTGACCTACCCCTCCTCTACTGACTTGCCCCTCCTCTACTGACCTGCGCCTCCTCTACTGACCTGCCTCTCCTCTACTGGCCTACTCCTCCTCTACTAAAATGATCCTCCTATACTGGCCTGCTCCTACTCTACTAACATGCTCCTCCTCTATTCACCTGCCCTTCCTCTACTGACATGCTCCTCCTCTACTGACCTGTTCCTTCTCGCCCAGATTTGTGAAAAGGCCACCTAGGCCCGGGCCTAGGGCGGCAGGATGTTAGGGGGGCCGCATGCTGCCCAACCACACCCACATTGGTTCAAAAACACTGGGGATGCGCTGGAGATACAATCATTATTTAAATTTCCCAATTGCTCCAGTCCAGATTATGAAAATTTGCACCAATAAAGGGGAGGGGTGGCGTCCGGCAGTGGGCCTAGGGGCACCCACAATGTAAATGGTTTTGGGAACACCCCTTAATTGGAGCCTATGATTAAGGGGTGTTCCCAAAACGAGTTAGGCGTAGTATGCTACCTAACTTTTTAATGGTTTAATAAATAGTACTTTTTACCCCAAGAGGCAGTGTGCCACTCCATTTTTTCAAATTTCCTATTGTAAAAGGCCAAATCCTGGTCAAATCCCAAAACTGAATGTTTAATAATACTCCTAAATGTGGAATTGACCATAATAATGCTGAATACTGTTGTGTTCTTACTTCTCTTCCAACTTGGTATATTTGTATATATCTTGTTAGCACCACTGTATTCAATTTAACAATGTGGTTGTTATCAGTTTGCTGAATAAATAATGTCCAAATGATCAGAAACATTCAAGATTATACACAATTACAAGTGGAATGCATTAAAAGTTGACAGATGTAACATATACAGCATGGCATTTGCCTGGAAATGCTCCTGAATGTTTCATAAAGTGATAAATTAAATCGCCATTCAATATACCAGTGTTGCAACTTAAATAATAAGAGTTGGAAAGTGTTCCAAGCGAGATGTTTGCAGGTCTGAACATGAAGAGTTATTCATTAAACCAAATACCAACATTTCATTCATTGTACAGTCTCCTAATTTGTCTTTCTGGAGTAATCCACATTTAAACAAACACTTTCACATGAGATTGAGATCAGCACAAGGTCAGAAGAAAACCTCAGCAGGATATTATTCTAACATATGTATTTTTAGAAGAAAAACAAGCTATTAATGCAGACTGCTGTATATTCCCAATTGCTGACTTTTCTCAATACATGCTTATTGAAGCCATTGGTTGTTTCTTTTGAAATAATATCTGAAATAGAGCTATTGAATGCTAGCTTTAGAAAAAATATTGCTGTATTTGACTACCATCAATAAAGCATCTCAGTTCATGGTTGATTTGAAACACTTACAGTATCTACCAATCACCGTCAGTGCCTGTCCAATAAAATAGCATTAGACCCATTGGGCACATTTATTATAATTGTCATTGAAACACTTTTTTAAGTTCAGTTGTTTTCAGATTGTTCACCATATACAAAGACTTTTTTTCAATTGTTTTTTATCTTTACAGGGATACTGTCATGGGGAAAACAATGTTTTCAAAATGAATCAGTTAATAGTGCTGCTCCAGCAGAATTCTGCACTGAAATCCATTTCTCAAAAGAGCAAACAGATTTTTTTATATTTAATTTTGAAATCTGACATGGGGCTCGACATATTGTCAATTTCCCAGCTGCCCCAAGTCATGTGACTTGGGGTTCTGACAAACTTCAATCACTCTTTACTGCTGTACTGCAAGTTGAAGTGATATCACCCCCTTCATTTTTCCCCCAGCAGTCAAACAAAAGAACAATGGGAAGGTAACCAGATAGCAGCTCCTTAACATAAGATAGCTGCCTGGTAGATCTAGAAACAACACTCAATAGTAAAAACCCATGTCCCACTGAGACACATTCAGTTACATTGAGAAGGAAAAACAGCAGCCTGTCAGAAAGCATTTCTCTCCTAAAGTGCAGGCCTAAGTCACATGACCAGGGGCAGCTGGGAAATTGACAATATGTCTAGCCCCAGAATTCTGCTGGAGTAGCACTGTTAACTGATCCTGTTTTCCGATGACAGGATCCCTTTAATTTTTACCATTTTCTCAAAACTGAAGTCTAAAAGTTAATGTTGGTGTCTCTGGGGTTTCAGTCTGGCAACTCAGTGATCCAGGAGCAGATTCTGAACTATTACAATTTGCTACACTTTGTTCATAAAATAAGTTGGTACATTTCTTAGCAGAATCTGTAATATATTAGCAACTATTGTATCGATACTAACAGCTGCCTGTAATGAAACTCAGGAATTCTGCTCCCTAGGGACAAAGATAACAAATGTATCAATTTAATGTTTCAATTTAGAACAGTTAAAGCGTCTGTCCCCCCCCCCCAAACGGCTTTAGAAGGTGTAAAACTTTACGCTTCAATATTAAAAAAAAAAAACAGTCACAAATAGAAAATAGAAAGTAATTGGAAAAGTCTTTATTTCTGGTGAACTGAAACCAACTGAACTGAAAAAAGTGTTTGAAAGTGAACGACCCCTTTAAGTAACTTTTAGTTATAGAATAGCCAATACTAAGCAACTTCATTTTTCAATGAAGAAGGAAAGTCCAATCCAAGGGGGGGGTCCAAATTTTAGCCCCCCCCAAAACATTGTAACGGCCTGCCTGATTCCCCAGGCTGGTGTTCCTGTTAGCAGAAAACTGCACTGGGGCGTAGCTACTGTTCATGCACACTCAGGTGTAGAAAGGAGAAGGAAGAGAATTGCCCACTCACAAGTGACCCAGGCCAATGCAGTTTTCTGCTAACAGGAGCACTGGCTCTGGGTATCAGATAAGTCATCCTTGTGTGGGTGCCCTAACATTTGGCACCCCCTTGGTGCTTTTGTTCTCCTTTAAAGCTTGATTTGCCTTCTTATTCTGATTCTTTTCAGCTTTGTTATGAGGGTCACCGACCCCAGCAGCCAAAAAAACTACAGCTCTGTGAGCCTACAGTTGTATTGTTATTGTTACTTTTTTACTTATCAAGTCAAACTTATATTTCAGTCTCTCATTCAAACCTCTCCATGCTTTTTATATTTCAGTCTCTCATTCAAACCTCTCCCTGCTTTTTATATTTCAGTCTCTCATTCAAACCTCTCCCTGCTTTTTAAGGTAATTTGGACCCTATCAACCAGATAGCTGCCAAAATTCAAAACTGGAGAGCTGCAGTACAAAAAGTGAAGTGAGTAATACAAAGGAATTGTTTAGTATAAAAATAAAAACTGGGTAAATAGATGGACTGTGCAAAATAAAAAAAATGTTTCTAATATAGTTAGTTAGGCAAAAATGTCATCTATATAGGCTGGAGTGACTGGATGTGTAACAATAGCCATACTGTGAATGGTCAGAAAATGGTAAGTTAAAAGTCTATTGAGTCATGTGCAGAGCTCTCAAGGCTGAGTTAAAGCCAGGTCACTTCATGGGCATTATTGTCTTAATGCAAAATAGAGAGTTTGAGTGGTACTCCAGAATGATAGTAAATAGTTCACAAAGTTAATCATGTGCACCAGCCCCAGAACTCAGCTTCAGGGAGCAGCAAATCTATGTGTACTGTACATCAAAGAGAAATGGCTATCCGGCACTCAGAGAAATCCACAGGGCCAAAGGTATAAGTTAAAAAAATAAACCTTTATTAATCATAATTAAAAGTATAAATGCATCTCCATAGGCCCTATGCGCTTCGTACCTCCAAGGTGGGCTGAGAATTGTTAGGTAGTCTGGCAGTGTATTGTCAACAACGTTTTTTTGTATGGTAAGTTAAAAGTCTTGTGTTGAAGACTGTTCTTTGTTACTTTGTTACAGCAGGTTGGCCTTATTGAAAGTAGCCATATTTTGGGTTTAAGAGATAAAGTAGCCCAGAGGGCAAAGCTATTGAGTTATGTGCCAAGCTCTCGAGGTTCATAGGCTCAAGGTCACTTCATAGGCATTATTGTCTTAATACAAATCACATGAACAGTTTGATGCATGGCAATATGTAGGTCCAATAATGAGTCACGGTCAGGGGGAGCAGCAGGCAAAACAGAGTGCAACAAGCAAGCCAGAAGTCAGCACTAGAATTCACAGCAGGACAAAGGAACAAGGTAGGGGCGCAAGAACAAGTAACCAGGCAGGGGATCAGAAACACTATTTTTTAAAGCTAAACAACAGGCTAGATCTCAGCTTGTCAGCTAATAGTTATTAGCTTTACTTGTAAATGTAATCTCAAAAGACCACTAGTGGCTCAAAAGGGATAAGCACTGACAAGTCATAATAGAGTAAATTGCCCACTACTCTCCTCATGTTAGATTACAAAAAGGTGACCTGAAGTCTGGGTTTACACAGAATCAGTCTGGATTTACATTGAAGAATGATCTTCCATCCTCAACTAAATATGGGCCACCTACTTTGGAGAAATAGGGTGCAATGGAAGACTTTCATGAACGTTTAAAGTTCCTTTAAGGAAACTAAACTAAAGATGATATTCACCCCTCTGATATAATCCTGCCATTCCAGTTTTTGATGACTCCTTCAATATCAAAATATTACATTCTTTGATGTAATGAAGGAAACTAAGTAGGTAAATTAACTGACTTTTCTGTGTTTAAGTAGTTGATGTCTTGATGCCTGGTATGCTACTGGGTCTGGAATATGGCATCCTTGAAACCTTTGCTCCAGGCTTTGAGTGATACTTTAATTTATTGATGTGCGAGAAAGTGATAACGGTAAAAATGTTAGGAATTTTAAGAACTGCATGTTCCTACCTTACAGTGCCAACACTGGCATATTAATATATCCAGGTAATATATCAATACAACATGCAAACATCTTTGTGATGTGGAAGCAGCCATGAAAATGCACTTTTTTACCTCCAAAACGTGCATTAACTAGTTATTATTTATAGTTTATTTTTATAGTTTATCATTTATTCAGTGCTGTAATTGTTTGGAGGGTACAAAGCAGCAAAACAATCAATACTACAAAAGCAGAGACACAACACAGACCAAATGAAATACTATTTGTGCTCTTGTTTTTAGTTTCCTCATTTAAGGATATTTCTTAAAATATCATTTAAGACACGGTTCTGTGAAAATGGTTTGCACATTCCAAAAATAAGACAGCCTCCCGAAAAAAGGGGAGATTTCACTGAAACCTTAGGAAAGAACATAGGTCAACAAGAGAAGTGTTTGGTGGCCCCAGTCATAAATCGATCACTCAGTAGGTCAAGAGAGGTCAACTTCTGCCTGTGTCTTCCTGCTGAAAGATTTTATTTTTGTGACATCCTTACATCAATATTTAACTCTCACATTCTTCTGTCAACTAGGTTGTGGTGTATCCTAATAAATATGAGACTTAAGTTGGAAGATGAAGAAGCAAGAATAGGAGCAGCGGAATCATAAGCCAACCCAGCTGGTTCTGGATACACTGGAATGGGATGGTCTTAAGACTCTGGTTTTAAGTTTACCTAATGAGAAAGTCAGTAAGGTTGTAGGATATTGGAGGGGTCAAGGTCATAATCACCAGTTGAATAAGTCATGCCCTTACTCCTAACCACAACATTTTCCTTTTTTGCAGATTTATTCATTGTAGGCATCACTCCTGTATCTTTGAGTTGCTATTAAAATTTGTGAAGGTATTACTTGAACATAGTTATATCCATGCTTTGCAAACACTACATTTTTAAAAAAAAATATTTTAAAATATTTTAAAGTGTCTTAATTTTAAATGTCTGACTACAACATGTATAAAAAATCAAGAATACTAAAAAATCATGTTCAGCTATTATTAAACTATGAAGCATTTTTCAGAAATGAGATGACCAGGTCATGTTTATGCTTAAAGGGATACTGTCGTGGAAAAAAACATTTTTTATAAAATGTATCAGTTAATAGTGCTACTACAGCAGAATCCTGCATTGAAATCTGTTTTTCAAAACAAGAAATGGATTTTTTTTATATCTAATTTTAAAATTTGCTATGGGGCTAGACATTTTGACATTTCCCAGCTGCCCTCAGGTCACGTGACTTGTGCTCTGATAAACTTCAGTCACACTTTACTGCTGCACTGCAAGTTGGAGTGATGTCATTACCCCTCCCTCCTACAAGCTGCTGTAATGTAAATAGAGTCTTGTCTGCTGAGCCTGTCAATTGAACAATAGGCAGGAATCAAGATAAGCTCCCACTGACACCACTTCAGAAGGACTGAAATAAGATAGTCCTGTGATCACTGCCCCCACTTATGTTTCAAAAATAAATATATATATATATATATATATATATAGATATATATATACACACACACACACACAATTCATTTTGAGCACTGGAAAAAATATTTTATATAGATAGTTTACTTATATTTGTTTACACAAAAATGAAACACAGGAGTACACTCCCAGGACTGGTGACAGGGAATAGAAAAAAGGATAAAATAAGGACATACTTGAAAACCAGGAAAACTTAGGAGGAAGTCTAGAAAGGGTTAAAATAGCTCAGGAGAAAGGAGGCAGTAAGTAGTTAATGAAAAAAGAAGTATTGCAGGCAGGAAAGGAGCGCAGTGTGTGTGAGGTGGATAGCAGAGGGAACTCACAGCTCCTTTACCTCATCTAGTAACCAGTAAAACTTACTAGGAAGGCAGCAAGGAGAGAAAGTTCCCCTCACCAAAGGAAAGCAGAGATCAAACTTACAGAACGGCAGGAGCTTTGATAGTGTCTGTGGGAGGAGGGGCTGCTAGTGCAGCTGTAGAGCAGGATGTAGGAAAGTGAAAGTAATTGTTTCCCTGCAAACCATGTGACCTCTCTCCTCCAAACATCACACAGGGGCAGAGAGGGGAGGGGAGTGTACGGCTGGATTCTCATGTCGTGGTGCGACTTGGCTTTTCATTACAGAGTGGCTGCCTCCAAGCACACAGGTAATGCTGTGCCTGCTGTTAGAGCAGCACAGGATGAATGTGTAATGAGCAGAAATGGAAGCCCCCATGACAAAATACAAACTAAAATAACTTATGCATGGATTTGTGGATTAACATTTTATTTGCCACACAGTGTTTATGGATGTGTGTTTTTTATAAAAATGCAAAAAAAAAAAAAGTTTAAAATGACGACAGATTCCCTTTAAAATCTGTCATTTTTATAAGGCAAGTTGCCAAATACAAATAAAGCCCAGGCTAAATTGGTTTCTTAATTTATACAAATCCAATCTACATTTTAAATTGCAAATATCGTAGTGTGTTTGCTATTGTTTGTGTCAGATGCAGAGAACCCCGGTGTTCAGTGACGAGCACCCATAATGTGTTTTTTTACATAGCACAAAGGTCCTGCACAAAGCTGTTCTTGTTATCCTATAGGTGCTATACTTTAACAGCAAATAACTCTTATTAGGTTTCTCTTTTACTCAACTTTTCTCCCTGTTTTCAGTGTAAATATTAATTTTTCTTGCAGCATGCAAAAAGTCAATAGACCATTCATGTTGCTGTTTTCCCAGAGCCTCTCAGGCAGAACATTCTGAACACAAATCAAACATAGATTCCATATATGAGTATAATAGGAGTAAAGCTGACTTAAAATGTTTAGGCGCTATAATGATTATTAAATATGTTTTGGAGATCTTTTGTTATGCTTACCACCATAGTTAAGGAAGCTAGAGTTGCCTTTATCAAAGGATGATGTGAACCCAATGCTGGAAGCAGAGGTAGAAAAACTAGACTTGTGTTGCAGGTCCAATTGGCAGACAGACTAGTAGGAGGGAAGTAGAAGCTTGTCAGCCGTTGAGGGTAGTTGTGATTGTGGCCACAGGGGGTGGTTGTGTTTGAGAGTGAGAGTGTGTTTGAGAGTGAGCTAAAGGTACACCAGGCCAAGTTTTTGTGTCTGCAATTATAGTAGACCTCCTTTGTCTCTCCTCACCCTTCCTGTGTAAGATGGTCTGTGTCTCCCACTAAGATAATGTGTCATGGTTCCATAGGTTGCAACCCCAGTCTTGGGTGTTACATCTCCATGACATGACTCTGTGTGGCAATTACCATAGAGTTTTGGCTTGCAGCTATTATACAGTAGTTAAACATTGTGTTTCTGGCTGTTCAATGTACAAAAAAATGTGTATAATGCCCCCAGCAGCGATTGCATGGACAAACAGGGAGCTGGATGTACACAGAGAATTATTGAATATGTTTACTTTAAGTGGAGTGCTGGCCCTAGAGAACTTGGAATGGGCATGTTTAATTGAAAGTGTACGGTAAGCCTTCATCTACGATTCTATGCTATAACTCCCAGCATACCTTAACACTTGATCATTCAGAGAGTCGTAATTGCGCAACATTTGAGCAACCAATGGTTGAGCAACAGTGTTTACAATCCATTTAAATATTTACAGTATATACATTTGAGGAGTAGTTATAGGTATCATAGGAAAGATAAAAAAATGCTATAGTGCTCTAGGGAATTAATGTTCTGCAAACTGTATGGTGCTAAATACTAATATCGAATCTGAATGTTTAGAAATGACACGCAAACAGAGCAATGTGTTTACCAGCATGAAAGTCCCAGCTAGGCTACATTTAGAAACAATCATGTGAAGGGTTATTTATGTGATTGATTTAAACAAGTTCCAAGTTAAAAATAAGAATTTCTCATGTAGCGCCACGAAGATAGATCTGCCACGTTACAGATATTAAAAGGGTTGAGAGAACATGCTAAAGCTGGTGTTAGCATTGTTTGACATATTTCACATTGCTCTGCGGTTCAAGTTTACAGCTTCGGACTTCAAAGGCTGTGAGTGTTTAGACATCTTTACTGCTAATCTCTTGGGCCTTTCCCCAACAAAATAAGCCTTCTGTGCCATGTATTCATGTTTGCATTTTCTGCTTAACTCTTCATATTACCTGAATAGGATATGTATGAATATAGTGCTTCTATACCCAGCACTGTACAGTAGGATGGATTTAATGTAGCATTTTCAATAAACCCCATCGCCAGAGATAAGTTGCATACTAAGACAGCTCTTATACCCTTTATGTTGGGAGTTGACATCAGGCCGAAGCCAAGCCCCATTATGTTGGGTACTGTTTATACTCTTCCTCAGGCTACTGGGATTTTCAGAGATATCAACCTCACCAGATACAAATCTTGGTAACTTTGGCTCCATTCAACCCAGACAATGCCCCCATTGGGGCAAGACAAGGCTGTATTTATGTCTGGTGCTGCCCTAGGCAATGATCTCAGTTGCACCCTTCTTCTCAACAATTAGCAGATGTGGCAGTCATGGAAGACAGGGTAATCTCTCAGCTCAGCCACAAGATTTATCCTCAATTGTGTGGTAGAGGCAATTTCATTTTCAATATACAGAAAACCAAGGGCCATCCTACTTAAGCTGCTGCCCTAGGCACAGACCCTAAGCTGCCTATATAGAAATCTGAATATGGATCACCCCATGCCTTTATTTTCACTATAGAATTAGGACTTGGCAAGCCCCAATATTATATTGCAGAAAAACTGGCCTGACACCAACAACCACCTACAGGGGGTCATTAATGACTTGACCCTGGGTACTCCTACCTAGTTCATAAGGTAATGAGGGTGAGGGAAGCCCATAAAAAGGTGGTAAGATGTAACTATGGCAGCCATACTTGAGGACTCATCTATGTGGAAGTATGTGCCCAAGTTTCCAACTCTTGCCTCAGGAGCTTGGTATGAATAGGATTTATCAGTGTTTTATTACATTTTATTTTATTTATGGTTTGTACTTTATGTATTTTATGTATGTTTTCTTGGCAACAACTTTTTTTCATCTATACATGCACTGCTTACTTCTGTACTAAAATGTAATTCGTTTTGCCCTTGTGCTCTAAAGAACACTTATGTCGTATGAAAGCTTGTGCTTTTGTATGTGTGTAAAGTTGTTGATTTGCTAAATAACTAGTACAGCTAGCAGGAGAGTGTATTTGAATGGTATTTAACCCTTTGGCTGCTGGAATGCTTGTTGAACTAGTAGGCTCTAACCCTGACAGCAGTGTGAGAGAGTGAGAGAGTTTGATGTATTGGTGTATTGTGAGTTATTACCTGTTATAGAGAGCAAGAGAAAAAGCACAGTAGATTTTTATCATCTGTTAATGATAGATGGTGGCAGCCAATTCCTTTTCTGGGTGTTGGTATGTTTTGGGGCTGTCTAATGTTAGTCTAACCCGTGTGTAAGGTGACTAAGTGTAACCTCTTGTAGCCCAACCCGAGTCACGTGTGGTTGAGAGTCCCATTTTCATCACAGCACCTATAACATGGGGCACTGACCAGGCCCAGATTTGGAGAAAGGCCACCAAGGCCGGGCCTAGGGCTGCAGGATTTTAGGGGGCGGCATGCTGCCAAATCACATCCACATTGGTTCGGAAGTTCTAAGGAGATAAAATAGTTTTTAAAATTTCTGGTGCGTCAATACTCATTGCTCCAGATCTGATGATGAAAGTTTGTGCATGTGAAGGCAAGGAGACATGGGTGATGAACGGAAGCAGGGCTAGGGGCGCCCACTATGTAAATCTGGCACTGGGACTAACAACATTGAAAGGCTATAGAGTACACTTTGGGTGTCTGGTTCTTTGGTGGCCATAGACATGACATCTATTAGTAACCTCTCAACCATTGGCAAAAGGTTCTTGAGTGCATCTCGCTCTGGGAGCCTCTCTTGCATTATAATTCTGATTAGAGTTAAATTCTCCCCTATGCTTATCTGGTCCCCATGCAGCTTATGACTTTTGATAACTCCAAAATATTCTGTTTTTGGTTTTAGGATAAACGTTTTGTCATATTTGTAAACACCTGCGACACTTCATTGACATTTTACATTGGTGAGACATGAGCATCAACCACAATGAATGATAGAAAAAGAGTAATTTAGCTTTAGCATTTATTAAGAAATCTGTATGCCACCTTGCACCTTGCTATCCTGCACCAGGGGTCAGTTAGCACCAATCTGATCTACTCCTTAACCAAAGCCCACAGTTTATTTATTTGTTTATTTCAGGAACCAGTCCATTTAAAGTGTAGAAATTTGCATCTTCTGAGAGGAGAAATTTGACACCACTCATGATTTTCTACCTGAACGTGACTACAGCAGAACCTAGTTATATACATTTAAAGCCCATATATATGATTCCAGTTTGCTGCAAAAAAAGGCATACTGTATTTTGTAAAAATATATAATAAATATTTAATATATTATTAATATAACAATAAACAACTAGCAAACAATCAGTAATCTGATAACAGTTCCCTGGGTACCATTACAAATTTGAAATAATCAAATCGTGCTTTCTGCAAAACAATATGTTGTATTTGCCCATATTAAACGATTAAACAATATAGCAGTAGCAAGAATAAATCTATTGCAAAGCAAAACATGGAAAAAATCTGAAGTAAAATGTAAACATTTTCAAGCTGGTCACACACAGGGTGATAACTATGAGCAGTTTTTGATTAGTGTTCTTGTGGCTGAGCTTGAAGAACCTACATTTCTAGGAATTGTGCACGTTCCTATTGGACTTGTTGTGCAATTGATTATTACATAACTATATAAATGCAGTATTTGGCCTGATCTGATAGAAATTGGTACTAGACTTCTATTACATTGCACTGAATATATGAACAAACTTATTATTATAGAAGTCTGGCAGATAAAGCCGCCATGAGTCAGTAAAAATATTGGTCAACAAAAATCAAGCATTGAAAACATCCTTCTTACCATGTGATGCAGCAAGTGCAGGCTGGCTGTTTGCATATAATTTATATAATTTTAGTGTGCAAATTGGTCTTTGTTTGCCCAGCTTTAGTTTTTTTATGTGACAAAAGACAGGAGCAGCCATTTTATATTACAAGTGGTAAATCCCAAGATGCTTGTCCCATTCGTCCTGTTCCATTCAAAGGCATTAGACTTTTGTTTTAGGTGGGTTGTTATTTGTTGCTCTAATGGGCACTTCATGTTCCACTTATTATTTAATGCGAGTGCAACACTGAGGAAATAGGAAGTGTTGAAAAGGAGCTTAGTGAAACTGTACAGATGTAAATAAAAGCCTGTAGTAAAAAGACTACTTCAAAGGAAATGACTTAAAACCTTGTAGATCTAAAGGAGAGTTTTTGAGAGGCTGGGGGGTATTTGTGACATTTAGAAAAATAAAAAGAAAGAACCATGTAATCGACAGCAAACAAGTCTTGCTAGGACAACCATGACCAGATATGAATTATACTTCAACAGTTATAGAAGGTTCTGGTATTTCTTCATGTTTATAGACTAGAAACTACCTAAAACAACCCTGGGCCAATAAGCACACCTCCCTACCAAAGAACTTTATTTACATCACACTAGGGGGCAGATATATCAAGGGTCAAAGTGAAAATTCGAATTTCAAAATTCATTTTCAAGCTACTTTTAGTGTACTTCGGCTATTGAATAGTCCAAAATTCAATTTGAATTTGAAAAAAATGTGAATATTCGAATATCGAAATGTATCATGTACTGTCTCTTAAAAACTGCGACTTTGACCATACGCCATCTAAAACCTGCCGAATTGCTGTTTTAGCCTATGGGGGACCTCCTAGGACCTATTTGGAGTCATTTGGTGGACTTTGAAAAATCTAAGTTTTTTTGGGGCAAATCCTTTGATTCAAATTCAATAAAATTTGGTAAAAACCAAGATCTCTATTGTCTTGATTTTGCTTCCTTGGATAATTTTAATAAAAAACTGGCCACTTCCAGCAATTTCCAGCAGTTGTGTTATAATACCAGTATATTTAGAAAAAGTGAATAAAGATCAAAATCTGTTATCCAGAAACCAGTTATCCAGAAAGCTCCAAATTACAGAAAGGCCATCTCCTACAGACTTCATTTTATCCAAATAATCCAAATTTTTAAACATGATTTCCTTTTTCTCTGTAATAATAAAACAGCACCTTGTACTTAATCCAAACTAAATTATAATTAATCCCTATTGGAAGCAAAACCAGAAATATCCGTTATCTGGAAAACCTAGGTTCCGAGGATTCTGGATAACAGGTCCCATACTTATAATAGCTTTTATTTCCATACACACAAATGCATTGGGAATGCTGCAAATCTATTCCAAATCAAAACAGGAAAAATTTTTTATCAGATTTGTGTTTGTGTTTTCTGTTATTCCATTACATAAAGTGAATAAAAGGGCATATAGGGCTGTTCATAAAAATAGCAGCATCTGCATTCTTCTTTACAAACTAAAACAATCACTGTATAAACTGAAAAAGACTTTGAATCACTGAACTAATATTTAGTACAAGCAGTGTTTCTGAGAACTTATGCACATCTGTGTTATATGGAGTCGACCAACTTCTGGCACCTGTTACATTCCACAATTCTTCTCCATTTCTTGGTTTTGCCTCAGAAACAGCATTCTGATGTCATCATCATCATGATCATCATCATTTATTTATATAGCGCTGTCAAGATAGGCAGTGATGTCACCCCACAATGTTTATATTGGATTAAGGTCCGGGGATTGGGCTGGCCACTCCGTAATGTCAATGTTGTTGGTCTGGAATAAAGATGTTGCTAGTTTAATGGTGTGTTTGGGGTCGTTGTCTTGTTGAAACACCAATTTCAAGGGCATTTCCTTTTTGGCATAAGGCAACAGGACCTCTTCAAGTATTTTGATGTATTGAAACTGGTCCATGATCCCTGGTATGTGATAAATAGGCCCAACAACATAGTGTGAGAAACATCCCCATATCATGATGCTTGTGGTATCATGTAACTGTAACCCCTAGACCCAAAAAGAACAATGTTGTTTCATCAGTCCAAAAATGTTGCGCTGTTTCTCTTAAGGCCAGTCAATGTGTTCTTTGGCAAATTGTAACCTCTTCAGTACACGTCTTTTTTTTTCGGTTTCTTGCTGATAGCTTGGCTTCACATAGACGTCTTCTAATTGTAACAGTATCACAGGTAACTTTAGACTTTCTTTGATCTTCCTGGAGCTGATCATTGGTGGAGTCTTCGCCATTTTGGCTATTCTGCTATCCATTAGAATGGTAGTCTTCCATTTTCATCAACATCTTGCAGGTTTTAGTTGCCATTTTAAAGCATTTGAGATCATTTTAACTGAGCCGCCTATCATTTTCTGTACAGCTTCATATGTTTTCCCCTCTCCAACTAACTTTCTAATCAAAGTGCGCTGTCTCTAATGACCCATTTTAATCCGATTATTAAAGAGAAATGCACTATAACCAGCATGCACAAAATTTGCTGCCTTCCGTGCTTAAATAAGTTAGGAACAAGCATTGGAAATGCACACCCTAAGAAAATAAATGAGATGCCAATCCTAAATCCATTAAACAAAAGAGGCCAAGGAATTGCACTCTCCAGAAATAAAAATACAAGCCTCAATCAATGATTGTTACAAAGAATCAGCAGCATGCATATCATGACTGTTGGGTCTGTTGGTTTTCAATTACTCTACTACACCTACTAGTAAATTATTTACCATGTAATATATAATATAATATAATTTCTACCAAAAACAGTGATTGATCAGGTTAGTGTTGACAGACTGCTATTATTCTGAACACAACTGTACATATGACCCACTAATAATAGCAGTCCGTCATCTACCCACTACCACTACCCACTGAATTCTGTCCCACTGATTTAAGGAATGAAATTCTTCACTGAGGAGAGTACCCCCGCGCTCTTTTGCTGAGACAAAATTATGAATTTTGATGAGTATGTGTATTTGTCACAAAATAATGTCTATAACGTAGTTGCACAGAAGATTTCCAAAGCAAAGTTTGGATGCAAGTAGATGTGCCCCTAAGGGTCAGACTAGCTAAATCCCAGCGCACTCCTATAACTAGCCATCACAGAGCTCACTAGACTGCTTTTGAATCGGAGAGCCTGGTTTTATTTTGGGCTATCTGGGTTTCAATTATGTGAAACCTGGATGGAGTTTGATGCTAAATGCCCACGCATGATATCACATCATCACCCCCAGGATCATAGTCCCACCCCTCATGTCAATTCACATGCTATGTCTTGTTGATGCCATTACTCTTATAATAATAATTACTCTCATGTCATGACAGTTTCACTCCTTTTTTGATGTCTCTTCTCAACTTCAAGCTAAGTTGGGTAAAAGTTGAGATGGGGCAGGTTAGGGTCTGGTGCCGGTCAGGAAATTGCCAATGCATGCGTCATTACTTACCACAGTAGGGATGGTTAACTCATCACAAAGAATACATGAAACATGTTTGTGCAATATAAATAATGAATAATAATCATTTCAAAAAGTAAGATTTTTCTCCCCAATCAGACTTTGTCAATGCAACATATCCATTTTAAGAAGTGAATAGGTGATACAGCCTGTTTAATTAACAGACGTCTTTCTATCGTTCTCACTTTCTGAGCTCACACACAGCAGTTCTGTACCAGTCTGGTTTTAAGCATAATTTCTCCAAATTTACGACAAGTAATGAAATCCAGCATGGTGTGAAACAGGCTTGCTTTATTGGGCTCTGGTCCCCTGGTATGCACCAGTCATTTGTTACTGTTGTTTGTTCAATGTGTCATTAACTTACAAGTGTTTGTTTCTTGTTCAGAGCCCTTGTGCACTTATCAATGAAGTGTGTGCTTCTGTGAGGCTGTACGTGTTTTAATGGTGCTGTATATACAAGCATGGGCACTGATAAATATTTGATGCCCCTAGATATCAGCCAGGCTCATTTTATATTCAGTTATAACATAAAAGCAGGTAAATCAATATCAATTGCTATGTTGCAACAATGGCAAAGTTCCCCTTTCTACTATGCCATAGCAACAAGTACACAATTAACTTTTGCATCACTGGTGCCTAACATAAAAGCAATTCTCTTAACTCATACTTACTCAGTGTTACAACATAACATATTATCATTTTATGCAACATGGGGCTCATTCATGATTGCACAGCTCAGAACCTTGATAAGCCAGGATGCAGTTGTCACTTTGTACAGTCTTTAGCACTTGAGAAAGGCGGCTGTGCCTCCAAAACGTTTTGGAGATCTCAAATAAATTCCCCGTGTGTGTGCCATCCGTTTTTATTACTTTACAGTCTTTAGTCCTACAGAATATGAATATGCTGTGTGAGTTAGAAAATCAGTGATGCTCCACAAGAAGAAGAGATTTTCTGTGAGTGGTTTAGTAGCCCCATTGGTTTAGAAATGTCCCCTTGCTGTCTAAAAAGGAGTGGAAGCCATATTTGCTCTCTTGGATCCCCTTTATAAAGGAGGGTGGATTGTGCAGGGGTAGAAAGAGGACCCAAATGAAGTTTGAGCTAAGAGTAGACCTCAGTGGAAGAAAAGAAGGAGGGACCCCTGACTGAGGATTAGCAAGAGGAGGGATTTATACTGAATCAATAGTCAATCTAGGAGGGAAAGGTATTAAAGGGTTTTAGTCAGTTGTCTGAAGCTTCAACACTAATAGTGGAGGGTTAGTATCCTTATAGTGCAGAAACTCTAGCTTGTAGACTCAAGTTCAAGAAAAAACTCTTGGCAGATCCACCTTGGCTAAACCCCTTAATGTGAATGCTACAGCTTACTGTAAGTAAGAATTGATGTGTAACTATTTAATAAAGACATTGTGGCACCTGTACTGTCCATTGGCATCCAGTGTTGTGTCTGGGAAATCAGCATGACTATATAAGTCATAAATGGTGCATTTATCCAGTTTTGCAGTAGAATTTCTCTTGTTTATGTTCACTTTTACAATGATACAGAAGCCTGTATCCTCTATATACAGTATTTGCAGTTATAACTTGACCTCCTCAGCCCTCCAGCATGAATTATTCCTGGGCACACTCCGCCATGCTTGGGACTTTCAAACTATAATTATGCACCTCTCACAACTGTTGCTTATACTCCCCTAATTGTTGCATTTGTGGGCATGACTGCATTTGCCAAGCAAAGCAATATGCCTGCTCCTATGTTTATGGATGAATGCAGTATGTAACAAGATAAATCGTCCTGTTGAAATTGTCTAAAGCAAGCAACATTGTAGCTCGAACCCATAAGTGCTTCATGTACGATAAGCTTTGTCCTTACAGCTTAACCCATATGTATAAATATCATAGAAACCCACATTTTTTCCTCCCAATAAGCTACAGTACAACCTCATACTGTCATTCTAAAGTTGTATACATGAAAAACAAACTTTAAAATGTGGTATATTTTTACTTGGAATCTTAATACCCATTCAAGCAGTGAGAAGTGGAATGCCTTGCTTCCTTCTGCCTTTTTATTTCCCTTTTTTTAATTCAGATCCAAATATTCTGTAATTAGCTAATAATTTCTCTGGGAGATGATGGTTTGGGTTGTGAAAGTCCTGTTCTTGTAACATCCCTCCCCCTTTTTTTCAGACACCTCAGAGCACATAAACATGCTGAAGCTGTTTAGGCTTTTAAGCCCAGGCACATACACCATATGGGTCCCACAATTCACTTTCTCTTTGTCTGACATTTTTTGTAGATCTGGAGACTGAAATTCAATACTTTTGTCTGCATCTGCTACTAAAAGGTTTTTTTCACCAGCTATGCCACAGATCCCTTGTGGCTCATTAAGCACATTTACATTCGCTCTTAAAATCCTAAGCAGTCCATTTCATGCCTAGGAACTGAGCATTGATGAAAGAAGTCCTCTACTGATGGTTACAAAACGGAATACTTGATTCTTTAGACCAACAAATGTTTTTCAGTGCTTCTGAGACCCCCAAAACAACTCAACTTTGTTTGTTATGCTACAAGAATTTGTCTCGCCTTCTTAGAAGTTAGTAAATAACCATGAAGTCTGTTCCATACAGAATGAAATTTTAAAAAGAATTCTGCCTCCAGATTTTCTATATTTAGGAATTCTGATTATTTTTCTTAGAGATAAATTTCCCTTTGATATTCTGATGGCTGCATTTTTTGATATGCTATACATCATTACTTTGAATCCTAAAAGAAGAAGGTTACAAGTTTAGGCTTTAGTTATATATGTGAAAGTATATTTTGTAACAGTGATGGGTACATAGGGCTTCAGTAAACGGGATATTCCTTGCATAGAGTGCCAATTTAGCACTTTCCCTACAGTAAAGGGAGGAATCTCACTGCAAGATGGGTATATCCCTTGGGTAGAAGAAGAGGATAGACTATATGATGTTTGGTCCTATCTTGAAATGACCTCATGTTTGATCCCATACATCCACCCTAGCTCCTACAAGACCATAAAATGCAAGAGAAGAGTCTAGAGCTTTCCCTAATTTCCCCTTATGGATGTTATTAATATTTGTTTCAAAAAAACTCTGATGCAATATATTTTGATGTCCTGATGACAACATACTGTATTAACACAGACATGGAAATTTTAAGTGGACAGGAAGATAGATAGATAGATAGATAGATAGATAGATAGATAGATAGATAGATAGATAGATAGATGATAGATAGATGATAGATAGATAGATAGATAGATAGATAGTAGATAGACAGACGGATAGATAGATAGATAGATAGATAGATAGATAGATAGATAGATAGATAGATAGATAGATAGATAGATAGATAGATAGATAAATAGTAGATGCAAACCTGGTACTCTGTAACTGGATCTTGAAGAGGGTAAAATGTATTACCATGGAGTACAATCTATCCAAAAGCCAATAACAGGGAGACTGAATGAAGCATTCATAAAAAATCAATTCATGATGTACGTACCTTTAAAAACAGTCTTTAATAGCCAACCTATACAATATACTGTACCACCGATGAAAAACACACAACTATTTTTATTGACAGATGTAACGTACCTCTTTCCTCTTGCTTACATAGCCATCCTACACTCAATTACTGGAAGCTGAAAGCTTTACAAACCAGGGTTTATTCTTGTGGTTGTTAACTTACTGGACTAGTAGGTGAGTCTGTTACACTGCTCACTATATTCATGCACTGTCTGTGCGCACTTGCCTTTCATTTCTTTAGGATGAGTCCTCGGCTACTTGTTTATAAGTTTTTCTGGGTGGTAGATTTTATAAATTCAACACAATATATTTTTTGGACCCAAGATGTTAAACCCATTTAAATTTTTGACAGAATTTATATACACTTGATCATAGCTGATAAGACAAATCTGTTAAATCCAATCCTGTTATGTTCAATTATTTTCACAAGTGCTAATAGAGTTCCATGGATGACGTCAATGTACCAGGCTAAATAAGGTAAGTCTGACAGTATGGTGGCAATCTGAAATGTGAGCGCTTCTGTGGGACTATATTTATCTGATATACCAATATATGTAGAAGTGTTATCAACTTTCCGGGAGACTTTTGAACACATTTGCATAATATAAATAAATGTTGTTGCCATCCAAATACCAAAGACATTGCCACTGAATTTTCTGCAGCTTTCCATTTCTGTAGAAAAGACATAATTGACTCATTAAACTTTCTATTAAACGTTCTTAGCTGGACTGCCCCTTCTAATGTCATTACCAGTACATAAAGCCAAAAGTATTTTGAAATCTGAAGTCACAAGATGACTCCAGATGTCACAAGATGACACCAGCATTGCTATAGGTTCTTATCTATTAAGTTTAGTTTCCCATTAAGGTTAACCTTTTTTGAATGAGGAAAAATGGGAATATATTAAATGGAAATCAGTATAAAAACAGTGGTGTAGACAAAATAAATTGTGCTTTTGCAGTTTGTTTTAATAGGGGTTATTTATTAAAGTCTGAATGCCAAAAACTCAAAAAAGTATTAGATTTTTTTCCAATAAAATCAGAATTTTTAGTGGAAAAAAATACTCGGATTATTCGTGGTTTATTATACTCCGAGGAGGGAACTAGTCAGAATCCGATAATCCAGCATCTCAGACCTGCCGAGGTTGTATATAAGTTAATGGGAGAAGTCCTGAAAATATCCTGATCTGCGCAGGGTTTCATGCAAAAAATCCAAAGATTTTGTGGTTTTCAGGCAAAAAGCTGAAAAAAGCTTGTTTTTCGCCAGAAAATCCGAAAAATTTGTACAATTCTAATTTTTGGATGATTTTCCCGTGTTTTTCAGGTTTTTCCAGAACTGGAATTTTACAGGAAAATGTATTGATAAATAATGGGAAATAACACGTACGAATGTGGTCAAGGTTTATTTCAGAAAATAATGAGATAAATTCAGATTTTGATAAATAACCCCCAATGTGTATATTAAGGAATTGCCAAAAGGATATTTAATTTAGTATTCAAATCAATCCAATCTAAATCCTTTAAAGGGGAACTAAAGCTATATGGCTTGAACACTGGAATGTATATACTGAACTTACTGCACCAGTCTAGACTGCAGATTGTAACAGTAATGGCCAGGCCTTCAAAGTTGTCCACAACATCTCCCCATCTTGGATCTTATTAGGCCATATTGTGAGTGCTCTGGGCTGTTCTTGAGCAGCTTAGCTTAGGGACCAGCAATAGCTACAGGGGCTGATTACAGAATGCATTGCTTTCTAAGCTGCAATCATTTTATATTGTATATATACTGTATGTCTGTTCCTAAGCTCAGGTAAGTGACAGGAGCATATAGCAAGATGGGGAGCTACTGTGGGGCATCTTTGAAGGCTCAGATCTTTATTGCTAAAGGACTGTGGTGACCTTGGACTTGTACACAAGCCCAAACAGCCCAACTGAGCATGCAAAGTGCCAAAAAAAAGGCTGCAATTGACCATGTTTTTGGCTGTCTGCTGAGTGCTGAAGGCCTCAGAATAGAGCGCAGAGACCTTTGGCATGGCCCTTTGGATCCAGCTGCATGCTTCAGTGCAGGATCCAAGAGAGGCGAGTGGGGGGAGAAAGAGGAGTAAGAGGAGTAAGAGGTGAAATGTAGAGAGCAGCAGGATACACAACTCGTATTGGAGTTGCACATACTGGGGCTTTTCTCTGCAGTGAGTGCTGTTTTTTTCATTTTTCTCAGTGCAGAGCGCAGCAGGCGGGGGGGCTCAAATGCTTATCAAATGAGCACTAAGGGGCATGCTCTTTGCATTCCTGAGGTTTTAAATGAAACCTACACTGCAGCACTTCTAGCATAATTCTTTGTTTATGAATAGTTCGCCTCAAATTGCGCTTGATCTCTGTACCTGATATTATGGTTTCCAACTTAAGCTTGTCTCCCAGCTATGTCTAATTTCATCCTACCCCTGCTCACTGCCTGTATCTAGCTCCAACAGGCTGCAGTCTGCCATGAACTTGCTGATCCCCATCTTGTCTTTTGTCAATACCTGAAGGCCTTACACCTTATGGATAATTAGCAACCCTGACCCTTTGCCTATGTCCTGAGAGCCACCAAACATGAAAAAAGGGGGCATTGTGGAGAGAATGGCTTCCAAACTGAAGAGCAACTCATTGATTTCCTGTTACCGTAATGGGACAAATACTGCTGTAATGTACTATATACATAGTTACCTAGTTCAATCAGGTTGAAAAAAGACAAAGTCCATCAAGTTCAACCCCTCCAAATAAAAACCCAGCATCCATACAAACAGACATTTACATAAATTATATATACCCATATCTATACTAACTATAGAGTTTAGTATCACAATAGCCTTTGATATTATGTCCGTCCAAGAAATCATCCAAGCCGCTCTTAAAACTAGCCTTTACAACATCACCCGGCAGTGCATTCCACAACCACCCTGTCCTGACTGTGAAGAACACCCTATGTTGCTTCAAATGAAAGTTCTTTTCTTCTAGTCTGAAGGGGTGGCCTCTGGTGATCCACTTTATGGGTAAAAAGGTCCCTTGCTATTTGTCTATAATGTCCTCTAATGTACTTGTAAAGTGTAATCATGTCCCCTTGCAAGCACCTTTTTTTCCAGAGAAAACAACCCCAAGCTTGACAGTCTACCCTCATAATTTAAGTCCTCCATCCCTCTAACCAGTTTAGTTGCACGTCTCTGCACTCTCTCCAGCTCATTTATATCCCTCTTAAGGACTGGAGTCCAAAACTGCACTGCATACTCCAGATGAGGCCTTACCAGGGACCTATAAAGAGGCATAATTATGTTTTCATCCCTTGAGTTAATGCCCTTTTTTATGCAAGACAGAACTTTTTTTGCTTTAGTAGCCACAGAATGACATTGCCCAGAATTAGACAATTTGTGATCTACAACAACCCAAAGATCCTTCGCATTTAAGGAAACTCCCAACACACTGCCATTTAGTGTATAACTTGCATTTATATTATTTTTTCCAAAGTGCATAACCTTGCATTTATCAACATTGAACCTCATTTTCCAGTTTGCTGCACTGTTTCCCAACTTAGACAAACCACTATACAAAGTGGCAGCATCCTGCATGGAACCTATAGTTCTGCACAATTTAGTATCATCTACAAAAATAGAAACAGTACTTTCAATGCCCACCTCCAGGTCATTAATAAACAAGTTGAAAAGCAAGGGACCTAGTACAGAGCCCTGCGGTACTCCACTAACAACACTGGTCCAATTAGAAAATGTTCCATTTACTACCACTATATGATCTACTATACACTATATACTTGCAATTTTGAAAAAGAAGTGAACTGTTTTTTGCTCAGTGAATATTCCAACACATTAAAAACATTACAGCAATTCTCTTATGAACTGTATAACAAGTATCTCAATTTTCAAGACAAAGAAGTGGCTATTATTAAAATGAATACATAGTTGGAATATCACCTTCTAAACGCTATTGGAGGCAGATAGATAGTAAACTGTAGGAAAATATGATTTATCTGTCTCGAGGAGAGACACCACACTCAGGATATCAATCATTATGGGAAAATAAATCATCTATCATTAATCTGCTGGTGGTAATCACGCTATGACATCAAAAGGGTTTTTTTCAAAGCACGCATTTAATTTCCACAATCGTTCATTATTTCATAGCATGTCGGAGCATGATCAGTAATGTGTTGAAAAGTCATCTTTTTTAAGTTAAAAAGCCAGCATGCCTCTCCTCCCACGTACAAAAAATCTCCTGTAAAATCAGGCGCTGGCTGCTTTGTGTTTGCTTATTGCAGGCTGCAGATTAAATAGAGCCATCCTCATCAATAATAAAATTTACCTTCCTTAAGTAGACACTGACAGATCAGGGCAAGTGTGTGAGAGCAGATACGGAAAAGAGTAAATCAATCAAAAATGTAGAACACAGAAGGGTATGGTGGTTTCCTAGGGTGTGCGTTATTCACTCATGTCATTAATATTACAGAACAAACTGTTTGTTACTGCAGAATCAGCAAAAATGTTCACATCTGTGTATGCAGCTCGCATAAGGAAATAAGGAGAATTCACCCATTGTGGGGCAGGTAAACTTTAATTTGTGTTGATATTGAGTTGGACCAATATTGAGTTGGACCAACACTTTGCCCAGTTGCCTGCCAAAATGTCATTCTTCATTACCTGGGCCAAAATAAATAATGGTCACAATTGTTTTCCAATAATGCAATATTTTTTTCCCTCAGTAGGGTGCTACTCGAATTTCTACTACAATTTCCCAACAAACAATTTGGTGTTGAATCTAACAAATTCACCAATTGTTTGGAGAAAATTGTACAGTGTATGCTTACATAATTAGTTATCTCTATTTATACCACAAATTAAACATCAACCTTTGTTGAGCTCCAACATTCAGTAGGGGCCTCCTTGGGTGATAAACCATATTTTATCCATCAGCCATAGGTGCAAGAATTTCTAAGGCAGCTAATCTGTTCAACCCAAATCCCACAATGAAAGTTAATCAAATTCTACCTGCTGATTGGCTACTAGAACCTGTCTACAGTTTGCTCCTGTTTTTAAACTATGCCCATAATATCAGTATAGATCTTTATTCTAAGCACAATTGCACACATTTTTATAAATTGGACACAATTACATTGGAATTATATACAAAAAAAATCCTGCACTCGGTGTAAAGAAAATTAGCAATTTGTAACTGAAATTGCACACTGCAGGTGTGATCATAAACAAATCCTTCAATTGCCAAAAAGGAAATATATGGAACCCAGGATAATGCAGTTGCGATCTTAAAGACCCAACCTGAGAAAATTTGAATTTAGCGTTGTCCAACCTGTGTCCCTATAGCTGTCATTGAACAAAGCCCCTGAAGCTGAGGACTTGAAGCAAATGCCATCTCAGGCCACAACCAAACTTAAAACAAGACAACAAAGCGCTTTGCGGGTATATGTGACTGGAGATGTCTCAGTATACACTAAGAAAATAAATAACCCTTGGCAAAGCTTATCCCTCTTTTATGTAAGTGAAATATATTGAATTAGAGAAACATTACTAAAGAAAGTCATTTATTTTAATTTGCCCGACAGTTCTGTTAGAGAAAGTGGACAGCTTTCAGGAGCCTCAGTATTAGCATTAAAGAATGAAAGTTCAGCAGGAAGTTGACATAAAACACAGGTATTTCTTCCAAAACAATTCCAGTTAAGCAATATCAAGTCTGAACGAGCAGAAACAAGGTCGGGTTTGGGGAGAGAAAAACAAGTCCAGATCATGCCTTAGGGTAATGTCACAATGGATGAAATCCAAGCAGCATTTACACTGCCAGGAGAAGCCTTTCCAACTGTGACAACAGTTTCTCTACAGAGTGATGCAGAAGAATACAAGGCTCACTATAAAGGCCCTATGCACCTATCTTTAACCAACTATAGTGTGGTGCTCAAACACCTATGTATATAGTATAATTCACATAAACGTTTTCCATATTTCAAATATTTAATCATAAGAATATAATAAAAGGGTGCAGGTGAATAACTAGAACATTTGAGTAAAAGAAGTTTTTCTGAAAGTTAACTGTTGAGTAAAGTCATAGATTAAATTTGAGGCCAAAAAAGTCTGTTATACCTTGTTTAAAATTGTTCAAATATGCTAGAAAAAAAAGTTACAGGAAGAAATCATCTTGATAACTACAGGTTCAGCCATGATGCAGCCCATAATTCCAAAGTAATTGTGGTCACCAGGGTGAGATTCACAGGACAATGAATGTGGGAATATAGGAGCTACTGCCACCATTGGAGATGATGATAGATTCAGTGTTTCTGTGTTCTATCTGAAACAGAAGACAGGATGTGGGTAATTTTGCATGACCACAGCTACACTTGCAATCATAAATGACTACTATTGGGTTGAGCAAACAGTTGCAGAGAGCCTATCATAAAGTCATTGGGGTGATTTATGAAAGCAGTTGCAAGACTCTCAAGTAGACGCAATGGAGAGCATGTATTGATGCAATTCTTTAAGGTGCTTATTTGTCGGAACGTCCATCCACTCTCCAAGGGTTCCCGTTGATCCAGGTTTTACAAGACCCAAGCAAAACTTTGGGGGTTATTTATTAAAGTCCGAATGCCAAAAACTCAAAAACTTCTAGTATTTTTACCTATATAATCCGAGTGGGAAAAAAAAAACTTGAATATGGATTTATTATACCACTAGAATGGAAAAAGTCTGAATCTGAAAATCCGGCAACTCAGACCTGCCGAGGTTGTATATAAGTCAAACGGAGAGTTCCCTATCCTATTTGGACATTTCTGTGCTCTGCACTGGAATTAGCCCGAAAATCTGATTATTTATGACTTTTTGGGCAAAAATTCTGGCTTTTCAGGAAAAAGCCTGAAAAAATTGAGCGATTCGGGAAATAATTGTACGATTCGGATTTTCGCTCTATTTTTCCGTGTTTGTCCCCTGATTAAATCGTGATTTTTTATAATAATAATATAAGGTCAGTTCGTGGATTCTAGTTTGGTCTGACTTTTTCATTAAAATAATCAGAAAAATTCAGACTTTGATAAATAAGGCCCTTTTTGTGCATTTTCTATTCATTCAATGACCATTTTAAAAAGGAGGAACTAGGCTACGAAAACCTTGTCTGAACCTTGGATCCCACCTATAAATACAATAATGGAAAAATATGCCCTTCATCTCTATTGTTCCATGCCAGAGATTGAGGGAAAAACAAATATTAGTCTTGACCTTCTTGCTTGTGGAATATATATACTGTATATAGAGACGCAAACAGGTGAATAATCCCAATGTTACTTTCACTTGAATATTCCTCCAGCCAGAGTAACTGGTCACGCACTTGTGTTGTTACAGATGGGTGGGGAATTTACAACTTTAACAACATGTTGTGCCTACTATAAACACACACCCACAGGTGCATTAGCTATGTGGCCAAACTGTGCCCCACATGTGTAGTCTGCAAGTGAATGCGTGACAGTCCACAAGTTTTTTGCTGCTCATATACAGGCAAATAATGTAGCTGTAGGTGCACTGCACATTCCGTTCTTCCAATGTAGATGTAGATATACCCAACCTGTAACACCTGTAACAACCTGTCATTTCTGTGCATATTTCTTATGAACTTATGTTCTAGCTGTTGCTTTGAGAAATAGCATGTAAATTAAATATTTTGCTTAATCCCAGTACATTTTCTAGAGCTACTGTACAAGCCAATTGGCACAGGATCACCATGCCGGTAAACATATCTGACCACCAACTACACCAAAACTTTTCAGGGTTATTTATCACAGAGCACTAGTGGAGCCAAAATCACACTCCAATCAGCAATTGCATCTGGGTCATTGCTATGCTCTTGCACGTCTGAATGATGTGCAAGTTGGGGATGGTAGGGGGCAGGATAGGGGCTACCTACATGCCTCCTCTAGCCCCCCACTCAAAAATACAGTGCTGCCGAGTGCAGGTAGCACTGTATTCATCTTACAGCACATCTGGGGTTCCCCATGGTGAGAAGAGGCCAGTGCAAAGTGTGAATAAACATGGTGGCTAGCAACTATACTGTAATTATTCTGGAATTCTAAATTAAACATTGCATTGTGGGGGGGATGCACATAAATAAATATTGCAAATCGCAATGCGTTATTAAATGAGCCATCTATTGTCCTCATTAAAGCAGCTTTTGGGTCAGTACTGGCCAGTATTTGTACCATGTGTAAATATGGCTATATTGTCCTATTTTGACAATACGGCCTGCAAGATCATCAAGTGTGGATCCTGTGTAGTTCTGGAGTAAGGACCCCATACTTATATGTGCCTTTTTTGCCCATTTACAATAGAATTAGAATAGTCAAATGGCCAATGGCCTCATTTATACCTGTGATCTTACAATTTGGTCACAGAATAATTAAATTAAATAGAAAATTATTAGTCATCAGGCAGCAGGTCTGCCAGTACTTCTACTATAAACAGAGGCAAAAGTAGTATTGGTGTCCAAGGTAATATTGTTTGCCACCGGTCATTACAGCCCCACAGGCTATTGCTCTTCTGCAAGTCGTACTGTAGCCAAGTCATGTGCCTTGCCTGTCGAGCCCTGCTTCTAAGGAAATATTACAAGGAGTGGTTGAGACCACAAACTTCTAAAACATGAACCAAAATTTAGAGCAGAATTTACAAAAAAAGTACAATTAAGACAATTAGCTAGTTAAACAAGGCTAACATTTGCATTATTAATAATTCCATCAGCTACATTAGTATTAGTATTATTCACAAATAAACACAAATCATGGTTAATTATAGCTTGTCATAATGATAATTGGTCCTTATGCTAATCCCTTATGAACCTTTTAATAGGAACACTAAATCTATAAATAAAAAAATCAAATTCTATCTGGAGCAATGCTTGTGCAGAATGCATTATAAAGGATTTTCAGGATACATGGAACATTTCACCAGGCGCCCTTCAGTTGTCAATATGGCTAATACTAGGGAAAATCAGACCGGTTACTAGAAGCCTTTGAATTAGCAAAACAGGATTGGAAAAAATCCTTAACTCAATATATTTTGGAACCCCCTACCACAAAAATAGATTTGAGGTTTCAAAGGGATTTAAGTTCAAGTTGTAGTTGACACATATTAAATTACATAATGTAATCTGTTAGGAAACTAATTTGCTCAGTAACAGATGTCAATTACCAGTTTTGTTTTGTTTTTTCAATAAGAACAATAAATGGCTTTGGTAAATTACAGTCTAAGGAGGTTCACTAAAAGTGGTGGAACTTACATTAAAAGTGCATTTGTTTCAATTAACCTTGTATATAGCATTTTCCTGATTCTATAATATCTAAAAAATTTTCATGGAAATCCAGGCAACTTTTCCACCATTCTGTAAATAGTGATGGCATTTTAGTAGAATACAGACAATTGTTATCTAAGATCATTTGTAATGTTTCTATATTATACTTGGTATTATTTTTGACAGGGTCAGTACTAGGGGTAGGAAGTGCTTACATTGCACTAGAGGAGAAGCATGATATCTAATCAGACAGATAAGCCAGCCAAGTAAGCAAGTAGGAGATAGCTGGGAGGGTAGTAAAGGCAGTAGCAATGGGGGCTGGGGGGTTTGTGGGTGCAAGCATGCAGGGGGTGGGCTGATGAGGCCCCAGATCAAGTTCCCTTGGGCAGCAATATTTCTTGGCCTGCTTCTGATTCTAAGTGCTAGAAGAAGAATAACAGTAGGCCTAAATACTGGCATGGTGAGGCAGCGCAAGTTGAACACCAAAAAAGGCTAGACCTGTGTTACCTGTAGGTAAACCTGTACATAACCCCATAAGATGTGAGTAGGATGATACCATTTCCTTCTGCCCAATATATATGTAATTTTTTGTTGGGAGAGAATGTAGGGGTTCAAGTGCAGATGGCAGAATGTTTTCTATTGTACCACCCTCTGTTGTGGAAAAAGCTGATAAACCACAAGGGGTATGGGAAATGAATATTTTAATCAGAGGTTGTTAAATAAGGACTGAATACCCAACGGAGACTCTCTCATTCAATCTCGAAGCCTAACCAAGCACACATGGCTTAAACCACCTGCCTGGTATTTTATTTTTTCTGTTCCCCATCACTTGTCAAGTGAAAGCACATGTTTTCTGTGCATTTATTGGAAATGTGACCCCAGTTTTTTATACATTTACAGGATTCAATATACAAACTGCAAACAACATTTTCCATATTATACTGAATGTGCCGTCGCAGAAGGGACATCTGTGCTCGGATTATGTTGGCATGCAACCCTACCAGACATCTAAATATGTCTGAAGAAATGTTGTTACGTCCCAGAAACAGCCAGTAACAAAGCTTTCAATGGGCTTGATTATTTATTTAGTGATAAAAAAAGTTGAACATGGGTTGTAACTTAGTTCTGCAATCACAAGAAAACACTGAAGTGACCAGAGCCAAGCTAAACCTTTTATGCCCATGACTAATTTGCAAGACTATTATCTCCCTTACAATATAGGATCACGTGTCACCTGTATTAGTGAGTTTCACCTGAATTTCACCTATTTCAATTATACAGTTTTTAGCAAAGGGCAATAAAGCCATAATAGATTTCCAACATCCCAGATATAAAACTTAAGAATTAAAAAGTCAATCTCTTAGTTCTCAAGTTCTAAAAATAGCTAGAACTGCACAATGAGGATAGAAGTATCTGGAAACCTGCCTGTCCAACATCTCATTTCCAAAATAAGTGTATTAATATGACGTTGGTCCTCCATTAACTGCTATAACAACCTCTACTATTCTGTTAAGGCTTTCCACTAGATGTTGGAATATTGCTGTTGGGATTTGCTTCCATTTAGCCATAAGAAAATAAATGATGTTGGGTACTGATACTGAGATCAGAATAGGCTTACAGTTTGGTTCCAGTTCATTCCATACATGTTCATTTGGGTTGCAGCCAGGTTTGGGCAGGTCAGTCAAGTTCACATTTTGAGCTTAAACAAGAAAGATCATTCTTGTCACAAAGTAGCAAGCACTGAATTCTGAAGAATGCTTTGGTAGTTTGCAGTTTTAAGGTTTGATTCAATAGAACAAATGGCCCTAGCCGAAACCATAAAAAAGACCCAGGTCATTAATCCTCCTCCACAAAACTTGACCATCAGCATTATGCATTCAAGCATTTAGTGTACTGCCAAACACAGGTTTTCCCCATCAGGTTTCCAGATAGTAAAATGGTTTTTAATACTCAGGGGAACACTTTTTATCTATTCTGGAGTCTAATGGCGATGACCTTTACACCACTCCAGTCAACACTTGACATTGCACAAGGTGATATGGGGTTGTTTGACTGTGATTATCCATAAAAACCCTACATATAGTTTTTGTAGCTATGTTACTTGCTCCAGCTGAGGACTTTCATTATAGATGGAACATCTACATAATGTGGGCTATAAATGTGTATACATACAGTACTTTTGGCCCCACAGTGCATGTCCATCTGCAAATACAGTAAAACATTCTGATCCAATGAACTGAAAAGCAGTGGAGTAAAAAATGGTGATTGCTGATGACTCTAATGAGGATTATAATTAAAATAAAACTTCAAGGGTTGTTCAGCATTGAGCTAACTTTTAGTATTATGTAACTCTGTAACTATGTAACTATTCTGAGACAATTTGCAGCTGGCTTTCATTTTTTTATTATTTGTGGTTTTTGAGTTATTTAGCTTTTATTTAGCAGCTCTCCAGCAGGAATTTCAGCAATCTGGTTACTAAGATCCAAATTACTCAAGCAACCATGGATTCATTTGAATAAGAGACTGGAATATGAATGGGTGAGGGCTGAATAGAAAGACCAGTAATAAAAAGTAGCAATAACAATACATTTGTAGCCTTAAAGAGCATTTGTTTTTAGATGGGGTCAGTGAACCCCACTTGAAAGTTGGACAGAGTCAGAAGGCAAATAATTCAGAAACTATAAAAAATAAAGCCCAATTGAAAAGTTGCTTGTAATTGACCATTCTATAACATATTAAAAGTCAAGCTGAGCATTGATTGCAAAAGTTCCAGCGGAGAAGACAGATTAAATTATGTTGGATAGTATAATCAAACTAAAAGAGAGTATCTGCACAGGGGTCCATTTATATTCAAGTAGAAAGAGTGGGCATACGAATAACATTAGTGTGACAACACAATCAGATCCTACTCATCTGATCTCTTACATTCACTTCTTTCTCCTTTCAATCACTTTTCCAGGGATTTTTAACTCTGTTGCTACTTGTCAAACCATCCTTTGCCTTATCAATCACTCTTTTGCATGTCTCACCATGTGCATACAGAACAAAGATAGCCAGTTGTCCTAGGGGTCCAAGTAGATAAAAGTAACGAACATTATGGCAGTTCCTGTGATCAGAAAGAGAGAGAGTAATAATGTCATGTTTGCAAGCCGGCTGGGACAAGGACATGTGGACAAATGATTTGGGGTATTGGGAGTTGCAATATACAATCGAACAGGATAACAGAAGGACAAGGCAAGATGGTAGTCAAGTTCAGGAAAAAGTCAGAAGAAGCACATCAGAGTAATGAAGAACAAAGCAAGAACTCAGCAGATGGAGACCCACAACTGGTGTTCTTTGGGTCCTGGCACAAGTTGTCACAATAAAGCAATTACACTCACTATACCCCTATCCAAATAAAGAGCATGTAATAATTCCTAGGTTATAGAAGGGATATGCCTTAACCATGTTAGAATGTATGCCAATGTATAAGGCTGTGGTAGCCCAAATAGATACAAAAGCATGATTGACCCAGGCTGAATATTCAGAACAAGCAGAATAATGATGCCCTTAGCATAAGGATTTATATGATTTGGCTACATTTGCCACACATTATGCTCCAAATGTTTGTTAGCTCCTGTGAGATCAATGGAGCTGGAGGAATAATGGAACTTAATTGTTGTTATGCAATTTAATTTCCCATTTTTTAAGAAGTAAAAAAATGTTCTTTTTATCCTTAACATAGGTGTGGGGGCGTATCATAGTGGTATCTTTTGGGACTCTCTTTTGTCCATTATAACTAAACTTTGCACACTGTTGTATCATTCCAATACTTATATATGCAGATATTACAGTTGCTGTGATTTATCTTCTGGTGTTATGACTTATAGAAGCAGGTGTGTGCCACACAAGGTGTGATTGGCACAGGAGAAGCAGCAACCAGGTGTTCCAGATGCAAGGCATGCCAGGAAAAAGTCACAAACACTAGTAAAGAAATAAATCAAGCTGCCTTGTTATGCAAGTCCCAAAAAGGGGGAACAATTTGGCCCCCAAATAACTTAATACAGGAGAAGATTTTCAACATGCTAATGAGCAATTAGAGTCAATTTGGCTTCCCCTAAGCCATAGCAGCTAATATTAAATAAATTACGTGCAAAGTGCAAATTTATAGGCATGAGGCACAGAAGTTTTAGTTTGTGTCTCTCAAGAGATACTACCCTGGGAGGTCTTTAGGAGAGTGAGCTGATATGCACACCTTTAAGCCTGGATCTGGATGTGTTAATATCCCTTTAAACCAAAACATTATTGTGAATAAATCCATGTTAGAAATTGCTCAATTGCCTTCTCTCTGTACCTTGTATGTGTTTGGCTGCAGTTCTTGTCTTTCATACCCAAGCCAAGTTATCTTCCCCTTGCAGAATGTTCTTGTTGTCTGTTCGGAATGCAGACAGTTTTATATTTAATAAAAAAAGAGTAAAAAGCAGGCTGTAAATACATCTGCTTTAAGTGTGTGATATTGGTCCAGTATTGCTTGTGCTGGGGGTTAAATGCACAGACAAAGGATATAAACACATATGCTTATCTTATATAAGAACAAAGTTCAACCGCATACCTTTAAGCTATTGGGAAATACAAGTCCCACTTTTTCCAGCATCTGAACGGGGTGATTTTGAGCATTTTGACCCTGGAGGAAGCAGAGCCCCCCAGCCAGCTAACTAACTGAAGTTAGTAAACCACTTTAAAGGCATCCCTTTAACAGTAATCATTCAAGGCTTAAAAGTTATTCACAGTAGCTCTCCATCTATCTTGCCTGGACATCTTTTGACTGTCACTGCACATGCTCAGTGTGCTTTGGGAAGTTATTAAGAAGCTAAGCTTAGGGGTAGTCATAAATCATCAAGCAGAAAACCTCAATTTAAAAAAAAATGTCATTTGTGATTTCTTACAGATCCATGGGTAGTCTAAGCAGGACCAACATCTCCCTGGGAAAATGTTCCAGAAAGCAATGTTAAACGTTTATCTTTAATCAGAGGAATGTGGCAATAAGATTATCCTGCACTGGCTTCAACCGGGAAAACAGAAAAAAAGAGCATAAAATCCCAGGACAGATGCTAAAGTACTTGTTTTTAGCAATACTCCACTAATTTGCCATCTGCTGTGCAAGGTTTACAGGTGCAAAAATGTTCTTTTCATGACAGCTTACTTTTTATAGAAAAATAAAAATGTAAATTTAAAGAAGTGCAAAAAAAATTAGCCACCTGCAAATGTGATATAATATAATGAGAAGAAAAATTATAGATACAGCACAGGAGATGATGGCCCCAGGCCATTGTGGGCAGCCCATTTCCTCT
This sequence comes from Xenopus petersii, assembly GCA_038501925.1. Classification (NCBI taxonomy): domain Eukaryota; kingdom Metazoa; phylum Chordata; class Amphibia; order Anura; family Pipidae; genus Xenopus; species Xenopus petersii. The sequence continues at coordinate 61,800,250 of CM076689.1, read as the reverse complement.
CTAAGCAAAATGATACATAAAGAGAACTGTCTGCCATACTACATGTGAGTGCTCTCTTTATATCAAGCGTATCACTGCTATGTTCTATGCATGATCAATCATATGATAATAGACATACAAGAAAAAAATACAGCTGCAGCACCTCTTTGATGCAAAAAAGTGAAAAAGTTAAATTTATAAGGTCAGACAACCAGGCAACATTTTGGGCTTACTCTTGCCCTTTCTCAAGCCTCACTTTCTCGCTACCTCCCTTCCAGTCACCACCTTACTTCCCCTTCTGCCAGTCAGCTGGTCTGTCTGTAGATTTACAACCTCTCTCTGAACTTCACTACCCCCCCCCCCCACTGCACCCTAAGTGTACTTTATGCAAGTAGTGCAATTATTGTGTTGCTACTTCCTTGGCATCTTGATCTGTCCCCATATATAGCAGCTGAGAAAGGAGGATCAGGACTCCTTGTAGAATAACAACCCTCTATTTGGTCAGCCAATCACCAAGTTAGTGGTTCAGACTCTTTTGGTTCAAACCCCACTAGGAAAACCAACCTTCGCTCAAAGCCCCTTTTAGCTCATGGCAAGTTTAGAGATAAACAGAATAATAATAGTCAGTCAACCATAGTTCCAAGAATATATAGGACAGCAAGTAAGTGTTTCTCACTTAATTGCCTTCAAGTTCAGCCCTGGTATCCCTGTTATGTGCGCAATAGAAGACAGCCACAAAGACAACCACTGCCATAACTCAACATTTATGGTGGGGTACCAAAGATATTATTCTAACCTACAACCCAAGTTCCTCCCACACATGACACAGAGGACTGGGTCAAGATACAAAACTCACGTGAAGTTTGTACATAGTCCACCATGAGCATTTCATAGCATCTAAAAAAATCTGTATTCCGTGTGTACTAGATCACTTTTAGAAATACACCTAACATCCATTTATGTACACTCAATTTCACATTATTTCAGGATGAGGCTTATAAAGAAAAATGTTTAAATTTGCAGATTCGCCAAACTTATTAAGATGGCCATACCAGAAATATTTGCTCATCTCAGCAGATCTTTGCCTTATCTGACCACCTGAATAATTTGGCCGATCCAGCTATTAATCCCACAGGCAAACAAAATAGAGGGCCTATTCAGCCTTTTTTACATCCCAATGGATATGTGAACAAGTCTCAATCAGGTATTGATTATAGCTTTCCAAGTAAAAAATAGAACTACATTTACATTTTATGTAAAAGGCACATTGAAAATGAAGGCTTTCAGTAAAGAAATAATAAACAGAAAGAATGAAGGGGAAAAACAGATCCCGGAGAGCCTGCAGGGTATTTATAAACGTGTGAACAATATCTTCAATTGATTATTGGGTTTCACACAATAATGAGATAATGGGAATATCTAGCAGCTTGATAAATCGAGGCCTAATGCAAATAGAAGCCAGTGTCCTCTATTGTCAGTTGCCTTCTTTCTCTTTCAGGAAATGGGAATCCCATTTGTAATGTATTTATTTGCATGCTAGGAAAACAAACAGTACAAAGGGACCAGTTTGTGTTCCATTGAGTTCCCTATTTGGTACTGTCTGTAATATTAAACAACTCTGTCAGCAGGGAAGGGCAGTGAAGTGTTTTTCTTGGGCCCTTAGCACCAAAGGGATGCCCCATGAGAAAAAAAAGTACAAAAAAACATGTTTTTTGTTCCATTTTCAGCACTATGAAAACACTTTACAAGTCCAAGCATCAGTTGGGTAAAAAGTATTTTCCCCATCTATGGTGGCATATTTATTCTAGCAAACCCTAACATCTTTAGGCTCTATTTGTATAAACCCATATGGACTTGTGTAATAACAGCTACACAGTTTACCAACACTTTAGCAATCAGCAGGCAGTATTGACTAGTTTGTTTTTAAAAACCAATATGTTTGGTTGCTATGGGTTACTAGACCTGGAACAATTATTTTGTCATTCATATAACCAATATGTGTGGTTGTGTGAATGCAGGAGACAGGCTGGTGGGGCACAGGGCCAAGAAGTATAGTCTTGGGTGGCAATAATACTTGGCATGGCTCTGGTTAGTAACCTTCCCCAAACTTTCATTAAAATCCACCTATGCAGTAAAGTGTTTCATGCACATGCAGAGTTGGCCCCTGCTCTGTGATCCAGGAGCAAGTTAGCAGATCAGTCTACAGCACTCACATTAGTGAAAGCAAATATCTAATTCAATGAGTGGTTAACTTGACTCTCCAGAGCCAGGTACATAGGGGATTGTTACTCCACTGACTACTCCACGCCAATACATTATAAGAGCAGAACCACTTGTTATAGGAATATATTCAGTCATGACAGGTGCATGCATTTGATTGGGGTGCATGTAAACTGTCCTGAGAACGAGAATGGCATCTATGATGTCTGGGGGCCAGGACATGCAAACTTTACTGCAAACAAAAATATAGATAAGTAGGGATGCACCGAATCCAGGATTCGGTTCAGGATTGGGCCAGGAGTCTGCCTTTTTCAGCAGGATTCAGATTCGGTCGAATCCTTCTGCCAGGCCAAACTGAATCCGAATCCTAATTTGTATATGCAAATTGGGGCAGGAAGGAAATCACATGACTTTTTTTTATAAAACAAGGAAGTAAAAAATGTTTTCCCCTTCCCACCCCAAATTTGTATTCGCAAATTCGAATTCAGTTGGCCGGATTCAAAATAGTGGATTCAGTGCATCCCTAGATATAAGGGAAGGTCTTTTTCTCCTATTTTTCTTTCTGTTTCATTGCTGCAGGGTCAGGTTTCTGTTTTGTAAAGTAAGCATCTATGTAGAAATGATTAATAGTCAGAGGCACCTGGCCACCAGGCTCCAGAAAATGTAGAAAAAGTTTCCATAAAGCACTGTGAATCCTGCAAGATTTCCTAAGTAAAAGCAAATTTACTAGCATCTGCTAAGGCAAATTAGCTGTGCATAATTCATATACAGCAAACAAAGCTTCGCCCACCCAAAAGGGCTGCTAGGATTCTTATTAACCACAAGTTGTGGGAGGGAAGAGTTTCCAGGCAATTTGTAGAATTCTGCTGTTTGGGATCCTGTCCGTGTTACACATTGTGCAGGTTTCCGTATAAGGCAGGTGTGCAGTAAAATGCCTTGCATGTCTTATTGTTAATTCATTGCTCTGTGGCATCATTATGGAGCTAAGGGGTATTGAAAGTAATCATGTTAAGTTGTGTGTGTAGTATTATGTGCTATTTTATTATACCCACCTTTAATGTTGTAACAATATCAAACCAAGCTAAGACAGGTACCTTGCAAACAGGGTAGGTGTGTCCACTGACTTGTGCCTTCTTATGGACTTTCTGTACATGTGAAGTCCCCCATCATGTAAAGACCCCATATATAGTGAAGGGCAAACAGTACAAAATTTTATGTTAAATGTGTCTCCTTGTCAATTACAGCTGAAAACTTTTGGCTATTAGTGTTTTTTAGTTAAGCAACAATGAGATTCACAGAGAGACCGTGTTTTTGCTTTCCCCATAAGACAGCTCTGAGAACCAGCCAAAATAGTGATAGGTAGCCTTTGGGCATATAAACCACTGTACAACACCAACAGCATTGTGTAATATGTTACCCCACAGTCTGTGTAATAATATCCAGTTTAGTCTAGGCATTGCATATTGCAAGTGATTTTATAGTTCAGTGCACTCCTTCCTTAAATTCCCTTCTGAAGGTGCTCAGCAAGTTCACTCCAAACCTTGGCTCTCAAAACACTTACCACGTCCTGCTTCATCTTTGTTTAGATCCCATCATCCTATCATGGATTAACTAACCCACTAAATAAGCTCTATCAGCCATGTGGCAAATAAGCTTAAACGGTTAATAGACACTGCCAGATGGCTCTGGGAAAAATCTTGGATGGTCCCAGCAGGTGTTCTTTTGTTGCATCAAAAATATCCATACATGTTGGGGTCTTTCTAAATCATATCCAAAGCATGTAGGATCTGTCACATTTGTATTCTTTTCTGTGTTTTCTTCTCTGTGTCTCCCCATTTATCATTCTTATTAAAAACTTAAGTCCAAAAGAAAAGTGCAAAACTGCAAAAAAGCAGAACACGCAGGGTTTGTACTTAAAACTCATCTTAAAGAGATTCTGTCATGATTTTTATGGTGTAGTTTTTATTTCTAAATTACACTGTTTACGCTGTAAATAATTCACTCTACCATGTAAACGTTTATTCCTAATGTATTTTTTTTTTATTTATAATATTGATGTGTAGGCCGCCATCTCAGGTCATTTTGCTTGGTCGTGTGCTTTCAGAAAGAGTCAGAACTTTAGGATGGAACTACTTTCTGGCAGGCTGTTGTTTCTCCTACTCAATGTAACTGAATGTGTCTCAGTGGGACTTGGCTTTTTACTATTGAGTACTGTTCTTTGATCTACCAGGCAGCTGTTATATTGTGTTAGGGAGCTGTTATCTGGTTACCTTCCCATTGTTCTTTTGTTAGGTTGCTGCAGTGCAGCAGTAAAGAGTGACTGAAGTTTATCAGAGCACAAGTCACATGACTGGGGCAGCTGGGAAACTGACAATATGTCTAGCCTCATGTCAGATTTCAAAATCAAATTAAAATTTAATAAATATCTCTTTTGAGAAACAGATGTAAGTGCAGAATTCTGCTGGAGCAGCACTATTAAAGGAAAACTATACCCCCCAAACAATGTCAGTCTCTATAAAAAGATATTGTATAAAACAGCTCATATGTAAAACCCTGCTTCATGTAAATAAACCATTTTCATAATAATATACTTTTATAGTAGTATGTGCCATTGGGTAATCATAAATAGAAAATTGCCATTTTAAAAAATAAGGGCCGCCCCCTGGGATCATTCGATTCACCGTGCACACATACAAACCACATGTTAGGTCACATGAGCCAATTAACAGACAGAGTTCTGTCTTTTGCTTCCACACTTCTTCCTGTTACAGTTAGAGTTGTAGTATTTCTAGTCAGGTGATCTGTGAGGCAGCACAGATAGAGTCACAAAATGGTGGCTCAAGGCAAGAGATGTAAAAGGGCAATATTTACTTAAATATATATTCCAGTTTGATAAGATTCTTTAATATGTCACTTAATTTGATATCAACTATCTGTTGCTTAAGTATTCATTTTGGGGGTATAGTTTTCCTTTAACTGATGCATTTTGAGATGCATTAAGTATTGCAAACTGGTGTTGTAGTGATATATTACTACAATTGGGAATTACTATTATGGTGCCTAATTACACATGCTATCCTACAGTTTTTTCCTAAAGGGCTATTATCTCCACTGCTACTATAAGCACCATCTCTCCCTATTATACTTGCTATTCCACAGCCACAGTCCCTTCCCAGAGACTATTATCCGACTGCTACTATAGGCACCATCTCTCCCTACTATACCTGCTATCCCACAGCTACAGTCCCTTTCCAGAGACTATTATCCCACTGCTACTATAGACATCATCTCTCCCTACTATACCTGCTCCCCCAAAGTCACAGTCCACTCCCAGAGACTATTATCCCCACTGTTAATATAGGCACCATTTCTCCCTACTATACCTGCTATCTCTAGTATAGGTCAATCTAAAAACCTGCTATCCCACAGCCACAGTCCCTTCCCAGAGTCTATTATCCCACTGTTACTATAGGCACCATCTCTCCCTACTATACCTGCTATTCCACAGTCCCTTCCCAGAGACTATTATCCCCACTGTTAATATAGGCACCATCTCTCCCTACTATACCTGCTATCTCTAGTATAGGTCAATCTAAAAACCTGCTATCCCACAGCCACAGTCTCTTCCCAGAGACTATTATCCCACTGTTACTATAGGCACCATCTCTCCCTACTATACCTGCTATTCCACAGTCCCTTCCCAGAGGCTATTATTGGCTTCAAGAAAAGTGTGTCCCATATCATTGCACCATCCCATTAATTAGTCTGAGTTCCCAACCATATAAGGTAAAACTTAACTTTTATTAAATATATCCAAATTAACATGAGAAGAAATAATAGTAAAAAATTTTTTACTATTATTTCTTCTCGTGTTAATTCGGATATATTTAATAAAAGTTAAGTTTTACCTTATATGGTTGGGAACTCAGACTAATTAATGGGATGGTGCAATGATATGGGACACACTTTTCCTGTCTGTACTTCAATTCTATATGTCATGTGACCCTGCACACCATTATTTTGTGATCTCTCTATCAATGGGAGGTGCTACCTATTACCTTTTGTTGCAACTATTATTGGCTTCAACATTCACAACAAAGATGCAAAACAGTAGCGGCAACTAGGCAAGGGGCTCAAACACCTTATGAAATGAAATGCCTCATGTCACAAAGAGCATCTGATAAGAGTAGCCATGCTCCCTTAAATTCCATTTTCTCAGTTCAATGTTTCTGGAGTTTTCTTTAACCAGCTGTTACTGATCACAACAACACAGCACACAAGAGCCACAACACCGTGGATACAACATTTTCTGTGTGGTCAACATATGCCAAGTTTAGCTTGATGACCAACAAAAAAATGTTAAATGAAAGTTCCATATAGCTCTCCTTAATAGCAAAAACACATTTGTCATCCAGCACTCTGATATACATGTATATTTATGTAGTATTCATGGAAAAAGCTGAACAGTAAATATATTAACATATGGTCAGAAATGCAAACACAGATCCCATATTGTTAAATGAAAAAAATTCACACTGAGCAGAGACAAGATAAAGTTTTATTTCTCTCATGGAGGAGTAAAGCTTAACAGGCAATTATCTTCTGCTAATTCCCAATGACAGCATTGTGATTTAACATGAGATGACTCTACACAAAGGTCTCTTCCTCTGGGGATACAGGCTTAATAAGCGTGACCAAGTGAAACTCCAAATGGGCTTTCATCAAGTGATAACCTCATATAATAGTGCCACTAGCTAGCACACACTGCCGCTGCCCTAAATACATAATTCAGAGAAAGCAGCACTAGAATTGGGCAGAATCCCAATGTCCTCACTTGAGATACAGTATTATTAGCATAAGTTTATTTTCAGTGGCTGTCCTATCAGGGCTCACATAAGGTTATCTGTCTAATCTCTGTGAAAGGAACCTGAGGGCCAGTCTCAAATGTCCTTGAGAGTGACCAGAGACATTCTATATATAGGGACACTTATTCCAAAGAACGAAAAACTGCCAGTGGTAATTTGGTTGTCTGTTTCTTCACATTTTTAACATTCAAAAAATATTTCAGTTTTTAGTCACTATATATTTTTTGATTCCTGATGAGAGGGAGAGAGAAAAAGAGAGAGAAATATAAAGATTTCATTTAATGTATATATAATGCTCCAGTTGGAGATCATTGGTCAGCCAATAGCTCTTTGGGTGCCACAGTTTGGAGCAATTTACTATCTTGCTTCTGACAATTCCATGGTGTTTTCCAAATTTCTATAGCAGCTAGTTGCACAGCTGCCTTGTAGCTTCTTTGTATAGAACATAACAATCTATGAGGCTGCTAGAATAAATAAATAACTGAACCTGGAAAACAAGCATACTTGTGAGAAGAAATATCAAATATGTATAATTTAAGAGCGACTGGTGTGTGTTTGTGAACATATTTCTCCTCCACTTGCCAAGCAAGGTAATGAGATTTTCCTATAAATGGAATGACAGAAGGAAATAATTTGTTCTGTTGATATGAGAATGTGTGAAGAACCGAGCAACGGTGTAATGAGGGGGAAAGAGTTGATAAAATAAAATGATCTGGAATGATTGATTGTAGAGAGGAGTAAAAACAGTCAGGAAGTAAGCCATACAAGGAAAGCAAAGAAGACAAATGGCACAATTGGTGAATTTATGCAGAAATCCTGAAGGGTGTTCTTTTAAGCAAAAAAGCTGCTCTTGATCTATGCATCTCCCTCCCTCTTTCTCTGTCAAATGTGTGTATTTTTGGGTGTATTTTTGTGTGGTTTAGGGATATGGTAAATAGTCAACTTTATTAGTATGTGATCCTATATACTGACCCCTAAAGAAGAGTAAATAATGATGGCATCTGTAATGGACAAAGAGGGGCAGATTTATCAAGGGTCGAAGTGAAAATTCAAATTTTTGAATTTGAATTTTCATTTTTTTACGTGGAATTCAACTAGGGAATAGTTAAAATTTGATTCGTGTTTTTTTAAAAAAGTCTAATTTGATTTTTGAAATGTATTATGTACTGGCCCTTTAAGAATTTGTATTCAGCTATTAGCCACCTTAAACCTACCGAATTGCTGTTTTAGCCTATGGGGGACGTCCTGAGAAAAAACTCGAATCGAACTTGATTCTAATTGAGTTACAATTCGATTAGAGTTTGCGGGTCGATCCCATTCACCCGAGTTTGAAAAATATAAATGTTTTGATAAATTTCAATTGGTCGAGTTTTTTTTTAATTTCTAGTTCATGGGAGTTTATGGGAGTTTTTACAAACTCCCATGAACTCTAAATTCGACCCTTGATCAATCCGCCCTATATTGTCAGAATTACATTTACTTGAAATAATCAAAATTGTATTTAATTTAAGGTTTGTGCCCTCTTTCAAGACACTGTTCCACTATTCTTTTCCATTTGATCATTCTCTTCCACTCTCCATTTCGCTTCTGTTTCCTTCTAGAGCAGAGATTCCACCCTTTTTTACCTGTGAGCTACATGCAAATGTAAAAAGAGTTTGGGTGGAAGCATAAAAACAGTTCAAAGGGAGTGCCAAATAAGGATAATGATTGGTTATTTGGTAACACCATGTGGACTGGCAGCCTGCAGAACTGGCAAAAACGTGCTTGTTTTGAGGCCTCCTTTGGAGCAATATCAAATGGGTCGGTAAGCAACACAAGCCACTGGTTGAGGATCACTGTTTTAGAGGAAAAGGCATGCCAATGGTATTTGCTACAGTTGTGCTTTGTTCAGTTAACTATTATCTGTCGTCAACCTCTGTTGGGTTCAATGGAGCCTTAAAAAAATACCTGTTCTAGATCTGCTTCCCGTTGCCCTGTAAAAAAAATTAAAGAAAATTAAAGGAAATTTTAAAGAAAAACATTGAAGTTCCTAGAAAAAGTCTATAATTCGTGGAACTATTGGGCAAATGTTTTCCTTTGGAAAACTCAACAACTCAATCCTACCAAGCTTCTATAGAAATCATTAGGAGGTGTACTTTCAACATTGAAGCTTTTATTTTATAATAAAAAATGTTTTAAAAAAATATAATTTTTTAAAAATCACAACTAAAGTTTTTGCAAAATAGTGATCAAGGAATGATGATGACAAAAAAAAGTGGGTTTATGTCCACAAACAGAATAAATGAGGTAGGGGTCTCCAAGTAAAATAATAACTCACCACATTTGGGAAGTGGCCTAGGTGCACTGCCCTGAGCCCTCCGCATAGGTAGCGGACAACTGAAATTTCTTTAAAGCAGGCACTCAAAAATGCAGACTTCCACCGGGCAAAGGTTTTCAAGGTTAAAAGTAATTTATTGTATCCATGGCCTTACGCATTGCGTATTGTGTTCACAAACACTTAGGGGCCCATTTACTTTGCTCGAGTGAAGGAATAGAATAAAAAAAACTTCGAATTTCGAACGTTTTTTTGGGCTACTTCGACCTTCGACTATGACTTCAACTTCGAATCGAACGTTTCTAACTAAAAATTATTCGATCAAACTATTTGTGGTAAATCCTTCGACTTCAATATTCGAAGTCGAAGGATTTACATTCGGCAGCCGAATATCGAGATTTAATTAACTCTCAATATTCGATCATATGTAAATCTGCCCCTTAATCATAGGAGCCTATGATCAAGGGGCAGATTTATCAAGGGTCGAATTTCGAAGATAAAAATACTTCAAAATTCGACCATCGAATTGAAATACTTCAACTTCGAATATCGAAGTCGAAATTTTTTTCATCGAATTTGGGTATCCTGCAGTTGAAGTAAAATTGTTCGATCGAACGATTAAATCCTTCAAATCGAACAAACGATTTTACTTCGACTTCCAAAAACTTAGAAAAAAGCTCTAGAAGGTCCCCATAGGCTAACATAGCACTTTGGCAGGTTTAATTTGGTGAAGTATTGAAATCAAAGTTTTTTTAAAGAGACAGTACTTTAATTATCGAATGGTCAAATATTCAAATTAATTTACTTTGAATCGAATTTGAAGTTGAAGTCGTAGTATCCTATTCGATGGTTGAAGTATCCAAAAAATTACTTTGAACTCGAATTCACTTGATAAATTGATAAATCTGCCCCCATGTGTTTGTGAACACAAAACGCGTAAGGCCATGGATACAATAAATTACTTTTCACCTTGAAAACCTGCTTTTTGGGTACCCGCTTTAAAGAAATTTCGGTTATTTCCACAAACATCAAGTTTTGGAAAACAAAAAGGGGAATTAAAAAATTAATAAATCAACCTTGTTTCCTAGTGATTCAGCATTTTAACTAGTGAGCTTTTAGCAGTTTACTTCTATAGAAGTCTATAATATAGGGCATGCCCTTGTTTCAGCCAAAAAGACTGACTCAGCAGAAAAGGGAGATTACCAAGTTCAGTCATTAGAATGATTTAGGCTCTAAGGAAAGCTATCTGAGTAATTTTGTGCTTCAGGTACCACTAATTGCCGGCATCTCTAGACTGAAATGCTCTGTCAGTCTTATCCCATTAGCAAAATATCAGACATTAAAATCTCTTAAGTATCATTATAGTTGTTCAGTCATAACGTATGACAATTTCTTTTATTCACCTTTAACAAATCTTTACAAAAAAAAATGTTAAATTTTTTTTTAAATAATTTTTATTAGAGAAGAAATAAATAGGATGTGCAAAATTGCCTTTGCGGTTCAACATTTGTTCAAGGGCCCTTATGGGGAAATGTAATAAAAGATGCAAAGATAAAAGCAAATTTGCACAAATAAGAATAAAAATTTGCATCTTGAATTTAGTATTCTTTCTTAAACTGCTATTGCATGGCAAATTTTAATTGCACACTTGTGCTGGAAGGTGTTGTAATGCTTTGGAGCAAACATAACTTTTTCAGTAAGAACTTTTAATACATTCACTGCAAAACTTTTTCGCGCAAACTATAGAATTCACAAATCTTCTTTCACTGTAGGAAGAGGCTGCTTAAGAGTTTACAGGCTCGCAAAAGATACATTAAATTCACGCAAAGGAAAATTTGTTTGTGGAAAGGCATACGGTAACTTTTCGCACTGCAAATATTTTTTAAATAAAATCCCCAATTAAACATTTACCAAGATTACAGAGATATGAAAATGTATCTATTTCCTAGAAAAAAGAGTAAGAACATATAAAAATATCTATGGGGCTGATTTGTCAACATTCCCATTCTTATTTTTACTGTGATTAAAGTTTTTTTCAAACTATATTCTGAATTAAAGAGATACTGTCATGGGGAAATTTTTTTCAAAATGAATCAGTTAATAGTGCTGCTCCAGCAGTATTCTGCACTGAAATCCATTTCTCAAAAGAGCAAACAGATTTTTTTATATTCAATTTTGAAATCTGACATGGGGCTAGACATTTTGTCAATTTCCCAGCTGCCCCTGGTCATGTGACTTATGCCTGCACTTTAGGAAAGGAATGCTTTCTTCCAGGCTGCTGTTTTTCCTTCTCAATGTAAAATGTGTCTCAGTGGGACATGGGTTTTTACTATTGAGTGCTGTTCTTAGATCTACCAGGCAGCTGTGTTAGGGAGCTGTTATCTGGTTACCTTCCCATTGTTCTTTTGTTTTGCTGCTGGGGGGAAAAAGGGAGGGGGTGATATCACTCCAACTTGCAGTACAGTAGTAAAGAGTGATTGAAGTTTTTCAGAGCACAAGTCACATGACTTGGGGTAGCTGGGAAATTGACAAAATGTCTAGCCCCATGTCAGATTTCAAAACTGAATATAAAAAAATCTGTTTGCTCTTTTGAGAAATGGATTTCAGTGCAGAATTCTGCTGGAGCAGCACTATTAACTGATTCATTTAGAAAAATTGTTTTTTTTCCCATGACAGTATCCCTTTAAGTTCAAAACCTTTTAGACATTTATTAAGCACAAAAACATCTTTTTGCATGTCGTTGTAAAATGTTTTTAATATTTTGTTGTTTTTAATGTTTTTTCATAAATGAGCACACATTTAAGTCTGGTAAGTTTTCCAGTTTATTAAGTTAAGAAAAAACTTGAAACTTTAGAAATTCTAATTTTGAAAAATAAGCCTCCCCGAGGCATTTTCTCACGTCAAATGCAATGGAGTCAATCGCCATTTTTTTCTTGCCCCACATGCATTGGAGTGAATGGACACTTTTTCTCATATCTTGTCTCACATTTTGTCCCATGATTTTGTTTCAGCAACACATGGAATTCTAACACAGAAAATACTAATTTGGTTGTATCAGCCAAAAAGTAATCCTTATTTTTAGTATAATTTGACAATAATAACTATTTACTAAATACAGTATATACATATATATTAAGGTACAGCTTTATTAATTTATTCATTTAAAATGTTTAATAATATATCATCAAAAAAAAGCCCGCAAGTTAAATTTATCACAGCAGAAAAACAAATTTTGAAATCTGCCCCCTTTTTTTTTTATTTTACAAATTATGATATATCAATATTGGTCATGCATTTAATCATTTATATGTAGGTCACTGATTTAATTATTCCCTATGACTTTATATCTGAACATTTTCAAATTATTATATAACTTATTTTTAGAGATAATTTCTTATGAACTCTTGACTTTTCGTTGGGGATTCTGGGAGTTTCAGTATAACAATAGCAGCTTGGACATTACTAAGATCACCCTAGAACCAAATAATGCAAATTATTTTGTTGTGGTCAGATTAAATCAAGGATGTTTAATAGGAATAAAAGCCTTACACCTATTATCTGTGAGATGTTTGAACATCAACATTTAATGCTCTTAAGGCAAAAGGGTCATGGCCTGCACTGTACTCCCACTAACTAAATATTTACGTAAAAGAGGCATTTTTAATATATATTTAAAAGGTTTTCATTCATGGATAATCCCAGGTCAGGGAGATTGCTGACATGTCTACAGGAGTGACCCATGTTATAAGTCTTAAATTCTTTTTAATCCCTTTCTTAGGCATTTCCTTTCTTGGAAAAAAGTCCATCTGGTGAGCACCATATGCAACAGTGTAAACACTGCAATGTCTTCTGCTGGTTTGAAATGTGTATTTGCTCAGCCCCAAAAAAACTTTTTTTTTTTCTTTCAGATTTTCTACACATAGAAAAATAGATCCTCTGCGCTCATATCAATATATTCAAATTTGGTGTTTTATTATGACCATATATTATAGTTTTGTTAACTGGTCACCATGTCAATGTTATCTACACTCTCTTTCATCTAATTAATTAAGAATTCAAGCATTTCATTTATAGGGACTTCATTTTAGCTACAGTTGCCTTATCCATGGTTCCATTTCCAAATGACTTCCCTTACTTTGGACACCACAGGGATCACCTGATAGAGATAGATGTTGAGGATTAATTCAAGGTACAACAATTCGTGACTTGACATGTTAAAGGGCTCTTCAACATATTGATATGCAGTGCAGACAACCTCTATTTCTGTCAATACAAATGATGTGATTTTCCCCTTACTGAACCCCTTTTTAAAATGTTTAGCACAATTTTTAGCACAATTTTCCTTTTGCTATGTATTTTAGGATGTTCTATACCCACTTTACTGTTAAATGCTATACACATTTCCAGTGTCAGACTGGCCCACCGGGATACCAGGAAAACTCCCAGTGGGCCCAGGTGTCAGTGGGCCCTCCTGCTGCTAAACATTTGGCCTATTTTATGGCCATTTCCTATTTCTATGAGAACAAAAAGGCTTAAAAGATGGAATAATATATTATATTATGTAAAGAAAAGAAAACAGAGGTTGAGTGAGGAGAGAAAGAATAATAGTATTGAGAGTGGGCCCCTGGTCTAAGGTTTTTGGGTGGGACCCTGGCAGGGCTGGAACTAGGAGTAGGCAGAGTAGGCGCCCGCCTAGGGCACAGTCATAGGGGGGCGCAATTTTGAAAAGGAAAATTTTTTTTACATTTTTTTTTACATTTTTTTATTTTTCTTTAAAGTTTTAACTCCTTGCGGCTGCCCCAGGCCCCCAGCAGAGTTCCGCTCTGCTTTCGAGACCCAGCCAGTCTCTACTTGTCCTGCTGGCTGGATCCATCTTCTTTAGAGGCAGCAGGCTAGCAGCGACACGTAATGCGCAATTGCGCATCCAACCAATGATGCGCCTGCATCAAGAGAGGCGCGCCGCCGCGCCTGCGTGCACGCTGACGTCAGGAGGGACTGAGGGAGCTGTGCGCCTGTGTGGTGTGACCTGGCCTGGCGCGTCGTATGGGTGCGGCCGGCGTTCTTACTTAGCACCTCTGACAAGTTTCCTCCTGACTGGGGTGGCTGCCTGTGCCTGGCGAGTGGTGACTGATCTGCTGCTGCTGGTATTGGAGCTGTTTGGCACACAACAACAACAGGTACAGACTTGGGGGGGCTGGGGGGGGCAATGCATTTTTTTGGCACAACAGGTACAGATTTGGGGGGGCAATGAATTATTTTGGCACAACAGGTACAGATTTTGGGGGGCTGTGGGGCAATGAATTTTTTTGGCACAACAGGTACAGACTTTAGGGGGGGAAATATTTTGGGTGCTGCTGGCTGGCACAGGTACAGATTGGGGCAATATTTTAGGTGCTGCTGGCTGGCACAGGTACATATTGGGGGCAATATTTTGGGTGCTGCTGGCTGGCACAGGTACAGATTGGGGCAATATTTTAGGTGCTGCTGGCTGGCACAGGTACATATTGGGGGCAATATTTTGGGTGCTGCTGGCTGGCACAGGTACATATTGGGGGAGATATTTTAGGTGCTGCTGGCTGGCACAGGTACATATTGGGGGCAATATTTTGGGTGCTGCTGGCTGGCACAGGTACATATTGGGGGAGATATTTTAGGTGCTGCTGGCTGGCACAGGTACATATTGGGGGCAATATTTTGGGTGCTGCTGGCTGGCACATGTACAGATTGGGGGCAATATTTTGGGTGCTGCTGGCTGGCACAGGTACATATTGGGGGCAATATTTTGGGTGCTTCTGGCTGGCACATGTACAGATTGGGGGCAATATTTTGGGTGCTGCTGGCTGGCACATGTACAGATTGGGGGCAATATTTTGGGTGCTGCTGGCTGGCACAGGTACATATTGAAGGCAATATTTTGGGTGCTGCTGGCTGGCACATGTACAGATTGGGGGCAATATTTTGGGTGCTGCTGGCTGGCACATGTACAGATTGGGGGCAATATTTTGGGTACTGATGGCTGGCACAGGTACATATTGGGGGCAATATTTTAGGTGCTGCTGGCTGGCACAGGTACAGATTTTGTGTGCTGTTGGCACAGGCAGAATATCTTGGCTGCTGCTTGCATGGATAATTGATGGATTGCACTTTTCTCTTAGTAGTTGTGTTAAAAGTAAAATGTTGTGGATATTCTAGTATTTGCACTTTGTTTAACAGGATAAAATTATCCTACTGTTTTGGTTTTTATGATATTTTTTTAGTGTACTTTATTTTTGTTTGTTAACATTACATATTTATATAAAAGAAAAGTTTAATTCATTAATGTGTTGTAAGGTTTCTTTATTAAAAAAAAAACTGTAAGTGATTAGGTGGTAAATGGTCCTACAGAACGGGGGGGGGGCGCTGATTGAAGTCCTTGCCTAGGGTGCCAAACTACCTTGGCCCGGCTCTGGACCCTGGTGTTCCAGTCCGACACTGCACATTTCAGCTTTCACTCCATCCCCCGATAGCATTTTATCCAATTAGGGTAAAGGAAGCATTATCCGGAAACCTGTTATCCATAAAGCTCTGAATTAAAGAAAGGCCATACACTTCGTTATAATCAAATAATTCACATTTTAAAAAATGATTCCTTTATCTCTGTAATAATAAAACGGTACCTTGTACTTGATACAAACTGAGATATAATTTATCCTTATTGGAGGCAAAACAATCTTATCCAGAAAACCCAAGGTCCCGAGCATTCTGGATAACAGGTCCCATGCCTGTATTTAATTAAAGGCAAAGCCAAAGTCAAGTATATTTGCTTCTAAAATATAAATTGGATAAATTGGAGTTACTAAGTAAAGGACAGCATGAAAGAGTATTTTTATGAATGTGAGTTGACTGTAATTCCAGAGAACTGTAAGACCAGTATGTTTTAGGAAATCATTCCACATTTTTTGACATAATTCAATTCAATAATTCAACAAGATCTAACGTTGTTTCTATGTTGAGTTAGGGCACAAATAAGTCTCTTAGCACATCCTCTACCTTTGGCCAGCCCCCCTCCATACCTACAACCCTTAGCAGAGTGACACCTGCTAGTACAGGGGCCAAGTGGGCCTATGCAAGGCGAGCACTTGATGTCTTCAGCTGGCTAAACCTGTAACTGTTCTTCATAATGTTCATGTTCTTCATAGACCTTTAACCTCTGATATGATAGGGAGATAATTTACACATTTCTGAATCCACTCCAGCAAGACCATATGTATCTATCGTAATGGCTAATCTGCTACATAGCATAAGGGTTTCAAGGTGCAGTTTTCAAGAGATAAGCTGGCCGTCATATTGATATGGTAGATTGGCATTTATACCCTTATGTGTAATACAGCAATACTCAGTTGCAGAACTAGAAGTTAATGGGCTAAGTCAATTTAGGGCCTCCTTTAGAAATAAGGCTTTATAAACATCTACTGAAAATTTTCAGTGTCCCACTGAAACCCGTATATGTACCTCCTCCAGGAGTTGCAGGGTATAATATAGTATGTTGGGTAGGAAAACTCTGCACTAAGTCCAAATTATAAAACGAAGCAGCACCGATATAGAGGACCCACTTGTCCATGTGTAAAATATAGAAGATTGACTCTAATCTTTTTCATTTAACTTAATTTATTACTAGTATGAAATGTTTTTCATCTGTTTTTTAATAGTTTTTTAATGTTTTTTCATGACTTGCAACTGTAAACGAATTAATCAATTATGTAAATTAATTGTAAAAAAGGAAGACTAGTTAAAAAGTGTGGCAATGCAATATTGGTAATGCCCCTGATGAAGTATCAAGCACACGACGCGTGTAGGGAGGAATAGTGAACGAAGGATGCCTTCCAGGCAGCGCTATCTACTGGGCAGATAACAAACCAGCCACACCCTCCTCTTAGGCACCTCCTCCAGCTCATTGGTCAGTGCATGAGTGATGTATAGTATTTCCTGCATATCTCAACTTGCAGCCTTGTGCCTTTACATGATCAGAGAACTCTTCAGTGACTTCCAATATCCTTATCATTTACAGTAGGGGATATATTATATCTTATTATAAATGAGTGATACTCAGAGTTCCTCAGCCTGCAGCCTTGTTCATTTATATGGTCACACAACTCTTCAGTGACTTCTATTTTATAATGGGTGTATACCCTATACAATATAAACTTCTTTCCCACAGCTGTCAAGAAATCAGCAAGTACAATGTAAATATTATAATGATTAACAACACAAACCAAGTTTCAATGAACTTTTCTTAGTTGCCTAGAAATAACTATAAATACATATAATTATAACTATAATTATTTCACAGACTTGGAACTAATTCTTCTTTTAACTGTACATTTATATACATACATTTAACTACACATTGTTTCTAACCCTCAATGCCTCTGTTATTTGCCCCTTTCTTGTTATTAGTTAAAAAGTATGAATATCCAAATTCTAAATAAGAAAGCATAGTTCTAAGCTACTGTATGTTTCAGTTTTATTTGTCAATACAATGTATAAAAGAGAGCTGTGTACTCATCCTCCCTTAGGCCACGATCTGATTTTGTATACACTATAAAGAGGCACTTTCTGTCTGATACAATAGCTGCAATTTATGCTAACCAATATAGCTTTGTCGAGACAAGCACTTTTCACATGTTATCAGTGAAGTCTCAAAGATGCCGACTTAGGAGAAACGAGCGATCCTGCTTTCCATGATGCATTATACAACACCCTTTTCCATATCATCCATCTCCCACTCTGTCTTATATTGAACTCTCAGCAAGAGATCAATTACTTTACAAGCCAGTCTAACATTACGTTTAGCAATGTGACCTTAGATTTTAGGTGAAACAAGTAAATGCAAAATCAAGTGTTCCTGTAAAGCACCAGCCAAGAACCTAACCCATGTTCCATCAAATTACCGCATGTCATTTATATATTTATATATATCCACAAACCACCCATGCACAGCTACAGAGCCTTGCAAAAGTCTTCAGCCCCTTAAACAGTTCTCTTATATTACTGAATAACAAATCCCCTAAATTCCCTAAAAGCATGTTTATTTCAAAGTCATGAAACTCATAATTAGTCCTCATTACTGCGACAGGGAGTTCAAAACTTCATTGTTGATTATACAGTAAGATGAGAGAATTGGTCAGCGTTCCGAATACTTTTGGAAGGCACTGTAATGGATAATGAAACCACAGCTGCTAAACAATAGTAACAAATAAAAGCTGTGTTCCCTACACTAAGGTGGGTGTCACCTGGGGAATACCAACTCCACACTATTTCTCCTTGGTGGAGCATAGAACGGATCTTGCTCACTAGCCCTGAATATATTACACTGATGGGTTGTTCTGTCACATGAGATTCATAGTCTGATTCTAAGCCTCATTTTTAGGGTTCCTGCAGCCCAGCTTCACTAAAGATTGATTACCTTTAGGCTTATTCTTGAACTCCAATGCACATTTTTACCATATTTATCAATAAATTTACTCAAAAAATTCTGGTGCGGTAAAAGACTCGATAAAATAGTGAAAAATCAATTTTTTTGGATTATCGCCCAAAAACCACAAATGAATCGGATTATTGTACAAAACCCAGAGCAGATCATAATATCTTCCAATTGTAAATGGGACATCTGTCATTGACTTCTATATGACCTCGGCAGGTTTGAGATGGAGTACTTTTTTTTTTATTCTGACTTTTAGCAGCATTAGGGTTTCATAAATCACGGAAAAAACTTTTTTTTCCTCAAAAAAATGGTGTTTTCCTCTTTAAAATTTACATCTCATTCATAGGCATATTTATGAAGGGACAATGGGAAATTAAAACAAATCAAATGTGTATGTGGGACTTTTTTTCTTAGGTGCATCATTATACTTGTTGGCAGGGCCAACTGCTTAATGGACCATGGTTGGCCAAATAATGTGGGCCCACTCACTTACTAGTATAGCACCCCATAATTACTGAGTTTCAGTATAAGAGCTGAGCAAAGATTTGGTGGTCAGTAGGAAAAACACTATAGGCTAGATTTATGAACCAGCATGAGCAGCAATGATGGTTTACATATTCCAGTATATCACTTCAGGTTGCCCTTGGATGGTTTGTTCTCACAAATAGCTTGTCAAAATAGTTAATGCCCCATAAATGTGCATCTGACATTAATGTTTGAAAAGGATGCAGCATCAAACAGGTCCATTGTCATACCATGAGGGCCATGGTGCTGTTGGGCCCACTGCCCGTGTCTGTCGTGACAGATTTACAGGTACGCTGTAGCACAGTGGGTTGCCTTGTATATATCTACTTTTGGGGCAAATAAAGCAACTGTGACTAATCTTCAAGTCTGTGGTGTGCTACAGTGTACCTGGTTTTCTACATGTTTCTTGGATCACAGGGGGATGGTCTTTCCACTGTTAAGCACCCTACCCATCAAAAAGAGTTCCTTCTACAGGTAGAAGCTCTTCATATTTGTGAGGTTTATACATGGAAGGCAGGGTTTTTAGTGGTGAGGCAAGTGGTATGGACATGATGGTCAGGGGCAGGGCCCTGGTGCTCAAGTCCTCTGGTGGGCTCAATGGTCTTCAATCCGACGCTGAAGGGATATTGGGTTGCGTTCTTACATCCAACAGAATGGCATATGTCTTACGAGGTCTCAGTGGTTCTGATAAATGTGTATTAAAGTTTGTTCAGTACTTAGACAAAACTCCAACTTCTGGGAATTCATTAATATCATTATAGAATCAGTTTTGCTTTTCATTTTTGTTTGTTTTTTGCCTGAATTACAGAGAGAAAAAGCTTTAAAAGGGGATTAATAGGATACTCTTACTTCTCCAGCTGCTTCAGTTCAACTGCCCCCAGGGCAATCCAGTGTCTGGCCAGGGATGCTGGGAGCTTAAATTCTGCAGCAGCTGCAGGGCCACAGGTTAGACAGACTTACTGACAGGCACACTTATTATATGGAAACAGCAGATGTTTATCCTCTGAGAGTTCTTTGGCACTCGGCTTCCCTTACAGTGACTACAATTATTATTATTTCCCTGAGGGGTTGCAACAAGTTGAAAAGTTTTGCAAAAGAAGAATCAGGGCCTGATCCAAGTATTCTCAGGACACGGGATTAAAGGCTGCAAAATCAGCCTGAACTCAGAAGCTATTTGTGGAACATTTCTTTTATTCAGTTGGTGACTGCTTGTGACTGGTGAATCCTAATCCTCAAAAACCAGGACAGCAGAGTGATAAGACAGAATAAAGAGACCTAAGCATGGAGGGGAAGACATGGAAGCATGGAAGGACAAGGATCAACAGGAACAAGGACTATTGCAACCAGAAAGGAAATAGTAGTGAGGACTGATGGCCCCTACATGCCTTCACCCATCTGCCTTTCATGAATACAGCACTACTGAATGCAGGCAGTAATGTATTCACAGGGAACATACAGATCTCTGCTTCCAATTGCAGAACTCAGTGATCTGCTTCAAGTCAGAAAAGTGTAGGACACAGAGTAAGTGTGTAAGTGTACAAACTACATGATGGTTTGCACCCAATTTCTGCACTTTGCATACTGACCTTGGCTTTATAAACAACCCCTAATATGTTTTTCGTGCTTTTATCTAATTCAGTTTATGTCAGGATGCAGCTACTCAAACCCAAACTCAAAGTGAGATGCAGGGAACTAAGGCAAATTAGTTATTATGTGTTATAGCCCCTTTAGTTTCAGACCTAGCTCTACTAACTCCTTACTGGCAGATTGAAATTAGTGCACTAGGCTCCCTGAGCATATACAATGGCTAACAATCTACTAGTTAGAGAATGATGCTAGCATTCTAAGACTATGGGGTATATTTACTTACATGCAAATTTTTGCTTTGGAAGGCTCCACCATACTCGCGCAACTACTGTATGTCAGATGTTATTTTGTGGTCGAATACACGTATTTATAAAAATGCGAAACTTCATCTTGGCAAATGTACACTGGCGTATTCTCAGTGCAAATGTTTCTTAGCAAAATTTTTTCTTGGAAGGACAAAGAGTAACAAGAACAAGGACTAAAGCAACCAGAAAGGAAATAGTGGTGAGGACTGATGGCCCCTACATGCCTTCGCCATCTGCCTTTCATGAATACAGCACTGCTGCATGCAGGCAGCTCTGTATTCACAGGGAACATACAGGTCTCTGCTCCCAATTTTGGAACTCAGTGATCTGTTTTAAGTCAGAAAAGTGTAGGCTGTAAGTGTGTAAGTGTATAAACTACATGGTGGTTTGCACCCATTTCCTGCACTTTGCACACTGACCTGGACTTTGTAAATTAACCCTAATATGTTCTTTGTGCTTTTATCTATTTCGTGTAATATCAGGATGCAGTTACTCAATCCCAAGTGAGATACAGGGAACCCAGGCAAATTAGCGGTGTAAAATGTATGATGAAGCAACTGAATTCTTAATGAATACCAGGGATGACTATGACATAGTTGAACAGCTTAAATATACTGCAATATATGGACAAACAAAATCTAAATGGATGCAACAGTGACAAGCTCAATATGAAACGTTTTTTGCCAAAATATTATTTTAAAAGCAGTCAAAATACTGTTGGTAAAAGGAAAAATTAATGAACAATTTTGCTGCTTTGTCTGTTTATAAATAGGGCTCTTCTTTCTGGAGGGCCTGGAAATGATTTGGCAGCATGAGTTTAGGAATCCATAGCATCCCATCAGTTATTTTATTTGTCTAACCTGCACTAGGCCATGCAGAGCTATATGCAGTTAGGTTGGCTCATAGTTCTTGTTGTTTGTAAGATAAGGCTAACAATCAAATCAAAGGAAGTCGTTCCAGGCAGAATTCAGTCAAAGTCAGGATACAGGCAGGGGTCAGAATCAGATTAGCAGAACAGAATCACTCCCAACTATACTAGATAGACCTATAACAGACATGGTTCAAATCCAGGCAGGCTGTTACGCACTGCCCAAAGTTATACAGCTTGTTATCCACAAAAATCCCCAGATCCTTATGAGTTGAGAATAGCCCCAACACACTACCATTTTGTATGTAACTAGCATTAAAGTTATTTCTATCAAAGTATTTATTTTGCCAGTTTACTACCCCATTTTACAATTTAGTCAAATCAGCAAAGTAGCAGCATCCCACATGGAACATATTGATTAGTCATTAAGTTTTCTTTTGATATGACCAGAAATACTGTAGTATTATGACCAGTCTGGCTTCCCAGGCACTGCGGAATGCTCAAGTGTATGTGCCTTCTTTCCTCTTATACCAAAGTGACAGATGGCTGTGTTTGCTACAGAGTTGTCTTCCTATGCTATTGATCAAATAATAAAAGTTGCACTGGATTAAAAATTAATACAGAGAATGAAATCAATCCGATCGACCCAATTACATAATACTAGTCCATTAAAGGGCAAAAAGAGATCAATGTTTCTGTATAAAATAGTTGCTCAGCAATAAATCCTCGTGCTCAATCCTGCTGCAAAAACATATCCCACATTAAAAAACACAGAACCAACACCATGCAGCTAAATGCTTGTTTTTCACAAGTATACAGTATATTAGATTGCATGAGAAAATACAGTGTTAACTTCATGCAACACTAAAAGCAAAAAAACATATTTAAGAGATGAACAGAATCCGCACACAGAACTTTACCATGTTTACAAGCTCCTTATAGAGCAGCAAAGTGTCTGTAAAATGAAACAGCTGGTCACATGATTGTGAACCCGGGGTGGGGAGGTCATCCTGTAAGGGATAGTAGGCACTTAAAAAAGATCTGGAAAGTAATAGGAACCTCCTGCAATACCCAAAATGCTACTATGAGCTCATGCTGAGCTTATAAATGATACATTGGTGGTAGTAAAATGGCATATTTGAGTTATTTTGGGCATGCATGGCAGCCGACGATTGGCTGCTTATTAAATAAGTTGCAATAAAACTTTCGCTGGAGCTAATTTTAAACATATGTTTGGGATCACATCATAGGGAGTTTAAAGTAAGGCCAACTAGTCATTTGTTTAGCATTTCAGATTGTTCTGAAGATGAAAAGCAAAGTACAGTAGAACCCCCATTTTACGTTTTTCAGGGGGGCCAGATGTAATGATGTAAAATCCAGGAAAATGTCAAATCAGGGAAATGTATTATGCATAATATATAGGTGGGACCACAAAACAACAATGTAAAATGAGGGAAAACATTTGTTTAACCTGTTTAAACTGGATACCATAGCTGCACTGCATACTCAAGTTGAGGCCTTACCAGGAATTTAGAAGCAGGCAAAATTATGTTTTAATTTCTCAATGCAATGCCCTTTTTATGCAAGACAGTTATTTATTTAAGTAGGCACTGAGTGACACTGTGACATGATCAGTAACCCAAAATCCAGAACAATTGCCAAGAT
This sequence comes from Xenopus petersii, assembly GCA_038501925.1. NCBI lineage: Eukaryota > Metazoa > Chordata > Amphibia > Anura > Pipidae > Xenopus > Xenopus petersii. The sequence goes on along the minus strand of CM076689.1, from coordinate 61,776,459 downwards.
CCCGGTCGCAGCTCACACTTCTGCCTATACCAGTTACCTTTGGCTTTGAGTGGACCTCTCTACTACTCGGGTGCCACCAGGTCTTAAATTGAGAGAGTCAGGGCAAAGGATCTGAGCAAGCAAGGGAACCATAATGAATAATGAGGACTGGAGGAGCTTACAAAAATGAGAGTCAGGTGAGCCAGGTCAAAACTAGTAAAACACGGTACAAAGTCGGGATCCAGAAGAAGAGTCAAGCAAACAAAGGAAGTCGTTCCAGGCAGAATTCAGTCAAAGTCAGGATACAGGCAGGGGTCAGAATCAGATTAGCAGAACAGAAGCACTCCCAACTATACTAGATAGACCTATAACAGACATGGTTCAAATCCAGGCAGGCTGTTACGCACTGCCCAAAGTTATACAGCTTGTTATCCACAAAAATCCCCAGATCCTTATGAGTTGAGAATAGCCCCAACACACTACCATTTTGTATGTAACTAGCATTAAAGTTATTTCTATCAAAGTATTTATTTTGCCAGTTTACTACCCCATTTTACAATTTAGTCAAATCAGCAAAGTAGCAGCATCCCACATGGAACATATTGATTAGTCATTAAGTATTATCAGCAAATAAACAGTATTTACAATGCCCATCTGAAAGTCATTTGCAAACAAGTTAAAAAGCAAAGGGCCAAGGACAGACTAACAGCATTGGTCCAGTTAGAAAATGTTTAATTTACTACCTTTATTTGTAATGTATTCTTCAGTCAATTCTCTATTCAAGTACAAATATTATGTTCCAATATTTCCTAATTTCACCAGTAACCTCCTATGTGGTACCTTTTAAAATGTTTTAGCAGGTCTAGATCACATCCACTGCCATCCGAGAGTTTAGGTTCCTGCACACCAGCTCAGAGAAGCCAAGTAAATGAATCTGGCAAACTCTGTTAAAAACAAAACTTTGCTGGCACAAACTTATAGTATTGTATCAAAATAACAGACCTATAGTTTTCAGGTTGAGAACAGGGTCCCTTTTTGAATAATGGCACCACATAAGCAATTTGCCAATTTCTCAAAACCATGCCTGGAAAATTATGCAAAGAGGTTTGGCAATTACAGACCTCATTTGGTACCCTTGGATGAATACCATCTGATTCTGGATTTTTCTTACATTTAAATTTTCTAGTTTCTTTTGAATTTCCTCCTGAGTCACCCATGCATCAATATGTATATTATTAGAATTGAGTCTATTTTAAAGGAAGCCTTCATTAGCTGGTTTATCAGTTATGAAAATAATTACACAACTGATTTCCATTACATTAACCCAAAGGCACGAGCCAAGGGCCGCAAAACTGTTGGGGCCGCCTGAGGCATATTAATATTAATGAGGGGACGTGGATAACTAGCTTGAGAAACAGAGAGACAGATAGATAGTGCTAGATCTATAGATAGATAGATCGATAGATTTTACTTTTACTTTCATGTAATACAGTATATTTCACCCTTTTTCTAAAGTGCTTTCCTCACTGCTACTTTCAATAATGTATATTTGCTCACACAGGAGTGTTTAATGGTGCCCAGTAACAGGCGTGTAGCCATTTACAAGTGGAACACCTGTCATTATTACAGTATAATAGACTATTTATAATTGTAGTACACACTGTAATTATAAATGACTTCATTTAGGGTTTATGACACATATTAATGATTCTAATAGATGTTGCTGAGGTTGTGTGCATTGTTTTCCTTCGCAATATCCGGAATGTAGAGGAGGGTTAAGATAAATAACTCATTACACCCAGGAACAGTATTCAGTGCACTTCTTCTTATACAAGTTATTAGCAAGTGTGAGGTGCACTTTCGTCACCATAACTGCCGCTCAACATTTCATGTGAACCAATTACAGAGAAACTGAAGTCTCATACTCAGACTGGCCAAGAGCCAAGGCCACGTTTAAATTACAAGTCCATTATCCCGCTGGTAGCAACCATTAAAGTAAACTAAACTTAAATGAGTAGCTCACCTTATGCTAAACCTGCAGGGACACTAGTAATGATTTCAGCAGCACTTTATTCAAGGCAAAAAAAATCATTTTCCAGCCCTGATTTACTGCTTTTTATTCAAGCAGCAGCAGCCATGGATCTAATCCTGTTTTCTCATCCTATAAATCGAATAAAAGTCACAGTGGGAATGTTGCTTTTAGCTCAAGCAGCACTGGTAACATGTTTATTTGCTTGATTTTTAAGGGAACTGTCATTGCTAAAAGGAAAACTGAATCCTGCAAATGAATTTGTCTAGAAAAGCAGAATTTTATTTAATGAAAATACTTTACCAGCCCTGAGATTCACAAGCTCTATAACAATAATGACCCAGGCCTTAACAGTTGTTATCGTGCTTTTGATCTTGTTAGGCCATATTTTCAGTGTCAGTGACACTGCACATGCTTAGTGTGCTCTGGGCTGCTGTCAATAAGCTAAGTTTAGGGATCTCTGGAAATCATCAAGTGTAAAATGAGGTACATATATCCCAGCAGGAGAAATCAGTAGCAGCTTAAAAGTCTAAGCAAAGAAGGTAGACATAAAGGTCCTCATTTTACAACGGGGTCAGATGCAAAGCCCACGTTGGAACACTTTTTCATAGATGCCACTTATATCAATGCACCAAGCATTATATTGTCTTCTAGTCAGTTGTTCTTAAGTCTGACCATCTCTGGGCAAAGTAATAGTCCAACACATCTCTGGCAACTGTTACAGTCTGACTTTTGACAAAATAAAGTGGTTGTTTGCTTTATTTAATTTAAAACGAGTTTTTCCAGTTTTTATTCCTTTCATTATATGCCACCACAATATTCTAAATTTTTTATTTTTACTGGCAAATTTACTAATAGAAAGCAACACAAGGGAGACAGGAGAGGTGGATACTTTTCAGCTAAATTGTGCTTTAGATTACTCCCCACTGCCTGCTTGGTCAATAATTACAAGGCAACCACCAACTCCATAGTGAAAGATGCAACAATTCCCTTTGATGATTCAAAATTTTACAAGACCTTTATCGTAAAACAGATTATGATTTATTACATACCAGAGTAACTCATGCTTAGGGACACTGTGCTGCTTTAATGCACAAAACCTGTCTGAGGCTAGAACCAAAACCACTTGCAAATGAATGCAACTATTTGGAACTTGAGAAAGTACTACGTACGTTTCTTGCAATGTTTTATGATTTCTTGATAGCTGCTTTGAGCAGTTGGGTTCAAATCTTTTCTATGGGTATTAGAGATCACTGCACATCACCTTACCAAATAGGAAAGTTCATGAAAATGGAGTATTGCATTAAAAGTTCTTCTATTAGAATTTTCCTTACATGTGTATTTATGTTTATTATAAATGTATTTATGTATAACACAGATATAGCTCATTCCACAGAGAAGCCACATTACTCACAAAACATATATACACATATCAAAATTTAATCAGTACACAGACTCTTTGAGATCTACAGTATAAATACCTTCCACTCCGATTGCTAAAAGTTTAATAGTAAGGCTGCACCACTTAATCACTTAGGATACCTTCTCCTCCTATAACCCACTTGACCCCCTCCCTTGGGAAGGTACTTTGGCTATTGGCTACTCAGCATGCTCAGTTCTTCTCAACTCAGATTACTGAACATGTCTTCCATTCTAGCAACCAATGAAGAAATGGCATTGCTGGTTTCCATAAAAACTCTGCTCTAGGTGTTGGCTCCTGCTTTTCTCTCCTGACCTCCTCTCCTGAGCCCAGCTTAACTATAAGAGTTCACAATCCAAGCAGGATTTTTTTTTATCAAATTAGGTTCTGCCTGAGTAAGTCTGCATTTTTGATTGCATGAAGTTTACAATGCACGTGTGTTGTTTATAGATGTAAATGTCACTGATGATGTGTCAGAGGGAAAATAGCCGCTGGGTAACAGCTGCTATTTGTTTTGGGAAAATATGATAGTGTTGGTGAACAGAGGGGATACACTGTAAGCAGTACAAATGATGAGGTTTGGGTGGGGGAGATGTGCCCAACATATACACATGGTATGAGAATGTAGGGTTTATATGTCCTTTAAGTACAGTACCATTTCCAAGCCCCCTTAGGCTCACATGGTATTACAATTCCTCCCTCATCTTTCTTCATTGAGAAGCAATGGATTCTAGGACTATGCTTTCCATATTGCATGGTACACATGCAGAATTCAACACTTCACATTAGAAGAATCATGAGTGTTGCATTACACTGTGAGCCTAAATAAATAAATACTCTTCATTAACCTTTTGGTTTATACTTTTATGAAGATGCACAAAGTATTCAGTACCCTTTCCAGCTACTTAACTTGGGGTGGTTGATTTCTAAAGAAATTACTTGCATGCTGCCCATGGGGGTGTAGGGTATTTATACAATGGGTTTCTTTATTTTTTATGTTTGCGTGTATATATATATATATATATATATATATATATATATATATATATATATATATATATATATATATATATATATATATATATATATACATCATCCTTGCCCTTGGATATCTTTCATACCCTTGTACATGTGTCTACCAAATTCATGTAACAGCAGGATCAGGACCTACCACCTTTAAAGATCTGACCTTATTCTCAAGACCAAGTTTTGTAGTCTTTCCAAAAATGTAAGTCTGTTGTTTAAATGTGGAGGGACGTGTTGTGCTGAATCACTCTCTAAGCAGGCACCAGCATGGCTGAAGCAAAGCAGGTGGCAAACATAAAATCCATAAATTAGGTTTGGCATATACATATTAACATTCATAATCATAGACTTATAAAATCCATTGCACAATCAACAATGCACATACATATTTCTAGTGCCAGGCAACTGCCAATGGCTGTTTGTACAATGAAGCCCAAACAGTAATTTTCTGTGTAATAGATACTGAAATATAGCTGCCATGGGCCTCGACTATCTTCTGCTGCCTCTATGCAGTGAGAGATGCAAGCACAAATATATAGTAGTGTATGTGTTCCCCTACCCTCGCATGGTTGGACTGGGCTGACCCAGACCTGGTCCCTGCATGAAGCCTCCCTCACTGGCACCCAGCATTCCCCAAAAGTAAGAGGGGGGATCGGAGGAGGAGGGTTACGGCTCAGGCAGATGGGCCAAAAAGGGCTTTGCATCTGGGGGTGTGGTGGGGCCCAAGGCAACAGCCCAAGTGGGCCTAGGCCCCCAGTCCGATGTTTTACCCTTGCATATCTCCCATATCTTTCTACCTGTGTCTACCAAATACCCTGTATGGCTCTCACCTGCAGGACCGGACCCACAGACCTGTAGGTGAGAATATCTGCAATGCTAAGGACAGGGACTGAAGTTCCACCTCAAGTGGCCATCAACAAATTGGTTTCAAGCTGATAGAATAATCATGTAACAAAAAATACTATAGTGTTCATTAAGCACTAGTTACCAGAGCCAAAACCTGATTACAAGTGTGGTTCCCCTTTAAGTTTACTTTTAGTATGTTATAGAATAGTTATTCTACACAACTTTTCAACAGGTGTTGCAGCACTCAATAGTAAAAACCCATGTCCCACTGAGACACATTCAGTTACATTGAGAAGGAAAAACAGCAGCCTGCCAGAAAGCATTTCTCTTCTAAAGTGCAGGCTCAAGTCACATAACCAGGGGCAGCTGGGAAATTGACAATATGTCTAGCCCCATGTCAGATTTCAAAATTTATTTAAAAAAATCTGTTTGCTCTTTTGAGAAATGGATTTAAGTGCAGCATTCTGCTGGAGCAGCACTATTAACTGATTCATTTTGAAAAAAAAAAAAAAATTCCCATGACAGTATCCTTTTAAAGTGCCAAAGTAGGTAAGTTTTTTTTTTAAAGAGACAGTACTTCGACTATGGAATGGTCGAATAGTCAAAGATTTTTAGTTCGAATCGAAGTCGAAGGTCGTAGTAGCCTATTCGATGGTCGAAGTACCCAAAAAAAACCTTTAAAATACTAAGTTTTTTAACTTCAAATCCTTCACTCGAGCTTAGTAAATGTGCCCTTAATAGTCTGTCCACCATGCTGTTCAACCTGGGCAAACATTTTCAATGAGGCGCTCTTCCTTCTTAAGTGCTTAATTAGGCGAGGCAGAGGCTCTGTGCTTTTCCTCACGCCTTCTGCCTCGTGTGCTATCCATACCACACATCAGTAGAGGTGCATTTTAGGAACACAGTACTGACTGCACTTATAGAAAGCAAAAGAAAACATTAATAAAGATCTGTCTCTGTTAATCACAGCTTTCATAGTATCTTTGATGTCATGGACTGTCAAGCCTGCATCCAAGCTTGAACATGTGGAAATGCTCCCAGACTTAACTTAGGAACCTGTGGGGTCTTCCTGATCTTTCTAGTATCATCTGAATAATGCGTTAGGCTGTTTTGAAAATGCATTCCTACCAGATGAGTAGCAACACGAAAGCAGGCTCATTATTCATTTGCATTATATTTTTTCTTATTTAAACACTTTAGAGAGAGTTGCTGCATCCTCCACCCTAGTGTCAGTTACTCCTTTGATGGCATATAGCCATAGTAGCTACTGGAACAGGGGCAGTAATTACAGTGCTCCAAATGCACGTGGGTGTATATAGATAAATCTGATAGCACACAATTACAGGGGCATAACGATAGAGGAAGCAGACCCTGCAGCTGCAGGGGGGCCCAGAACGTATAGGGGCACCATGGGGCCCTAATTTATATACTGTTTAAATAAATATTGGTAAAACTAATCAACCTCTAAACATTTTGGGGGCCTGAAAAATTATTTGCTGTGAGGCCCAGTAATATCTAGTTACACCACTGCACAATTAAATTGGAGACACAAGTGTTCAGGATACATTCTGTAAAGGAGGAGCATAGTGCATTGTGGTTAGCAACATCCAACGTTTTTTTGCACATTGCATTACCTTCTTATATGCCATTTTGATATTTTTTGGATATGTTTTTTCTGTACTTGTAACACAGTAACATAGTAAAATAGTTATTAAGAATGGTTTGCGCAGGATATATTTTAAACTAGATAAATGGTGAATTAGTCCGCATGGAGTGTCCTCACCCAACTTAGAAAAGTAAATATAAATATTAGAAATTTGGGACTTCAACTCCAAATGACCAATTCACCATTACAATGTTAATTTGGATATGGAATTACAAAATATTCTGAGAGTAAAAATAAAAGGCAATATTTATTTGTTTACCACCATGCCATGAACTGGTTAAAACCATTTAAAACCAAGGAAACAGCGCTGCATAAGGACTGAGGGATCCCTCTCCACTGACAAACATACAATGATGAATTAAAAGTTTGTAAAGTGGAACTAAGCCACTCAAAATATGTAGCTGATAAAAGCCATCCTGGGTGGCTTAATTGTTTGCAATTAATGAAATGGGTGCACCTGGAACAAGGTCCAATGCTGAATAGTATTGTATCAGTTGTTGCAAAGTTGGGAAGAGTTTGCTGGAATAATTATTATTGATCCATAACACTCCGATGAGGTGTGGGCTAATCAGCCCTAGCTGTGTAGCCAAGTCGGTATGGGGCTGTTGTATTAGACTGCAGTCTGTGAGTCAGAATGACGCTGCATTGGCGTGTAGTAAAATGTATAATCCAAATGTGGGTTACAGTTTCAAGACCCCCTTCACAGCCGAGTAGTCACTCTGGCCACAATAAAAGTTGGTGTCCTATTGGACATAATAACCCAAAGGGGGCCCCGGGTATCACCAATTCCAGCCCCAAACACAGTGAACTTTACCGACCGTAGCAGGCTAACCGATCTGGCTCCAGACTCCTTCCCTCCAATCCGATCAATGCTTGTACTTGCGCAGGTGCATTCCAGGGTCCCACAGATAACAGTGGAGGACGGGACCTCGGCTCAGCCGCGCTGTATCTCAACAGCCGTTTCGCCACAAAACGTGGCTTTTTCCCCCTCTTGAGAAAGTCACGTTTTGTGGCGAAACGGCTGTTGAGATACAGCGCGGTAACATAGTAATGGTGAATCAGTGTTAACTGCAACGTATCACACTGTGTCATTATCATCATCATCCCAATACCTTTTTGTGGAGGCTTGAATTGTGTGGTTTTAGAGCTTTTTGAAACCATGAGTAAACTCTATTTCTCTAAAAAAAAATGCTGAAACATACGACTATAACCCAAAAAACCTTGAAATATTAAAGGTTTCGTACAATTACTAGAGAAAAAAAATCCGAAAAGAGTTGTTCACCTTTAAGTTAACTTTTAGCATGTTGTAGAATGACTAGTTCTAATGAAAATCTATTGCAAATTGTCTCAGAATATTACTTTCTATATGATACTAAAAGTTAATTTAAAGGTGAATGACCCCTTTCAAAAAGGTCCAACAGAATGATTGCAGTTCTCAATGACTTCTATAGGACCTCAGCTACTTTTACTTGGAGAAGTTTTATATTAGAGATTTTGTGTTTTTTACAGCTAACACATCTTGATTTTTTTAGAGTTTTTGAGAAATTTCTAAAAGACAAATTTTTTGAGACAAAATACAATTCGAATACAGAATTTTAGTAAATCGTCTCCTTAGTGTACGTCATAAACAAAATCATTTTTACTTTCTGAAATGAACCTAAAACTGAAAGCCTTCTGTGGTGTTTATACAAATGTCCTGCGGGTGTCACTGTGCACAGGACTTGTACTGTGCATACACAGGACTTTCTGTACAGATTGAAAGTGTTAGAGTTTAATCTTACTGTTGTGTAATGGCTGCATGAGAGCCTGCTAATAAAAGCACTGTTATAATCTACTCATCCTCGGCTTCCCAAAACATAACAATTGGCCACAGGATGTCTCTTCTACCTCTGAAGCAGCCTGCAGCTTTTCCTCCAAACCCTGGTGAGCCTACTATACCTTTTACTGCTTGGATCCCTATGTTTGAAAACTACATTATTGCTGCTGACCAAGAGGAGATTTCTGCTGCTAGAAAGCGTGCTTTACTTATTCACTGCCTGGGAGCAGAGGGACAGCATATATTCTATACATTACCATTACCTGATGATACTTGTGAAACTGCACTTAATGCTATAAAGAACTTTTTTCATGCCAAGAGTAAATGTGGTTGTTGAAAGATATAAATTCCGCCAACGTGGACAGTGTAATGGCGAATCCACAGAATAATTTGTAGCAGCTTTGAGAGAGCTGGTTGTTACCTGTGACTTTGGGAATCTAACAGATGAAATGCTAAGAGACCAAATAGTGGAAAAAACAAACTCACTTTGCATTAGAGAGAGACTGCTCCTAGAGCAGGATTTAACCCTTGCAAAGGCTATTACAGTTGCTAGCCAAATTGAAACAGCAGTGGCAGAGGCTAAAACTCTCAGTCAGGGAACTGCTGGGAATGTACAGATTGTGAATTAAACACTGTGGCCTAATAATGCACAGTCACATGCAAAATACAGTGCTAAGGAAAGGGATTCACTGCAAAACCGTGCAGCTAATACGAAAATACTGCTTTCACTGTGGTTCAACACAACACACTGCAGATCATGTTACATGTCCTGCAAAAGCTTTACGGTGCCGCAACTGCACAAAAGTAGGACATATGCCAAGATCTGCCGTAGTTCTGCTAAAGATGTTCATGAAGTCATTACTACAAATGTCAGTATTAAGTGTGGATAAAGTTGATACATTTATTCCAGACAAGTTTATATGCACTGTCAGTGTCAGTACTGCATCTGCTGACAAAGGACACTCCATTAACCTGATGCTTGATACAGGTTAGCTGTTTCTATACTACCAAAGGATTACTTCGCAAAAGATCCGCTTGTTGCACTTGCCTTGAAACTGGTCAGTTACTTAAATGATCCAATCCCTGTGCTTGGTTGCTTGCCAGTGACTGTAAATTTGAATCAAATACTGCAAAATGTGACTTTTACATTGTGAATAAGGGTACTGCTATACTTGGAAGTCAATTAGTTGATGGTCTCATTACTACAGCACCAGTGCCTGCCACACAGCCAGTGTCTTAAATTTCACCACAAAGCAACACTTCACTGGGCTGTGCAAAGAATTTTGTACACAAAGTTAAGTTGAGACCAGATGTAAAACCAGTACGCCAGAAATTGAGGCAATTGACCTACTCAATAAGGGAGACTGTCTCACAGGCACTAAAGAAACTGGCGGAGCAAGTTGTGATTGAAAAATCAATATTCTCTGAATGGGTTTCACCAATCGTTGTAACAATGAAGAAAACTGGAGGTATTCGATTGTGCATTGATCTCCGTGAACCTAATAAAGCAGTTGTTATGGATAATCATCCCTTGCCACACATATATTTTTAGAACTCCAAGGAGCAAAATTCTTTTCTTCTCTGGATCTTCAGAGTGCTTATCAGGTATTACTGCATGAGGAAAGCAGAGACTTCACACCATCACCCATGATGGTTTGTTTCGGTTCAAGCGTGTACCTTATGGACTGGCTTCAGCACCAAGTTGTTTTCAAACACTGATGTCTTCTATACTCCATGGCATACCTGGTGTAGAATGCTACTTGCATGATATAATTGTCTACGCTCCAACTATGGATCTTTATGACAAGTACCTGGAAAAGGTTCTGAAATGCATTGATTCTCCAGGACTGAAACTGTAAGTACTGTAAGTATTCAACTATTGAAAAAGAAGCTCTAGCATGTATTTGGGCAACAGAAAAATGGAGAACCTACCTATGGGGTAGAGAATTTACATTATGCACTGATCATAGCCCTTTAAGTACACTGCTTACAACAAAGGGTCTAGGAAGAGCTGGAATGCGTATAGCTAGGTGGTCAGCAAGACTACTGAATTTCAACTACAAAATGTGATACAAAGCAGGTTTGAAAAATGTTACTGCTGATTGTTTGTCACATTTACCTTTACCTGCAGCTTCTGACACACAGGATGAGGGCATAGAAGTTGTAGCATTGACTGATTTACAGTACAGTCACAACTGCTGATTTTAAGCAAGCTGGCCTCATATGTCCAATTCAAGTAAAACTACGGGACATCTTACAAAGCAAATGGCCGAATGCTGAGAAGAAACTCAGTCCTGATCTTCAAACTTACTACAGGATTAGACATGAACTGTCCTTGGCTATGTTGTCCTTGGAGCTCACCACTTACTAGTACCAGAGACCTTGCGAGAAAAGCTCATACAACTTGCACATGAGAGTCATCAAGAAATTGTACGTACAAAACAAAGACTACTAGAACTATGCTGGTGGCCAGCAATGCTGATGTGGTAACTGCCATTCATTCTTGTGTTACGTATAAGAATCATGACAAAACAGCTATCACACGTACACCACCATTCCAGTACCATTCCCTGATTCAGAATGGGAAAAACGTGCTATTGATATTGCCGGCCCTTTTACAGATGCTCCTATAGACTGTAGATTTCCTATAACCTTGATAGACTATTACAGTAAATGGCCTGAAATTGCATTTGTTTCTCATATAACATCAGCTACAGTAATAACATTTCTGTCTACAGTCTTCAGCAGAGAAGGCAATCCAAAGGAGTTAATATCAGACAATGGACCACAGTTTGTCTCATATGAGTTTGAATCCTTTCTGAGAGAGAGGAATATTGTGCATAGGAAATTTTCAATGTATTACCCACAAGCAAATGGAGAAATCGAGTGATTCAACAGAAGTCTGAAAGAAGCACTACAGACAGCAAATCAAACTTCCACAAAATACTGTGCCTACAAAATCATCTATTGCTGACATTGTGAAACATCACCAAGCCAAATGCAAGGCTTATACCGACAGAAAACGGGGTGCAAGAGAAGTACACTTTCAGCCAGGATCTTTAGTCAGAATTAGGAAACCAGGAATACTGAAATAAGGACAATCTAAATTTACTACACCACTTGAAGTGAGACACCAGCAAGGACCATACACATATGAACTGTCTGATGGATGCATATGGAATGCAAGTCGTCTTGCTCCTGTTAGATATGACTTTGGAGAAGCTCCATTTGATGAAAGACATTTTCCTACTCCTGTCAACTGCAATAGGCCGAAGAAAGTGAACCTATAAGGCGTACTGAGAGAATAAGAAAACTACCTGCATGGACCAAGGACTATGTGATGTGAAGGATGTATAATATTGCTTTAATATGTATACTGTTTTATTATTGCTGTTTATTACATTTGTCCAAATGCTTTCCTACTATAGGGGGAATATGTGGTGTTTATACAAATGGCCTGCGCGTGTCACTGTGCCCAGTACTTTCTGTACAGCTTGAAAGTGTTAGAGTTTAAGCTTTCTGTTGTGTAATGGCTGCATGAGAGCCTGCTAATAAAAGCACTGTTATACTCTAATCATCCTCGGCTACCAAAACATAACACCTTCATCATCAATTCATGCCAAGCCCTCTCCTTTTCATCGCTTTACTGTAGCAATGATTAATGTTTTCTCCCATTTTCCAAACATACATACAGTATAGCATGCAAAGACATGATCATTTTTTGTGACATATTCCAGTCTCGGGGGGGAGGTCAATATGTTTTTCATTTTTTCTTTTTTGGATGGGGATTTTCTTTTTCATGTGTGTGGGGGCTTGCGCTTATTATGAAAAAAAATCAAATGTCAGGGCTTTGCTTGCATACTCTCAGTCCCTGGGAGAAGAGGTGCCATACAGTCTGACCTACTTACATGCAGTATAACTCTACTTGCATCCAGCAGAACAGTTTCCTCTTTACGCAGTTATGGTTTTACAGTATGAACCTTGATCACTCTGTCCAAACCAAGTTGGGTGTTGTTTTGTTGAATGGCAGATCTAAAATGTCTTTTTTTTTCTGCTTATAAACATCTTTTGTGCAAGGGGACTTTCCTGACACTTCCTATTTGTGTATTTGAAAGTCTTTTTAGAATACTATTAGACCACAGTCTTCAAACCACAGGCACATTTTCTCATGCTAGGCTGTTCAAAAAATCAAGTCTCTATTACAGTAGTTCGTAAACAGTGTGGTACAGCCTGAAACAGTAGAAGGGGCTCAGAACTAATTTAGGTGCAGTTTAGAAAGAAAGCTTATTTGCTCTCTTAGATATATCTGAAGGCCCAGCTGGAAGGTCAGTCCATGCATGATTCAGGAATGAAAATTAATTTTGCTATCATAACTATTCTTGAAGCTATGGCTTAATGGGTAATACACTGATGGGATCTGACTTATATCTGTAACCATGTTATCAAGTATAGGGGCACTGAACCTGTGCTTGACATCCAAGGAAGGCTTGAACCAACGTACTTCCTTTTGAATCATACCATATTGTTGCCATGGGCTTTCACAAAAAAATTCTAAGTATAGTCAATCACTTTAAACATTAAAGATCACAGTGCCAAGAACTGTCCATTCACCACTAGTGTAAAAGTGTCCTGTTCTGAAGAGAAGAGTATATTATCCTGTGTAAAGATAGCTGGAATCTAAGACATGCCATTAACCTAGAGGGACTATTGTTTGTTTGTCCCTTGAAGGAAGAAGGTACAAGCAGTTGCACATCTATTACTATCGTGTAACCTCTCTGCAAGCAGCAAAAGTGATCTTTACAAGAGTAAAAGAGTCTTCTTTTTATAAGAATATATTTTCAGTTAAAATTCACTGACATGCTTACGACTTGCATTGTAACTTTCTTGTGGTAAGTGCCATTGATCTCCTATTTGAAATATGCTACATTTCTGTTAACAATTTAGTGCATGCCCTTGCTGAAACCCTGGTCACATTTTAGTAATCCAAATTCATTTTGGGGTCCATGATTTTGGACTATGGCAGGTTCACAAATAGCTTTACATGAAGCAATTAACCATTCAGGGGGTGTGCTCTCTCATGTCAGTAGGATCATACGAAGAGCTCTCATTCTGCATTGCCCCTAGACCAGTTGACATAGTTCTTTGCTTTATTGTAAAGTCAAGAAATAAACTGTACATTTTAAATGCAACATATTATAAAACGTTGGTCCTACATGCACTTGGTGCTAGGAACAATTAAAGAGAAATCTATATTTATAACCAATTCTCAGTCTGTGTGTGATAACTGCAGGTTTTCTAAAATAACTGGTTTTATTTATAGTGAGGGAAGTCAACACTCTTCACTTTTAAAACAAACTATTACAGAAGATGATATATTAGCTTTTCACACGAGAACTTAAGTGCCATAAGGGGATTGTCACTGACAGATCATGCACATAGCACCGATTCATTTTGACTGGGTATATGTTGAGAGGGCTTTCTTTATAAAGATAACATTTGCCTTGAAAAATAGCATTCACCTTGACAGATCTAGAACAGCAATGTGCACCTTACAAGCCTCCATTTGTTAAAATATGATTTCCAGGTCAGATATTAATAAAATGATGATGCCCTTCAATAAAGCATATGAAGCCCTCAAGTAAGCTGCTACAATAACCCAGCAAGCCTTCTGTTGGAAAGGTATTATAACCATAACAAACAATGAAAAGTTGTGCTCACCACTAATTTTTAAAAACATTAGACAGGGGTGCAATGAGGCTGTAACCACAAAATACATATAGGCAAATACAAGAGGTCCTCTGCACTCAACCCATTATCAATATATTTAAGACAGAGACATTTTGTGCATACTGCTACTGAAAAATGCCTTACCCTTTAAACAAAACATGGATTGTTTGTCCATATATTGCAATATATCAAATATATTGATAATGGGTTGAGTGCAGAGGATTCTTGTATTTGTCTATATGTATTTTGTGGTCACAGCCTCATTGCACCCCCGCCTAATGTTTTTAAAAATTAGTGGTGAGCACAACTTTTCCTTGTTTGTTATACAGGAGCAGTGACCAGCTCCATGTTGTAGCTCCCACCATTCACAGCTATAGTCAGGTGATCCCACTGGTGTCTAATAAAAGGGCAGCCAAGTATGGGAGTTTTACTTTGAAAAAGTAAGTTGCAGGTAAAACTTAGTCCCTTTGTAAAATGTATAATGAAGCAATAGAATTCTTAATGAATCAGATGAAAATTGAGCATAGGACTGGCCAGATATTGGATGACAATCCCTGTTTTATTTAAAGGGTAAGGCATATTTTAGTAGCAGTATGCACAAAATGTCTCTGTCTTATATATATATTGATAATGGGTTGAGTGCAGAGGACCTCTTGTATTTGTCTAAAGGTATTATAACCAGACAATTTCTTTACCAATGCAATGGGCTTGTTATTCACTATACCACATATTTGGTGACCTGTGCAAGATCATAATAAAATGAATGCTGCCATACAAAGAAGTCAAGAAAACATTCTGCAACCAGACCAACATCCCCTCCATATACGAACAACCAGGGTTGTAACAACACTTGTACCACTATTTTATGTATGTCTGTAAGCAGGTTTGCAAAGTGAGCAGATCTTTAAAGGGGACATGTCGCTTAGACATAAAAAGCTGTATAATACTGTAAAAGTCCTTTTCAAATTAAACATGAAACCGGAATTCTTTTTTTTTTATTAAAACATCCATACCTATTGTAAACACTTTTAAAAGTTCAGCTGTCAATCATATATTGACTGCTCCTCCTCTATGCTTCAACCCAACTTAACGATGTAACTATGTAACAATAAAGAAGATTGCCCAGTGCAGGGCAAGGGTACTTTATATTTTAACTACTTTAAAACACTTTTAGTTTTTGAAATTACTTTTTCTTTAAAGTGTTTTCCATAAATGTTAATTGATATTCCTTTATATAATATATTTTCCTTTTTAATTGATCGGTATACTGAGAATGCAAAAATGTATAGGCTTCCTGCAAGACAGTACACTGACCCTAAGGCTCATTAAGTAATATATACACATATTATGAAATTTTGAGCACAGATAAAGAGGTATCTACTCCATGGAACTGTATTGTTCTTTCGATTGCAATCTTGACATATTGCAGCAACTCCTTTTCCTGTTTGAATACAAGGGTGGAACTTTGTGTATTCTTTTCAATTCAGTGGAAACATACCCTATTTCTCAGTAGTGCTTCCATTCAATTACCCTTAAAATTACATTACATTCAAATAGTGACTTGTAGATTCTTAGAATATATATTTTCCTCTGATACAAACTTCAGCAGCACTCCGTTATAGTGAAAGAGATTTATTTGTGCAAATAAATCTCTTTCACTATACCGGAGTGCTGCTGGAGTTTGTATCGGAATTTGAACTGGACCTGGGCAGACAGGGTTGCAGCTGGCACCCGACGCTACAAAAAGCGGTGAGATTGATTGTGTAGCACTACACTCTATGTTTGTGATATTTTCCTCTGTTTCCTCTGGAGTATAATTAATTTTATTTTAATTCAGACAGTAAATGGATACAATGTAAAGCAATCTAATATGTCTCATGACACTGTTGTGCACTACAATATGTAAGTGTTATGAATCAGATACACTATAGCAACTCCTACTTACATGTAAAGGGCATGTAGAAGTGGCTTTTGGAAGGCTGGATATTTAGACATTTGTCAGGGAATGCTTTTGGATATTCCCAGAACTACAGGTGAGTGACTTATATGATTAGGTTTGTATACTGTATATCTGCAACCATAATGTAAGATGGGGGCCCAACCAAGAGTAGAACAGCAAAGCTTTGTTAGAACCCAAAATGTTTGAAGACCCTTGTTATATAGTCAGAATGCTAAGGAAGAATATTTTATTTTCCAACATATACATTTTATATATACAGATTTGAGTGGATGTTGCCATATTGCTTGCCCAGCAGAGGCATTCTCCGTAGACACCAGTGCAAGTGTTTCCCGGCTGGTCATTACTAGATAGAAGTCTGCTGTTAATGTCTATGAAGAATTCAAATGGGACTAATTTATAAACCTTGAGCAAATTTGCCCCTGGGCAGTAACCCACAGCAATGTTTGCTTTCATTGTTCAGCCTGCAGTTGGCTAACATAATCACTAATTGGTTGTTATGGGTTACTGCCCATGTGAAAATTTCCCCCGGTTCATAAATGAGCCTTATATGATTAAAGAATTATGACAGCCCCAAGTTGTAAGTATAAATCCAAAGGAAATCATACCCTCATAATGTAATGGATATTTAACTACAAACAAGTAATAATAATTGCAATTAAAGTATATTAAGGAAAATGTTAACTCCCAAACCAAGATATTCTCTGTAGCATTTTATTATGCCATAGGGATATTAAATTGTCCCCCAGTTTTCTGCCTTCTGAATAGAATATGCATAGAGGCATGGCTACACCTCCATTGTATGAATGATTGCCATTTGCACAAATAAAAAATGTTGGTAGCCCAATTAGGACCAAAATTATTCAGGCCCACTAACCACACAAAAGGGGTTCTGGGGTACAGCCCATCTGTAAAGTAATGGAAAGTAATTACTATTATGCTGTAGGTTGTTGTACCTGCAGGCTTAAACAGCAGCCATGTGTTAGAAACACATTCATTCGCTTGCCCTTTAAAAAAAAAAGGAACTGGCAATTGCCACCTTTGTAATCAACATCTAAAAAACAGGAAAAGGAGTTGCTGTGAAACGTCAAGACTGTAATCCAGAGCTGGAGCTCTGAAACTTTGCTCAAATAATAACAAATACAAAAACAATAACTCCCAGAATACCATCTCATCCTGAAGTTTTAAAATATCAGAAGGAAAAAGGTAGATGTCCTGTCAGGGGCTCCACCGGAAGCAGAAGTATGGTGCCCCATAATTGTGGCCCTGGCTGCCACCTGCCTTGTACACTATTTTTTTTATAACATACAAAAGTTAGAGAGTCATGTGGCACAATTACAAGTATTTATGGCTCTTCTAGAGGTTCTATTCTAAGAGCAGAATTAATAATGTGCATTTTTTCTTCCAGGTTTATTAACCAATAGGCATATAGGATTCAGTTATCTATTGTTTAAAAGCAAGCAGCTGATTGGCTACTATGGATCATTATTATTATAATCATTCTTAATTCATATACTAGCTCTGTCATGTTCTGCAGTACTTAACTCACATGCACACACACTACTGTCAGTTTAATGACCTGCCTGTATGCCATATTTTTATGTAGGCTCCTGAGATCTATGCTTAGAGCTCTCAATGGCCTATATATAAAATTTAGTTCATTTCTTTAGGGTACAATCTTAGAATTTGCAGCAAGAACAGAGTGTTCAAAGAAAAACTTTTTTGTAGGTACCAGGTGCTTACTTACTATTCAACTCAAACTGCCAAGGGCAAACATACTTTTAGAGGGTTATTTATTAAAGTCATATTTTTTTTCTATTTGGACTTTTAAAGAAGAAAAACACAATTTTTTCGTAGAACCCTAAAATTTTTCAAGATTTATTAAACCCCAGTGGTGTTAAAAGTCCAATTAAAAAAGTACTTCGACTCAGACCTGCAGAGTTCATGTAGAAGTCAATGACAGATGTCCAATTGATAACCTGACATGAGCTGGGTTTCATTCAATAATACCAAGATTTTGTGGTTTTGGGTGTCAAATCCAAAAAAAATTTTAGGTTTTTAACGATTTAATCAAGTCTTTTCCCACACAAGAAATTTTTGTGAAAATTTATTGATAAATAGGGGGAAAAGTCAGTCCAGATTTGGTCAAATTTGGCAAATTTCTTGGTACAAATCCGGTCCCTCTTTCTCAATTTTAGTCCTTTATTCTAATTTACAGGTCGCTGGCTGGCTGATATGCAATTAGTTTCAGTATGGGTAAAAAGGCAAGACAAGGCAAATGAGATGGTAATAACGAAAGAATGAAATTTCAAATTTGCAATCCCACATCATCCTGTCCACAAAAACACAAATTACATAAAGTGAAACTTCTTGATGTAAATGTGGTTTAGTGAAATACTATTTTGGTTTCCTTTTCCTCCCACACGGTGAAAGGATCTCCACACACTGTAATGGTTCTGCGCACAAAAATTACCCCCATGAAATACATGGAATTATTACTGACATTTTTTTCATTATTTTAAAGATTCCATGAAACAAGGAAAGATCGATGATGATCAGAAATCATTATTGTTTAAACTAATCATAAACTTGTAAACTAGATACTGTGTCAGACTGTGGTGTCTGGGGCACACTAGGGCTGCCAGCTCAGGTGTCCCCATTTTATTTGCCCCCCCAGTTGCTGGCTCCCCCATGCCTCAGTCACGGCCCTCCTCAACCCAGTCGCACGCCTCTTTCCCCAGTCATGCCCTGCCTAGCCCTAGTCGCACCCACCTGGACCAGTCGGTAACTCCTCCTCACGCTCCTCCACACCTTTTAACCTTTGCCAGCCTTGACAAGGGGAATGGTCCAAATTCTTGGCAGGGATCGGGCCTGGGTCAGCAGGGACCACAAGGACAGGGGCCACCAGTTTGTTTTCCCAGTGTCGCGCTGGCTCAACCTGTCTAGACATACCCTAAATGTGTTACCTAACAGGAAGCTGAGCAGAAGGTTGGTCCAAAAAGTTTGCATAAAACTTCAGAAAGTTTAAGATTGTTTTGAACACAACTAGTAGATCTCCCCTTTAAAAACAACCTTGAGATTAGTGCAAATGGATCCCATGTTTGATCAAATTCAAATTAATGACACTGACTTTCAAAGCACTTCACAACTCTGCCCCACCCTACATTTCTGAACTCATCTCTATATACTAACCCAACCGCTTACTACGCTCCTCTACTGACCTGCTACTCAACTCTTGTCTCATTACCTCCTCACATGATTGCATTCAAGACTTTGCAAGGGCTACACCCCTCCTCTGGAACTCTCTCCCATGGTCTGTTCGACTTTCTCCCAACCTTTCTGCTTTCAAGAAATCTCTTAAAACGCACTTCTTTTGAGAAGCCTATCCTCACTCTGCTTAACTACCAAACGCAACACCACATACAGTACCACATTTCTCACCCACTTAATTCGATCTTGCCCACACCTTGTGTATTACTCCCTTCCCTTTAGAGTGTATGCCTATGCATAGGGCCTTCCTCACCTTTTGTACCTGTATTGATTGTGATGAATGTAACTCCATATGTTCTATGTATATAATTCATGTGATTTAGTTGTATAATCACATTTACTTTACAGTGCTACGCAATATGTTGGCGCTATATAAATACATGTTAATAATAATAATAATAATAATAATAAATGTTTAGATGACTAAGTTGAACCAATCCATTGTATAATAAAATTAGTTCATTAGTTAAATTGATTAGCACAGTTGTCTCCAACTGTGAGACTGGCCTCCTTTTGGCTCCCAGGAATCTCACTCTAACGGATAGATTTATTAGTTCAGGTAAATGATTTCAGAAGCTGCTCTTGAACTCACTGTGATCGAATTCCTAGAGTCATGTTTTTGCAATCAATGTATTTGTCTTGCTGCCAAAGAACTGTTTGCTTTTCTTCATGTAGCTTGCCAACAATGGCAGAAAACAGGAGTTCAGAAACTTACTGCCAGGTTCGGTAATCATTTGCCAAGACACAGATGGGTGAAGCTATGTATATCTGGTCCTAAAGGTCAATTAGGGCGAGATTTAAGATAACCACTTACTTGGAGTCCAAGTCAATCTTGAAGCTATGTCTAAATGGGCAATACAACAATGTCTCCCTACAGGGTATGTGCAAAAATCACGCACAAGTCACCACATTTTCTGCATTCGGTCCTGCACTTCATCCCATGAAGTCTGTGTTCAGTAGTTATGTATTCGTATTCGAACTTGCTCATGTTAGTGTTAGTGCGTGCAGGCCACAACTGAGACCTGTACCATCTGCCCTAGGGCTGCCTTGCACTTGCTGTGTTGTGTACCTAGCACTAGATTATAAATACAATAGAAGACCCCAGAGACAAGTGCTTTTATAATGAGAACTAAGGGGCATGCAAGTCTCCCTTTAGAGTTCTTGCGTCTAAATCTATGTGACAGTAAATGACCACTTATGCTTGTAACTTTAATATGGAGAACAAAATACTGGATCTTAAAAGACAGTATTAATGTAAATGTATGAGAAATCTTGGAATATATGACAGGCTTTTTTTTACTAGTGATTTATTTGGTAAAGTGAAGTGAGACAAGTAACAGAAAACAGGGGGGAGTGTTGGAAGAGTTAGTAATTGCTTGTTCTATTATCATTTCACATACATAAAGAGGGATTGGTAGCACTAGCTAAATTTAGAGACAAGGGAAAGTGTTGGAAGGCTTGCCACCTATTGTCCTTTCATCCCTATAGAAATGAGCATGGGTAGCACAATAATAAGCCAAATATATTGGGCCAGACAAAGATAGATACATGCTAGATACATGCCTAATGAATATAGCCTTATAACCACCAAAGTGTCCCTTGTGCTGTTTTACAAAAAGCACAATGCCAAGTTTTCTTGTGTGGTCATCATAAACGTGTACTATGTTTTCTTGTGTGTAAAAAAAACAAAGCACTGAATATTATAAAAGGCTATATTATATTCCTTTCATCACAGGATCAGAGCTATTAAATCATTCAACAGTGAGTGTGTGCAGGTGGGAAGAGGGGCAGCAATAAAATGTGGAGAGCTTCCATTGTGTGTACCCGTCACTATTTTTACAAGACATTTTATATGACCAAGTCCAATATCTCCTTAAACGCCATTGTTTGACACCATTGCTTTAGTTATGTCACCTGTCACCCCAAAGTTGTAAGTCAGTGGAAAATACTAGGTGATGTGGCTTCTTTAAGTATAATTACAATATACATAATACTGTATTCCTGGTATTTAAAGTGGACCTGTCACCCAGACACAAAAATCTGTATAATAAAAGTCCTTCTCAAATTAAACATGAAATCCAATTTCTATTTTTTGTTAGAACATCCATAGCTGTTGTAAGCTCATATAAATATCTCATCTGTCAATCAAATATTGTCTGCCCCTCCTCTATGCCCTGGGCATAGACGCGGGCAGACAATTACTTTCACTTTCCATTCAGCACTTTCTAGATGTCACTGCTCTCCACATATTCCCCTGTTCTCTTCACCATTTAATTATGTAGCCAGGGCATGGGGATGGACATCAGGTCCCCCCATTCTGGTGCACAAACAAGATTCTGAGCTGATGCAAGGCTTGTCTTAATAACAGTGTCCACAAAATGGCTCCTGCCTGCTTGCTGTAATTATGAAATCACATCTGTGTGATATTACATTGTTACAGTTTCTTTGTTCCTTAGTGTTAATGGAAATATTACAATATATTCAAAATTGAGGGGCTGGATCCCCTAACAGACAGATTTGCTCTCCTAGATAATCCTAGAAGCTAAACTTGAAGGTTAATTATGGTGTGACTTAAAGTGAAAACATATTAGATATTCTAAATATTCTTGGAACTGTGACTGTGATGTAAATGATGGGCTTCAGACAGGATCTCAGAGCATTGTGCTCTGTAAAGGTCCCCATAGACGCAAAGATTTCTCTTGCCGAACGACCGATTTTAGCGAAGTCTGACCAATTCTTCAAAATTATCATGCGGTTAGTGGGATTCGAACAGGTTATTTATCTGAGCAGCTCAAGGCTCCGACAAGAAGAGTCAGAGGGATTAAGATCTCGGGTACTAATAGCCCAGAAGTTGGGATTAAGTATATAGGACTAGGGTTGATAGGTTCCCCTCAGGTTCCACTTAAGGAAAAGGCTGAAAGCTGGGAGTACCTTCATTGCTGATGAGCCTGTCCTCTTACCTGTGGGGACTAATGATGTGAGTTTGTGCCTATCCATTGTTGATGTGAAATCCTGTCTACTCTACTTCATACTCCATTGAAGATTGTATATGTTCAATAAATATGTTCATGGTTAAGTTATAAGAACCACTGGCGCCCAATTATTATACCCTGTATCCAGTTACAGTTGCACTACACCCTGCCTCCACACTGCTGCGAGGGCTTACTCCCTAAGATTATAGGTCTCATACGGAGCACATTTATTGGGAGTGGAGCTCAATAGTAGTGTAACAGAATACACAATTTACTATAGCGCTACAAGTATTTTATATTTTTATTAGTTTAGGATACTTACATTTTTTGGTGTTACTGTTTCTTTAAACACAGCTGCCACGCCCCTCCATGTACAGCACTGTCCCTGTCTCTTCTACTTCACTGCTTTGGATGGATATTAGAGGACTTTGGGTAATATTTCTGTGCATTGCAATGGAGCAGGTAATTTAGGTTTCAGGTGTAACTTACCGACAGCAGGTGACATACCTGTTATTACGGTGACCGAGTGGGGCTTAAATCAGAGTGGCTCCGAAAAAAAACAGGTGAGTTATGTGTGGTGCTAGGAACTGAGATTAAGAAGCAGCAAAAAAAAACCCTATACCACTTAGCAACTGAAAGTGGCAGCCTTTATCAGGCAACTAGAGCCTGGCAAATATATGTACAAGTTCTGGTGGTTTCTGGCACCTTGAGCCCATGTTTTTGAGATATTTCAAAACATAGCTCTTGAAATGATCCAGTCTGCTACTGCCTATAGCACACAAAGGTGAATTTTTGACGCGGATGGCTCCGCCACACTGTGCAAATTTGCTAACGTTAGTTTGCATTGTATACGGTTATTTATCAAGATGCAAAGTTTCAGCTTGGCAAACTAATGCTGGCGTACTTTCGCCAGTTAAAATTCGTCAGCACGGACATTTCTAAACAAATTTTCGCTCCCGTTACTTTCTTCCTAGCAAAACTTTATCAAAATACTTGTGCTTACATCAATCTAAATAGGGCAGGTACATATAGTTAATATATATATATGTCTTTATTAGGGTTGGTGAAATTGCTGAAAGTGGCCACTTATTAAAATGTCCAAAATAAATACAAAAGAGATCCTCTATTGTTCTAGAGCCCACCCTAAAATAAATGTGGAATGAGCTTCAAATGGTTAAAAAAATATATTCAACAGTTACAACTTTTAAACATAATTCCACATTAAAATATGAAAAAATGCCAGTGTTTTGTCTTTTTTTATGACTTTTTGGCCAGGTATAACTAGGCTGGCGAAAAGGGTAACGTATTGGAAAGTTTGCACTTTGATGAATTTGCGAAGGAACAATTGTTCACCTGAGCAAAATTGCCTGGTAAAAGGGTGAAAAGTTTTGTTAGCGCTGAGCTCTTTCACTAGCAAATTGTCCTCTACGCCTTTTAGTAAATTGGTGATGTCCCTGCGAGTTGACTTTTTGTCGACTTTTCACTAGTGACAGCCACTTTGCCCTTAAGTAAATTTGCCCCAAGGTGTGCAGACAACCACAGTGCTCTTCCCCGCCAGGGCTTGCTTCTCATTAAGCAATTATTCCCGTGGCAGATGCTGGTAATATCAGTTAAGGATTGCACACAACCAACAAGGTGCCATGGTCCAGAAACAAGCCATAATTCTCCAAGCAACAATGACAACCACCATTCACCTTACTTATTATATATATATTTATTATATAGTTTAACAAGATGAACCTAAATTAATAAATGCTGAGAACTCATGATACACCCCAAAGGATTTACTTATCCCACAAAGCCTACAATCTATAAATGGTCATATATAGGGTTCACAATGCATTCATAACTATGGGAAAACTACTCCAGGGCACCAAAGTTATGTGATTTGCATTTGTTTTGGATCCTGAACAGGGATGTCCCTGCTCCACAGTGACATTTAGAGGACTAAAATACAAAAATATCAGTGTCTCGGGCACAAAGAAATACACAATTCCCATAAGGCACTGCAGTGTCTACAAACAGGCAGTTAACTTCTCATGAGCGAATGAGACTTGAATTCTGCCATCATTGGGGCTCTGCCCATGTAACACAAGACATTCTCAGAATGTGTCTTAGATCAGAAGTGGGGCATAGCCAGGGCTTCTGAGCTAAGCCTGCATACAAAGAATGTGTGACAGCTGTGCTGACAATGTAAAGAATGGACCCTTACATGTTTGATGTCTTCCTTGATCCTAATGAGAATAGGGGTGGAAAGGACCAGTCCTTGCTGTGTGCCAGAATATATGTATGGTGTGTGTGTATACTATAACAAAGAAAAGCTGTGCTCACCCCTAATTTTTAAACCATTAAAGGAGAAGGAAAGGCTAAATTTAAGTAAGCTTTATCAGAAAGGTCTATATAAATACACCAGTAAACCCTCAAAGGAATGCTGCTCTGAGTCCTCTGTCAAAAGAAACACAGCATTTCTATCCTTCTATTGTGTACACATGGGCTTCTATATCAGACTTCCTGTTTTCATCTGAAACCTCCAGGGCTAGGGCTTGAGCATGCTCAGTTTGCTCCTCTCCCCCTCCCGCCTCCTCTCATAGCCCAGAGCTATGACTGAGCAGGGAAACTCAGGCCGGATATGATGTCACACCAAGTGAATATGGCAGCTGCTATCCTAAACAAACAGAGAGCTTCTAGAGCTGTTTACTCAGGTATGGTAAAGCATTCTACAAAATAAATAGTGTTATAGCTTGCACTATTGTGGCTAATCTATTGACAATAAACTGCTTCAGTACCTTTCCTTCTCCTTTAAGAGGGGTGCAATGAGGCTGTGACCCCAAAGTTCACACAGACAAGAAGTCCTCTGCATTCAACCCATTATCAATATATTTAAGACATTTTGAGCCTTAAGCCATCAAAAAATGCCACCCACCCGTTAAAAAAACAGGTATTGTTTGCCCATATATTGCAATATATTTAAGTTGGCTAACTACATCAAAGTCATCCCTGGTCTGGCCAGTCTTACACAGGGACTAAGCAGTGGCCAGCTCCATGTTGTAGCTTCCACCCTTTCCAGCTATAATCAGGTGATCCAAGTGGTGGCCAATAAAAGGGAAACCATGTTTGGAAGCAGCAAGTCAATTGCAGATAAAACTTAGTCCCTGTGTAGGGACTAACTATATTAACTAATATAGTTAATTAGCCAGAAATGTAACCTATAAAGGATGGAGTGTCTGTATGTCTAACAGAACAGAACACTACTTCCTGTATTTCAGCTCTCTAACTCTGAGTTAATCAGTGACTTTAAGGGGGGCCATATGTAGGGTTGCCACCTTTTCTGGAAAAAAATACTGGCCTTCCTATATATTTATCTTTTTTCCCTATTAATAACATTGTGATCAACCATCATTTTTACTCGCCAGGCTGCTAAAATACCGGCCAGGTGGCAACCCTAGCCACATGGGACATAACTGTTCAGTCAATTTGCAAATGATCCTTAGCATGCAGCTGAAATTCAAAAGCAAACAGTTATGACTCATGCCCTCCCTCCCTCAAGTCACTGATTGGTTACTGCCTGATAACCAATTAATGGAAACCAAGAGAGCTGCAAAGCAGGTAGTGTTCTGTTCTGTTAGACATCCAGTTACTCCAACCTTTATCCATTATTTTTTTGGCTAACTAACTTTATTAGAATTGGTTTTATTTACTTACCCAGATTTTATGTTTACACTGAACAATTCTTTTAACTCCCCAGCTTGGCAGCCTTTTCATCTCATACAAGGAAAAAAAACAGTGTCCCTTTTTACTTTACAAGCACTACTTAGAATTGTTTATTTTAACTCTCTGAGCTCCAGAGAGACCCCCTAAAGCACTGAAGCTGTCCAGGATTAATTCTTTAGGTGTCAGAGGGGTCTATGCAATATTTCAGTGGCGGTCTCTCTGAGCTCTGGCACCCAAGAGATTAATCGAGCACAGCTGCTAGGGATCATCAACACCTTTTAAACAAATTCACCAGTCATGGGAAACGTTCTTAGGGGTTATGGCCCTGCGGAGAAAATAACTGCACAAAGATGCATATAATGACTATTATTCTTTCCTTCTGAAAACGAATCTCCTATATAACACCCTTCTCCTTATCTGTCTCCTGCCCCCTGTAAAGTTCAAGCTGCTTTTGCTTACACAGGGGGCAAGATCTTTTATAACAGCATGCCAGCTTGCTTTCACAGCATAATAAAATACATATATATATTACATGTAAAAAAGAAAAATACTGCTAGTACAGATACAGCTCCTTTAGGACAAGGCAAACTATATAGTTTTAAATGTATGATCTGGGCAATACCTCAGATATGGACATAGGTACATAAAATCTGTTGTTCATGTGTCAGTATATTAGAATGAACTTTCTAAATACAATCAATTAAAAATTCTGTACTGTTTCTGAAATAATGAAGTTCATCTTTACTATCCCTCTCTCTGCATCTTTTTCTCTTCATTCTCTCTTCATGCAAGAGTTGGGAGTCAGATATTCATTGACAGTTCTAATATATCTTATAGGGGGCTCCTTTTGCCTAGAAGATGTATTTGAGCTCTCTCGATTCAAATCACCAGCCACCATGTCTCTCTACATGAAGGATTGTGTAAAAGGCAGTCATTTTGTTAGATTTTGTTTGTAATGGAATCAGTTATTTGAATGTGCTCCAATACATCTGCTAGGAAATGAAGTCCCCTACAATAAGATATATTGGATCTAACTATCACCAAACTGCTGCATGAAGACACAATGAAGAGAAACAGGTGCTGAGAGTGGGATACTGTAGAAGATAAACTTGATTATTTCAGAAGTAATGCAGAATATTGAATTGATTGTATTTGCAAAGTTTCTTATTTCATTTTATGCTGAAGCTTATATTAAATTTTCATTTTTGCGATAGTTCCCCTTTAAAAAGTATTAACTTTTACACTATAATAATAAAACTGTATCTTGTACTTGATCCCATCTAAAATATAATGTATCCTTTTTAGAGGCAAAATAATCCTATTATGTTTATTTCACGTTTAATTGATTTTTTAGTAAACTTAAAATATGGTGATCCACATTATGGAAACACCCCTTATCTGGAAAAGACCAGGTCCCAAGCATTCTGGATAACAGGTTCCACACCTGTATAAATTATAAAAAGAGGAGCAACCAGTTGGAGCCAGAATTCCCAGCTTAAGACTCACTATATGCCTTGGCAGTTCAACTCCACTAATGCTTCCATATAAGTCCAATATGAAGGGCCTGTCTCTGCCTGAATTTGCAAGAACAGTCAGTTCTGATTGGCTGCACTGACTACTAAGACTGGTATGTAGTATGGAAGAAAATGAATTAGCTCTGTGCATACCACTCAATATTTGCATATTAAAAAGTGAGAAACATTCCTGATCTTTCTGACCTGGCTTTGTAACCCCCAGACATTAATTGAATGTCCCATTTGATGAAGGCCCCTTTCCTGTTGGTATCTGCAGTTTGGCACTTTTCTGTGAAAAAATTGGGACCAAAAGGAAATATGCCACTACCCCAAGCATAAAAGAGGTGCCTTGGTTCGGAAAACATATAATATTAAGTTTTTTTGTGTATACATCACATATCCAACCTGCAGCCCACCAGCTAATTTACAACAGCTGGAGGACAGCACATACAGCATCCAAGATTCATTCATTCACTCAAAAGCAAGCAAATTAAAACACCAGGTGGTGTGAAACGTTGCTGCAATCTGGGTCATAGCCAATGCCCAAATAAAGGCTATTTAAAGAAGACCACCTGGTGTGTCCCAAAGGTAGATTGGGTTCTACCAGTAGACCTTTAGTTGGTGATCAGTATCAGATCTCAAAAAAACAGCTTGTCTAAATTACTCTTCTGTTTCATTCAGATATGTATTCTGTTAAAGTTGCATAAGAAATAGTTGTTTTTTTAAATATAGTTATATAACTACATTCAATGATCAAATACATGTTCACAGAAAAGATTCGATTTACTGCATTGATATTCCCATGATAAATGTTGTTCCATGAAATGTCGTAGCAGTAGTATTTAACATCAGGCTTACTGCACCGACACAATATCTTAATTCAATGCCGCAGAAGAACACAGTCGTCAGCAAATACTCCCCCCCCCCCCACACACATTTTTATATAATAACAAAGAGGTATTCAATAAGCTAGTCAAACATAAATGGATAAGCTCCGGCCAATGTTGTCATTGAAATCTGGCCACAAACCATCAGACCCTAAAAAAAAAGATGCAGGTGACTGGACAATTTGGAGTGCTGTATCATCATAAGGCGCATATCTGTTATTATAGCTGTCTGAAGAATGTCTATTCTATGTAGGGATGCACCGAATCCAGGATTCGGTTCGGGATTCGGCCTTTTTTTTGCAGGATTCGGATTCGGCCGAATCCTTGTGCCCGGCCGAACCGAATCCTAATTTGCATATGCAAATTAGGGGCGGGGAGAGAAATTGCGTGACTTTTTGTCAGAAAACAAGGAAGCAAAAAATGGTTTCCCCTTCCCACCCCTAATTTGCATATGCAAATTAGGGTTCGGATTCGGTTCGGTATTCGGCCGAATCCTTCGTGAAGGATTCGGGGGTTCGGCCGAATCCAAAAAAGTGGATTCGGTGCATCCCTAATTCTATGGGCCAACCTTAGGCATACACCAACAATCAGTATTCAGGGACAGCAGACAGATGCCGCCTAATTCCCAAATTGCTGTACCACTAGTTCGGGCGAACACTGTAATGGGCCCGAAGGCGCAGCAGTAAAAGTTGAGGACCAAAGAGGAGACCAAACCAGGTTCGAAGTACAAAAAGGGTTTATCCAGAAGAATCGTCAAGGTACAGGCAAAATATCAGTTCAGGCGGCAATCAAACAAAGACAAGAAACAGGCAAAGATCGGTACACGGATAATCAGAATATATATAACACACCCAGGAACACAAGTCAGTGGAACCTATAATTGGGCAATGAAGAAAGGGGCAATGGGGTTTAAATAGTCCAAGTCTTGGCGCCAAAGTATTGACGCGCTGGCGTCAGACGCTGACGCCAGCGTCCTCACGCTGACGTCCTGACGCCGGCGCCCGATTCTGACGCTGGCGTCCGTTCCGTCGCCGACGACCAATCCCAGATCGAGAAGGCGCTGATGTCACAGGACAGCGCCCAGCAGGAGCCATGTGGTGGAGCAGAAGGTTGCCATCTTGGACGCCATCTTGGGTAAGTGTTGACGTTTCCATTACAAACACTAAACAATCACATCTGCCAGGGATTTTAGTTTGTTGTCTGACCAAAATCTGCAAATGTATGGCCAACTTTCATTTTTAAAAAGATTTTCAGGCTTGTTTTTGAGCTAAGAAATTGGCAAATGATAAAACATTTTGACAGGAATTTGCCAAACAGGCCACATTTAAAACAAACAGCTGATTTGTCAAATGCACAGAAACTGTGGTCATCTACAAACCAGATATTCTTACTGAACCAGTCATCTGCAATGGGATCATGCTATGCAGGGCCAGGCACTATGGAGAAGCTGCATTATTAGTTCCAATTTAACAGCAGCTTGGGGACCTCAACTTAAAGGGCATGTAAAGGCAAAAAAATGAAATCCCATTTTTACATTCTTTAATGAAAAAGAAACCTATCTCCAATATACTTTAGTTAAAAAAATGTCTAATAAGAAACCTTACTGTATGCAGTAAAATTCTCCCTTCATTTCTCCCACTGCTGTGGATAGGAATTGTCAGATGGTCCCTAACTGCTGAGCAGGGAAACAATCATACTTATGAACAGCAGGGGGAGCCCCCTCCTTACTTCCCAGCCATGCAGAACTCAAGCAGCTTTGTTTATTACGATCCCTAAGCAGCCCAGACCACACTGAGCATGTGCACAGTCTTAGTCTTGCAAAGCTGTTTAACAAATTTACAAGATGGTGACCCTCTATAGTCAACTTTGAAAGCATAAATTATTTGTTTGATTAGGCTTGTGGTGCAGTAAGTTCATGTTTATATTTAGTATACAAAATACAGCATTTCTAGCTTTATTCTATTTTAGACTTTACATGCCCTATACACGGACCAATAAAAGTTGCCGACAGACCAAGTCAGCAGCTTATTGGCCTGTGTGTGAGGCCATCCGACGGGCTTCTCCGATCAATATCTGGCCATCTCGATCGGTCAGGTTAAAAAATCCAGTCGGATCACGGCTGCATATGTGCGTCTATGCGATCCAACCGCCTGTATCGGATCCATCCTGATCCAATCGTCGGGCCCTAGAGCACACAATCAGATCTGCCGATATCACCCAATTCAATTTGGGCATATCGGGGAGAGATCCCAAATGAGCAGATCTCGACATCTATGACCACATTTAGACATTCCTGGTTTCATTACAGATTTGTATTTATATCAAGGACATTGGTCAGGAATGCCTTGACCAAGTGTAATCGTCACCAGCATGGATCATTTTTCGTTGTACATCACAAACTCTGCATGCCAGTATATAATAGAATACCTGTAAGTTAGGTGACACCATGGATGTGCAAAATCCAAGCACATTTTGGAGGATTCCTGGCCAGAGTCATGTGACTTTAAAGCTCTGGGACAATTTTTTGTTGGCAGATAATGTCTTTTATTTTATTTCAATTTATTAAATATGCAGTTTACTTCGACCAACAGCAGTCCCTGAGATTGGGGAAGGAATAGATACAAATATAAAAGACACATATGAGATAACAATTGTAAGAGTATAAACATAAAGCATATACACGTTACACGCCTTTACATGATGTTGTAGAATAGCTCTCTCCTTCAGCTACACCAGAGGTAATCAATAAGGTCCAACACTATAATAACACATCTCAGACTGTGTCCCAAACATTACACAGCCAACCAATCCAATCGCGTCACTTCCGGAAACTCGCCCATTGCGTTTTACCCACTTCTCATTGGCCGCAGCGCGTTTTCAGGGCAAATTCCCACGCCATGACGCTATTGGCTCCGGCAACCGCCAGTCAGAGTGGGTGGTGCCGGTTCTCTCGGGCTGGCTGAGGGAGGGAAGGCGAGAAAACAAAAACAATCGGTGCGGGGGCCGCCATCTTGGGCCGGGGGGGCAGCAATCCGCGCTGCTGAATGGGGAGAGATGAGATTAGCCCGGGAGGTGACGGACGCTCAGACACGTTGCACTGGAGCTGGCGGAGCGCGTAGCAAAGGCGGCCAGTTATCGTCACAGAACGGGTCCTTGTCGAGGCACGAGTGAGGGAAAGATCGACCGACTGGCCCTCTCATTCCTTAGGCCTGACGCTTGGTCAGACGCTTGTACCAACATCCGGCGTCCCCGTGTGTTCGTATCCCGTCTGGCGTTTGCATTGGATCCCGAGAAGCGAGGGGCTCGGCTTTATCCCCTCATTCCCGGCCATGGGAACTTTTTGGGCACTCGGGTACCAGATGGACTAAACCTTTCATGCTCGTGGGGCACCACCACGGGCACAGCTGAGGTCCCAAATCTCCCCCATCCCACCCTTTCCTGAGGTCTCGCCCTCAATTCATCTTCCCATGGACAAGTCCTGCTCTTCCACAGCCTGGTCCTGAAGGTTCCACTTGGATATCCACATCCCCATCCCATGAACTTCTGTTCCCTGTGGTAAATACCCCTAAAGATTTGTTATGGACTGGTCCAACTCTGCTCTCTGGGATAGATCCTAAAGGCTCTTCATGGACATCATACTCTCTGCTCTGGGATAGATCCTAAAGGTTTTTTTTATGGACTGGTCCAACTCTGCTCTCTAGGATAGACAACCTACGTTTCTTACTGGACTTCATCTCTCTTAGGGTAGATCCTAAATCTTCTTACTGGACCTTCACTTTTCTCTCTGGGATATATGCTAAGGTTTCTCCATGGACATAAACCGCTTTCTCTGGGGTGGATCCTAAACAAACATATTCAGTATTCTCTGGAACCTAAAGGTTATTGGACATATACATCTCTCTGGGGAACATCCTAAATATTTTTAATGGACACATATATAGATATAAATTTCTCTGGGATACATCCTAAAAGGTTGCCGTTGAAATTAACTGTTTAGATCCCTCCACAAACTTATTGGTCTAAATGTGATTCATCCTATAGGGATTCTTCCTTTATTATAATGTAGTTTTTCTCTGGGATAGACCGTAAAGGCTTTCCATGGATGTGTATACGTAAATTGCTTTATCTGGAATAAATACTAGAAGCTGTTGATGGGCATAAATTGCTTTCTCTTGGATTGCATCTTAAAGATCTAGGTCATAAAAGGCTTTGTCACTGGATTGTTAGTAAAAAGGAACGCAACTGAAAAGGGAAAAAAAAATCATGGGAGCTGCTACCAAGCTGGCCTTTGCAGTCTTTCTTATCTTCTGTTCCTCAGGTAAGGCAGTTTCACACGTGGTTGTCGATGGTCTAATAAAATGGCTGATTATCCAGTTAAATGTCAAATCCTTTATAGGGATTTCTGTCTGTATGTACGTACATATTGGTTATAAAAGCTATTGCTGATGAGTTAGCAATATGTTGGTTAGACCTGCAGTTACCTACATGGTATATTTTCACTTGTATCTACCTTCTCACTGCATAAAGCAAGTCTTCTGTTTAGTTGAATCATCATGGCAGTCTCCATTATCTGATTTTATCCTTTTTTTGCGTCCAGGCGGACATGCTTGTTGTTCTTTGAGAGAACATTAGGAGACGAGAAGCTTTATAAGAAATTTGTTTAGAAGGATGTAATATATGGGCACTGCCAAGGCTGGCCCGTGAGGCTGCAACGCACCACATTTAGTTTGCGGGCTTGCAGAATGCTTCGCTTTGCAGAATAATTTGCAAAGTAAATGGTTTAGGCAGGTGGCAAGATTGTATAGATTGTGTCACTGATGGATGCATTGCATGGCTTGCTGTGTGCTCACATAGCTACAGAGTTTTCTGGTATAGTCGTGTGCTACTCAGTCAACATCTACTCAGACATATATACTCTTTAATATTCCCATGGCAAGGTCTGTAAATTGTACTGTTGCTTTATATGTGTTCTAAGTAGGCCTGATTTAAATCTGTCTATAATTGGGTGCCCTCCTTTATGTGTGACATTGTTTTTAGGCAAGCGATACTAGGAATTAACTTATTTGAACTACATTTTGCAAAGAACCTCTGGAATACAAGGACCTAGTATATAACTAGATATATTCTAGATAACCCTGGGGTGGTTAACTTAAGTGCTTAGGATCCTTTAAGGATATTTCTGATGATTGCTTAGCCATCTATCAAAAATCATCAGTTTCTTTCATTTCCGAAGGGGCAAGCAGCCTGTTCCAAGTCTGTCTGGCAACAAAAGGATTAACTGGCTCCAGTGGCCTCTGGACAGGCATACTGTTTTTTAAGCAGCCATTGGGGTTCTTCAGCCTCTTAGACTTCCATAATCCTTGCAGATTTCCATTAAGACCAGTCTGCTTTATCTACCGTTGTTCATTCAGCTGCAGACATTTACCTTGTATCACCCAGTCACAGGCGTGTATTGTTTAACGAAGCACGAAACTGAATCCCACTTTCAACTCTTGCTTTACAGTTTAAGCTGCTCGCGTCTTGGAACTGGTCAGGTTCACGCTTAGATGGGAAGCTGCATTGATTTCCTCATTTCTTTCCCCCATTGTGTTGCAGACCTGTCCTAGTTTATGCCAACTAGCAAATGGTGTGTTGTGCTTTGGAAAATCTGCTCGCTTGTCCCTTTCCGAGCAATGAAAGGCTGTGTTGTTTGTGAACAGAAGAAACGTGAATGCTAAATGTCTGATTTATCTGTTCCTTCCAGCCAGTGGAACGTGTTCTGGTTCATTGGTGCAGTGCTGAGTACGCTATAGAGTCAGGACCATTCTCTGCTCTTTCATATTTAATTTCACTCTCCAGTTGCTCCTGAGTTGCTTCGGTATTGTTCCCCAAAGTCAGACATTGAGCTTTATTTATAAAGCTTTTAGGTCTTCAAGGGCTCTGGTGAATGGATCTTTTTCCTTGTGGTTATTAACTAGGGGGAGAGTCTAGCCCTATGTCTGTAGTGGTATTGATTCAATGTGGCCAGATTGTGCTGTGGAATTGCATTTTCTGCCAGCGATTAACTAGATAAAAGCCCAAATGCCACTTTTAAAAATGTAATCACACACATTTTGCTGTTCAGTTGCTAAAGGTCTCATTTAAGTTGTTAATTAATGAAGAGGACTTGAATGAGATCAGACCCAAAAAATGAATATGTAGATTTCTCTGAACAATTGAATTTTTTCCATTATCCTATTTTTTTTCAATTCTATTTTTAGCAGTTTCAGAAATGTGTGACTCTAAAAAAAATAGTGAGAAATCTAAAACAGCAGAGGATCAGTGAACTTTGGGTTAACTACCTATGCAGGTGGTACATGGTCAGTTGCAGTTGTCAAAGAGAGCTGCTAAACCAATTGAATGCATTTATCAGCCCAAAACTGCACATATCTCATAACCACTAAAAATTTAACATTGATTTTAATTGCAAATTTTCTCAGAGGAACACTTAGTTTGCATCAGATTTTCCATTGAGTTTAGATCACCTTTTAATGTGTGGTGGATCTGTATGATGTAAAGAATGACATTCTTGAATCATTCAACTTTATGTTCTGCATAAATTCAATTTCTGTTCATAGTGGTTTCTGAGATAATAGGCTCTGTAGTTGGAATTTAAACTGCTCTCTGGTTGTTATGCTAGCTATCCTTAGCAACAAGGTTTTTTTTGTGTTTTTTTTTTTTTTTTGATTGCCAGAATAAAAGATAGAAGACACAAATAAATGTGTGCTAACAATAACAGGAAACATCTAGCTTTACTATTAGGGATGCACCGAATCCAGGATTCGGTTCGGGATTCGGCCAGGATTCGGCCTTTTTCAGCAGGATTCGGATTCGGCCGAATCCTTCTGCCCGGCCGAACCGAATCCGAACCCTAATTTACATATGCAAATTAGGGGCGGAGAGGGAAATTGAGTGACTTTTTGTCACAAAACAAGGAAGTTAAAAATGTTTTCCCCTTCCCACCCCTAATTTACATATGCAAATTAGGGTTCGGATTCGGTTCGGTATTCGGCCGAATCCTTCGCCAAGGATTCGGGGGTTCGGCCGAATCCAAAATAGTGGATTCGGTGCATCCCTATTTACTATCAATCTGATTATCAGGGTCACAGACCCTAGCAGCCAGTGGGCATTGCCACTGTAATTTCACTTAGCAGACAGGCAAAACAGAAAGGCAAATGGAAGCAATCAAATATGAGTTTGATATTTAATTTAATGTATTCATGGTACAAAGAAACATTGTAGGAACAGTAACACCAAAAAATGTAAGTGTTTTAAAGTAATAAAAATATTGCCCTGCGCTGGTAAAGCTGATCTGTTCGCTTCAGAAACACTACTATAGTTCATATAAACAAGCTGATGTGGCGCAATGGCGGAAATAGAAAAACTGCTATATGGTACAGGTTAACTAATGGATAACAGCTAACACCATTAGACAGACAGACAGCTTATCTGCTGTGTAACCTGATCCTTTTCTCCTTTGAATGGCTGCCCCCATTGCTACACTGCAGCTTATTTTTATAAACCATAGTAGTGTTTCTTAAGCAAACACAGCAGTTTTACCAGTACAGGGCAACAGTGCATTATGTTTTCATTACTTTAAAACACTTATTTTTTGACGTTACTGTTCCTTTAAAAGATGAACTGACCCCATGACCTTTTTGATCTAGCAAGATTGTATTTCATAATGTTCGGCTTTCTTTATTTTATAACCGAATGCCCAGCAGCAGAGAGGTGGTGTGGCGAAATTGGACACTTCCTGGGGTCAAAAGGCTTGAAAGGTTTTCGTTTCAGCTCTTCGGGCCATGTGTTTTTAAGGCTTTTCCACTCTGTTCTTATTTCTTTTTGAAAATATTTGTTTTAATTGGTAATTTACACCCATCCCATGGCTCTGCACTCTCTGGGATCTGTGTGTTTTCAACTCTTAAAGAGACCTTGTGCCTACCTCCCTTTCCCCTGAAACTTCATAGGGCTGACTCCTACAAGAAAATAAAAAGCAATGAATATTTGCCTGTCCTAATGATTTTTTGTGTAAATGAGTAGTTTACCATGAAATACATTTTTACTTCAAGAGAACTTCTTTTGTGTGGGTTTGAAAAAAAAAATATTTAGCAGTTTGTTCAGCAGCTCTCCAGTTTGGTATCTGAGCAGGAGTCTCTGTGATCCCCAACCACACATTGCTCTCCAACCCCTTGGATGTTGCTCTCAGTGACCTCAAAGCAGGTGATAATTTCTGGCTTGGAGGCAAATTTTAGTTGCATATAAACCAGATGTACTGCCAAACAGAACCTCCTGTAGGTTTCCAAACAATATAGGGACTGCCAATTAGCCAATCACAGTCCTTATTTGGCACCCCAGGAACTTTTTCATGCTTATGTTGCTCTCCACGTTTTTTTTTTTTTGCATTTAAATGTGGCTCACGGTTAGAAAAGGTTGGGGACCCCTGAGCTATCTAGTTGTTAGGGTTCAGGTTACTCTAGAAATTGGATGGTGGTTTGAGTTACAGGTCGGAAGTTGAATAGAAGGATAGGAAGTAATTCAAAGTAGCAACAGCAATAACATTTAGTCTCGCAGAGTAATAGGTTTTTGGCTGCCAGGGTCAGTGACCCCCAACAACCAAATGGCATTTTGAATTGCAAGCTGGAAAGACGACAAATAATTAACAATAAAAAATAAGACTGATTGAACAGGATATTATATAACATATTAAAATCTTAGAAGTAAGCTACCCCTTTCAAATTGCAGTGTAGTGCATCTGCATCCAGGAGTTGCTAATGTGAACAGCTCCATAGACTTTATTTATGTCCTAAAGTTTACTAGTAATATCATTTGTAATACATGGTCTGTTTTGGAACTATATACTGTATTTCCAATCTCAAATTGCTTTGCCAATTTAAAGACACTTGGTATGCTAGCAGAGGGGAAGCAAATCCAATCACAGTATTACTAAAAAAAAAAACTGATGGCTGCTGATGATTTAGTGAAATGCTCGTTCACATTTTTTGTAGT
Source organism: Xenopus petersii (assembly GCA_038501925.1). Taxonomy (NCBI): domain Eukaryota; kingdom Metazoa; phylum Chordata; class Amphibia; order Anura; family Pipidae; genus Xenopus; species Xenopus petersii. The sequence continues at coordinate 61,738,615 of CM076689.1, read as the reverse complement.
GTACTTTTTCTCATAAAATGAACTTTGGAGTGCACTTACTATCAGTGTATAGTGTTAATATTCACATAAAATTGCACAGAAGTCCTGTGCCTTATGAAGAGCTGATAGGTATTCGTCCTAATTGGCCTTTTGGAATTATGCAGATATCATCCCTTTTGTCAAATTAAATGACCTTGAACTGTCCATCAACTGCTTTGGGCCCCTTACAGAGATCATCTGTGCTTTGCATGTTTACCCCAGTGCTACTATAATGTCCCTGACCGCTTCAAGTCTGTATTTAACTTACACATGCCTTCTAACGTTGCTATCACTTTTGGCTAACTCACCCTTTAATGGTGCAAACCCTACAAAATCCATCAGAGAGACTGCATTGCAGCATACTCATGCATATTTATTACCCGCTTCCTCTGTATTGGTGTTTAAATCTCATCAGTTTTTGAATCAAAATCAATATTTCCTCTAGATGAAGGCATGTGTTCTATTTTCTCTCTCTCTCTCTCTCTCTCTCTCTCTCTCTCTCTCTCTCTCTCTCTCTCTCTCTCTCTCTCTCTCTCTCTCTCTCTCTCTCTCTCTCTCTCTCCAAAAACTGTGATCCGTAGGCAGCACATAGTGTCCTAAGGAGAGTTCATTTCTTTATAACTAGCTTTACTGGCACATTCTGTTTTGGTGTGGATCTGGGGTTTATATTTTGAGCTTTTGTTGTTTTTTGTAAGAGAAATTGCAAAACTTGTTGTTTGAGCAGATTAATTGTGCAATATTTGTACTCGTACAAGGAGCTGACCCTACACCTTGAAAGCATGATATTACAAAGGACAGTAGTGTTTGTTGGTGGTAAGCAATATTTTGTTGTGGACGGTTTTCCTGCTGCAAACATATAGATGGATCCCATTGGGGCTACAAATACAAGCATACATAAGCAAAAGCACTTACTCTCTCAGCCCAGCTCAGTTGCTTCTGCTGTCATTGCAAGTTTTACTGGGAGATGTTAAATGGCTGTTTAACCTTTAGGGTACTAACATGCAGGATATTTTAGTGGCCACAATGAGTCTGCTACACTGAGGATAACAAAACGCTCAATGTGTCCTTCCCAAACTAATGTCAATTGTCATTGGGAAAACTTTCCAAAGTAGCCCGAAGTTGCTGCTATGCAACACATATATTTTACCAATTTTTAAAATGTTTTCCCAAGTTATCTTTTAGAATGATTCTGAACAGTGTTTTTCAGACTTTTACCATTTAGAGCCCCCCAACACCGTTACAGATGTACGAAGTAAGAACCAACAGGTTCTGATCCCATTTGTCCCCAAGCCCCTCAGTTTGAGAACAACAGAATCAGATGATTTGAGAATTTGCCATTGATCTTAATTTTTTTATGTTTTGTCCTTTTTTAATTATTTACATTTTTGATTGGCATCTCTCCAGTTTGGAATTTTCACAGGTGCGTGGTCGCTAGGGTTCACTTTATCATAGCAACCAGGCAATCATTTAAAAGAAAGACGGGTGCCCAAAAGTAGATCGGGATCTACCAGTAGACATTTAGTTGGTGATCAGTAGATCTTAAGACACTGTCAACAAACAGATTGACTAAATCACCCTCCTGTTTCATTAATTTTATTCTGTTAAGGTTACATAACATAGTAACATAGTAAGTAAGGTTGAAAAAAGACACATGTCCATCGAGTTCAACCTTTTTTTTTTTATTAACTACCTATCTGCCAGTCGATCCAGAGGAAGGCAAAAAACCCATCTGAAGCCTCTCCAATTTGCCTTAGAGGGGGAAAAATTCCTTCCTGACTCCAAAATGGCAATCGGACTAGTCCCTGGATCAACTTGGACTATGAGCTATTTCCCATAACCCTGTATTCCCTCACTTGCTAAAAAGCTATCCAACCCCTTCTTAAAGCTATCTAATGTATCAGCCTGTACAACTGATTCAGGGAGAGTATTCCACATCTTCACAGCTCTCACTGTAAAAAACCCCTTCCGAATATTTAGGCGGAACCTCTTTTCTTCTAATCGGAATGGGTGACCTTGTGTCAGCTGGAAAGACCTACTGGTAAATAAAGCATTAGAGAGATGATTATATGATCCCCTTATATATTTATACATAGTTATCATATCACCCCTTAAGCGTCTCTTCTCCAGCGTGAACATCCCCAATTTGGCCAGTCTTTGCCTCATAGCTAAGATTTTCAATACCTTTTACCAGCTTAGTTGCCCTTCTCTGTACCCTCTCTAATACAATAATGTCCTGTTTGAGTGATGGAGAAATTGATGTTTGTTAAATATAACAATATACATTTTTACATAAATCAGTATTTAAGTAATATTTTCAATGGAACAGAATGCTAACAAAGCTTTTATGGATGTAGATCATAATCAGACAAAATCCCTTAAAGTATACCTTTCAATATTATTAGTATGGGCACTCATTGGTATAGGGCATGAAAAGGAACAATAACGTAGACTTTTAGCAATAGATTTTTGACAGCCAGGGTCACCTAAATATGAAATATCCCTTTAAAGGTTAATTATTTTCAATAGTTTTATGGCATAGCGTGCTGAGCTTTCTATGAACAGCAAACATATAAGCCCTCTGTGGAGCCCTCTTTTGACTTCTGGGTTCCATTAGAATTGCTTTTCTCCAAATTTTTCCATAACCGATTTCATGGGAATCCATGAAAAATATCATATAAGAAATGATAGCACTTACGTCAAAAGTCCAGTTCAGGTAAAGAGTTCTTTACTACATCGTAGCAATATTGGACATCGATGCGTTTCAATCCGCTAGGGACCAATGTCAGGATATATATATATATACACACCGTATATACCCGAGTATAAGCCGAGTTTTTCAGCATCCAAAATGTGCTGAAAAAGTCTACCTCAGCTTATACTCGAGTCAGCGGTAACTGACCCGAGATTTCAGTCACTTTTAATCATTCCTATACCAACAGTACACTTGGGGAGAGACTGCAATATCCCACAATGCCCTCTGTTGGTTATATGAAAGAATTAACAGTGCGCCCTCTGTTGGTTATATGAAAGAATAACAGTGACTGCAATATCACACAGCGCCATCTGTTGGTTATATGAAAGAATAACAGTGACTGCAATATCACACAGCGCCATCTGTTGGTTGTATGAAAGAATAACAGTGCGCCCTCTGTTGGTTATATGAAAGATTAACAGTGACTGCAATATCACACAGCGCCATCTGTTGGTTGTATGAAAGAATAACAGTGCGCCCTCTCTTGGTTATATGAAAGAATAACAGTGACTGCAATATCACACAGCACCCTCTGTTGGTTATATGAAAGAATAACAGTGCGCCCTCTGTTGGTTATATGAAAGAATAACAGTGACTGCAATATCACACAGTGCCCTCTGTTGGTTATATGAAAGATTAACAGTGACTGCAATATCACACAGTGCCCTCTGTTGGTTATATGAAAGATTAACAGTGACTGCAATATCACACAGTGCCCTCTGTTGGTTATATGAAAGAATAAAAGTGACTGCAATATCACACAGTGCCCTCTGTTGGTTATACGAAAGATTAACAGTGATGGCAATATCACACAGCACCCTCTGCACATTGTAGTGGGACAGTGGGACAATGCACACAGTAATCCGTTTGGCATTTCTCTGTCACCATCAACTTTGCAAAGAAGTCCGGTTGAATTGCTGGGGGGGTCGCTTTGGCAGAATGTGCGCTGCTGGGAGACAGGGCTGTAGTTGTGTCTAGGCTTATACTAGAGTCAATAAGTTTTCCCAGTTTTCGTAGGTAAAATTAGGTACCTCGGCTTATACTCGGGTCGGCTTATACTCGAGTATATACGGTATATATAGATGTGTGTGTGTGTGTGTGTATATATATATATATATATATATATAATGGACAGCAACTAAATGTCTTGATCAGCAAACCTCGGTTTCTTGTCTTTTTTTTTTTTTTTTTTTTTTTTATATCAGTCTAGTTTTTACAGTGCACCAGGGCAATGGGAGAGAAGGAAATTGGTTGTTGTTGTTGTTGTGTGTCTATATGCATTTACTCTATACTGTGCATTTACTCTATTTTGTGTATTTACTCTATATTGTGTGCCTAGATCATTACAGATAGGATGCTGGGGTTCATTGGTGACGATTACACATTGTGTGTCCACTTGGATATTTTGGATCTGAGTTTATTATGGATTAGAAGGTGTCTGTGGTACACTCAAACACACACTTTTCCCAGCTCAGTTTAAGGATGTTTAAACAGTGTATTTGTTAATTTGTGGTTGTTGTGTTACTCAAGACCACAAAAAGGCTAAACAAAAATATTCTGTGGTTTTGGCACCAAAACCGAAACTTGGCTTACTTGAGTCAACTTGCTCAGAAATCTGCATCATGTTTTTAGCTGTGAGATTGAGACTGTGTAAAAGTTTGCATTTTTCTTTTGTGGAACTGCAATGTGGCTTTTGAGACTGAACACAAATCTGCTTTAATATCGAGTTGTCTTTAGAAATGTTTAGGTTTGTTCAAGAAACTTGTTTTTCAGAGTGGGATAATTCTTTTTTCCTGCTGTTTCATATACACATCATCCACCGTGTATTAGTACTCGCAAATATAGAAAGTTTAAACAGACTGGAACGTAGGCAGTACTTTTGTCTGCAATCACCCTTTATTGGTGCTAAATCACAACATGTTTCTGGAATATATCACTTTTCAACTATGTCGTGATTTAG